>JARYTA010000003.1:0-600000 GCA_031081845.1 Debaryomycetaceae sp. UCDFST 68-768.1 | reverse complement strand
CCAGTATTTGGGATACTTCATTGATGCCATTAAAAGTATTAAGTTCTCAATATTGAATGAATCATTAACACTCTACGATAATAGAGATTTAAAAACCCTCTGGAATTTTGGTACTTTTGAAGAGTACCAATTTTTTGAAACGACCAATAGAAAGACTGAATATGTGCTTTTGAACATAGTCAAGAATTTGTTGGTTTACGCCAGCGATGATAAGAAAGATACGACCAAACTTTTGAAGTTGTTCAACAAGTATTTTAGCAATGCCAGTTTGGTGAAAGATCAAATATCGAAGGTAGAATCTTGGGTTTACAAAATATACTTGAATGTGTTCAAAGTTATCAAAACCCCTGAAGTGAAAGATTTGGAAGCATCAAAGAACTTCTTGAACAAGAACTTGAAACTTTCCAAGGTCCAAAATATTTTGAGCGATAATTTGATCTCAGGAACATTCAATGACGACCTAGCAGCATTGATAGAGTTGACTAAAGATTTGAGTGTTGTCGCAAAATCAAACAAATCTATTATGGTCTTGAATTCACAGTTAGCAAAGGATTTGAAGGAATTTGACTTCCGGAAATTGCAATCGAAGAGGTTGTCAGATATACAGCTGTCTTTGAGATTCAGAGACAATTTCGTCGACAAGGACTTCTTGGATGAGTCTTTCGATATCTACAGAAACTCTATACTTCAACTGAGCAAGGTGGTGGATTATATATAGTCAATATATTCATTACTATTTATTCATCTCTATGTATTTTTGGAACATCACTGAGTCCCACCATTTTTATCACTTGATTCGCTTTAGCAATACCATCATTGAGTAGGTATTTGCGATATGTTAGTTCGGTTTCTTTATTTTGCATCTTAAATTCATCTCTGGCGAATTTGATCAAGTCATATTTTTCATGGCTCTTATGACATGCTCTCAAAATACTTCGGTACACCTTGAGCACTTCTTGACGAAAAACGAATTCGTCGAGAGGCAATACCTTACCGAGTTTACTTTTTCTCGCCACTAGAGATATGGAGCTTCTATTGAAACTCCTTTTGAAGACATAGGACATATAAAGAGTACTTTTCTCGAGTGCATAGCTTACATTACGATGAAGAAATCTTGATTTGATTCATATTGGCCTGTATATAGCTGTCGATGAGTTGAACGAGAGACTAGATTACCCTTCGAATAAAAGGCATGGTCATAGGGGATAGATATAATCTAATGTAAGTTGAAAGGGTTGTTTGGGGCTAGACTATCTGTGATGAAATCAAAACTTTCCACTTCCAATAGTAAATGATTCTGCGTTACATTTATATATTTTTCAATTTCAGTATGTGTCAGGCACCCATTGCAACATAGGCAGCTTTCGAACTGCTCGCATAGAGTTATATATTAGACGTATTAATTTGACAAACTACGCGTGGCTTCCTTTAGTTAAGCTCTGTTCAGGTTAATTAACTGAGCCAAAAGGCTTTACATGCAAAAATCAAAAAAATTTGCAATTGGAATGTAAGACCCCATACTATATTTACGCTCAATCCTATCAAGAGTCCTGGTTCATCTAAAACACCAGATATTGGGCCAATTGTGAGAAAATTCTCCAACAAGTTAAACTGTAGCTCCAGTACAGCTGAATTTCTAAAGAAGTGCGCAAGGTAACATTTTTACAATATTTGCAACTATTAAACTAAAATTCATTAAACTCCAATGCATTGCTTTCTCGTCCAGTACAAACAGCAACCCGAGCTCACTTCACCTGCGACGTCACATCCTAGTCTAATAAAAACACACGTCTCCCATACGCGTGAGAACTGTGCACGCGTATGGGAGACCGATCAAAATGGACCCTTCCTCTCGGAGCCGATAACTGCGAAATTGTAGATTGTCAGATCTCTACTATAGCGCCGTATTTTCAACGCCATGTTTACAATGCCATGCTATCATAGCCTTAAAACTACCCATGGCACGACTGTGACAGCATCATGTCAGTAATCAGTATGTATTGGAACCATTGTTCACCCTACTTTGGATTCTCTTCCTACATCTCTATAGCTGCAAATCTACATGTCTACATCTCAAAATATCCACTGACAGACTATACCGTGTTCGATTAAGCCACCACGTCAACGCCTGTCTTGCGACACGTACAAAATCATACGTGTTTTGAATCTGGGGGTGTTTTGGTGGTTTGTTTGGAACATGAGTTTTCGTTAAGCGTATCGGTGATTCATTTCTATACTATGTAAAAAACCGATAAATGCGAGATTAGGATTGATGCAATTTTTTACGTAGGCAAAAAAACATCTCGGACATATCGGTGTCCACAAGTACCCATATATATATTAGCAGAATAGTATCCTTTTTATCAATGTAGATACTCACAAATATTCATCTTATAGAGCATAAAGATACAATGACTAGTATTCAAGTTAACGGAGCCGTAACCAAATTAAATCAACACGAGGTATTGCCATTGCGTACTGATGTAGGCGCTTTGGCCAATAGAATCAACGCAGCTACAAAGCTGCACCACGATAAAATCAACAAGTTGATCAGCATGAAGTTGGCAATCTCCTTTAGAGACGGTAGGATCTACCGTCAGGGATTGCAAAGTTTCTACCACGTTTTTGCAACGACGGAGAAGTGTTTATACAAAGAGTTCGAGAAGGATACTGAGTTCTCTAACACTTTGAAGCAGATATGGAAGCCGGAGGTTGCCAGAACCGAGAAGTGTGAACAAGATTTAATGTTCTTCTACAACGACAAAAGGGAGAATTTTGAAACCCCAATATTGAGCGAGCAGATAGAGTTTGTTAGACACATCGAGCAGGTGACTAAAGAGAAGCCATACTTGCTTTTGGCTTACATGCATGTGATGTACTTGGCCTTGTTTGCAGGTGGTAGAATCATGAGATCATCCATCTCCAAAGCAACTGGAATGTTTCCTCATAAGGATGGATACAGCCACGACGACATCATCAAGATGGGTGCAAACTTCTTCACATTCGATGTTGCTGACGAGACTCTTCTTAGAATGACTTATAAGAGAGATTACGAGCTTTTGACAAGATCGTATCTTACTGAAGAACAGAAAGTCGAAATCATCGAAGAGTCCAAGTACATTTATGACCAAAACGCAAGATGTGTTGCCGAGCTCGAGAGACACAACATGGTCAAACTTTCCAAGAAATGGTCATACAAAATCATTGAAAACTCAAACAGTATCGTTATTTTCGCTGCAATTTTGACCTTGCTCTTTCTCATCAGAAGAATCATTTCGCATTTGCTTTAATGCTGAAGAAATATCTACATCAAAGGCTGGTCCGACACAATTTTTTTTGCATTATGTACAATATATACCTTATAATGAATACTACTACTCGTTAATGTCACTGACTTCATCCTCACTCTCTTCCTCTGGGTTGTGTTGAAGTTCGTTGCTCACACCATCCGCATGGTCCTTATTCCAATTTTCAACCCAAGCACCGATTCTTTCCACATTCTCCTCCATCTCGTCCGCAGTGTTGGACTGCAACTCGATAACTATCTCAGGTTCATAGGAATCCCGCGCTTCTTGCACTATGACATCCATTATCTCACAGTCCAAATTTTCCTGAATCTTGTTATCTTTATACCCTCTTTTCTTCATTCTGTCATACAATAATCCATTCTCTGTCCTCAACACTACAACCAAGTCTATGAGCCTTTCAGGGAAAATGTCACAGCAATGCCAGTCCACAATAATTCCTCCTTTTTCTAGATCTGGCTCGATAGAATCTAAAAGCTTTTCTTCGTCTACAACTGAAGTATCAAGCACCTCATCGTAGGACTCGATACATTTTCTTTTTTTGGCTATTTCGCTAATGCAAAAGTGCTGGAATTTGTCACCTAGCTGGGTAGCTAAGTTCTCACTATGAGATGTTTTCCCACACCCAGGAGTACCCGTTATGATGATATTAGGACTCAATCTAACCGTCATTTCTTGCTCTTCTGTCTATGTCTTCTCTCTACGATGCCCGATGGACAGAAATACGATCCTGCACACACGTGACCACCAATTCAGCTCAATATGGAAATTATCAAATTTGGCCAACTTAAAGGAAGAGAAACTATTATATTTGTAGAGGCCTAACGGAATAGATTGCTTGAGAGTAGAACTCAAAGCTGGCAAATAAAGATAAGAGATACATAATGCGTACGTCGAAAAAATTTGAGAGCGAGAGAGACATTACTAACGAAATTATTAGCGATATTACCGCCGGGTTTATCAACAAATGCTCCCACACAGAACCAGGAAAATGGAGACGAGATGGAGAAGTATGGATTGAAGGGGTTGTCGTCGTTGGTGCGACTTGAACAAAATGACGAGAATTCATTTGCCATAGGGCAAGACCTACACAAGTTGGGGTTGGATTTAACACAGCAAGAGAGTATACTCAAACACCTAGGCTCTCCGTGGGCAGAGACGTCCAGATCGGAAGTGGAACCGTACTACAGCTTGCCGAAGTCAATAGGTCCAGAAGCAGACATACCGTCACCGGGACCTTGTGACAACAAAGTGCAGTTATTCACAGACGAAACCTTGTTTTACATATTTTACATGAAGCCACGAGACGCATTGCAAGAATACGCTGCCAGAGAGTTGGTGGCTAGAAATTGGCGTTACCACAAAGACATACAAGTGTGGCTTACAAAGGATAGTAATGTGGAGCCAGTGTTGATCGGGCAAGATGTTGAAAAAGGTGTATATATATTTTTTGATCCTCACAACTGGGAGAAGATCAGAAAGGAGTTTGTGTTGCATTACTCATCTGTGCAAACTTAGTCTATAGAAGGTAAAATAAAATCACTCTTTTTGATAAGTGACCTTGTCTACTTTGACCTCGTTATTGATACAAGTGTAGATATACAAGGTGCACGTAGAACCATGAGTGTCCAACAAACAAAAGGATGGGATACAAGCGGTGAGTTCCGAGACCTCACGGAGATCTTCTTCGTCAATCTCACTGTCGCTATCCTTTTTGCTAGCATCATCCAAATTTTCGTGTTCTTCTTGGGGCTCTTGCGAGGCATCCTCGTCGTCCTTTTTGTTTTCGCTCTCCTCCTTTTCTTCTCGTTGCTCTTCCTTGTTGGCGCCATCCTCTTCCACCAGTCCCTTTTCTGATCCTCCTTCTTCGTCAGATTCTTGATCATCTTCATTATATGGCCAATCGTAGTTGTAAGCTCCTGTCCCACTGCCTGGATTTATAAAGAACTTCCCATCCAAAGTATATGCTTCGACTCGGTGCGTTCCTCCCCATATCAATATATCAACGTCGAGCTCCCTAGCTAAAGCTAGCAATGCAAGAGGGTCGTTTTTTGGCACCACCTGATACCCGTTAGTGAAGCCTATGCGGAAATTGTCAACCGTTATTGTTTGATATAAGAGAATCTGTGATTCAGCAGAACTCAACGCAAACAACTGCTGCTTCAACACCAGGGTATCGTCAAATTCTCCACTGACTATATGAAATTTCCCTGATAGTTTATATAAGAACTTCAATGTTTCGTTAGAGCTTGTAATGTTGCCTAGACATATTACCCTTGATATTTTATTATTCGTGGGAGATGAATTGGGATTGGGGTTTAACAATTTTTGGAACTTAGATGGAATATCCATCGCCCTTTCAGGGATGAAGAAGTCTCCAATTGCTAGTGTTAACATTACTTGAATTTTTCAAGAAAAAAGGTAGAGATAAATCAGATAACTAGATATTGATTTTCGTTTACTGTGTCGCACTTACTTAATATATAATCAAACTAATATATTAACTATTAAAATACACTAAATTAATGGTCTGAGGTCAACTTTTGAAGAACCTGGGGATAGTTTCTGAATATTTCATCGAATCTGTCTCTGTTTGTCATTTGGAAAACTTCTGGGTCCTTTGCAAGGGCAACAAAGAAGGTTGAAATACCGGACTCGATAACGACCAACGTTATTCTAGTAATTTGACCCGCAATTAAGAAACTGAAAGCTACCACGGGAGCGTAGTAGGTGCCCAGAGAGTTGTATTCTGGTTTAGTGAACTTTAAGTAGAAGTAGGACAATAAGGCTGTGAGATAACCAACAAACACTGAGTAGAGGTTCAACGAGGTGTTGATGAAACAGTCGTTTATCAAAGCATCCATACCCTTGAAACGGAGAAGATCGAAAGCATCTTTGGCGGACCTGATGTAGCTCTTACCGTACAAGGCGACATAACAATATGCGTAGTGGTTGAAGTAGCTGACCAACCACTGGAGGAACCCAATAATGAAGTCCAAAATCAAAAATCCACAACCTTCGCAGAAATTGCCAGATCCGAAAGCATTGTCCTTGAGGATTCTGACAAAACCATGGAGGAGCTGGATGAGAGACACAATGAGGGAACCGAATGCAATGGACCCAAAACAATAAGTCAAGGCACGCTTCAACGAAGCCAAGGCTGGGTGTTTGGGTTCCCCTTGATCGGAATTGGCCAAGTAGTACCATGTGCCATATATTCCAGCAATCACCACATGTATGATGTTCTTGATGACCTCTGAGATGTAGTAGCCGGCGAAAAAAACAAACACCAAGATACCAATCAACTTGGATTGAGAACAACTGCCTCCACCCACGGAACACCCTGTATTATCGTCGTTGGGACTGTACTTGTCATATGTTCCGACAATCACAACGGAGAATAAGACACTGAAAAGACCGGAAACCAAAATACCTATAAACGAAGTCACCAATGTTGATGGATATCTTCTCATAACATCAATTGTGATTTCCAAGACTGTAGCACTGAATGGAATCCGATGCCTTGCACACCAGTATCCCCAAGCAGTGATAGCCGAGAACACAAGAAAGACAATACCAGCCGAGTAATAGTGAGCAACCAAATAGTAAATAGCAGTTCCAACTCCCAAAACAATATTCAATATCAACCCCGTCGTTATGAAAAACCGCGGTGCCAAACGTGCGTAAACTATAATGGCTGCAGAGAGTACAACTCCCATAACAACTACAAACCCAAACAATATCACAGTGTTTGTGTTCATGGTGAAAGTGTTGGCGGAGTTGTAGATTGACGACCCTTGCTGCGAGTATGTTTTCTTCAATGCATTGAGCGTAATACCTGCAATAGCGACAAACCCTGCCACAACCAACAAGAAGAATATACCGAAAGGCCAGTCGTTAAAGCGAGGCTTTTCTATTTTAAACGATTCATCAAAGTTACCTGATGGGATGGGTTTTTCCCCATACCCATTTTTCTGACCTTCAAGATCAGGTCTTACATGGTAAGTTTCATCATCCTGGGTTGGAGATGGATACCTTGGAGGAGAAAGCGATTCCTTGTTACTCATTGATAAGAAAAGCTTGAAACCTAGGGTGAAAACTGATTATTTATGCTAGTTTCATCTCAAGTCATAAATGGCAATCACTACTTATATATACACGTTCTGCATCTGGAAAGTTGCTGCTTAAGTCAAAATCCTTCGATTAAAGGCCCGAGGGACTATATGAAGGGTGGATCATACCCAGTACTACACTACTGCGACAGTTTGAATCATACAGAGAACACATACAGTCTGTTTGTGTTCTGATCGATGGGAGAGCCGTTGACGGGGTGCAAATGATGATTGCAGCGTTTATGTGTCAGCCCTGCGTTCCTGCGTAGAGATTTTCAAGCCAGCCTTGTGGCAAGATGAACGAATGGTGTGCAACTATAATAGCTGCTAGAGGGTACGTAGAGAGTGAGAAGGGGACATGGAAATACACCGTACAAGTATCAGCTGTAGGTATGTGGAGAAAAATTGGTGGATTTGTGACAAGTTACGTATTTGTTCACAAATGCTGCATTGTGAGTATCTTTTCGAAGCCTTTCTAGTGGGGTTGCAGCCTGTAGTAATTAGGACCCAGATCATGGAAATTCCTCTTCTATGATAGATACTTGCACAAGCACTTAGTCGGGGAATGCAGACGAACCAGGGTACTATGTCGTCGAGCTGGTTGTTGACACATTTGAATTTCTAAAGCATTCTGAGTGTAGTTTTAGAAACAACTAGACCAAATCTCAAAAACCATGCTTGGAATATGATTTTCGAGAGTAGGGAAACAGGAACCTGAAGTCGGTCCTCACTGAATAAATGAGTCGATACACTCATTCGCAGCTGGTACGCATCCGTCACGATGATAACTCCTATGCCAGACGGAGCATTGGATGTAGAGAAAGTATAGATCTACCCACTGTCTGTATAAAGAGGTATTCAAACCGCTTGGTAAGTCTTTATGCTAAGATGTCAAGTGAAAAGCAATACGAAAAAAACTGTTAGTTTGATGGTCTTCATTAACTACATTTTGGTGAACTGGAAATGTCTGAAGATTCAAAATTTTCATATAATATGATAGGCGAAGACGTCTAAAAACTACCAGCTATGATTTCAGAACCTGAATAGAAAGCAACTCAGGGTGTGATTAGTCTGAGAAAGTGCAACAACTAGTCAGTCAAAGTGAGAAAGGAGTTGAACCATATTTCACAAATAATGTGTGAAAAAAACTCGCTTCCAGCTGACAAGACGTGGTTGCAAACATTATAATATACCAAAGCTCAGTAGAAGTAAAGTACTCTTCTGTGTGAATTCTTAAACAAGAAGCCTCCGATATGGTGTAGTGGCTAACATTGTCCGCTCTCACCGGGCAGCCCCGGGTTCGATTCCCGGTGTCGGAATTTTTTTTGGATTCATCGTTTTCAGCTTTTTGAAAGAGAAACTAGTATACGAACAACGTGCTAGGGACCTACAATCTGTCTTAGTTTAATTATGGAGGACTACTAAGCCAAACATAGTATTGTGTACCAGAGACACAATTGGGCTCTTGAAACAAGCAGCCGACTTTCAAGAAGCAAAGAAGGCATGGGTGCAAATAATCGAGACGACAGTCAATGGGTCTGTCTCCATGAGAACAGGATGTTATGCGATATTTCACATTTATAGCATTGATTTGTCAGAGAAGCCCAATTGTAGTGTTTGTGTTTCTTGGGAGAAGGGCGGCTTCAGCTGCACTTCTTCCCCACGAACCTATTAGACCGTTATATACACTGGTTTTGTATCTATTAGCGAATTCTTTCTCATGTCAAGACCAAACAACACTCCTTGCTTTCCAAGTTCTAGATCTACAAGTATTAGTATTCCACCTTGCTTTCCTGATCATGCTTCCAACAAAACTTGGTGCAATTGTGGCAACCTGAACAACATCCCCGCAGATCTTCCCAGGTTCAATTTTTGGCAAATGCGATATTAATTTCCGTAATCATGAGAGCTTTGTCTTTCACTGTTGAAAATGGCAATTCTGTTGATTGAGTGTCAACGAACTCCGATACTCCTATAAGAGAGGGGTTCTTCTCTTCTCTCTGATTACATATACAAGAAAGACCGAACTCCACCTCCATCGGTAGTTTTGTGTAATATGTATATATGTGTCTTCCAAGTATGGGGAACTGGATTGCTGCAATGATCACCCTTTGATAGAAGATAATGGCGTGAGTACTCTCGTGAAGAGGGTGCAATTAGCCCCGATATAGTCTGGGTTATACAGTGATCGTAATCCTGTTGCAATGACGCAATTAATTTCTCCCGCTCGTAAAGTGCTTTCCCCTTGTATCTAGTTAGTATGGTCGCACACTGATATCATAAAGAAGTGCCCCTTTGTTGCTGGCATATGCCATCACCGACACGAGTCACTGGTTGATAGTGAGGTTGCGAATTCACATGCCTGAATTGTTGGATGGGTGCGGATCACTGATAACAACTGTCATGTATGGCTACTACAGTAGCCATACCTAACCTGCTGTTATCTATAGATCAAGCAACACTCACCGAACAATGGCAACTGTGGACAGTATTGTACAACGTGGAGACCAAGACTTGAACATCATTTTCCAGTGAAGCATGGAAACATGTTCTAGAATAAGCAAGCAGTGCTAAGGTTGCGCCGTATCCATCAAATCATGGAAATGTGCAACCCCCAGCCACTTACACTTAGTCTTGCTGCTAACACTTCCATTCCGTTGAAGGTGCAGCTTCGATACTTGCATGTACCATTATGTCAACCTTACCTCATGTGGAGTAGCACACAAAATCTACATTAAAGAAGTCAAGGCCCCATCAGTTGTGGGGTTGAAATCACTTCTCCTTTATGCCCATCGTACAACCTGAAAAATAGGGAGAACTTTATCAGAGTCGCAATCTTTTCTCCACTTATTTAGAGAATACTATTGAATTAAGAATCATTTCTAAGGCTGAAAGATAAGGAAAGCATGCATGCAACATAAACCGTAATTGTACTGCTTCAATTCATCAAGGAGGAGGTTTTTGAAGACATTAATAGCGCTTTTTAGTATATAATTCTAGTGGATTGTGCCTTTGTGAAAAATTTAATTTTTCTCACTGAAGCTTTTCTAATCTAAATCTCTATATAGGTGAAACTTATTTGAGCACAATCGGACTATATTTTCGAAATTCTAATCGGTTGAGATATTCACAGAAACAATAAACATAGTTGTGAGTAGAATTTGAAAACAGTATCGCAATGTCATTAAGATCGTTGGGATTAAACTCCTCAATAGGGAGAATATTGACTAAGCAAAATGAATTGGTGAAGACGGTGCAAACTGTATTGGACTTTAAAAACCAGCCACAAGAATCATTGAACAATGTGATGACAAGGTGTGATCGGGAGATTGGTGGATATTCCACAGTCAAGTTTGATGTCGACCCAGTGACCAAGGCTGGGCACTTTTATGGCTCGCTTAATTTAGATTTACCAAAGGACAACCCGGAAGTGACGAGATCGGGGTACGCTATGTTCAGAACCAAGGATCAGATGGAGTCGTGGTTTTTCGGGAACTCATACTGGGACTGGTCGAACCTCTCGTCGCTAGTGATGAGAGTGAAGGGAGATCGCCGTAAGTACTTGGTGAATATCCAAGCCAACACACCTTTGATCACAGATTTATTCCAGCACAGGTTGTTTTTGAATCACCCAGGTGAATGGGAGACTGTAGTGATTCCTTTGAATGATTTTGTATTGACAAATTGGGGTGTGATCCAGGACGGGTCGGAGTTGAACAAGTCTGAGGTCAAGACTGTGGGAATAGGGTTGTTGGATAAGCAATACGGTCCCTTTTCTTTGTCTATTGATTGGATTAAGGTGATGACGGGTGCTGAAGTGGATAAAGAGACACAGAAATCTAGGGCCGACAGATTGTCAATCAATGCCAGCCAGTCACACAGCGGAGAAATTGATTCAGAGCCAAGCGAATCAGATATTCCTGTTGGAAACGGCGGATCTGCTTTAGCAACATCAAAATACGACGAGCCCAAGAATTCCGTGTTTTGAGGGACTACAAATAGGACTATGTGGTTACACACCATGCAATGTGTGCCACGAAGGTAGAAAATGCACTTTTGCTCCTAAGAGCGATGATGTTGACATCTCGTGTTATCTCACCGAACTCCATGAACGGAGTGAATAAACAAGCTTTCAAAGACGATTTTCAGGAACACAAATTTGTGTGCCTTCATGCGAGTTCAGGAAAAGGTCGCCATTTGCTTAAAGTTATTCCTTCGGGCTTTGTGCTCTCATCTTTGCAATTTTTCACTCGTAGTGATTCCTAATGTTCTTTATTTGGTTAGCTGATCTACTAGATTCAGTAATACGGAATTGAGTACTGAAAGGAAGAAGTCAGCACAGGTAATCTATGAAGGTTATGGTAGTTCAGATCCACGAACTAGCCATTTTGCAATTTTGCAATCATGCAGATATTTCAACTCGATCGACGAGTTTACAGATTTGAACTAAGCACATGAGATATTAACAGCACGTATCAACTATACTCAATAACAAGCCAATTCATTATTCATTGTCCAAGGAGTTTTCTCTGGATTATGACTATCCTTTATAGGTTTACAGTATACTGTAATACCATAAATCAAGCCAGTTAGCACTTTATATGACACAAAACAACAAAATGACACAAAGTAATTTTTTGAAAATTTTCACCACCACTCGGCCGAGAGAGGAATTTGTATAAATAGTGAAAAATCTTCACTGAAATATTTCCATTCTACATCAAACAAATTATCGCATAATGGCAAGAGGCCCGTAAGTCTATTTCTATCTTGTACCTTCAAGGCATAAGTGTAACAGAATGGCTATCAAGGAGTACCGCTTTTGTGGGAAACTATACAATACCGATTCTAGACACTTACATCATGGATGTAAGTGTCTCGTCTTAACGGTCAACACCCTCTTTGCTTTCTTTATTCCCAGGATAGAAGTCAGCAAAGAGGGGCGTTTGGGAGCCTTGTCATGATAATATGTTAGATTCAGATGAGTCAGAGAGTCTTTATTGCTTCGCTGTCGGTGGAATTCAATGTAGTTTGAATGGGTCGTGAGGTTGTATACCTTCGTGCCTGCACTAAAGAGGAAGGGCTTTTGAAGAGTCTAGCATGGGTCATGTTATACCTTATCACTTGGCGGTGGTATTCTATCACTCCGTTACTAACTGAAACTAGAAAGAAGCATTTGAAGAGATTGGCTGCACCATCCCACTGGATGTTGGACAAATTGTCCGGTGTTTACGCACCAAGACCATCCGCAGGTCCACACAAGTTGAGAGAATCATTGCCATTGATTATCTTCTTGAGAAACAGACTTAAGTATGCCTTGAACGGTAGAGAAGTCAAGGCTATCTTGATGCAAGAGCACGTTAAGGTCGACGGCAAGGTCAGAACTGATACCACATACCCAACAGGTTTCATGGATGTCATCTCCTTGGAAGCCACCAACGAGCACTTCAGATTGATCTATGATGTCAAGGGTAGATTCGCAGTCCACAGAATCACCGCTGAGGAAGCTTCTTACAAATTGGGTAAGGTCAAGAAGATCCAATTAGGTAAGAGAGGTATTCCATACGCTGTAACTCACGATGGTAGAACTCTCAGATACCCAGACCCATTGATCAAGGCCAACGATACCGTCAAGATCGATTTGGCAACCGGTAAGATCGCTGACTTCATCAAGTTTGACACCGGTAAGTTGGTTATGGTTACTGGAGGTCGTAACTTGGGTAGAGTAGGTGTTATCACACACAGAGAGAAGCACGAGGGTGGTTTCGACTTGGTTCACATTAAGGATTCCTTGGAGAACACTTTCGTCACCAGGTTGTCCAATGTCTTTGTCATTGGCACTGAGGCTGGTAAGCCTTGGGTTTCTCTTCCAAAGGGTAAGGGTATCAAATTGACCATTGCTGAGGAGAGAGACAGAAGAAGAGCTCAAGCTAACTTGTAAATTCGATATTCTATAGAAATATTAAAATTGTATATTACTGAATTTCATTATGTAGTGAGAATTCCAAACTGGAAAAAGGAAGACAGATTATAGCAAATTTAGGGTTTAACTCCATAAAATGACCTCAAGATACAGAGTAGAGTACGCACTTAAGAGCCACAGAAGAGACGAGTTCATTGAATGGATTAAAGGTTTATTAGCTGTACCCTTTGTGCTTCACGCAGATGTTGAAATTTACGATAACGATTTCTCTAATGACTACAATAATAAGCAGTATCTTGCTTTTTTGGATGATAAAGAAAAAGTAATACAACTCGAGTGTAGAAACAGATATTTGGAGATATTTGCAGATATCCAACACCTTGTTAAACGTACAATTGAGCAAGACAAAATCGAAGAATTAAGCACTGGTCAGCTATCGAGTAGTCGATTGAGGAAGCTTGTTCCATCACTAGGTCGATTCTACACTTCTTTACCTTTAACTGATGCATTTCTAATTGAAGATGAGAGACGACTGATATCGAAGAGGAGGCTAGTAAGTCCCTCTTTCAACGATGTTCGAAGGATTCTCAACACAGCTCAAGTACTAGGATTGGCGGAAGAGTACCGGGACAAAACGTGCAGCCGCAAACTAAAGCTATTGACATTTGATGGAGATGTGACGTTGTACGAAGATGGAATGTCGCTAGTAGAAGACTCTCCATTAGTATCGAGGCTTGTCGCTTTGTTATCCATGGGCTTTTTTGTAGCAGTGGTCACAGCAGCAGGTTATCCTGGTGAACTGGGAGCAAACAAATACAAGGAAAGATTGGGAGGACTTATAGATGCATTGATAAAGTCAAAAGAGCTTACAAATACTCAAAAGGAGAGTCTTTTGATTATGGGAGGAGAGTCTAACTATCTTTTTAGATACAATGATGCAAAACAGAACTTTGACTTCATCAACGGAGAAGAGTGGTACTTACCCACAATGAACAAATGGAACAAGAAGACCATCGAAGAGATAATGAATATTATGGAGCTACACATGTCAAGGCTTCAGCTCAAGTTCAACCTCCACCCCAATACTCAATTGATAAAAAAAGAGAGGTCAGTTGGAATCATCCCAAATGCTGACTACAAGATACCAAGAGAGTTGTTGGAAGAAATCGTTCTATCGTGTTCGAGTAAACTTGCAGAATTACTTCACCGAACACAGCTGAATAAGCAGGTTTCCGCGTCTGCCCACAAGTTCAAGTTTGCGGCAAACGAAGAAGGTGATGAAGAAAGCATCAAGGTGTGTGCCTTCAACGGAGGAGCAGATGTGTGGGTAGATATAGGAGACAAAAGTCTTGGGGTGGAATCGCTACAAAAATACTTGTGCAGAGATGAGCACCTAGATATGTGTCCAATCTCAAAAAGCGAAAGTCTCCATGTGGGCGACCAGTTTGCCAGCGTGGGTGCAAACGACTTCAAAACACGTTTGAGTGCTTGCACTGTATGGATATCAAGCCCCAAAGAGACCCAGGTCATTTTGGATGATTTGATTCACCACATCAAAAAGCCATAGTGCTGGCCTCACATCTAACTGATCAGGCACTGGAGCCTTGAGTCAAGCATTTATTTCCTCCGACAACTCACACAGAATCAAGTCTGCGCTATAAGGGAAGTATCTACATATTTATCGAGCTAGCAATACCACTACAAGTGTCGATTTTCCCCAGAAAGAGCTCTGGCTTGACATACTATATGGTATACTTTTATACTAATATCTTTTCCTATAATGGTAATATAATAGCTCCAGTCTTATAAATTTTTTTGTAAACTCATCTCCCGTATAAGATGGCGAGGTTGGCGTAGATAGAGACTGCTTCTAGAGTAGAAGAATGTCTATACAAGTGCTCTGTTTTAGTGTATAGAGTCTTCGATCTGTGTTCGACTTCTTCTTAGGAGATAAGGGTCACATAACCGCATTATATTTTTGATCATTATCTTATCGCTCCACAAAGTGTAGGTTACTATCTAACGTACTTTTGAAGTAAAATTTATAGTGTTTATTGCCCACAATCCAACCTAGAGAATATGTCTGGCTTATTTGATGTATTAAAGTAAGTATCTATGGAAATTGATGCAGAAAAATTGGATGGAAACGAAGCTAAGGAGCATCATAACTAACATAAGGATTAGTACATTTATATCTATTCTCTATCCCATTTTTGCTACTTATAGGGCTATAGAGGGCTACAGCAAAACAGAACAGAAGATAACATCGGAAAATGTTAATATTGGAGGATTTAATGTACCTATTCAGCCATTGTTGAAGAGAGCAACTGGGGACACTAGTGTTTCTTTCTCTGAGGATACGTCTATTCTCCAGGGACAGCTGATCCGGCTCCAGAAATGGCTTGTATACTGGATGGTTACCGGTGCATCACTTGTGGTGCAACAGTTACTATTTTTGAGGTACATAATCCCATTTTTTTCCATGGTTAGAATGCTTGTCTCTACATGGCTACTTTTGCCATTGATTCAGCCCGACACCGCAAAAAGTGAAGTAGGACAGCCCGTGCAGCAGACACAAAGCTGGCAGACTTTCAGCAATAGCGGATGCGGATATGTATTTCAAAGAGTATTGAAGCCGGCTTTGGAGGGAGAGTTGCAGATTTTGTCGAATTTGCCTTTTGATTCGAATAAATTGGTATCTCTCTGGAGTTCGAAAATTTCCTCCCTTAGTTTTGCAACTGTGAGCGAATATATTTTCCGAGGCAACACGGAGTCCAAAGTGGACAATTCCAGCGTATCTTACGTCGAGGGAATAAAGAGCTTCTTATTGAGAAATGTCAATGCTCAGGCTTCTTCCAGTGGAATCAAGAAGGGAACTGAGGCAGGAACGAATGAGCAAGACGAATATTGTGTGATTAACAAGCCTACCGGGGATGACACATTGACAAGAAGGAAACCACAGGAAGTGGAACAGGACGCAGAACAAGAAGGCAAGAAGGGCTTCTTTTGGTAGCCTCGAGTAATGGTTGGTTACGATTTCATTTTTTCAACTTTCATTTGTTTTTGGAGAATTTATTTATTTTATTACTGTTGATCCAGTAGACTTGTTTCTTGAACATGCTTTAATTCATTAGGGAAGTACTCTTTTTATCTGAACACCTTGAAGTATGAATTGATTTCATTTATAGGACGTATAATTTTATAGGCTACAAAGTGTTATTGCGTTATGATATATTAGACTAAAATATGTACAAGATAGTTTCTTCGATGCTGCTAAAAGTTTAAATACTGGTTGACGAGGTTCTTGTCAGAGATTCTTTCCCCCTGTTCCTTGAAACTTTTGACTCTCTTTTCACCTTCTCTTCTCATACTTGCAGGTATAAAGGCATTTGGCAATGTAGGTTTCTTGTATAGGTCATCAAAAGCATCGCTGGGTTTTAATTTGTCTGATCCCTGTGCATTTCTCATTTCTATTGCCTTCAACAGATTCTCATATTGGTAGTCGGCTTGATCTACAATACTCTGGGGCAATTCTGGCCAAATGAAAGGCTCCTCCATGTCGATTGTCATTTTCTTGTACTGTGGTCCTCTATAACGAGCATGGTCATCAGGTCCTCTTGTGAACCTTGCATGCAACAATTGAACAGTCACATTAAGTGCTCTCAAACCATAAACATGCCATAAGTAGTCCCTCAAATCCATTTTGTTAAAATTCCTAGGAACAAGAAATTTGGCCTGGTACGGTGTATGTTTGGCATTAGGCCTCAAAAGACAGATCCGAGCCTTAGGAAAGTATACTTCCTTCTCTCCTACTCGGAAATGTGGTCTACCTGTGGCCACCTCGTCCTGATACCTCTCAAAATTTCTTCTCGATATCTCTTCGCTCTTCGGCCTGAACTTGATAGGCACTGGTTTATTTGCCTCCATATATTTCCTCCTGATCGCAGTGGCCGGAAAAATCGAGTCAGTCACAGTTTGTGAGAGGAGAGGCTCTCTCTCCTTCCTGAATCCGTACCTAGGCTTATCGAGAACCACATCCTTGATGTTCACCTTGGGATATAATTTGGAGTTTTCCTTGTAATGTATCCCTCTCTTCGCCATATGTAACAAACATTGGACCATTCCTGTTCTACGGCCCACGTTCATCATATCTCTCTCCAATCCTTCTCGCCCGATTGCAATACTTCTCTACTTCTTATGTTTGATGGTTCCGTCGATGAAAAATTTCTGTTTGTGTCACTTCGGTCGGAGTCGTGCCAAAACAAAAATTATCGTTGACTTTTCATGTTTTCAAATATTACTAACATAAGGATTCTAAAGCTCTATCTAACCCTTTACCAGGCTAAATATCGTATAATCCCACAAGATGTCGCAGGAGCAGGGAGTTGATGACCAGTACTTATATGATGATGAGGAAGATAACATCACACCAGAGGATTGTTGGACGGTTATATCATCATTTTTCCAGGAGAAAGGATTAGTGTCTCAACAGCTCGATTCCTTCGATGAATTCATCGAAACGACTATCCAGGAGCTTGTGTGGGAGGACTCGCATTTAATATTGGACCAGCCGGCGCAGCACACATCTGAGCAAGACCATGAAAATAAGCGGTATGAGATCACGTTTGGAAAGATTTACATTTCCAAGCCGACTCAGACAGAGGGAGATGGTACGACACATCCGATGTTTCCACAAGAGGCACGTTTGAGGAATTTGACGTATTCGTCTCCGTTGTATGTGGATATGACTAAGAAGGTGTTGAAATCGGATGATAATGATAGAAAGGACGATGAGTTGGAGTGGGTGGAAGAAAAGGTGGACGAGGAGCCGCAGACCAAGGTGTATCTAGGCAAGGTCCCCATAATGTTGAGATCGAAGTTTTGTATGTTGAGAGACTTGGGAGAGCACGAGTTTTATGAATTGAAAGAGTGTCCATATGATATGGGTGGATATTTCGTTATCAATGGTTCTGAAAAAGTGTTGATTGCTCAGGAAAGAAGTGCAGCCAACATTGTGCAAGTCTTCAAAAAGGCAGCGCCTTCTCCTATTTCCCATGTTGCAGAAATAAGATCCGCTCTTGAGAAAGGATCTAGATTGATCTCTTCGATGCAAATAAAATTATATGGAAGAGATGAAAAGGGCACATCTGGAAGAACCATCAAAGCCACTCTTCCATACATAAAGGAAGATATACCTATAGTTATTGTGTTTAGGGCTTTGGGTGTTGTCCCGGATGGTGATATTCTTGAACATATTTGTTACGATGCAAATGACTGGCAGATGTTGGAGATGTTGAAACCATGTGTGGAAGAAGGTTTCGTCATTCAGGAACGTGAAGTTGCTCTCGATTTCATTGGAAGAAGAGGTGTTTTAGGTATAAGGCGTGAGAAACGTATTCAGTATGCTAAGGACATATTACAAAGGGAACTTTTCCCTAACATCACGCAAGAAGAAGGTTTCGAAACCAGAAAAGCATTTTTCTTGGGTTACATGGTTAATAGACTTCTTCTCTGTGCTTTGGAAAGAAAAGAACCAGATGACAGGGATCATTTTGGAAAAAAGAGATTGGATTTGGCAGGATCTTTGTTGGCTAACTTGTTCAGAATATTATTCAGAAAATTAACCAAGGATATCTACAATTACATGCAAAGATGTGTTGAAAACGACAAAGAGTTCAACTTGACATTAGCTGTTAAATCGCAGACAATCACTGATGGTTTACGTTATTCTCTTGCAACTGGTAATTGGGGTGAACAAAAGAAAGCAATGAGTGCTCGTGCTGGTGTGTCTCAAGTCTTGAACCGTTATACATACTCCTCTACATTATCACATTTGAGAAGAACCAATACACCAATCGGTCGTGATGGTAAGATCGCAAAACCTAGACAATTGCATAACACTCATTGGGGTTTGGTCTGTCCTGCTGAAACGCCAGAAGGTCAAGCGTGTGGTTTGGTCAAGAACTTATCATTGATGTCTTGTATTTCTGTTGGAACTCCTTCTGAGCCAATTTTATACTTCTTGGAGGAATGGGGAATGGAACCATTGGAAGATTATGTTCCATCAAATTCTCCCGACTCTACTAGAGTTTTCGTTAATGGTGTTTGGGTCGGTACTCATAGAGAGCCTGCTCAACTCGTTGAGACTATGAGGAGTTTGAGAAGAAGGGGTGATATAAGTCCGGAGGTTTCTATCATCAGAGATATCAGGGAGAAGGAATTTAAAATCTTCACTGATGCTGGTCGTGTTTACCGTCCATTATTTATTGTTGACGATGACCCAGATTCAGAAACTAAGGGTGAATTAAAATTACAAAAATCTCATGTTCATAAGTTATTAAATTCAGAATATGATGAGTACGACGAAGATTTTGAAAGTTATGGATGGACAGGATTGGTTAACGATGGAGTTGTTGAATACATCGATGCGGAAGAAGAAGAGACCATCATGATAGCAATGACACCGGAAGACTTGGAGGCAACAAAATCGACTGAAGAAAATACCGATGATGTTGATCCTGCAAAGAGAATAAAACCAACTTCCAGTGGATCAGCTCATACATTTACCCATTGTGAAATCCATCCCTCTATGATTCTCGGGGTTGCTGCTTCAATTATTCCATTTCCAGATCACAATCAATCTCCACGTAATACCTATCAATCTGCTATGGGTAAACAAGCTATGGGTGTGTTTTTGACTAACTATGCCGTTAGAATGGATACAATGGCGAACATTTTGTATTATCCCCAAAAGCCTTTGGCTACAACAAGGGCTATGGAGCATTTGAAATTCCGTGAGTTGCCAGCAGGTCAAAATGCAATTGTTGCTATTGCATGTTATTCTGGTTACAATCAAGAAGATTCTATGATTATGAATCAATCATCGATTGATCGAGGTTTATTCAGATCTTTATTCTTTAGATCTTACATGGATTTGGAAAAGAGACAAGGTATGAAGGCTTTGGAGACGTTTGAAAAGCCATCAAGGACAGATACATTAAGATTAAAACACGGCACTTATGAGAAATTAGATGACGATGGATTAATTGCTCCTGGTGTTAGAGTTAGTGGCGAGGATATAATTATTGGTAAGACCACACCTATTCCACCAGACGCCGAAGAATTGGGTCAAAGAACACAATATCACTCGAAGAGAGACGCATCGACTCCTCTTCGAAGCACAGAATCAGGCATTGTTGATCAAGTCTTACTTACCACAAACGGTGATGGTGCTAAGTTTGTGAAAGTCAGAATGAGAACCACTAAGGTTCCTCAAATTGGTGATAAGTTCGCCTCAAGACATGGTCAAAAGGGTACCATTGGTGTCACTTATAGACATGAAGATATGCCATTCACATGTGAAGGTGTAGTTCCTGATTTGATTATCAATCCACATGCTATTCCATCCCGTATGACAGTCGCCCATTTAATTGAGTGTCTTTTATCAAAAGTTTCTGCGTTGTCTGGTCTTGAAGGTGATGCTTCTCCATTTACTGATGTTACAGCAGAGGCTGTTTCTAAGTTATTGAGAGAACATGGCTATCAATCTAGAGGATTTGAGGTGATGTACAATGGTCACACCGGTAAAAAATTAATGGCACAAATATTCTTTGGACCTACATACTACCAAAGATTGAGACATATGGTTGATGATAAGATTCATGCTAGAGCAAGAGGACCTGTACAAGTTTTGACTAGACAACCTGTGGAAGGTAGATCTAGAGATGGTGGATTGCGTTTCGGAGAAATGGAGAGAGATTGTATGATCGCCCACGGTGCAGCAGGGTTCTTGAAAGAGCGTTTAATGGAAGCATCCGATGCATTCAGAGTCCACGTCTGTGGAATGTGCGGCTTGATGTCTGTGATCGCAAATTTGAAAAAGAACCAATTCGAATGCCGTTCATGTAAAAATAAAACCAATATCTACCAGATTCATATTCCTTATGCTGCAAAGTTGTTGTTCCAAGAATTGATGGCAATGAACATATCCCCCAGATTATACACCGAAAAGAGTGGGATTTCTGTTCGTGTCTAAATGTAAATTAACATTGGAGATTTCACCTAACACTTCTATGTATATTTTTTCAGGTGTTATCTAAAAGGTATGTAACTGATTTATTTCAATTATTTAGAAAAGAATAAAACCAAAATCAACTTAATGATTACAGTTGTATCTATTTACAGTAATGCTTTCATAGGCAATTTAGTTTTCCATGTATTTTTTACGAAGCTCGGTCATTTTAGCTTCCCTTTGCTCCAAATTCGCCAACTTGGCTCTCATTTCCTTAGTTTCGTCAGCAAAACCGATCAAATTCTGCTTGTATGGATGCTCGTCACCGTCAAAAACCTTCAACCTATCCATTCTTACTAAACGGTGCTTGTTCTTCGGTATCATACCCTTTACAGCTCTCTTCAAAACTTCTCCGTAACCTTTGTTGGCTATCATCGTCTCCATGGGAACCAATTTCAACGACCCAGGTCGTGTCGTATGTGACCAGTATGTCTTCTCTTGCATCTTCTTACCCGTCACCTTCAAGTGCGAGCAGTTTGATACCACCACATAGTCTCCATGATCTCTGTTGGGTGAATATGTAGGCTTGTGTTTTCCTTGAAGTGTGAGTGCTATACTCGATGCCAATCTTCCTAGTGTTCGTGAATCCGCTGCCACATCGACATGGTGCCACACTCGAGTGAGCGCTAAGGCAGAATTACCTATCCGTTGTGACATATTTGACCTTTACTCTTTAGAATCCCATGTTAATAGTACAAGATGAAGTGAAAAATTTAGTTAGTCCGACACTTATGTCGCGCACGACATTTGAAAATATCGCGACATTAGTTTTCACATTTTCCAACAACAGGTATATTGAGACGACTCTTAGAAGATAGGCGGGAATCGGAGCTGAGGCAGCTGTAAGTGTAAGGGATTGTATACATATATTTACACTTTGAACACAATAGTGGCGGAATTAGTGAAGTTATTGAATAATATTAATAGGATTAGTGGGATAAAGATTGTAAGCTGTGCCAGATGTTCTTCTTGAAAGATTTGTCATTGAACGTTACTCTACACCCGTCATACTTTGGGCCTCAGATGGACCAGTACTTACGAGAAAAGTTATTGAGTGATGTGGAGGGGACATGCACAGGGCAGTTTGGATATATTGTATGTGTGTTGGATTGCATGAATATCGACGTTGGGAAGGGAAAGATAGTGCCAGGTACTGGAATGGCAGAGTTCGAAGTGAAATATCGAGCCATTGTGTGGAAGCCCTTCAAGGGTGAGGTTGTTGATGCGATAGTGACGACGGTCAATAAAATGGGATTTTTCGCTGATGTGGGGCCTTTATCAGTCTTTGTGAGTACCCATTTGATACCATCCGACATGAAGTTCAATCCTTCAGCCAATCCTCCTGCTTATATGAGTGCTGATGAAAACATAGAGAAAGGATCGAAGGTGAGATTGAAGATAGTAGGTACGAGAACGGATGTGAATGAAATATATGCCATTGGAAGTATCAAGGAAGACTATTTGGGTCCTAGTCCCGTATAAGTGGACCTCAGAAGATTTGAAACAACTCAAAATAAACTTACTTCGTCAAGGTAGTTAATGATATTACCCAAATTAATCATATTTGAGACCATGAGTTGGCGAAAGGAAAAAAAAAGCAAAAGGCTAGGCCTGCCAAAAATCATTAAAATGCATGTATTGTATTACATACTAGAGAGAAAATTGTATATTAATATATCTATTAGACCAAAACACAACTAATTTTGCGTATTGTCATTTATAGTAGGAGTGCTTTCATCGGCTTGGTTAGCAATCCGGTTACTTGTAGGTGTTTCTATCATCAAATCGGTAATCTTTCCATTCAATGGAGACAAATTTGAATGTGAGTTCTCAGCTTCAAGTTGTAATTGTCTATTGATATCCGAGAAATTGTGGTTTACTAGGACATTACCGTTTCTCGAAGAGACCTTCTGTTGTTTATTGGGAGGCTCATTTACCTCCACTGCAATTCGATCATTCTCCTTCGCAGAATCATCTGGTTGTGATAACTCTAAGGTTAACAACTGACCATCTACGATGCTCCGATGTCGATTTGGATCTGGTGTCTCATAAGAGGGCTGATCACCTTCCGAAGAAGTACGTTGTTGATTTAGATTCTCGAGTAATTGAGACCTCATATGTTCGTGCCGCTCATGCTGTTGCCTTCTTTGAGTTTGCTGCCTCTCCTGATAATCCAAGGCCTCTCTTAAATATTGGGGGTAATTCTCAGTAGCTGGTGCTGATGAATTAGATATATTATTCGGCGGACTCAAGTTTAATAGTGGGGACTCAATGTCTTGAGATGAATTAGAAATATCATTAGAAATTGTGTTCGTCCAATTGCTTGCGAAATTATTACTAACATTTTCAGCTGAGGTTGTATTTCTATCGTCTTGAGCCTCCTGAACCGTTCCACCGATGTCAAAGGCCGGTCGATTAGATGAATTATTGGAGGTGCTATCAGCCTCTTTACTAGCTGGAGCCGACTGGCCAGAGTTTCCATTAGTAGATGCGCTCAGATTTTCGAATGTATCTACTGTTTCTAGAATAGTAGGCGGTCTTGTGCGTCGTGTTCTGACAACAGGAAGTGGGCTATCATCATCATCATCATCGTCATCATCATCGTCATCATCATAATTATCATAATCATCCTCGTAGTCATTCAATGCTGAAGATACTGGCTGATCCTTCTGCCGATTATCAGATGTTCCACTGGCATTGTTATTGCTTATTGAATTTTGACCGTCACTCCAGTTGTTCGAATGCTTATTTAAAGTGCTTCCAGCTGTCTCCTGTGGAGAAGCAGCATCGATGACCTCAAAAGGAACTTCGTTTTGAAATGATTGTGGATTGTGAATAGAATGCAAATCCTCGGGCCTTTGCCCAAAGTTTGGATCTAATCTACTCAAAGGTATGGAGTCATCCTGGGAGCGAAACGAAGAAACAGCATGTGAATTTTCAAAGTTATGCATATGGAGTGAGCCCTCAGGGTTTCTATAAGTTTGTGAATGTGGATGATTGGAAACATTATTTTGAGGCATGCTTTGCCTGTTAACGCTAATTGGCTCGACTTCAGTATCACTTCCACTATCACTATCAATACTAACTATTTCAATTTCTTCAACTTTTGGTGGGCGATCAGGTTCGATGGATATTTCTTCACTGAAAGGTTGGCTGCTTTTTGAACGAGGTGGTGATGATTTTGGTGCCTCTAGCTCCCAACTTCCATCTTCATTGATTAGAATATGCTCGGTGGATTCAGGAACCTTCAGTAAAACTTCAAGAAAGTAATCTGAAATCGCAATGTCTTCTATCCGAACTGGTTTATGACAATTTGGACAACTCCACGTAGGAAGTTGCAATTGTGATTCAAGAAAAATAAGACCATCAAAGCATTCAATATGAGTACAGTATATTGACTGAACTGGATATCTCATACGAGTGTATGATATAGGATCTTTGAGTGTTACAGACAGGGTTGACACAATTATATCATCATCATCATCATCATCATTGCTACTATTATTTTTAATTGCATAAATCGTTGCACTTTTATGTATATGCGATTTTTGAACAATCTCTTGTATTAATTTCAGACATGGAGTCACCTTTACAATGTAAAGGTATAACAAATAAGTCTCCTCAGTCACCGAGTAAACCATCTGCATCTTATTGGCTCTTGGAAAAGGGTTGATGTATTTGGTGACATCTGCAGGCTTTGCAGTTCCTGGTTTACCCTTTATTCCCTTCACATTTTCTTGTAATATTCTTCCGTTTATATGTATTTCGACCGGACTTGGGAAATCTATAAGTGCATCTATTGTAGAAGGTGATTTATTACTCTGCACTCCACAAAGCAAATAGAATCGGTAGTTGTCGTCAGTCATGCTCAAATAAGTATTTTCCTCTGAATTTAGCACAAAGTTGTAGTCACATACAGCTCGGGACCTCGTAGGTAGAGCAACCTGGGGACTTCCATGAACCAATCGCACTGGTTTGTAGAAAGGACTACTTCTGAAGTATAATGAATGCTCCATAAATGCCATAGAGTCAGAATGTCCTTGTGTCCGAGACACATTACCACCATTATACTGGTTCGCAACATCTGTAAAAGAGTAAGCTCCACTTCGAATTGAATTATAAAGCACTTGAAATGGAGGAAGCAGATCATGGTTCAGCTTCTTCAAAACCAACGTTCGTACCGTCAACAACCTAAGATTATCACTATAATGCCTACCATATTCAAAAAACTGGACAATTCTATCGACTATATCTTGTTTTTTCCCTGTTAATCGAAGTCCTAAAGATCTTGCCAAATCCTTTAGCTCTGCTACCTTAAATCTACTGATTTGATATATTGTATCACTGGCCTCTTCTTCTGACAATACAGCATACGAACTTTGTCCACTCATTTCCTTGATCTCCGTTCTTTTAATCGATCTATATGAGGGCCAAAAATCATCTATAATAGGCTAAGATGTAATAAGGTATTGAAATCTCAAATTTTTTTCTCTAGATATATTCTTACTAGATTTCAGATTGTGAATTAAAGATTGGATTAAACTAATTGCACTTAAATATATAGGACAGATCGATAATATATATGGTTAGTAGGATTGAATAAAAGAGACTAGACTACATTCTCTCAACAGGTGTCAAGCCTAATAAAGTCATACCGTTGTATAAGACTTGTCTGGCCGCAGAATATAAGGCAAGTCTGGCAGTAGCCAATTCTTCTTCTTGACCAGCAACCCACAAAGTATCGTAACACAGGGAGACAAGATGGGTCATGGAAAACAAGTATGTGACAATTGTAGACGGTTCATGGGTTTTCAATGCCTTGGTAATGATGTCAGGGTACTGGGCAAGGGTCCTGATCAAGTTCTGAGCAACAGGCTCGACCAACAAGTCGAAGTTGGCATCGACCAATTTGGCCTCATCGATTCCGGACTTTCTTTGAACGGATCTCAATCTGGAATGAGCGTATTGCAAGTAAGGACCAGTATCACCTTCGAAGGAGGTCATTCTGTCCCACTTGAACTCGTAGTTGTTGATTCTCTTGGACAGCATATCTTGGATCATAACAGCCGAGATACCAATCAAATCAGCAATCTTGTCTGGGTTTTCCACTTGAGCGTACTTGCCTTCATTCTTCTTCATAACCTCATGCATTTTGTCTTTGGTTTCCTGTAAAATGTTGTCCAAGAAAACCACGGTACCTTTTCTAGTGGACATACCTTGCACCATACCGAAGTTTACATGCTCCAATTTGGAAGCCCAGTCGAATCCCATCTGCTTTATGATTTCGAAGTTTTGAGCGACATGCAAATCTTGTTGGCAAGCAATCACGTAGATCAGCTTGTCAAACTTAAATCGGTTGTAACGTCTGATTGCTTCACCGACATCACGGGTCAAATATAAAGAAGTACCATCAGACTTCTCAACGAGACACTTTCCAAGTTTCTTGTTGAACTTGGTCAAGTCAATCAATTTTGCACCTCTGTCGATGTGAATCCAACCTCTATTTTCAAACGAATCAGTGACTTCCTTTAACTCCTCTTTGGTGACCTGGGATTCTCCCGAGTACAAATCGAAGGAGATATTAAGTCTCTTGTATGTACCGATATATTTTTCGATGGAAAGCTCTCTAAATCTCTTCCAAAGCTTGAGAGCTTCTGCATCACCGTCTTCCATTTTTCTGAAATATTGTTTGGCCTTTTCGTTCAACTCAGAGTTATCACCTTCCTCTGTGATATCCTTGTTAATTTTAACGTAGACATCAAACAAGTGATTAATTGGATCCGTCTCCAACAGCTCCTCGCTACCATACTTTTCGAACCCAACAGCCAAGATACCAAACTGTTTACCCCAGTCACCAAGGAAATTGATTCTCTTGACGTCCCAGCCGGCCTTTTCGTACAAGTTGGATAAAAACCCTCCAATGATAGTTGATCTCAAGTGACCAGCATGGAAAGGTTTAGCAATGTTAGGAGACGAAAACTCAATCGCCAAAGTCTTGCCCACACCAAGTGGTAAGTAACCGTAGTCAGTCTTTCTGACCAAAGAATCCTTGATCACCAAGTTGTAAAGAACAGATGTATTGAGGAGAAACAGCAAAAAAGGTCCCTCGGCCTTCACCTCAGATACATATTTTCCCTTGTCGAACTGCTGCGACCACTTGACAGCTTCTTCCTTGGGATTTATGCCCTTCAATCTCAATTTGGGGATAGGAACAATAAAATCCCCTTTAGCCAACGTAGATGGAGTATCCAAGGACAGAAATATGATTTGTTTGTCCACTCCAGTGAGTCTGTGCAACTCTCCAGTGATGTAGTTTCTCATCACATCCAAGACATTGTATTGAGGGTAGGAGCTTTCCAATGCCTCAGGCTTTTGAAGGCCCAATTTTTCCAAACTCTGAGTGATTACATTAACATCTTGACTAGAAGACATGGTGAAATATCGCTTAAGTATACTTGAAGAATGTGGATTGAAGAGCTTCTTCAAATATAGCATTAAACAGAAAAAGGTTGAGATAATTTTCAACTGGAAAATTTTTGATAGTAAAGATGAGATAGATTTCTACACGACTGAAAGCACAGACCAACAACATACAGAGCCGCCGTAGGTCATAGGAGATGTAGATACTGGAGTATGATCATGTAGAATGGATGCTGGTTATTTCGAAGCTTTTTTCCAGTGGTAGAAATGTCGTTATTGGTGGATTTTCCACCATAGATGTAGGTCGAGGTGTAGAAGAGGGTTCTTCGGAGAGGTTTCCCTAAATTACCTTCCTAGAGCATTGGTGTGGCTGGGAGTGGAATGAAAGCTGTACCACAGACGAAAGGTATCGCATCAGAGGATGTAAAAGTCGATTTGGGGACTGAGCAAATACTTGATATAGAAGAGGGTATAAAAGAGACCGTGAATGGCTGGAAAACCGCCAGGAAGCTACTTAAAAAGTTCACACAGACTCGAGCGACATATATAACTGAGCGTATCCCCGAATCTTCGGCTTCTCCAATCTTTGGGTTGAAAAAAAACTCTTTTACACATTTTATATATTCAAAGATCAGGAGTCGGTTTCAATATCAAAATCATATTCTAGAAAAGAGTCCCCAGAACCAAAACGTCTTTAATTAGGAATATATTGAAAAGATGAGTGCGGAAGAGGTATCCAAACTCACGGATATGGGATTTTCGTATGATCAGGCAGTTCAGGCATTGAAGGCAACGAACAATGTGGAACAAGCTATATCATATCTCTTTGAAGAACCCGTTGAGATACAACCAGAGCCAGAAAAGGAGAACAAAACATTAGTTAAATACGAGGATACGGTCAGTGTACTGAACCCTCAGGATATTCCTAGCTTCTCTCAGTACAATACGGAACACAACGAGCATATTATCGAAGGGAAACATGAATACCGATTTGAGGATCAGCAAGATCTGGGTAACTACGATGGGGGGATCACTATGAAGGACAACACGATCGGCGATGTGATCAGCGAAAGTATACCGGAAGAGAGAACAGACCATAGTCCACCATTGATAGTAGTGAAGAAGGCAAAGTTTTTTGAAAACTACTTAATACCTTTGATTGTGGTTTTATCACAAATCGACAAGTTCAAGGCTATGTTCATGTCGAAGGAAGCCATTGACTATGGGAAGGATAAAGATTGGTTCAATTTCAAAAGCAAGTTGGAAATAAAGATACCAGAAGATACACCCGACGAGGAAGTTTCAGAATATAAGTTCATAATAGAGGTACAGAGAATCATAGCGTATCTTGATGGGTTGAGTAGAAGAAGGCACATTTGTTCGTCAAATATCAACAAGAGCTTCCCTAATGATTTCAAGAGTGATTTGGCATTAAAGATAGATGAACTAGAGGATCTTGTTTTGAAATTCTACAAAAGTTTGGAAAATAGCTACACAAACTTTTTTAAGGATGATAGGATGGCAAACTTTTTCGACTCGCACGTTGAAAGTGTTTCTGATGAAGTGAGTAATGGATTGAGTATATTAACGGTTGATAGTGAGGCCCGGGCAGAAACTATTTATGACTGTTTGAATGAGATGTTTTGGAATGATGAAGACAAGATCGGGGAGATTCGATTTGTGGATATTGCGCCCGTTCTTACTATCCAAATTCTTGGAGATGATCGTGATTATCTGGTAAAATCTTTCACTATCAGCGAGTACTTTTACCCAGAGATCTATAGCAAAAAATACTCTGATACCGTAGTCGATATGAACAAAAAACGCACTGATGCGATAGGCAAACGGAACTGGATTACGCGTGAGCTTATTAATCTTAGCTCTTTCGAGGGAAAGCTGGTGAGGCACATTCTTGATACAACCATCAACCAGCTTGGCGATGCAAAAGAGCTCGACGGCGCAGCAGACTTGAAAAGGCTTTCTGAGTCGATTGGCCTGGAAAAGGAAAAGCTTTCACAAATGTTGAGCCAAGCCAATGAAGAGTACTCAAGAAATGATGTAAAGAACTACGAAAATATTCTCGAGACTATCACGGCTAGCGAGCAGCCCAACCCGACACCCTATATTTTGCTAGGCATCATCGTCTCTGACACCGAATACATATACAGAGATGCTAAATCCAAAGGGAATAACAATTGGATCTACTTCAAGCAACTACACGCATCGAACATGAATATATACGATTACAGACTCGAGAAATTTTCATTTGATGATGCTCAACAGTTCACTTACGAAATAATGAAAGACCCCGAGAGTCTGATAGTTTTGATGTATTCGTCCATGAAAGTGTACGGGGATTCACAACAGTATGAAATCCCACTGAAGCTACAGAAGTTCTTCGAAGAGGACAACAACGCGCTTCTCGAAGAGATCGCGAATATGCTGTTGCTGCTGCTGCTGCTGGAAGCAAACTCACCAAAACTGTCTTCTCTTTCAAGGTCACAAGTTGAGCCAGAGAGGTCGAATTTGGATGGTTCAAAGGGCACCAGTATTGTCCAGAGTAATTCCGAGTTGGATCCTCTCTCTAAATCACCGTCACAGACTCCCGATATAGTCGAATTGTAGCATTTATATCATAGTATATAACATTATCTTCACGTGAATGAATTTTTGTGGGTGATAAAAAGAAGTTCACTTTAAATCAAGATTTTCATAGGTAAATACCTTCCAGCGTTCGAATTTTAGCACCATGGCGTACTCAATGCCTTATGACGACGACTTTGAAAATAACAATCCATTTTCAGAACCAACAGATCAAGTTTCTGAAAATGTGGATGAAATAGACTACCCTAACGATGCTGTTGAGCCCGAACAAGCTCAAGATAGAGGTCAATACTATACACAAGATGAAGCAGAAGGACATGATCAAAACGAAACGGGGCTCATTGATGGAAATACTCAGTCACAACAAACTGGTCAGTTGGTCGAGGAGGAGTTGCGCAAGCTTCTCCCTGAAAGATTCATTGATAAATATCTGATGCAGATAAAGCTTGTGGCAATCGAGCGTAACAAACCAGGGAATCCAATCTTGAAGTTTGACTGTAGTGTGAAAGGACTTCCTAGATTTCGTCAGACAAAGTACAAGGGTATCAGACGAACGTACAATGAAGTGGTGAGGTTCAATAAGTACTTGTCGGTGTCGAATTTGGAAGTGTTCGTACCAGTGATTCCGCTGGCTCAGACATCGTTCCCCACGAACGGCGATGAGGAGACGAAAGCAATATTGAGTATTTGGCAGGAATGGTTTAATCGCATCACCAGCAACCCTATCCTCATCAGGGATGAAGAATTTGTGTACTTTATTGAAAACGATTTTGGGTATTCGGTGATCAACACCAATCGGAAAACTTCAATTGCAAGCGGGCTTGTACGTAAGACGTTAAAGCAACTAACGGTACCTTATGATCCTTATGAAGAATTAGCAGAGTTCAGACCACTTATAAAGGCGTCATATCTTGCATGCCAAAAGCTTTATAAAGCTCTTGAAAAGCATTCCAAGTCAGAAAAGCAACTTTCGATCCATGTATTTGAATTTTCCAACAAATTGATTGATTTCTCTGTATTTGAGACTGTACATCCAGGTATGAAGAACATGTGGGAGAAATTAGCCAAAACAATGCAGATACAATCCGATCTTCTTCTACTTCAGTCGAAGAACGATATGGGTACTCTAGGAGACGGAATCCAAGCACTTGTAGATGACTTCTACCAGGTAAAAGAAGCATTGACTAATAGACATTTAATCATGAGAGAATTGGTTCAAGCGGAGGGTCAAACAAAACTCAAGCATAGTCATGCCGCTAAAATCAAGAATAAGTCTGCTTTAGATCCAATCAAAGTGGACGAGGCGCTAAGGTCTTTGGAATATGCGTCGAGGACAGAGGAGTCCTTGAGACTACAAGTAAAGAGAATATCAGGTGAGATGATTTATGAGAAGCAAGAAGTTTTGTCTTTTACTGAAAAGAAATTGCAAAAACTTCTTAAGAATTTCTCATTGAATAAGGTAGAACACCATAGGAAAGTATTGAAACATTTGGAGAACATCCGGTTAGATGTGAGAATAATAGACGAAAAGGGAGGACTTTCCCGACTTAACAGAGACAATTTGTCCAACTTGAAGCATAATTTGGCACAATCGCAGTCCGCCAAGGGTGATTCATGGTCCTCCAGAACCTTTAGATCCTTGAACAAAGACTCTGTCGAAGAGGAAGGGGAGGGAAGAGTATTGGGTGGGGATGCCGATGAAGATGTCAGCGATAAACCTGTCTTTGATGCCAAGAATGCGGCGAATATTCTAGGAGTGGCTACGTTTTAGGAAAAAGATAAAACAAAAAAACGAATATAGATAAAAGTTTGTTATTGAGCATGGTAGTAAAGCACCTCTATAAATAAAAGTCATTCCACACACGTAGAGACACAGCAGCTATGTTGACTCAATTGACCAAGTATCTCTTCTCTGCCTCCTTCCAGTTGATAACGTTCCAGATGGCCTTGAAGTAATCTGCCTTGACGTTTTGGTACTGCAAGTAATAAGCGTGCTCCCAGGCATCAATGGCAAGAAGTGGAACCAATGGTCCGGTAACAGTGTCCTGGTTAGCAGTAGTGACAACATCCAAAACGCCACCATTCTCCTTGTTCTTGACAAGGAAGGCCCAGCCGGAACCTTGGATACCAGCCAACTTAGCATTGGTCAACGACTTCAAGTTGTCAAGAGATCCGAACTGCTGTTCGATCTTCTTGGCCAATTCCGAGCCAGTAGATGGTGGCTCTCCACCTCCCTGCTTCTCAGGTGCCAAGTTCTTCCAGAACAAACAGTGGTTGGTGTAACCACCGCCATGGAACTTGATGGCTTGTTGCAACTCGACCGTCTTCTTGACTTCTCCCTTGGCCTTAGCCTCAGCTTGTTGCTCAATTGCCGTGTTGAATCCATTGACATATGTCTGGTGGTGCTTAGTGTAGTGGATCTCGTTGATCTTACCTGAAATATGTGGTTCCAAGGCGCCATAGTCCCAGTCTAAGTCTGGCAATGAGACCTTAGTTCTGACAGCTCCCATAGAGGATAAAACTCCTCTCTTAGCAAATAATGAGGCTCCTGATGTTCTGATTGATGAAGAAAGCATCTTTGTATATACTAGTTTATTCAATTAAAATACTTCAATAATGTGGATAAAGAAAGTGGATAATTTATACCTTATAATTGTATGAGAGCTTTCTCTTTGATTCGTTTGCGATTATCCCGGGACTCCCATACAGGAATGGCTGATATAACAAATGCTTATAATCGTTGCTATATTACACATATATATCTGTTGCGACGTCGGTGACACTGTAGAGATAGATCGGAGAGTACTGGCGAAGAGCTGGAGAAAGTAGGTGCACTGAGTCAAAAGTTATATGGATTGCGAATTGTAGAAATGAAAAAACCCCGTCGATTTCAGTTTCTCAAGGCTCTGAGTCTCTCGGTCAATTTGTCCTCCTTTTCCTCTGAGACCAAGGTAGACGGAGGCGTAGATATGTCCACCTTCGTCTCGTTCAACCCCTGTTTCATTTCAATGCCAGCCTCGTCGGCGATCTGGCCCATGAGCTCGTCGACCTGTTCCTGCGGCGTGGTCAAAGCATTAACGCTGTTTGTGGCAGCCTCGTAGTAGTTGGTGGAAGCATCGAGGTCCTCGAACTGTGACTCGAACTTCTCCATGACCATCGAGATGTGTTCGAGGTTCATGGTCTGGAGTGCCTTATCCATGCCTTTGATCAAAACCCCCATATTGCCAGTGACACTGCGCATAGTTACCGCTGTCTGGACTCGCGACGCCACTGCGTCAACCCGAGATGCCAAACGCAACAAGTTCACTCGCTCGTTGGCCTTGCGGATGGCATTTTGCGCGTAGAGCTGTGCGATGTCTGGATTTCCCTGCGCAAGGGCCTTTTTCGTTTTTGCTTTCTCTTGAAGCTCTTCTTTAGCGGCCTTCGATGACTGTCTGGAGAGTTGTTTGGCGGTGAATTTCAACTGAAAGAGTGATTGCTCCAATCCTGCCATTTCAGCTGTGTTTATGTGTGTGAGTTTATAGCTTTATACCTTTATATCTGGCCTTATAGCAGTAGATAAAGCATAGAATCGATTCTTAATAAGGCTATATTAGGTGCAGGGAACATGAAATTTTTCGAAATGATAGCCAAAAGATCCATAGTCCTTAAGACACTTGTTACACCATCATCTGGAGGTATAGTGATACAGAAAAGGATCAAGAAGCTATGTCGGCTCCTTGTTTTGAATGTGCAAACAAGAAAGCGGAGATTTGTCTTGAAAATAATGCAGAATTCACACCAGAAGACCCCAATCACCCAGCGAACTTGATATGCGAGCTATGTCGGTTGTTCTACGATAACAATTGGGTGACGGGGACTGGAGGAGGAATATCAATCAGAGACACAGAAGGGGAGAACCCCAACAGGGTGTACATTGCACCTTCGGGGATTCAAAAGGAAAGACTCAAGCCATGGGAGATGTTTGTAGTGGAGTTACCAGAGGAGAAGTTGATCAAGACTCCGAACAGCTGTCCACCGGAGCTCACGAAATCGTACAAGTACAAGCCTTCGGCTTGCACTCCTCTTTTCATGAGCTGCTATACGATGCGGGATGCTGGTGCATGTATACACACGCACTCGCAGCATGCGGTAATGACTACACTTCTCTGGGAAGACAAGGTTGAGTTTGAGATTTCTCACATTGAACAGATCAAAGCGCTTCCTAAACTCCAGGTCAACGAGTCAACAGGCCGTGTTGAGAAGGTTGGAAGCATGGAGTATCACGACAAGTTAGTTATTCCCATCATCGAGAATACTCCTCACGAAGAGGACTTGACTGATACTCTCCAGAAAGCTATCAGACAGTACCCCGGTACCACCGCCGTTCTTGTCAGAAGACACGGAATATACGTGTGGGGTGAAAACGTTTGGAAGGCCAAGGTCTATAACGAAGCTTTAGACTACTTGCTTGAACTTGCTGTAAAAATGAAACAGGCTAACATAGCTACAGTTAAGGCCAAATAGGTTTTTAGTTAAACGTCTTGTACATGAAATGATACACTATATACATATTCATATCAGCTGTAGTGAAATGAGTACCCCCAGAGGAAAGTCCAAGAACTCCATGGAGATACTGCCCTGCTACTTCTTGTTTTTTCCTATCAGAGAGGGTTCTTGGTGCCCTTCAATGCATGTCCTTTGACCTTGATCCAGTCTATTTTGCTGTCTTCTTGTTCGTCCACTTCTCCCACACACACAATGTTGTCTCCTCGCATCAAGTACAACCCCAATTCGATCTTCTCGTTTTCTTCCTCCGGCTTTGTATATATTATTCTCTCGATGCAATTTTCTACTACCACGTTTGTGGACTTGTCGAACCCACGTAGTATGCCTTCAAAGAGTCTTGCATCTGTCGTTATTATCCTCACACGTTCTACACCAGTTAGTATATATCCCATTGATGGTACTGCTTCATAGGTGAGACGCCTGTTCTCTTTTCCAATATTATATCGTAGTTTTGCTTGTCTTATCTTCATCTTCTCATCATCTCTTCGCAAATTACATCGTAAAATAGGAACCAGTACACCTAATCGCATCGCTCGAAGTTTCAATGTACTTACTATCCAAGCTGCTCTTGAGTTCAGACATCTTCTATATGATTATCTGTGCTATAATGATTAATTTGTTCACTCTTCTTTCTCCCATATAAAAGGCAAAGGATTTCCTTCACGCGAGAGAAGTTGTTTTTTTCCCAGCTTTAAATCTAAACTGTTGCAAAATCATAAGGAGTGTAGATTCAGACCGATATTAGAGAATAAAGGGAAGTATGAGCCAGATAGATGATGAGATAGAAACAGAATACTCGAGTGATGTGGACAAATCACTCATGAGCCGTAAATTTGTGAGTGAAACTCAAGAAACGGAGTATGGGAGTGGGCCTAGGGCAGGCGAGAAAAGGAAACATAAGAGCAAGGGAGATATGGAACTTACAGAGAAGATACTCGATGATACAGACCGCCTGGACGAAGGAGATACGGCTGAGCCGTTCAAGATGGGGAAAGTTGATGACCGAGAGGACTTGATCAAGTGGGCTACTCGCTTAGAGCTAGAGTCGCTCTCTTTGAAGGAGTTGGTAAGAAGCGGAGTAGGACACATGTTACGACAAGGGGGTATAGGAGGTGGTGGAGGTAATCAAGGAGAATTAACAGAGATGTTAGGTGCCGTTCAGCGTAGTTTGCAACAGTTGGCAAAACAGCAGCGTGAAACAGGGAAGAAACAGGGCAAGCTGCAAATTGAGTCGCAACTACAGCTGCGACTCGATGACTTGATGAAGAAATTGGATAAAATTGAAGAGGAGATACTGAGAAATAGAAAGGAGGACTTGCCTAATGCACTAGGTGAATCAAAGACGAGTTCCAATACTTCTATCGATGGGGTTACTGGTAACTTTATCAGGAAATCTGATTTTGTAGAGCTAGAAGAGAAAATGAGGCAACACTGCGCTTACCTTGCAAAACTTGTGGAGGAAATACCGCAGAAATATGATTCATCTTCACGAGGTTATGATCAGAAACTACGCAAGTTCATCAGCGAAGCGACGGAGAGAGTGCACAAACAGGTGGGGACCAAAATCGTTATACATGGCAAGAAAATGGAAAGCTTGATAGACACAGCTCAAAATAGGGCCACGGATCACATATCCAATGCATGTGGTGAAGTTCAACAGGAAATATCCAAGTTTAATCAATTAGAAGATATAAAGACCTTTTTAAGTTTACTAGTTCCCAGAATTGTAGGTCTCGAGGAATCCATCGCAAAATTGAGATCAAATTATGACATCTTAATTGACAACACAAAGAAAGACACAGAGGAAGACCTACAAAGTGACGTCAAGTACAAAACCAGACCTATTCCCAGGGACCAGAATCACGGCGACCACAAAAGACTGAAACTTGCATAGACATCATTTTTCGTATTTCGCAGCGATGTTGCCGTTTGTTCGGGTCTTCTCATGCATCGTATGCCTTTCGGAATTTTTAAATTTTTTAAATTTTTTGAGGCCATTTGCGCTCTCAGTTTCCCTTCAGCATTAAATTTGCAGCTTGAACGGATAATTCGAAATGGTGATGTTCCAGTGACTCATTCACTCATCAATGCCCTTCAAATATACGCATTTTTGTCTTTCTTGCCCTTTGCAATCCACCAGCGCTAGTCATCATACCATGAACATTTTTCATGAATGCCAAAATATTTGTAGTGATTTTTTTCTCTTCCTAGCATAAACATTTCATTTGCATTACCCATGACGGAGAAAGAACTCAAAGAGGACTTCGTATCACGAGAAGTACGTAATGTCGTGAGTCCATCTTCTTCAGAGGGACAGACTCTATGGAGCTCATTTGCCAACTCTTTCAAACCAGCGACCGAATCTAATGCTTTAACAGCCACTCATCATGAAGTAGATTATGACATCGAATTGTCTGATATGGAACGGTTAAATATCAATGCTGCCAACTCCAAACTCGTTAGAAAGTTGAAGTCCAGACACCTCCAAATGATCAGTATAGGATCTTCTATCGGTACAGGTCTTTTTGTGGGATCGGGCTCAGCATTGAGCACAGGTGGACCCGCAGGCATAATGATCGGCTGGATTTTAACAGCGACCGGTGTGTTTGCTACAATGCAAGGTCTCGGAGAGTTATCTGTTACATTTCCCATTTCAGGGTCTTTCAACATATATGCATCTAGGTTCATAGAACCAGCTGTGGGATTCGCAGTGGGTTGGAACTACTTTATGCAATTTTTTGTTCTTCTACCATTAGAACTAGTAGCAGGCTCTATTACGATCAAATATTGGAACAAAGATATAAATTCTGATGTTTTTGTTATCATATTTTGGCTTGTTGTGGTGTTCATAACTCTCTTGGGTGTTAAAGGTTACGGTGAAGCAGAGTTCATATTTTCTCTAATTAAAGTCATCGCAGTTTTGGGGTTCATCATCTTATCTATTGTGTTGATAAGTGGAGGTGGTCCTACTCATGAATTTATCGGTGGAAAATATTGGAGGAATCCTGGCCCGTTTGCTAATGGGTTCAAAGGTGTGTGCTCCGTCTTTGTTACGGCTGCATTTAGTTTTGGAGGAACGGAAATGATAGGTTTAACAGCAGCTGAAACAGAAAATCCTAGAAAAACTCTACCTCGTGCAATAAAGCAGGTCTTTTGGAGAATCTGTTTGTTCTATTTAGTGTCTTTGGTGATGGTCGCAACATCAGTTTCATACAAAGATACAAGATTGATTGGTGCATCTTCTGTGGATGCAACTGCCTCGCCATTCGTGATAGCCATAGTCAACGGAGGTATTAAAGGGTTACCCAGTGTTATCAATGCAGTCATCTTAATCGCTGTTTTGTCTGTTGGAAACGCATCGGTTTATGCAACATCTCGTTCATTGAACTCTTTAGCAGAACAGGGTATGGCACCAAAGTGGGCCGGATATATCGACAGAGCTGGAAGGCCATTGGTGGCTATCATAATCACAGATGTATTCGGACTTTTGGCTTTAATCGCAACCAGTGATAAACAAGTCGAAGTATTCAATTGGTTACTTGCATTATCAGGTCTTTCATCTATTTTTACTTGGATCTCGATAAACTTATCCCATATTAGGTTCAGAAAAGCACTTGCAGTTAATGGTAGAGACACAAGTGAGTTGCCTTATGTCTCTCAATGTGGAGTATGGGGATCCTATTATGGTCTAGTGTTGAATACACTTGTCCTCATCGCACAATTTTGGATTGCATTATTCCCTATTGGTGGTAAACCTTCTGCATACGACTTCTTTCTCTCATATTTGGGGCTTCCTGTAATAATGGCCTCTTGGGTGTTTTACAAAGTATGGAAAAAGAATTGCAGGTTATTTTTACGTTCTAATGAAATTGATATCGATAGCGGTAGGGCTAATATCGACCCAGACGTTTTGCATCAGACCATGGAAGAAGAGCGCATAGAGCTTATGAGTAAACCTCTTTATCATAGAATATACCGACTCTGGTGTTGAAAGGCTGAAAAGGAAGTCACATTATAGGAGTTCTGTTTCTTGAACAGATCGGTCTTCGTTAATTATAAGCTTATAGCTATGTTTTTCAATTAAACCATAATTGCATAAATTTTCATAATATAACTCGTACACTGGCATGTATCTATCAATGAAATGTCTTACATCACTATCTCTCATACCTTTCCCAGTTGCAAGGATCATGTTGTGCTCCTGTTCTAATCTCCATTTGTAGACATTATGAATTGAATCTGTTTGCAAGAAAATGAACTCATCAAAATGCGACCATATATGATGATACAGTAGTAGTCTTGAGTTTACGTCTTCTATATCATGCATTGAATGGCATTTGACCTTGGAAGTAGAGTCTGGAGAAGTAAGATATTTGATTCTCGTTTGATCTGTCGTTAACGCTTGATACCCATTGAACCAACCTTCAAAAATCACCAAGTCCACCCTGTCAGAAATATTAGTCCACTTTTCAACTTCCAACCTATCTCCAAGTCCATTGTGAGCACTCTTATCGTACCGGGGAATTGATATAATCAGATCGCCATTGATCAATTGGTCAAACACTTTCGATAGTAACTCAATATCATGCGTTCCCGGCAATCCTCTACCTTGCAATAACACATTTCCATGCTTCTCAGATAATGCCGTAAGGACCTGTTGATCTTTGTAAGAAAGGTAAAAATCATCCATCAGAAATTCAACAACATTTAGATCAGGAAATATGGAGATCAACTGTGTCTGGAGATTTTTCGCTAAATATGATTTTCCTGATCCCTGTGGTCCACTTACTCCGAAAATCAAGGGTTTGACACTTGAATTTCTCTTGTAGCTCTCAACGAGAGGTACGATCCTTTCCAAAGATTTGCTAACTGTAGTCATATTGGGTTATCTAGTGCTAATGGCTTTCTCGAACATAATTTGAATACTTATCCACCAGTATACACTACTAGAGAGATTTGCCTACGGGAATACAATAAAATGAACATATATTGTTTCATGAAAGTATATGGGGAGACGTCCTTTGAACCATCTTTGTATCCATAGTTAAGGTGTGGATTTTGTAGAAATTGAAATATTTATTTACAATGCCTTGACATCTTTCAATTTGGAGACCAACTCGTCTACGGAATCAACCTTCACACCAGCATTTCTTGTAGGTGGCTCATTGACTTCCAACGTTTCTAACCTGTTGGTGATTTCAACTCCCAAATCTGCAGCTTTGAGCTTCTCTAAAGGCTTTTTCTTCGCTTTCATAATGTTTGGAAGAGAAGCGTACCTTGGTTCATTTAATCTCAAATCTGTACTGATGATCAACGGAAGATCTGCCTTCAAGGTGTTTGATCCACCGTCTATCTCACGAGTGACAGAGACTGAGTTTCCAGAAATTTCAACCTTAGATGCATTGGTAGCCTGGGGCCAGTTCAACAAACCGGCCAACAACTGTCCTGTTTGGTTAGCGTCATCATCAATAGCCTGTTTCCCCAAAATAACCAAGTTTGAGTTCTCTTTCTCTACAACTTTTTTCAATATCTTTGCTACACTCAAAGGCTCCACTTCGCTGTCGCCAACATCGACTAAACTTGATGTATCTGCACCCTTTGCCAACGCTGTCCTCAACACGTCTTGTGATTTTGCGGGCCCTATAGACACTGCATGGATCTTCTCTACCAAATCTTTGTTGGCTTCTCTTATTTTCAATGACTCTTCCAAAGCTATGTCACAGAAGGGATTAATGCTAAACTTAACTCCCTTTGTTTCAACGCCCGTATTGGTTTTATTAATCCTGGGCTTGATAGCAAAATCAATTACCCTCTTGACCGGAACTAAGATCCTTAGTTTGTTGGAAGCCATCTTGTATAGCTCTTGGAACACTAACTAAAGCTTACTGTAGAAGAATAAATCGTTTAAAAAATTTGAAATCCGAAACCGGTAGTTTTGCACCTGAAACCGGAGTACTCTTAGAACAGTGCAAACGAAAGAGCAAAAACACTTGCACAGTTCAGAATCTTCAAGAGCACCCCAGAGAAAGCACTGCACAGCTACAACTGTTGAAAGATCTACTTTAATATCCTCAAGTCAAATAAAAAAATTCTGTTCTGTAGACTGTGAATAAATCTCTAGAAGTTTTCTCCAGATTTATTCAGCAGTGATAGTAAAACCAACTAACCCTCTGATATGAATCATACATGCCATTACCTCGTTTGGTTCAGCAACGCAGTCTTTGGCATCGAAGTCTGGGTCCTCCCCTGCGGCTCTTTGTATAGATAGATCCTACCCACCTCACTTCTGGGAGTAGTCTACACATATCAACACATATGGGATATCTTGTGGAGAAATTCAGCCCTCCAGCACGATAACACACTCTACAATCGCATGAAATATATTTTATGCGAATATATTTTCTACAGAAGCAATCTTGTGGTGTAAAATGGCCCAATGCAATTACTTTTCCTCTGCATCGCACTGAATACTCCCAATTAGCCGATTGCAGTTGCGTCGAATACGAATTGACTCTCTGTGACATCGTTAGCTACTGTAAACGTCAAACGTCCACTCGATTTCGCAAATCAAACTACGTATAATATTCTGTGGTATTTACTTCAATATCTGCTTTCTCAGCAATTTACATAGACATGGCTCTAACAATTATAATGATATTGCGAATATTTCAAGATCTATCCGCCAAATGAATCAAGACAGTGCTATTTTTTTAAAAACAGTTGCGACATTTGTGTAAGAAAGGAATTCCATTAGCGTCAAATTGACTGTAACTACAGCATGATTCTCGTCTACGCTAATGTGCTGCTACGCAATGAAGAAGTCCTTTCCCGTTATGCTTCAACTCTCCCCGTAACAAGGTTGCATCGTCCTTGTGATGAGCAAATTCACTAAAAACTAATTTTATGTATGCATGGCATTAGTATAAACTATGGTGCTACTTACCTTACAACTGTTCACCTCCCGTCGACATTTTTCTTACACCAATAAGCCTTGCACTCGGTGAAGCGCCGACTTCTGCTCTCAAAATGCAAGACCCTCCGTCTGTTCTCTTCTCAACCAACAGCAGCTCATCTATATCGCAGTTAGACTAAGCAGAGTATGCGCTCGCTTTTAGGAGCCGGCTGGAAATTTTTTAGACTTATTTAATATAGATTGACCCAACCCGCCTTAGATGTGCATTCTAATCGCGATATCGTGCTTTACTTGCGATCTAGACCTCTTTCTGTGCCAGTGGGCTTGTGAAGTGGTACGTTTGTTTTTGTCAAAAACAAACGTAGTCTCTTCATCATCCGTCTCAATGGCCCAGCAGATCGCCTTCACCATACTGCTTTCGCATTGTAACCATCCGGACACACCCGCGACTTTCATCCAGATCGCGATAACAGCCTCGAAATCCTGAAAAGTTAGTGGATCGTAGGATTCTTAGATGCCATCACCCACCTCAAACACCCTCAGCCGGCTTTAAAAATATTGCCATGCAGATCGCCCATGACGTCCCAAGTGTCATCTGGCTTGTGTAATCGCATCACCTCCTTTCTTCCCTCTTTAAAAGTAGATCTGCACAACCTAAAGTTTCCTGGAGTGGCCATTTATGCGTTGGGAAGATAAATGGTCTGAATTTTACCATAACGGGTATTTCGCAACATCAGATCTGGAGCTTGCTATACACTTACACCTTTCAATTTCCTTACTAAATAGATCGATACCATGATCTAGATTCTACATCAGGTAATACGATCGTAAATAGACACTTCACCTTTTCATGCTCGCAGCTCGAGTAAATCGTTTTATTCAAATCAGCCTTCATAGATTCGTAAAATTTTATTGCCATGGCATTTTCACAGCTGATTTTACAAGATAGACCTTCAGTGCATATGTTCAATGTATTGGATACAACAATTACACAGTACTAATTAATAATATAGAGGATGTCTGTATATTAACGATTATTTAGATATGGAAAAGAATAGGCCTTGCAAAACAAGCGGGTTAGAATTTCTAAACGGGAACAGTCGAAGAAAGAAAATGAAATTGTTTGGCCGTATTTTTTTTTAGAAGCTCCATATCTGGGTTTCTGGGTTTGAAAGAATTAGTTCCATAAACAGAACAGGGTGTGAAGATATTTATTGGCAGAGAAATCATGAAATCTAAACCGTAGAGTGTAGACAAGTACAGTTACAAGTGTAAGCTAGATATAGCTCGATACAGCTAAGTGCAAGCACATCGTAGATACGAAAGGTTACTAGGTATGGAACGGATCAATGGTAACACTATACAGACTATTTAAGCATCGCAGACTTTCTGTGTATGTTGTGGGAGTGATGATGGTTTTGGGGACGCTAATGGTGGGCCTGGTGTCGCGTAGCGAGACCCGGGAGTTTGGAGAGTATACTGGCGAGGAGAGCTTGTTGGATGTGCTACAGTCTGGGCTTGTGCTCGAAGACGTTAGGGTGATGAGATGTATGAGCCGCAGCTGTGAGCCGCCGGAGCACTACGTCAAAGTGAAGCCTGCTTTGAATTGTTTCGGAGGACGATTGCAGGTGTTCGAGTACTTTCTTATTCTGAGGAAAGCGAGTTTGACTAATCTGAGGCCGTTTCTTGTGGATTTGAAGATACAACATGAAAGCCCAGGTGGTGACTTTGAATTGACAAAAAAGTATGGCATTAGGATATGGAGCAAAAAGAGGACATTGGAAACTCTAAGGGAAGATGAAGGTATTATACGAGACTTACAGGTTCTTTTTGGAGAAGAAGATCTCACAGATAAGCGTCTTGGGTGGGAGTTCCAGGAGCAGCCGGTGGTGTATTTCACCAGGACGTATTTATTGCATATAACCCTTTTGAAGGTGAAGCCTCGGGATGAAGATGACTTGAAGAAGGAATTGAAGGCTTTCCAAGCGCAGAAGAGGGATGAAATGGTGGTGGGCTCGAAGGATAGATTCAGAATACTCCAAGTGAGTGATCTACATTTTGGACAAAGCAAAGGAAAGTGTACAACGAAGGCATGCGGCTATGATTTGAAGACGACCGATTTTGTGAAGGCCTCGATCAGTAAAGAAGACATCGATTTCGTGGTTATAAGTGGAGATCTCATTGATTTTGACCGCTCTCCGCATATTCAAAGTGCCTTGTTGAAGGCACTCAACCCCATTTTGGAAGCTCAGATTCCGTTTGTATTCACCTTTGGCGAGTCAGATACAAATGAATTCAACAATCCTTTCTTCAGATCAGATAAGTTGCGAATATTGGGATTCTTATCAAGTTTGCATAAATGTTACAATACAATACCTTTAAACCCTTCACAAAATGCCCATATTCACGGTTACACGAATCACGAGTTGAAAGTAATGATACAGAAAGAAGATCTGACAACAAAAAAAGGCATCATCACAGTTCTTGATTCGGAAGATCATAAGATTGATTCTTCTCAAATAAACTATTTGTACAGATCCCAACATGCAGCTCAGGACGACAACATCTTCAGATTACTATTCTTTCATTATCCGATTCCTAATTTCAGACCAACGGGAAGATTCAGCTTAGTAGGCACCTATAACGAAAGGCATAAACTCAACTCTAAAACAGATAGCACTTATCGAGACGACATAATCAAGTGCGGCTACAATGTTGTTGCCGTAGGACATGAACACCAGAATGATGGATGTATTCTTAGTCGAGATGAAAAAAACGACGAACTTTCTATCTGGTTGTGTTACAGCAGTGTCACTGGAGATTCTGCAGAGACCAACTTGATCGAAAATTACGATAGAATGAGCCGGATATTTGAGATGAGATTTCCGTCTTCCCAGCTAATCACTTGGAAAATCAAGGAAAGCGACCGGAAAGGCTTCGATCACCAGTCTATAGCTACTCTCAAAGCATCTGATGTATAAATATACCTGTTAACATATTTAGCTATAATGGATCAAAGAAATAGAATGCGAAATTTTATGTAAGAAGCTCATCGCGATATATTTTGAATTTTTTCAATCGTAACCTTTATCAAGTCTTTAAGTTCACATTGGTACTCTTTACTTGGAGTTAAACACATTGTGATAGTGTAATATATATTCATTAGAAAGGGATATTGTGATGGGAAAGGCTAAAAAGACCAGAAAGTTCGCAGCAGTCAAGAGAACGTTGAGCTCTAAGGATGCTCGTATAAAGAAAAACGAAAAGGAAGCAGAAAAGAAGAAAGATGACCCCGAATTAACGAGGTCCGTTCCACAAGTGTCCTCTGCATTGTTTTTCCACTTCAATGAGGCGATCAAACCACCTTACCAGGTTTTGGTAGATACCAATTTCTTCAATTTTTCTATTCAAAAAAAAATCGACATAGTGAGAGGAATGATGGATGCATTATACGCAAAATGTATCCCCATAGTTACCGATTGTGTGATGGCAGAGTTAGAAAAGCTTGGATCGAAATACCGTATCGCTTTGAGGTTGGCAAAGGACCCACGGATACAAAGATTGAGCTGCTCACATAAGGGTACATACGCCGACGACTGCTTAGTTAACAGAGTAATCCAACATAAGTGCTATATAGTTGCCACAAATGATGCGGATTTGAAGAGGAGGATCAGAAAGGTTCCAGGTATTCCTGTCATGAGTGTTGGTGGACATTCGTATGTAATCGAAAGATTACCCGATGTGTTCTAAACCGGTTTTTGGACTAAATGTTCATCCAGCATAGAGAAGCTGGGGTTCTTACTTAAGATCACCTTGCCTTCGTCTTCAAATTAAGCATCATAGTCTGTACGAGCTATATTACTGAATCTTTCAAAATATTTTTTGCAATCTCAATTGCCACAAATGTAATCTTCGATGACACTAGATTTGATTTGGGCGAGCTCTCTATTGTTTCATCCGGTCTATTGTTTACAGAGTAGTGATAACACAAGTCGCAGCTTGATGAATGAAAGATTTAAGTTTCCCATGGAGTCTACCAAAGATACTTCATTAGATCTGGAGTTATCCAAAATAATGATTGAGAAACTAATCATGCAAAGCGAGGCAGAAGAAAGTGAGCCCAAATCGACACAGAGAAATGAAAGCGAAGCTTTCAATCTACATACACGGAGACAGAACTCCAGTCGTTTAACATACTCAATGTCTCCTACAAAGAACTTGAAACAATCACCCATAAAGCGATCATTACTTGACACCCAGCATCGTGAGTTCGACAAGGTAGACGATCTAATGAACAAATTATCGGAAAAGGAAGCCAAGGGGTCAAGAGCTAAGGATGCTGGCTTCAAAAAGCAGTATGAAAAAATAATCGAGGACTTGAAAGACATATTGAGCCAGCTCAGGATTTCTCAAATTGAGTGTCCTTCGATCTCGCTAGCCCCTGACATATCTCCATCCAACTACGTACAATTGATCAAGTACAACCAGCATCTACATAGACTCATTTTCCAGAAGAACCAGGATATCGAAATGGTCAATTTCATGTTGAGTGTCTTTTTGTCCAACATAGAAACGAAACAAAGCCCTTCCGAAGAGTGGAAACTGATCGTGGAATCCAACGCAGACATGTACTACGAAGACGGCTCTTTGGTGACCATGACCCATCAAATCCCCACAACATCCAAAATCATCAATACTAGGGACTATAAAGAAAGAAAGCAATATTTCACTCCACAGCGTGACATACACACGGAGGAATTCGACAGGACACTGTCATTCGAGCTCGACAAAGAGAATATATCAACCCCCATGCACAATGATGAGTCGCCTGTAAAATTGAACTTGCAAAAACTCTTCAAGTCCCATGAGGACGCACGAGAAGACAAGCTTAGGAAGATAAACGAGAATGTATTTTTGGATTGAATATAGAGTTTTTTGTATAGCGAAATAGAATAGAACAGGATAAAGCCCATGTAGAATAATGACAAAATCTCCCTGAACCGCTTCTCCATATCAATCACACACTACGCAGACTGCACTCCACGCAGACTACACTCCACGCAGACTACACACTACATGCTCTACTTGTCTACCTATTCCACTTGTCTGCTTATTCCACTTATTCTACATGCCCTACATACTCTTCGCACTCTTCATACTTCATACTTCATACTTCACTCTTCACGCTTCACACTTCATATTTGACATATTCACGGGAAACATGACAGCCAAGACATAAAGCTCAAACGTTATCACTAGGGTCTTGGTACGTGTTATTATTAAATATACATGCTTATCTGTAAGCGCTAAACTGGTATGTACATACTAATAGTGTTTTTAGAGTTTCAAGGGTCCATGTTAGACAACATTAGTCGCCATCCGCAACTTCCAGTGGTTATTGTAGTTTCTGTAGCTTCTGTAGTCAATATCAAGTCCCCATGTACAAGGTAAGTCTGGCGTGTGAGTGTTGGTCAGGCCATTATAGAAGATGATATGTATATTAAAATTAAGTATAAAATTTGTTGCAACCATTTTTATAGTCCTTCTTTTACTCTTATTCTCTTAAAGTGTAGTAATAATGGAGCTATCTAGCAACATTAGCACTCACAGCGGGTTTGCAAAACCCAATGATGGTGTTAAGAGGCTCAAGAGGTCATTCACTAACATGTCCAACAAATCGTTGAAGTCGTCATTCTCTATTCTGTCCTTTACAAAGGAAACGATATTCCATGGAACGAAACGCCCTAAACAAGAGCATAATGAAAACGAGGACAATCTAACTAGTCTAGAGGTGAAGTACACTAAAGGTAACGAGCGACACAGTAAGTTCATACAGCTCAGAAACGAATCGGTGCAAACGTTACCGTATCCCAAAGTTGGAGGCAATGGGAGCTGGAACAACAGCGATTCGCGGACGGACCTAATGTCTAGTTTAAAGAAGTCCAGAACAAGGGAGAGCTTTGGGAGGTTTCGAAGGTCAGCATTACCAGCGTTCACATATCTGGAAGGTATCACTACAGAGACCCAACAGGCCGAAAGTGTTTGGGGCACTAAAGGCCATCGGTTTGGTCGCATTTTTGAGCCATCAGACAAATGTGAATCTGTGTCAAAAAGCCCCTCCGAGGAAATAGAGGAATTCGCCGAGTCGGAGGATTTAAAAGCAGACTGGAGGGACGCTCCTGATGGGAGTTTCCTTCAAAAGCTAAGCAAGATGTGGCAGGCTAGAAATAAAGATTTCAAGATCAACATCGCCAGTATGAAAAGCGGTCTTATGAGGAAATTTCACAGGGGGCTGGTTCTCGGACCTAGGGATATCAATATCAGTAATCATAGCAATAACAACACCAAGGATACCTTCGATCCCATCAAGTTTGATGAGACGTTCGGTACAAATCAGATTGTTACTCGTCCCAAGAAGATAAAGATGCCTAAAATTCCCACCATTACACAGCCAGCGCAAGAACCACCTAAACGAGAGACCGAAGAGTGTGTATTGGACACAGTTAGTGACACAGAGATCTCTGGTGCTTTGCTTTACATTTTAAATAATTCAACCGACGATCTTGAGAATGCAACCCCAGATTTGTCTCAAAATTTGACCATTGTGCGATCTGCAGAATCGATCTCACAGGGAAGTTTGTCAGACATTCCTAATTGCAAGTTGAGAATTGACGACTTACCTGACGAAATGGAATCATTGGATGTTTCAGAGTCCCACTTCCTTGACGTAGAGACCATGGATGATGCTAGTGATTGTCCTTCAGACAACATTAGCCTAATATAGTTTGCTGTATTCGACTTGAGAAATCGGCAGTCCACGGTCTCTTGCATAGAAGAGATGACCAGTGGCATCACCAGAAGTGATACATATCCAGACTTGACGTGCTAGCAGCACGCAGAAACCTGGAACGGTCTTAGCAGCCAAATCAGTTTAGTCATTTGGCACATCGTGTTTGAAGCTGGTAAACTTGGAAGGTCAATACATTCCGCCCGTATTGAAACTGGTAAGTTAGACCACGTACATTTGTATTATGCTACCGCAGTCTTTTCATCTTCTAAGCTTCCATCCTATAAGCTCAATCTGTGGCGTTGTGTATACTCACGTTTATTCCTTGGCTATCGCAAAAAGGCATTCAATGTTTGTGTCATTGTATGTTATGTGCACGGCTTGAAAACCTGGGGTGGGCATTCTTTCGGTGGTATAGTACCACTGGTAGAAGTTTTCGTTTTACATTCATAGAGCTCTATTTTAATACACGTTAAGGATGGCTTACTCCACTGGAAGAGGTGGAGCTGGAAATATTCACGAGTCCCCCAATTTGACATCGGAAAACAACAAAGCAACGATCGAGCGCTCAAATAAAGATGCTGATGTCAAGCACGATGAAGATGACGCAAGTGGCAAGGAAAAGAAAGTCTTCTACTCAACCGGTAGAGGAGGGGCTGGGAACATTCAGGCCTCCTCAAAAGCTCCATCACCAAAGCTTGTGCCCCAGGGATCGAACACTCCACTGTTACAAACAAGTAAAGTCACTACGGGAAGAGGTGGATATGGAAACATGGTATCAAATGACGATCCGAAGTTGACTAGAAAACTACAGGACGTCGACGGGCCTGCTGACCCATCAAAGGAAGAGGAATTACACACAGTGAAGTCCAATAAATCGTTTTCCGTTGGCAGAGGAGGATACGGAAACGTTATTACTCATTCCACTAGCGAAACAAATAATCCAAACGAGCCCAACTTGTATGCCATCACTAGTCATGGCAACAAAAAGTCTGATAAAAAAGGACAAGGCATTTTCTCTAAGATCAAAAGTATATTCAATTGATATAGACTACTTAAATATTGAAATAACTGTATATGAACCTAATGTCATATAAGCATAGAAAGCAATATACTGAGCTATCTCTATTCCTTATAGGTCTTCAAGAACTCTTTCACTTTCAGCAATGCTTTGAATCTATGGGAAATTGTATTCTTCACTTTCTTGTCCATCTCAGCATACGTTTCTTGATATCCTTTGGGTTCAAAAATGGAATCCCATCCAAAGTTCGTTGGCCCTCTGCTTGACACTATATTACCTTCAGTTATTCCCTGGAAGATGATGGCATCTTCTCCGGGTCCGGGACAGAAGCCAAAGGTGCAAATTGCATTGGCTGATTTATCTTCAAATTTGTAGAGCATATCATTCAATCCATCAAGACCAACAGCATTCAAAAACCATTTTATATATGGACCTGGTAAGTTCTTGAATGCATTGAAACCAAGACACGTATCTTCTGTAAGAACAGGACCTTGCAATATTTCAGCTGCACTCTTCGCTTTATGGGTTGCAATCTCTTCTATGGTTCCTTGAACCTCGTCCAAGTCAAGCTTGTGACTAACAATCGTGAACTTTTTCTTGAATGACTCCGCATCGGGTCCACTCGCGAGAATAGATTCAACCTCTTTCAATTTGTTGGCATTGCCGGTTACGAATGTGATTGTAGTTGCCATATTCTACAAGAAAACCTGATAGCGAAATGACGAATCGGTCGATATACTTTTCAAAGTTGAATTGGATCTCTAACGTAAACCCACGCTCTTCTACATGTTTGCTTTGAATTGAATATGAAAACATAAATTGCTAGCATAAACTATGTACATAATACTGAGGGGACTGTGTCCTTTTTGGTGGTGTCGGTGGGTCCGACGCTTGTTAAATATACTTTGAAGTAACAGTTGGGACATGGCTTTGGCACAGCTCACACCACGAATACTTCCCCTAATGCAATTTGACGGATTAGAACGTCTACATTGAGCCCAGAAGGGCCTCACAACTTCCCAAGTCTTTTCTTCAACGATCTTTGAGCTCTTCTTCTTTTTCTCAATTTATGCTTTTTCATCTTCAATCTCCTCTTCCTCAAAACTGAATCAAATTGCATTACTTTCTCGTCCTCCAAGCCCTCAGATATGGACTCTGGCTCAAAAATTTGATATGACTCCCCAAACACCAACAGACCGGCGAACTTGGCCCTCAAAATGGACGAAACGGAAGGAGCTACCAACCCTGTATTGCAGTTGTTTTGTAATGAAAGACGGGGTATTATTACCTGACTTTTCGGGATGCTAGATAGGCATCGCATCCCGACAGTAGATATCGACCTAGCCAACCCGAACGATCTTAACATTGGCTATCGTTAATGATTATCACCTACTAACTAACGTTTTTATCCTAGAAGAATTTTTCAACATAAATATTCTTACGTAAGGAATTAAAAATCGATCTACAGCGAAGCTTGTATTGAGTGCTAAAAGAGACCATTGATCTCTAGTGTAACAATGATATCGGCACTGGTATCTACGACAATGCCTTCGATCCCTGAAAGTCCATTGCTGGTGCTTACCAGTCCTCGCATGGAGCTTTTCCAGTTTTTCACATCATATTTAAGGCCATCGGTGCTCAAGGTAACTTCTTCATTACCAAGAGGTAACATGCTGCATATGGGGACTTTGGAGGCAGATAGTAACGTCTTTGATTGATAGTGAATGTAGTTTTTTCCTTTGAGGACCAAAAAGACTATGTCTTCGGGAGTAACAAAGAATTGTCTGATATGCGGATCTTCTTTGCTGCACACATATAGTTGGTTTATCGAATGGATTGTCTGATCAAAACGCCCACCAATACCTCCAAGGATATATAAATCGATGGGGTGTTCGTGCTGCTGTTTTCCGTCTGACTTTAGAAGTTCAACAAGACCGTTGTGCTTTTCGATATCACCCGAGAGCAATTTCTCTCTGAAAATACCTCCTTTGAAGTACAATTGCGCCAATGCCATCGCTTTTCCGTAGTCTGTACAATACTGTGTCTCCTGGAGTATTGATTTTGTGCCTAGACTTTCGTAGTAGCGGCGTACGTCATCCCGTAACGAATCAAAGTCTCCAACTAAGAAGTCTGGTACATATTTCTTTCTTTCGTCCTCTTCAGTGAACCTGTCATATAGCCGATTGGCACCTCCATCGGCACAGATGTGCAATCCTGTTCTTTTCCATATTCTAGCCAAGTTTATGTTGTTTAAAGGCTGATTGAGAATCAACAAAACGGAGGATGCTATCTCTTTATCCTCTAAAAGAAACCCAAGAACATCTATCCGAGTGTATGGTTTCTCTGGTGGTTCAACACGAACATCATCATCTCTCTCAGTGACTGTAGACTTTTTAGATGTCTTCTGTGGCATCTTAAAGAAGTTTAAAATGTTCTCCCAGCTCTTTAACTAGTGAATATCAATTCGCAATTGAATAATATTTCAAATATTTCATTTTAATTCACCAACTCAAGTGGAAAAAGCGACACTTTGCGTCTCATATTTCACCAAGGAGGCTTATATGTACTATAGAACAAGTGTTTGACCCATATCCATCCAGATCCCTATCCGAGAAAGGCCAATAAGACAGATTCTTTGAAGATTCATGAGCTCAAATAATCAAGTATCTGGAGCGACAGCTCCAAAAGACTCCGTTAATACTACTCAAGCACAAAACACCGTCGTTCCTCGAGACGTAAGGTTGTTGCACTTGATATTCGCTACACAGGGAATACAGAACTATCAGGATCACGTCCCGTTGCAGTTGATGGACTTTGCACACAGTAAGTACTTCGAAAAGCACATTGAAGGATGTTGCTGACATATCAAATCACCCCAAACTTACCTATTTGTGGGCATACAATAATCTCAGAAACACTACTAACATTCTTCAGGATATACAACATCAGTGCTCAAGGATGCTCTACTCTATAATGACCATGCCAAGTCGATTATGTCGTCTTCAGCAAACTCATCGAGCAATACCGTGAACACAGACGATATACGGTTGGCTGTCGCAGCACGCTCAAACTACCAGTTCAAGCCCACGCCTCCCAAGGAGCTTTTGCTCGAGTTGGCACACGAAAGAAATTCACGTCCACTCCCCCCAGTCATACCCAAATGGGGTCTCAATCTTCCTCCTGAGAAATACTGTCTCACGGCACGCGATTGGGACAACATAGAGGATGAACTGGATCTGGAGGAACAGAATAGCTCTTCCAAGAAGCCAAAGGTTAAGTAGAAAGTATCGTTGGTGCTGCTCTGCTTCTTTAATGAATATGATCAAATTAAGAGCATCGAAACCGCAATTTTTCCGGTATTTTGAGATATGTAGTACTCCGATGATGCTTCCCATACTGCGTCGCTGATACTACTGCGTCGCTGATACTACTGCCTCCCATCTCTCCAGGCCCTGTTGGTGCTGGAAAACTACATCGACCCTCTATGTGTATTATATAAGCATTTACGTAATACAAGTTTTGTGTTAAACGTCTACAGCCTGTTTTCAAATAACACGAATTATCAAGCAGATCTGGTAAATAAATCTAGTTTTGAATACATTTGGGATCAAATAGGCAGAGTAAGATGTTACAACTGACATTGGCATCGATACCTGAGTAAGTTCTTTTTAATTCTTGAAAATCGCTTGAATGAGAAAAGTTTACATTACGTGAAATTTGGATACTAACCAAATCAGGGCCCGAGAAGAATACGTGGGATCTAGTATAGTGGAAAGGACCAGCAGGCTCCATTCGTTCAGTGATTTGGGACCGGCAGACTTGTGTAATATACATAAATTCTCTGTCAATTCGAAAAAGAATGCTGAAATAGGAACGTTTTTATACTTCACAGGTGTTGATACTTCTAATTCGGCGTCGATAGCAGCACATTTACAATGGTTGGCAACTTTGATAACAGGAAACTCGCAGTATTGGTTTGGAGAAAAGAAGCATTGGAAGGTCCCCGAGCTTACGTACTGTAGCTATAATGCGTTCTCGAAGGTTGATATGCGAGTTACAGTGCATATACCAGGTAAATTTGAAAGCTCTGTGGTGAGTAACGACGGAAAGCTCATACATGATAAAGTGAGCAGTGAGAGATTGAACCAACTTTGGCTTGAGACTTTTGTTTGTGCAATAGTGAGATGTTTGGTGGATTCAGAAGACGAGGACCTTAACAAATTAAGTGGATTAGTCGAAGTTCGCAGATTGAATCCTTTTTATAGTACCAAAAGTTCCGAGGAAATCTTGAACAATTTCATGGATGGTTTTGAAAAGCTCTTTTTTGAGGGACCAAAGCTTGGATGTGGTGTTGAAATTCCCCAACCTACTTTGATCTCGAACTACTTAGTGGATGGTTTCATAAAGTGCATCCAATTGACTCAAAACTACGGGAAAGCCTTGGAAATTTTGGAGAGACTTGAATCCAAAGAACCTAGTGTCATAACTTTGAGAGCAAAGGTATTGTTGTTGATGGATGAGGAGATCAAAGCGGTTCAGGTCATGAATGAAGGTATTTCCAAAAATAAGAGGAATGCTGATTTGCTTATATTGCAGGCCGATTTTTGTTTGGAAAAAAGAAGATATGATTTAGCCCTAGAGCTTACGAAGCAGGCCGTCAAATCTTCACCATCGGATTTCAAGACGTGGTCGCTGTTGGTGAAAGTTTATACCAAATTGGAAGATTACGAGAACGCGTTACTTACATTGAACTCATGCCCTATGAATTCGCATAAAGAGAAGTATGTTTTAAAAAGAGTTGTACCTATAAGAAACGGAGCAGAAGAGCTTCACTTACCATCGCCTGTAGATGTGACTTTGGGTGAAGTTTCAAGCTTAAACAGCACAGTAATTGGCTACGAGCAAAAGAATTTAGATCCTCAATTGGCCAACCTCCCAGCAGAGAATTTGAAATCCACTTTCGCAAGGGCATATGATTTATTGACCGAGATAGTAGCCAAGACTGGGTGGGAGGCATTGTTAAAGTATAGAGCTAAAGTTTTCGTCATGGAAGAAGAATACAGAAAGGATAAACATAGCTCAGGTGAACACTCAAGGAGCGAATCTAATGTGTCTGAAAATGGTGGAAATTCAGCTGCCGTAAATGGCGAGACTACAACCGACGCTTCGTCTATGACTGCTTTGAAATCGCCTGAAAAACGCAAAGAGGAAGATAATAACGAAAAAGATCCTCAAGAGATCAGGGAAAATGAATTCAAAAAGAAACGTTTGTGTGAAAGGTGGTTGGATAACCTCTTCATGCTATTGTATGAAGATTTAAGGGCATATACTATGTGGCAAGCAGAATATGTCCATTTTCAAGCACAGCAAATGGAATACAAGAAAACTACCTTGGAATGGGAGATTTTGGGTTTAATTGCATACAGATTAAAACACTATAAAGAAGGTTCTGTTGCTTTTGCGAACGCATTAAGTGGGCGTTTTTCTGCTAGATCTCAAAAAGAAATATTGCGTTATCACCAGATGGAGAAGGCAAGGCTAGTTTCCAAAAGTTCCAGCAGCGCAAATAAAGGCACTTCATCCACAAACTATACCAAGATGATAAATCAACTTAATGATAAGATCTTAGAGAGCAGCATAAAGTTATTAGTGTGGAACCACCGTTGGTATTCAGATTTCTGCCCACCTTTAATCACCACTTTGAGTGATCTTGTCTCAAAGGAAGGTTTAATCAAAATTCAGTCATCTGTGCAAGCTGTTTACTCAAATCACATAAACGGTGCCGATTCATCAGACTCCCTTGGAAACCATGGAATCATAGACATGATGGACGATATATATGCTTTCTTTAAGCGATACAATCTCAGTGGTACTGATAATTGAATTTGCTTTTGCTAAAGCACCAGTACATCCTTCAGGCTGAGAATAAAACTACTATAGTTGTTTTACATAAAGACAAAATTTTATTCATTTCTTAACCTATTATACATCGATTACTGCTAACTCGTTACCTCTCTTTATCATTCAATTGTAGCTGGGTTGCGATCGAAGAGCTTGATATTGCTCCTTGCTAAGTCATTCAATTTGATAATGTTGCGAAAGCATCACTTCTGACAACGAAAGATTTTGATATCAAAGTCTTAGGCTAAAATGCAATTCGGGCTAATTATTGTAATATCAATCTTAAAATTTGACAGATTTGATGAAGTCACTTTGAGTTGAAAATAGCAGTGGATCAAAGTATCGTTCAAGCCTGAACTATGTAGACTTACTCAAACGAACGTATAGTCTTCTCTTTATAACCATATCGATAGGACCGATTATTGCAAATATATCTTTGTGTCGTAGTAAATATGTGCACACTTATGATTTTATATTCTCACGTGATATGATGCCTTGGAGGTTACTACTTTATCTAAAGCCCTTATAGAATCATAGAAGCTATGATGATCAATTGTATCCTTGCAGTCCTCTAGGTCTTACTCTAGTGTACCAAATTTTCTGGGCAGTGACAATTGTCCTTTTCTTCAGCTTGTGGATCACCAACAGCGGGACAAAATTCCATAGAGTCGAATCAAGAAAATGGACCGTGCAATCGAAAGATTGAATTTAATTCAGTTGCAGTTGCAGCAGGATACTATTCAGGAGAGGCTGGAGGAGTTTCCTATGCTTCCTGAAAGTGAACGCAAGAAGTACTCAGGACTGGCATTTTATAGTTTTGCGGAGAAAGTTTCAAGGTGTAATCTAGATTTGGTGCTAACCACCAAAAATGAACTGGAAGATAGTGAGGCTGTAGAAACAGAGCTTAAAGTCTCGGAAGGTGATTTTGAAGGTACAAACCACATGCATCCTGCTACAGAACTGCTTGCATTTGCGAATATAAAAAGGGTTCGCCAGGTTGAGATGGCTGCAACAGAGAGCGATCAATCACTCGAACTCGCTGACATTATAGACGAATTTAACGATACCATACTTGTCATGTGCATGGAAGACACAGATAGTGGGACGAGTACGCTCAAAGACTATTTCGAAGATTATTCGAAACAAATGGACTATTTGCATATTGAAAGAGATGTTTCAACTGGTGATATTAAGAAGAAATGTGGAAAGAAAGAGCATACGATTATCCTTCTTACAGAGGAGTGCTTGGAAGCACATTCTGACATGCATGAGTATTTGGAAGAGTTGAAGTCTTTGAAAAAGAACCGCAAAGTGGGGGTGGTGACAAGCTCGGACCAAGAACATGAGTTCCAGTATAATAAGAACGTGGACTTCGTTATCCGTTTATAGAGAAGAGATTTAAGCATGCCAGTCTCTTATCTAAAATCACTCTAGTTGGGAGCCAATAAAACCACACTTTGTTAACAGTATATGATATCGTATACTCTGTTACATGCTAATACTGCATCAAAATGGACAAGAGAGAGCTATATCCCTGAAATCTTTCAAACTATCATCAATTAGAGTATTATATACAAGTAAAATAGACAGTGAAACCGTCACCCATCTGGAATGACATAAAGATGGGTCCAACAAGAAATGCAAATGAAACTTAATGAGAATTGCGTTCGTAAAGATTTACTTGCCGCGTTTGCTCTCAGGCACAACGTCATCAGCTTTGGCTGAGCCCCCGGACTCGCCCTCTTTCTTGAAACCTTCCTTGGCAACTTGTAAAAGTTCCGCTTTCGACTCCTCTGCTCTCTTTTTTCGAGCCTGGATAATTGCATCCCGTCTTTCCAACTCCTCAATCCAGATCTTTTCTCTTATTTTAGCCTTCTCCCGCATCTTCTCCTCCCTCGACTGTTTCATTTCCAACGACTCCGACTGGTAGTAAAGGCCTCCTGCAACCAAAGCAATCAAAGTGAACAACTGAAACCCAATTCTGTACCGAAAATACATCTGCGTCTTCACCCTGTCCCGTTTACGGATCGCCTTGGTGGCCATTACAATCGCCCCCGTCGTAGCCAAAGTCCCCAAGGGCACCAATGGCTGCTGCTTGCTCTTGAATACCATCTTTTGAAGAATGTCCATCTCGCTAGAATCGTTAATACCGCTTCTCTACACCCTATTTGCTCCTTCTAAATACATACTCCTCGTTGTCTGCGTTCATCGCAAAGGATGACGGGAGGTTGGAACTCATATTTGATTTGTTTCCTTAGTTATCGACTACTCTACCCTTACAATAAAGAATAAATCATGGCCAGGAAGCTCGATCTTCGATGGGAATCATTCACGTCACATGATTATCGACTTTCATCCATTAGATAGTACGGTAGCTATATCAACTATACATGCTTAACTATACCAGAAAGACGTTTATCGCGATGTAGGGTCCAATTTCCATGATCTCAGGCCCAACATAATACACCCGAAAAACGGCAGCGAGAAGAGATTAGTTTTCAGCCAAGATAAACTCTCTGAACTCTTTGTAGGCCTTGTCCAAGTCGTCGTTGACGATGATCTTGTCATGTGCACCGGTTTTGGCATACTCCAATTCGGCAGTGGCAGCAGAAAGTCTCTTTTGGATCGACTCGGCGGTCTCTGTGCCTCTGTTGGTCAATCTGTCCTTCAAGCTCTCGATGGAGGGTGGACTCAAAAACAAATAACGGGCATCCAATTGTGCATTCTTGACAGACTTGACACCTTGCATATCAATGTCCAACAAACATGTCTTGCCGGACTTCGTCACGTCGTCCACGGCCTTGATGGTGGTTCCATAGTAGTTTCCTGAAAACTGTGCCCATTCGATAAACTTTTTCTCGTCGATGGCCTTCTTGAACTGATCCACCGTGCAGAAGTGGTAGTCTACCCCGTCAACCTCGCCTGCCCGCGGTTGTCTGGTGGTGTTCGACACGGAAAACCCAAACTTGTCTGGAAACTCACCAAAAAGTTTTTTCAACAACGTCGACTTACCCGTGCCCGATGGGCCAGATATAACTATTGGTCTTGCCATTTTTGTTTCTATAACCTGCTACTCTTGTAACTGCCTGTTGAGCTCTCACAACAACTGTTCTGCCTTCACTGTTACAGCCGTCAACCGTTCTGACTAAAACAAAACAAAGATTTTTTCGCTCGACTCTGTCCACTCTCGTGTACGGCATGTTCCTGGTTTTAGTGTTTCACGTGTATGATCTGGTGAGCACATTAAAGCTGTCCTACACTGCTACGTACCTAAACTCCCAAATTCTACGATATCTACTCATGAATGGTGTATATTGCTGATGTGTTTTGTCTTCTGTTGCTCATCCCAGGTTTCACTTCTCATATTTAGACGATTGAAAGAGCCAAGCAGAAGAAGTTTGAATCATCAAAAGATTGGTCGTGTGAAGTAAAGTATCAACAAGTGAAAAATTGAAGGGTTTTTGGCCCATATTAAGAAGTTGTTAAAGGTTTGACATCCAATATAAGACAAAATGGACGATAATGCAATGGAAATACAGCTAAGACATGCATTGGATACCATGTATAGTAATGCTGGGCAGTTGGAGAAAAAACAAGCCACGAGATTGATGGAAGAGTTCCAGAAATCTGAGCAAGCATGGGAGATGGCCCATAAGTTTCTAGGCAGCGTGGGCGAGAGCGTGCCTGTACAGATGTTTGGTGCACAGGTTCTTCGGTGGAAGGTGTCGTTCGACTTGCCTCAGTTGGGAGAGGGGCAGGTAGGGCAGCTCCGGGGGTCTATTTTGGGGTTTTTGGAACAGTATGGGGATTCGGGACATAGGACAGTGAGGACGCAGTTGTGTGTTGCTTTGGCGCAGTTAGCGCTCCAGGACTTGGCGTGGAAGGGGGCTATTGAGGAGATTGTTGCCAGGTTGGGACGAGAGCGCTCGACAATTCCGTGTTTACTCGAGTTTTTGAAGATTTTACCCGAAGAGGTTTCTGATTCGAAGAAAACCAGCTTGACCAACGAAGAGTTTTTCGCGCGCACAAAGGAGCTAGTGGTGGATAATGTTGAAAAGATAATGATGCTCTTCAAGAGCTTGATAGAGGGAGATGCTGGCTCTGATGCGGAACTCAGAGGTCTTGTGTTGGACGCATTGAACAGTTGGATTCAGGAATGCCCACTCGACAGCATACTTCAAATAGACTCGCTCATGTCCTTGGTATTTGAATCTCTTACTAATGAAAACACATTTGACAGATCAATTGAGTGTCTCTGTACTATTTTAGGAGAGACTAAGCATAACGACAACTCCCAAATTATAGATGCATTGTTCCAACAGCTTTTAAAATTTCATGCATACATGACATCTCATCCTGATAAATTAGAGGATCCAGAAACATTTGATGCGATGGTCAGATTGTATGTCGAAGCCGGAGAGGCTTGGCACGTTCTGATTGCGAAAAATCCTAAACACTTCAAGCCGTTGGTGGAGATACTATTGGAGTGCTGTAAATACGAGGAAGACTTGGATGTGGTAAAGTACACATTCAATTTTTGGTATCTTCTAAAACAGTTGATAATCATGCCTAAGTTTCAAGAATCTAGGGCAGAACTACAGGATGTATATCTAAGGTTGATTTCGATTATAATCCAGCATTTAACGTATCCCTTGAATGTTCCGGATGACAATCTTTTTGGAGGAGACAAAGAGCAAGAGGATAAGTTCAAAGAGTTCAGATACGATATGGGTGATGTTTTGAAGGACTGTTGTGTAGTTGTGGGATCCACTAAGGCATTGGGTATTCCTTTCGTACAGTTGCAGAACATTCTTTCGGAGAATTCATCTGACAAAAGTTGGCAACATTTGGAAGCTCCATTATTCTCCATGCGTACCATGGCTAAGGAAGTCAGTACGAGAGAGAAAAACATCCTTCCCGTTATCATGAATTTTCTCGTTCAGTTGCCTGAACACCCCAAAGTCAGGTATGCGGCCACATTGGTTTTGGGGCGCTACACGGAGTGGACGGCGAAAAATCCCGAGTATCTTGAACCACAATTAAACTACATTATCAAGGGATTCGAGTTGGCGAGCGTAGTACAAAATAAGGACATTGTTGTTGCAGCTACTCATTCCTTGATGTACTTCTGTCGTGACTGTTCGGGTCTTTTGGTTAACTATTTGGAGCAACTATACATGCTCTACGGCGAGATCAGAGATAAACTTGATATCGAATCGACTTATGAGTTGGCCGATGGTTTGGCTCATGTGGTAAAGCAGATGCCTACCGATAGCTTGTACAAAACAACAGAGACCTTTTTAAGTCCAACCATTGAGATTCTTGAAAGCTCATTGAAATCGTCCAATGCTGATGACGAATCAGCGAATGTGATTATTGCAGATCAAGTTGAAGTCATTACCAAATTCATTGGTGTTATGCGTTGTTCTGATTTTGAGCAGCCAAGTTATCCTGTTGCAGACTTGTTCAGGGATAAGTTATGGATTTTATCCCAGCAATTGTTAGGAAAGTTTGGTCGTTCTTTGAAGGTTAGTGAAAGAGTCACGAAGTTAATAAAAACCAGCATTCAGTCTTTCAGCACATATCTCAACCCTATACTATCAGATATCGCGAATTTATTGCACCAAGGTTTTAAGGAAACCACTTTTGGATGTTACTTGTGGGTATCTGGTATTTTGATTCGTGAATTTGGTGAATATTCGAGTGACGAATTGAAACAGGCAGTGTTTCAATTTGGATTGACCCAAGGGTCAGAATTTTTCAATGTATTAAGTCTGAATAGCAACATTAAGGAAATTCCAGATGTTGTGGAGGATTTTTTCCGAATGGTTGGCGACTTGCTTATGTTCTTTCCTTACGGCTTGGTCACTAACACCGATTTCCTCGCATCTACTGTCAATGCATCAGTTTTAGTACTTAGCACCATCAATGAATTCAACCCGTTGATCGCGTGTTTGCATTTCCTCATCGATCTTGCCTTGTGGGGCAAGTCGCCTCCTCCAATCTCGTTATTTGAAGATGACCCTTTACCCATTCAGGAAGCAGTACGCCAATTTTTGGTTACGAACAACATAGGTGCAAATTTGCTCAAAGTGGTCCTTCACGGTTTGTTGGTCAATCTACACGCAGACCTCGAATACGACTCGAACGAGCTCATGTTGACTCTTCTTATTGTTACACCACCAGATGTCGCCATCCAGTGGCTCTCAGAATCTGTCCAGTCGCTACCTAATGTGAATGCGAAGGAAATACAGAAATTGATGCAATCTTCCACTACTGCACTTTACAATAAGGATAATAGAAGGGTCGCCTCCTCTCTTAGAGATTTCGTCGACTGGTACTCTCGTAAAAATCATCTGTCTCACTCTGATTTTTAGGTATGTACTACAAGGCTTCTTCAATAAGCACTTAATATGACATAATGATTTAATACTGTATATGTATAGTTCTTTTGAGAGGCTTCTGGAGATTTTTCTGCTCGACTCCCGAAGAGGTTGCACTTCTGGTGTTTTCAAGACGACCCCTTCCATGAGTGCTTCATGTGATGTATGATTACTGTAATAACCTTACTTACCCCTAAATCTAAGCTATAAAATTCTCTTTGCTTTTGAACTGATAAAGTGCTGCAACTCATATCATCCCAAAACTGGAAAAACCAGTTAATCTCATTCTCTACGATTCGCAACTTCTCAACATTTCTGTTGCATGTACACAATAACACCACTCCAAATTATCCCCTATTTCTCCTGATGAGGGGAACTGGTGTTAGAACGTTGAGATTATATGCTGCAAATCCAACTTTATGATTATCGGTTTGCCATTGACAGTAATCGGTGCAAACTGGAATTCCAATTCAGTTTTGTGTATTACCTAACTTACGTCCAATTGTTTCCTCTGGTGAGAAAACCGTTCCTAAACCTCTGTCAGAACCCAATCGATAATACTCAACGATGTTCAAGACGTCGCAAAAGGTCTGAGTCTACTTGCAGGTACGCTCGCCTCACGAACTTGAATGGAGATGATCTCAACGGTTTGACAAATTAAAAACTATAATTGCAAATTCGCAGCTTCATAAGATTTCCTAAATGGGTAACAAAATTGATAGCTACCTGGTAGATCTTAACTTCGGGGTAGTCTAATACAGTTTTACCTGTTTCTGATAGCATCTTATAATTGAATTATCACATGAAAGTCTACCATCATAGTGCGATTCAGAATGGGTAGGGCTTACGAGGACTTCAGACCCTTCGGTGATATATAAGTAAGTGGGTAGAGCTACGACAAGTAAGACCTTAACGAAACAATAAATCAAATTCCAATCAATGAAAAGCACCATCAATTTAGCTTTCCTTGTCTTCATACTACTTTCACTTAGTTCAAGGGTCTCGGCTGCTGCTGTGAAGCCTGTACTTCCCTCCGATGATACCTTCTATGATGCTCCAGTAGGATACGAAGACAAAGAAGAGGGTTCCATTTTGAAATGGAGAAAAACACCATTTCAACTAGAAACTATATTTTTGCCGATTCACCTTAAAAATTCCTGGCAATTTCTTGTGAGATCTACGGACTCACATGGAAATCCCAATGCGATAGTTACTACCCTAATGGAACCATATAATGCCGATTCTTCGAAGTTAGTTTCTTACCAAACGGCTGAAGATTCTTCCTCCCCAAACTGTGCCCCATCATATGCATTCCTCCATAGACTGTCACTAAAAACAGCGATGACCAAAGCGGAAATGTTTTTCATTGAAACAATGCTTGAGCAAGGATATTATGTGGTGTCTCCTGACTATGAGGGACCAAAGGCCACTTTCTCTGCAGGTAGACAGTCAGGTCATGCCACTCTTGATTCCATTAGAGCTATATTGAAGACCTCTGATATCACTAGAATTGACTCCAAACCTCAAATCATTATGTGGGGCTATTCGGGTGGAACAATTGCTTCTGGGTGGGCAGCAGCCCTCCAGCCCACATATGCTCCAGAATTGAAACCACTTTTACTTGGAGCAGCTCTTGGAGGATGGGTGACGAATCTCACCGCAGTCATAGAAGCTGTCGATGGCACCCTCTTTGCAGGTTTTGCAGCTTCGGGTGTCCTAGGATTAATGAAAGAATACCCAAGTTTGATTAGAGTTTTCGTGGAGAATCTACACCCGCTGAAATACCCTAGGGCTTTGAAGTTAATAGGTACTTGTGCCTTCGAATCGATAACTAAATTCGCTTTTCAAAACTTTTTCAGTGGGTCTAACAAATATTCTGCAACAGGTTGGGATGCACTTCTGGATCCTGTGGCTAAAAAGGTGCTCGACGAAAATACGCTAGCATTGAATAATAAGAGTGAAAAACCTGAGATCCCGTTATTTGTCTTCCATGGAGAACTAGATCACATAATCCCGTTCAAAGATTCTCAAAGAGTATATGAGAAGTTCTGTGATTGGGGAATTGACTCTTTCGAATTTGCAGTCGATGAGACTGCAGGTCACATTTCAGAGTTTGTAGTGGGTGCACCAGCTGCAATCGCATGGATAAATGGTAGATTTAACGGGACAAAACCAGTTGAGGGATGTCAAAGAACCAAGAGATTTACCAATCTTGAATATCCTGGTGCTAGTAAAGGGGTCGCTGATGTTATTGGCGACGCAATAAAATCTGTCTTCGGTGAAAATATTGGACCTAACGGTGAAAACATAACCTTGAGCCAAGTCGAGAAACTATTTAGTCGTCTTTAAAATGTTTGGCATATTGAGCTTAGAAGCACTTTGGGTCACAAATTAGATGCTGCAGATTTCTGGAACATGGGTTACATACCACTGTCGCCTTTCTTTCAATTGATTTTTACATGTGTGCACCATCTATACTCTTCCTTGGGTTGGATATGCTCAACACCTACAACTACAACGAGCTTTACCATCGTGAATGGGCTGATGAACACGTCCAATAATATCTAATCTCACATAACTTCAATTACCGTAATATATGTTTTCCCAGTTTTTGTGCTTCTCAAAATGAGGCCTATTTTTGCGGCAATTGCACGCCAACAATAACAGGTTAATTTCATCGTAGTGATGGGTTTGCCTTTACTGTAGGTGGCAGGGGGAAGCTCAATTTCCCGTGTAACGGACGAAAGATAAGCATTGAGAGAAAATGGCTAGGATTCCAAGTCGATACGAAATTGAAAGGCTTTTGAGTATCTAATGTATAAGTTTAACCATAATCGGCAAGACCGATCTCTGAACAGCTGGGCAAATGTGATACCAGAGAGGTATTTGCTGCCAACAATACAGATGCAACAGAGATGAAAATCGCAGCGTAATCATGGAATCGCTAATAAAGGGCTGCGAAAAGCGCTCGCCGATTGGCTTAATTCTTTTTGCTCATAGGTGTTTAATAGCTTTGACAAGGCAGAAACAATAGCAGTTTCACCTCAACAGACGATTTCTAGGCCGCGTCATTCTTTCATGTCTCCTTCGATTCATATTCATAGTCCACTAAGTCGCAGCTATCGAGAGGTTGTGTAGCCAGTATGAATTAATGGCCACAATAGAATGGAAAATACCGTATCTCTACAATGTTCTACGCAACACATAGTTATGAAATACGTCTAATCTCTGGGGTTACGTCTAAAACCCCTTTCTACCATTTTAAACCTCTTCTGGTTAAATTCAACCTCCATGTTGATGGCTGTAAACGGCTAAATACATAGAGAATCGTTGAAAAGGGCCAAAATATCGCTAAAGGAAAAATTACTTTCCCGTACAGAGAATATTGGTCGAAATAGTGCATTACTAAAAACGACTCAAACAGTCTAGTTTTGGCCTGTTCGTGTGTATTGACTATCCGTATATACGACTGCCTTCCATATCATGGCATATTGATCCATTGGCACCTTGATCCATTGGCATCTCTCATTGTCATAGTGTATAGTGGTAACAGCTCCTATTCGTATTTTAGCCGAGAAATCAAATATTAATTTCCATTGGTAGAAAAATTGATCGTCTTAATAGTTCGCATAGGGGTGTTAGTCTCGATTAAGTGTGCTCGTGTAAAAATGCCGCCGAGAGATAGACGAACTTCGAGAATGTGCTGCGTAAATCGCAGCACATTGAGTCTATCGCGGCGGCATCCTTGGTGATCTCAACACTTCATTCCTTATCTTCCTCACCCACTAGACGCTATTTTCAACGCATCTATATAAGCTTTAAACTTAAACTGGAGTCACAATGCTAGCATGCGCTGTAACGCTGCCCGGAAACACGGTGCAATCAGTACGATCTTTTTCGAGCATGGCTAACAATGGCTCACCAACTAGTTTAAAGTGTAGACAATACGTTGAAGCGCACCTGTTGAGGTGCCCGTGGCGTTCACCCCTCCAACGTTTCTGCCGCGATCGCCCACCGCGCTGAGGGGCCAAGCGTAACTGGGTGAGCGCGCAGACCCGCCATCGTCACTGTCAAGCGGAAACTCCCCCGCTGCATTCAGCCTGCCAGCGAGTGCGACTCAAACTACACCATCATAATAACAATTATGAGCCCCGTGCCTTTTTTGATAGTATACACTGCATAGATTGCAATCCTAACCTTAAAACAATCACACTGCCAGGTACACGATTGGACCATGACCACGTCTACGCCCACATTCCCTCCGGAAGTGCATGTCGGTTCCGCCTAGCAAACGCCCAGTCGTGCATATTAATTCTCAATGCGGGTATTTTGTTACCGCCTCCAGTAACTCGTATTCCGCTTTAGTAAGAATCATACCAGTAAATATTTTGATAGAACCGGAGCCCACGGCCCTCGTCTAACAAAAACCAAAATTAGCCGCCTCGTCTTCCCATTGATCTTTCTATATTGGCTATAAAAGAAACGAAAATCTCGCAGTATATTTCGAGGAATTTTCTACTTTTCTTCACATCATAGTCCAACTAATTGTCTTTCGTTATAATTAAAATGCAATTCTCCACTGTTGCCATTATCGCTGCTGCTGCTGCTGTTAACGCTGCCACTGTCACTGAGACTGAGTCCTCTTCGACTTTGGTTACCGTCACTGACTGTGCTTCCACTGTCACTAACTGCCCAGCTCACTCCACCTCTGCTGCTGCTTCTAATGTTACTGCTCCATCTAACATCACCACCTACGAGGGTGCTGCTAACAAGTTGGGAGCTGGTGCTGTTGCTTTGGCTGCTGGTGCTTTGTTGGCTTTGTAAGTCAATCTACATAGCTAGATTAATATATAAGGCGCATGCGCCCTTTTGAATTAACATTGATACCATTTTAATTGAATTACTGTAGATTTGAAGTACTGTAGTTATTTGGAATACTATGGAGCTAAGCTATCGTTGTATTGCTAATGTACTAAGTTTTAATAAACAGTTGTGTTTAGGGTGGTGAGAGTTGCGGCTCTTACAGGAGCGTCTGCACTCGACGAGACTGCAGTCGACGAGGTACTCGGGCAAAGGCCATCGAAGGCATTGCCAAGAAGGTCTTTGATGTCAATGGCACCAGACTTGAGAAGAGCAGGAATGAGTTCCTTCGTAAGGTCGATGACTCCAGTTCTTGTCTCGGGATCTGTCACCACGCTCTTAATCACATCCACGGCTAAACCAGAGTCTTTCAAGGCTTCAAAGATCTCTTCGTAGGGGATCACATCAGCCTTGAGAAGCTCAATAGTGATGTCAATGATGGCAGGTCTGACCTCGTCATCAGTAAGAGACATTTTAACTACTGAGTTGACGAGCCCAGAATCCTTGAGTATCTCGAAAAGACGGATCAACAAGTCATCCACTAAATCTCTCTTCTCGACCAGACTGTCGGAACTTCCCTTCTTTCCTTTCTTCAACCAACCCTTAGAACCTTTGAGTTTGGAAAGGAGACCCTTTCCTTTCTGCTTGAGGTTGAATTTCGAGACAAGCTTCAAGCACTCTTTGAGGGCCTTGATTTTGTCTTTCTTTCCATCACGTCTCTCCAATCTCTCATCTGATAAGCCGATATATTCAAGGCTGGTTGCTACCGGGGACCTCTTAACAGCTGGAAAGATAGTGGAGTTAGAAAAGGACGTGGAGTTAGGGAGGGTTAAAGCGTTGATGAACCCAACAAGGGTCACAAATAAGTAAACACTAAATAACTTCATGGTCTGCTAGTATTGCAACCAGAAGTCTACGAAAACTGCTAACCCAAAGCCTTATATATAGACTAGCAGATCACATTGGACTTAAACTATCTACATGTTATTCCTTCTTACACAATCAGTTGTGCTTGCTATTGTATCCTTGTATATGTTGATGTTTGTATTATCTTTCCAGTTTGCTCTGCACTTTCCAACCTTCTTATTTGAATGCAAAATTTTAGGGAAATTTGTGGAAATGAAAAAAAAAAATCCAGCAAGAGCTTCACATTTACGTACTTATATTACTTACTACCTTCACAGTTGATAACCAAGCGTATTCCCCACACTCCAACTTATCTATCGTTAGGCATATTTATCGTATTTTGCAGCTGCAAAAGTTGATTATTGCTGGTGTTACACAATTATTCAAATACATTAAGTTATATGCATTACTAATTATAAATACATTGGCATAAGAGGACCGAAAACCGTAGGAACCGTCTATTGCGGTAGTATCTCATAGTCGTTTGTACTCAAAGAAGAAGCCGTATGAGATTTAACGTAGCTTATTAATTTCCTAAGCGGATTTCTATCTGCTTTTCTTGCAGACTTGAAGTCTGGAATCGTAGAGTCCTTCAAATTAAATGAGAAGGCTTCCAAATCGATCTTTTTGGAAGGCTTAGCCCCTACGATGGATGGAGGCGTCCACCAACGCAACATGAGAGAGCTTGAAACAACACTTACCGAACTTAGTGCCATAGACAAACCTGCAAAAACAGGGGGAAGCATTATATTGAACGGCAAAAAAAAGCCCATCGCAAAAGGCAACATGATAGCATTGTATACAGCAGCCCAGATGAAGTTCATTTTGATTCTCCTGAAAGTTTGTTGAGACAAATCGATAGCAGAGGGAATTCCCAATAAGTCTGACTGCGAAGAGCGGCTCATTAACACAATATCAGCAGATTCAATTGCTATATCTGTTCCAGTGCTTATGGCTATACCAACATCTGCACGGGCTAATGCCGGAGCATCGTTGATTCCGTCTCCTACAAATGCTATTCCAACCTTCAGACCTCCTAATTTTGTTTTCAAGTCGGCAACTACTCTATCTTTGTGAACAGGAGATACATCACTGTAAATATTTCCCATGGGTATACCCAACTCACGACCTATGCTTTCAGCAGAAGCCCTGTGGTCACCTGTAACTATGCCAACATGGTAGTTCTTAGTATACATAAGATACTCTACCACTTCTTTGGCCCCTTTTTTCAAGCTGTCTTTCAACTCGAGATACCCCTTATAATGTCCATTAATTATTACGTGAGAGATTGTACTCACAGACTCCTTTAAACCTTGAGCGTACTCTTGTTTGACTTGTTCAATCAACTCAGGATAATTTTCTTCAATCATCTTTTTATTCCCAATATTAACTTCATATTCTTTTTTAGTATCACCTTGCAATTGAACTTTAGCACCTATACCCATTCCGGTTACTATACGCACATCCTTCACTATGCTATCAAAGTCATCATCTTCGAACCGTAACCCACTTTCTATTTTGGCCCTTTTCACAATTGAGGTTCCAATAGAGTGTTCAGATTTCGATTCAACGCTTCCTATCAAGGACCACCAATCCGCGGAGCTGATTTCGTCTGAGAGAATTTGCTTGACATTTTTGACTTCCATTTTTCCCGTTGTCAAAGTACCCGTTTTATCGAATACTATTACCCTAAGGTTTTTAATTCGTTCGAAAATATCACCCCCCTTTATCAATATACCGTTGGAGGCACCCACTCCAGTACCGACCATGACAGCAGTAGGAGCAGCTAGTCCTAATGCACATGGACATGCTACCACAACAACCGAAATTCCAAGTTTGAGACACACGTAAAATTTACCATTTTCATCTTTTGAGAATATCATTGGTAAATTTGCAAAAAAGTATGATACCGAAGTCCAGAATAAGAACGTCGCAAGAGATAGTAATATAACTCCCACAACGAATCGTGCAGCAATATAGTCTGCAAATCGTTGGAGAGGAGCCTTTTTCATTTGAGAGTCTTTCATCAAACCGATTATTTGCAGAAGTTTCGAACGTTTACCCGAATTAAGAACCAGTACATGAATGACATTTGCCCCATTTATGGTACCACCAATTACTTGGTCCCCTTTTCGCTTATACACTGGAATGGATTCACCTGTTATTAGAGACTCATCTGCCTCAGTCTCACCGTGTAAAAGTATGCCGTCTGCAGGTATCTTGCCACCAGCCAGAACAACAGTTATGTCGTTCGGCTGGACAAGGTCTATACTTATATTTTTGGTAATTTGAGATGCATAGCTAACATCTCCAGTTGACTTTAGTTCTTCAAGATATTTCTCAGGTTCTGCGATTATAGTACATGTAGATGGAGTTAAGGAGATTAGCTGCGACAAAGCTGTTGAGGTAGCACCTTTGGCTTTATTTTCCAACCATTTTCCTAGAGATACAAAAGTGATGAGCATAGCACTTGTTTCAAAGGAGAGTTGAGGAGGTTTTTTTGTTTGACCGGACCAAATACTCAACAACAACGAAATGAAGGAAAAAATGTACGACACCATCGTCAGGATGCAAACAAGAACATCCATACTGGCACCAAGACCACGGTTTTTTATGAATTGGCGGAATTTTTTCAAGAAAACAGCACCAAGTTTGAATTGTATATGTGTTGTTAAAACGAATTCAATTAATGACACTAGATAAAAGCCAGGAAAAATTATTAGTTTGTTCCACAACTTGGTATTTTGGGTATGCGAAAGAACCACAACTGGTATACCTAGACATAAGCATTTCAAAAGATTAGTTTTCCAATAATGAATATCTTTTATACGAGTGAGTAATTTTAATTGAGCTGCAGAAGACAAGTCCACTGAGTTCAAAACGACGAATTTAACATGTTCATCAATAGCGTTAAGACCATCTACCAAGTCTCTCACTCCGACATCTTTGTAGTTGTAATTAATAGTCAATTCATCAATGAAATTTCCTTCTTCATATACATCAGCGCCTTCACCTTCTGACCTTAAAGCGCGCACTGCGCGCGAGTTCGGGTCTGTTAAAACAGGAACAGAAGTATCAGCTGTGGGAGGCAAACTTTTGAGAGCTAATTGAAAGCTCTTTATGCCATCAGAACTTTTAAGATAGGCTCCAACATTGTACTGGAAGCTGGTTATGTCCGAGACCTCAGAAAGACCATAGATTTGTAAATTAAGCTCTTCATCATCATCAAAATTATTGTCAGTTTCCCATTGAGCCTTGGTATTGACGATAGAGGCATCAAACCCGCAATCTTGTATTATAGCTTTTATTTGATCGGGACTAATGCCATCATCGTGTTTCACAGTACCCTCTTCCGTCACGAGCGACACATTTGCATCAATTACATGCTCATTAGACAAGAGCGCCTCTGTTGTTGAGGCTGAACAGGATCCACATGTCATCCCTTTGATGGAAAATGTGCTGCTGTAAGTTTTTGAGTTACCTTGCGAAGAACCGGATGCACTGGTCGTTTTTTCTACCACGGCATCAAATCCACAGTCCTCCACAACATCCTTCAATGACGCAGCTGCCACTTCCGGCAGATGTGTCACAAGTCCCTTTTCTGTGATTAAAGATACACTAACTTCTTTGACTCCGGCAATATTCTCTAGCGCCTCAGTAACGGACGCAGAGCATGCACCGCACGTCATTCCCTGTATCGATAGCGTCGTAACCAATTCAGAACGTTGTAGACTTTTCACACTAGCATCAAATCCGCATTCCTCCACACTTTCTACGATATCGCCGACTTCAATCTTCTCTTCATCGAACTCTATCTTTCCCTCTTCTGTCATTAATGATACTGTAACATCTTTAACACCTTCCAATTTGCTCACTTTTTCTGTGACGGATGCTGAGCAAGACCCGCATGTCATCCCGCTTATTGACAACACTACAATAGAACTCATCCTAGCACATATGTGACTTTAGAAGAAGAAAGATATTGATGAGATGATTTTAAGTCCTGGATAACATAATCTTTTTCATCTATATACCGAATTCGGTATACTGCACAGCATATACATTTTTACGATTTGAATACTTCTATTAGTGCTACTACTATACATGTTCTCTTTTCTTGACCTTGCCTGATGGTTTGGTAGGGGTATTCTTGTTGGCGGGCTTGGGTTTATAGCCGTGGAATTTGCGTGACATAAATTTAAATGCTTGTTTAGTGTTTAGCTCATTTCCAGACTCATCTCTATAGGCGATTTTGACGTCTGGTTTGTAATCACCGATATCAGATTCTCTGGGGGTGGGGGCCGAACGCAATGAAGATTTTGTAGCAATGCCCTTTGCCTCTAGATGCCGTTCTAGTTTGTCGGCGAAGATATTTTCTCGTTCCTTTTTGGGGAGAGACATATAATGCTTGTCTGAGTGGAGCTCTTCGCGCAAAAGACGTTCTTCGACGGAAAGTTGCATTTTGAACAATTCTGCCTTTTTGAGGGCCTCTCGTTGTAGCCTCTCCTGTTCCTTCTCGCGAGGTGTAGATCTAGAAATCTCGTTGCGGGCCTCAAGATACTTTAGTGTTGACGCCAAGCCTCGTCCTAGTGTTGGCTCTTCTCTGTAGGTGGACTCAAGTGGAGTGTCGATGTTTGGAGATTCGTTATCGGTTTGTTTTTCTTGAACTGGATTGAGACCTGCTGCGGCTGTTTCTGCTGTCGTTTCGTTGTTGTCACTCGCTGCTTTGTCATGAGGTTTTGCGGTTGGTTGGGTGGTTAACGAATCCAAAAAGTCAGCCGTACCACTATATATGATTTCGGCATGCGTATTTGCTCCCGCCGAGAAAGCGTTGCTATCCAATTCGTCCTGATAACCTTCTATTCGAGCCCGTTTCATCTCACTAGCGATTTGCTCTGGAGTGGCATTCGAACGCGATCGTTTATTCTTATTACGCCTGGTTAATGAAAGCACCGACTCCAATTCTTCGAGTTCGTCTTTCCCCTGGTCAGCACCTTCTGTCTCAAGAATGAATTCTTTTAGCTGTGGAATGTCTTCATCGTCGTTGACACGGGCCTTGTTTGCCGCCTTGCTCTTCTTTTTTAACTTTTTCATTTTTACGGGTCCTTTCTTTATCGAAACTCCTGTGTCGCCAAACTCGAATCGATCGCCTCCAAAAAGATTCTCAAGTGCAACTTTTTGGTCCAGCTTTGGCTTTGTAAATTCTGTGTTATTTTCAACACCAACCTGGGAGCTGTCATTCCTCAAAGTAACACTTTCATCCGTATCTTCAAAGCCCCGGTACATATTTCTTCTATCAAGTTGATTTTTCAGCTCTTCTTCTCCCTTCATCTTCTCATCAGCCTTCTTCTGCTGCTCTTTTTGGTCATTATATAGTACATCAGAATTGATGTCTTCGAGGATATCTTGGTCTTGAAGCGTGAGCACATCACCGTCACTCAATGCATCCATATATACAGTGTCTTGGTTAGCCTCCAGTGCCTTTTCTTCATCGTTTCCTGGGTCCACTGTTTCAGATATCTTTTTCGACTCTTTCGGTTTCGATGATAGTTGGGAGAGCCAGTCATCCGTATCCTGGGCCCCATAGTCGTCAAGGAGCGTCTTGCGCACCTTTCCATGATCTTTCTTCGCTGATTCTGCATTTTTTAGAGCAGACTTCACCTTACTACCCTTCTCTCTATTAAAACGCTCTCCAGTATGCGCAGAATCTCCACTCTTTGAATTCGAACCAGTATCAACACCCACAGAAGCATTGCCTGTTTCAACAGGTATCGGCTTCAAGCCAAGCGAAGCTCGAAGCTTGTTGGTCTCTTCAACTGATAGAGATTCACCACTGCCTTTTACCTTGACAGGATTTCTATTTTCGATTTTTTCAGGCTCTGGTATCAAAGGGAGACCAATACTAGCCCTGAGTTTGTTTGTCTCCGCTAGAGACAAACTGATTTCTTCCATATTGCTGGTCTTTAATGCTTCTTTAACACTATCTCTTCTCTTCTGAAGCTTTTGTAGTCATCTCGAGGGCCTGCACACAAAACGAGATCTTTGTTTACCTTAAATACTTGACGTCTAAAGAGACGATTCTTTAATAGAAACAACTATATATATATGATATGCCCAATAGTGCTAACGGGATTGGAGCTACTACAGACAGGTATATCCCAGCGGGATTAAGTATCAAGCAGGTTCTCGGAACATCCGCCAGTAATAGTAGAGAGTTTTGCATCAAGGATAATGTAATTGCATATACCGCCAGCGGAGGAGTGGTCGTTTGTAAGATAGATCTAGAGAAGGAGCAACTAGTGAGCCAGAGGTTCTTTTGCGCTAATAGTGAAGGCAGCGGGAGTGGCCAGGGGGCCCACAGCTCGGCAAATGCGTATTTGAATATGGCATTGGGTGAGTTGGAAGAAAGTGCGGAGGTACAGAAGGATGAATTTGGATACTTTAAGAATACCGATCCCATGGAGGTGACGGGTGTATCGAGCCTGGAAGTAAAAAAAAGTGTCAATGGGGCAGTTGGAACAGAGAGGGAGACATCGCCATCCAAGTTAAAGGAACGCATACGGTCTGTGAATTGCTTATCGATTTCACCTGATAAGAAATTGGTTGCAATAGGAGAGACAGGATATCAACCGCGAGTGTTGGTTTTTTCTCTTGCTCCCGACTCCAGCAGTCGGCCTATCGCTCAGATCCTAGAACATACGTTTGGAGTGCATTCGGTAGTGTTTTCTCCTGACCTGAAGTATTTATGCTCTTTGGGTCTAATAAACGATGGATTTATAAATGTGTGGAGGGTCTCACCCACATCCATTTCTTTGGTACGTTCAAACAGATGCACGTCCATAATAAACAGCATTATCTGGCATGAGTGTTTCATAATCACGGTGGGGTTGAGGTTCATCAAAGTGTGGAAGATGGAGGAAGAAAATTCCAAACTATCAAAAAACGCAGCATTGAAGGGTAAGAATGTTCTACTTGGATCATTGATGAATTCTAATTTCAAATCAGCGCATTTAATGAACAACGACGAGCTCTTGGTAGTCAGTAACACTTACGATATCCTTTTATTGAAGCTCGACTACGACGATTTGAAACTAGTATCATTAGATGTGCCTATTGAGGACGTTACAAACTTATCGGTCGATCATGAGGATGAATCTGTTTGGGCCGTGACAGAAGAAAAGATCGAAAGACTCCCGCTTTCGGCTTTGGTTGTGAGAAAAGAGACCCAAAGCCCGGCCTCTAAACGAAGTAACATATTGCATAGTCCAGGAAAAAGTGTGGACCAAAATGATAGTATTTTGAAAATGACAAATTTGAATAAACATAGCTTAATTTATCTTTCAAATTGTGAATCTTTGATTTTATTCAACAAGGTAAACAAGCAAAGAAAACCACTTATAAACTCTTTGATAAAAGACTTCTCTGGAGTATGTACTTCGTTCCTGGGTGATTTATTAATCTTTTCAAGAAATGGCTTTATAAATAGGTTCAAAAGAGACTGTACTTTTGAATCTGTTTTTAATTTCAAGTTGCCTTCGAATGATTTAATATCTAATTCTTTGATGTCGATTGATTCTGATATGAACAATGTATTTTTGGGCGACAAGTTCGGAGCCATCTATATTTGTGAAACCCAGGGAAAAGATTCATATAAGGTTGTTCAGACAATAAAGGCACATTCATCTACAATCAACGAGATTGTTTTCTTCAGGCTCAAGGATAGGGATTTTTTAGTGAGTATATCAAGGGATAGAATGATACAGGTTTTTTACAAGGTTGAAGGGGCTTGGGACATTTTTCAGACGTTGCCAGTTCACAATGGGAATTTGCTCAAAGTTAAATACCACGAGGGTAGGATTTTTGTCTCTTCATCTGATAGAACCATTTCAATCCACTCTCTACAGTTCAATGAAGAAGAGATAACACTAGGTTTGGATAAAATGATTTCACTCAAAGCCACTCCTTCAAACTTTGAGATCTACGACAACGAGCTCGTCGTTTCCTCAAATGATAAGTGTTTGAGCATATATAATACGGATGAGAATTTTGAGTTGAAGAGGACGTTAAAATTGACTAACGAAAAGATAAACGAAAGTCTTCAAGTTGAAAGTTTCATTATAGACAAGCAACACATCATTGTGTCTTCTTCAGACAAGTCTTTGAGAATGTTTAATTACATTTCTGGTAGACCAGTGAGTGCTGCCTGGGGCCATCTGGAAACAATACTCAGATTGATCAAGCACGCTGAGAACGAATTAATTTCCATAAGTACAGATGGGTGTCTATTCATTTGGAATTTGAAAGAACCTAAAACTACTTCAACGCAAAGTCCAAAATTACAAAGTAGTGTTGTTGAAGAAGAGCTGATCCCAGTTTACTCTAAAGTTACCAGGAGAATACTTCCGACATCACCTGTGAAGTCGAACTTCAATAGAGTGGGAGATACAGAGGTCCAATCTCCTGTTAGTGCAACTTCTCCCAGACTCTCTAATGCAACATTGAAAAGAATAGAGGCCAAACAAAAGCTAGAACGTGAAAGTAGTGGCACAGGGTTGAAACTGCCTGTGCAGACCCAGGCATCACGTACAAGGTCACCTGTTCGGTCAGTCAACCCGAAGGCAAGGAATCCCTCAGAGCTGCCAACAAGGGTTAGTTCATCACCACCGAAAAGTCTCAATTCTCATCTTTTGAAATTTTCTCAACCACTGGAGCATTCAAAAAGGAACTTGTTTGCCCCATCATTGAATAAAACCAGTGTGAAAGATGCTTCAAATAATGCTGAAAATTTCGACCCTACAGAGACAATACTTAAAAATCTTGAAACCATTGGTCAGTTATTAAATTCTTCTAAAGTACCTGAGTCGGGCGTGTTAAAGATCAGTTCAAAGATGGCTAATATCCAACGGTCACTAAACACGAAAGACGAGAGTTCTATCACGAGAGATCTCAAAAAGTTGAATATCAATGAACAAGAAAACATTGCTAATGAGTCTACGAACAAGAGTATTAAATCACAAGAGACCATTTTATTGCAGGAATACAGCGACAAATTGGTTCGATTAGTGGAACAGAAACTTAATGGTAATTCCAAGCAAGGAACGACAACCAGTCTCAAATGCTGAAAGCTAACTTCGCAAGTAGAGATTTCAAAATAAATACATTTATGACTTACTATAATACTATGTACATGGTGACTTATTTTCTGGGTTTGATGCTAGCAGATACTATAGGATTCTCATCCTTGCTCTTTTCAGAAGCCTCCCAGGGGTTTTCTCTGCTGTCCTCTTTTTCTCCTGGTCCACTAAACGGATTCTGCGTTTCTTCCTCCGTTGCTGAAGTGTGATTCTCTCCATTGCTCTTAATTTGAATTTGGTCACTTTCTGCTTGACTTCTTTCCAACTCTATTTGAAGCTTGGCCTCATGCTCCTTTTCTAGTCTCAACTTCTCTGTCTTCCATTTATCGTCTGCCTGTTGTGCCAAGATCTTGATTCTTTCTTGTCTCAACTGGTCATTGACCAACTCCTCCAACGTGGGAGGTTCTTGTTTCGTTCTGCGCAACCATTGCAACCATTGAATTGGTATTGTACTAAAGTAGTCGACCTTGAAGAGTTTCGGCTCGTATGGCTCGAGTTTTCTTCTTAATCGTTGCATATTTCCATCCACTGTGAATTCCCAATATGTATTTCCAGTCAAATCATAACCCACAAAGAACTTTTTACGGAAAGGAATGTCTCTTCTGGCTTGAAATCTGTGCTTAAGAAGCTGCCAGGGTGTGTATTTCCTCTTCATAAGGTCCATTTCGCATCAACTTTTATTTCAATATGGATCTCCTTGCTATAGAAGAAAGACTTTCTAAGAACTAAATCTGTTATCACAAAATAAAAAAAATATTTTATCCATCATCTACTCTTGATTCTCCTTTCATGGTTCGATGTCACAAAGAGAGCAGCGTAATAACTCCATAGGACAACTTAATAGAGTTTTACCAATCCCTATTGAGCTCCATTCAGAGTCTAGTGCACCTTCGGACTCCCAGATCTCTCACATTACGAATGTCCTTATCGGAGGATCTCATCTAATCAAAGGCGAGCTGGGTAAGCCTTACACGGTATGGAAAGTGAAGGTTGTTCTCGATTACACCATGTACTCTTCTATAACAGTCTACAAGCGGTATAGCGAATTTGTGCGGTTTCGAGAGAAACTCGTGGCAGAAAAGGTTCCAGGACTGGTGCCGGAACTTCCCCCAAAGGACAATTTCAACGTCGATCGGCTCTTTATGAAAAGAGAGTGGATGGAAAACCGCAGAAAGGGCCTTCAATGGTTTCTAAGCAACATTCTTTTGAATCCAAAGTATCAGCACCTCCAGCTGGTGTACGATTTCATTTTAAAGTGAGGTTGGTGATAGTGTCAGTCATGTATCATAATAACTACTTGTCCTCAAGCAGACAGTAGAGTCACATTCCTCAAAGACTCTGTATTGCGTTACAATCTTACTAAGTGCACTTGATATGCCGCTGTGCCGCCATTGTTATGTCGCTATTGCTCACTCAAAATCGTGTCCTCGACTTTTGAACTCCGAAGCTGGACTTCCCATAAGCGCAAAAGAGACCATAACAGATAATGACAAGTATTTTCAGATACGGGGTTCTCACTCCGTCATCTACTCACGGTATAAAAAGGAAAGTGCACCTACGATGGTTCAATTCTTGCTTAAGCTGCCCTTATTCGCATAACATGCCCTCTGCATTTGATCCTTAAGCGGCTTCATCACAAAGGATCAACATAAAACCATGATCTTGAGGTCTGTCAAGCTAGACCGCAAGCCCATCTTCTCACCGTCACGTTGACCGACTTTTTTTGCACCTAAATTATTTTTGCGCTCTATAGTCGTTAAGCTACATACTATGGTTCTGCTAACTGCTCTATTTCTGAAACTAGATGGCTGCGTGCTAGTTTAGGCTCGATAGAAACTCGAAACCCGAAACTCGCTGCTGCTGTGCTTGTGGTTAGCAGCCTACCCTGCGATGACCTCAAACTTGATTTTCCCCAGGTCTGCAACACCATACAACCTATTTGCATCTAACTACTCGGAAAAGGTCACTCGTGCGGCATAGTCCAGAACCATCTTCGTCTGTAACGGTCCTCGAGAGTCTGAATAATGTCCCGTTGGTATTGATCTGGCTGGTTCTTGTTTGACAAACTCAGTCGTGCCGAGGATAAACATATTCCAGTCTAGATCGTTCTTATTATAAATTCTTCATTACTATATAAGCTTTTACTTATCCTTCAATAAAGTACAGTCAACATCTAAATATCATATATTTCAGATAGTAATCTTTATCACACAGAGGGATTTTACAATACCAAGACTTAGAATAATATAGAACAATTAGAAAAATGGTACACAACAAGGTTTCAATTATCGGATCCGGACCAGCAGCTCACACGGCAGCAATCTATTTGGCTAGAGCAGAGATCAAACCCACGTTATACGAGGGTATGATGGCAAATGGTATCGCAGCAGGAGGTCAATTGACTACAACTACTGATATCGAGAACTTCCCAGGATTTCCAGATGGTATCAATGGTTCCAAATTGATGGAGAACATGAGAGCACAATCCGAGAGGTTCGGCACCGAAATTATTACGGACACTGTTTCCAAGGTGGATTTATCTCAAAGACCATTCAAGTTATGGACTGAGTGGAGTGAGGATGGTGAGGCAATCACAACCGATGCGATTGTGATTGCTACCGGTGCCTCTGCCAAGAGAATGCATCTCCCAGGAGAAGACAAATACTGGCAACAGGGTATCTCTGCTTGTGCAGTGTGCGATGGAGCAGTTCCAATTTTCAGAAACCAGGCTTTAGCTGTCGTGGGTGGAGGAGATTCTGCTTGTGAGGAGGCCTTGTTCTTGACCAAATACGGATCCAAGGTGTTTTTGTTGGTGAGAAGAGACCAATTGAGAGCATCTACTATCATGCAAAAGAGAGTCCAGGCCAATGAGAAGTTGGAGATATTATGGAACACTGAGGCAAAGGAGGCCAAGGGTGACGGAAAGTTTTTGACTGCTTTGAGCATTTTCAATAACAAAACCAAGGAGACATCTGACTTGCCAGTCAAGGGTTTGTTCTATGCTATAGGCCACACACCTGCCACACAAGTCTTTGCTGAACAATTGGAAACCGATGAGTCTGGTTACATTAAAACCAAGCCTGGCACTGCTGAGACTTCTATTCCAGGTGTATATGCTGCAGGTGATGTTCAAGACAAGAAGTATAGACAAGCAATCACCTCAGCTGGAACAGGATGCATGGCTGCTTTGGAATGTGAGAAGTTCTTGAGCGAGCAAGAAGTTTAGGTTCATTGGAGTTGAGTATAAATAGCTGATATTTCTCTTTTAATAATAATAAATAAATACGGATATTTGATGACACTATACATTGCAGCCTTATCGCATCGAGTACACGTAAAATGGCTGTAAATGATGTTGATCTAAGCTTGTAGATTTGATGCCTTTTGATTTCAGTTCATGGTTGATTCTGATCATGGAGCTTTGAAAACACAAAATCTCACCAATTTGTAACATGACCATTTTATAGATTAGAATAGTAATTACTTCGCTGAGACAAAGATGTCATTTAACAGGATACTTGGGCCGGACCTAGAGAGGGCAGATACAAGGGCATCATCGTTGAACTACAAGGACCATCCTGAATTTGATGAAAAATTCCGACTTATAGATTCAGTTTTACTAGAGATCAATGCTAAAGGCTTGGTAAAGATAAAAGATTTGGTCAATGAATACGACAAAAGCGATGACTTTGCCAAGAGCAGTATATCCAGCCAAGTAACTAATGCGATAAGTGACATGACTGGGAAGTTTAGAGCGCTAAATGGGTATGTTAAAGATGTTAACTCGATGATGAAAGATAGTGAAACGGAGCATGAAGATGTAGAAGTGCTCAGTTACATGAGACAGAGAGAGAGTTTGGCCATCAAGAGAATTAAAAATAGTTTGAACGAGTTCAAGCAGTATCAGAAACGATTCAACGCTGATATTTCGCAGGAGTGGGAGACTTCCACTGTAGACATGTCAGAAAACCAGCATGAGCAACAACAGCAAGCCCAGATACAAATATCGTATGAGCCTATAAATGCCGAGCAATTAGAGCAACAGACACTAGAGATCGAGGAGCGAGAGAGAGAAATACACAGAATACAACAGGATACTCTAGAGATCAATGATATATTCCAAAATTTGGCTACGATAGTAAATGAACAGCAGTTCCAAATCGATAACATCGAGGACAATTTATTCAATTACGAAACTGATGCTAGGAATGCCACTGACCAGCTTCGAAAAGCGGAGAGGTACCAGCGGAGATCAGGAGGAAGAATGTTCTGCTGTTTAATTATTCTTTTGGTAGTGTTAGGATTTATTATATTGGTGAGTCTTATATGATTGTGTTTGCATTTATGAAATAAAATATAAACTTTCACATCACTTAGTAGCATGCCGACGTCTATTGATCAAGCTCCCAGATGTTGACGCTTCCATCGTCCCCAGCAGAAGCTATAACTTCTCTGCCGTCTTCCAAGGTGCACCAAATAATACAGTTGACTTCATAAACTGTGTGCGATGATTCCTTGATAGTCAGTATTTCCCAGCCAGATTCAGTCTCTTCGTAGATAACTATCTTACCATCTGAACCTGCACTGGCTATTTTCCCAGTTTTTTTTGACCACGCTACAGAATAGACCGGGTACTTATGAGCCTGTGGTAACACTGCGTCTTCATTCCAAACCATCTCATGATTGTGTTTTAAAGAGCTTGGCAAAGCATTTTCGTCGTGTTGGTCCGAGACATTCGACTTACTGGACCAGAGTCTGACAGTGAGATCATCACTGGCCGAGACTAAACGAATCCGGCCATCCTCGTACTTAGGGCTTTGCTGAGATTCAAACTGAGAGCACCAAACAGTGCCTTCATGACCGGTGAGGATAGCCACACAAGACCAATCATCCTCATCCACGTCTTGTTTGTATAATCTGATTGTATCGTCGTATGAACTGCTGGCCAATAAATTCATAGTGGGATGCCATTTTATATGCTTTATATCATGCTGATGGTCATTCAAGACTGCAATGCACTCAAATTCCTCCAATGTCTCTGGATCAGTCTCCCAAATCCAAACAGTCTTGTCACGAGAACAAGATGCCAAGTACTGTCCCGTGTAGTTCCAATCAACACTTTTGATTTCATTTTCATGCCCCTCTATAATTGCAATCAAGCCCCAGCTGCTTTGCTGACCACTCAAAACCGCTTTTTGGTTGCCGGCCATATCCTCTTCATCTATATCACTCTCTGTATAATCAACTCCCCAAATAGAAATTGTAGAATCAAAAGATCCGCTTGCAACTATAGGATCTTCCGTTAAGTCCTCATCCACGACCGCAGCGGGTGGACGAAACGCCACAGATCTCACAGATCTCTTGTGAGTCTCTTCCAATTCTGACACTACTGGAAACCTTTCAGATGCTGATAACTTTATTATTTTAGATGTTTTGTCCGACGAAGCTGTGACAAGAAGCGGCAAGCTCTCATGAGCACTCACACTCCATACTTTGTCCGAATGAACTTCATTCCGCTTAATAGCTCTCATTTGATTTCGTTGCTGGAGAAGAAATTGAAAATTTGCGATAATGCTTATATATTTGATATCGCATAATGTATACAGGATAGAGACAACGATATAGATCTCTAAGCTTCGATCACAGAGAGCTGTCTAGACTCGGAAGCTCTTCAATGTCACCGTATTTTGGTATGAAAGACATTTGTTTTCGAATGGTAGGAACTGGATCACTACAAGTGCATATTTCAATGTCATCATAGATTGGAACTAAAACCGTTTGATAAAAAGTATATTCCTCTCTCTCAACTCAAATTACAGATATTTGATTATAAGACATACCTTTTAACATGCCACGACTCCTATTGGCAAGGATGAGTACCTTAATGTCTAGGTCAATGTCAACTATCCAACTCCATATCCTTCTCATGTCTTTTACGTCGTTGGACGTCAGCTCGAGGTTTTGTGTCACAACACACTGTACACACACCAATGGATTAAAGTGAAAAATTCCGTCTTTACTGAGTTTACTAGACATGAGCATGTCACAGTTGCTGCAAGACCCTAGTAAGTATGCAATAGCAACAGAAACCGACAGATGATACTAACAGATACAGCACAACCACTTGAGCCATTTTTGAAGAAGTTTTTGCAGTCATTGGATAACCAGTTCCAGACTAATACTGTTCAATATGGGTCCGTCGAAGCATATGCTACGCAATTTGCAAAACAGCTTAAACCTACGTGCGCAATTATCATGAACGGAGAACCATTAATACCGACAAGTGCCGATTGTAAGATAGAATTCCAGAAGAAATGGCTTGGAGTACCCGCATCAAACCACCAACTAAACAGTTTTGATTGTCATTTGATTCCAGGAACGGGGACTTTCATAGTGAATCTTAGTGGGAAAGTGCGATTTGACGAAAGTGGTAGAAATAGACTTGGAGAGAGTGCTGACTTAATAACATCAGGAGCTTCTAAGGGAGCTAGGCCTGTATGGGGATCATGGTTTGGATTTGACGTAAATCTAGTGGTCGACGAGACAGTATCGCACAATGATGAGGCAGAGATCATCAACAGTTTCAACTACAGGTTCACATATAAGCCAGATGATTCAGTTGTGCAAATATAAACTATACACCATTTTTCTTTACATAAGCATTCAAGAGCAAGCCGAGATATTCGTCGGAATATTTTTCAACGTCGACATCATGGTATGCCAATTCATTTAAAGCCCATTTAATGTTGGGTGTGACAAAATCATAAAAAACGACATCCACAAGTGTGTCATTGCTGGTTGTTGGATTGAGTTGTTGCGAATCAACAACATTTGGGATCGGGAAGTTTATAACAGGTTTATGAGGTGTGTCATCACCATCATCACCAAAATCATCATGAGTGACATACCCTTTTGACAACTTTCGTTTGTTAGGCAACAACTCTAGCGGTGTCTTCAAAACTGACTGTTCGGAAAACGAGGAGCCAAAAGCGGTATCTTCAAATTTGTTCAATAATTGAATGCGCTTGTATCTTTGATGGGCAGGTAGTAAGTCCAAGTTGGCAACAGAATCCCTGTCAGCCAAAATATAGGAGTGGTCATTCAACTTTTTAGATATTTGAGTCGCAATGTACTTGGGAATAGTAATTTTGACCCAGTCGTTTTCAAAAGGAGAGACAATATACTGTGTGTCTAGAGTATAAGGTCCTTTATATAGATCATATCTGACAGAACCAGAGTTAATTATAATTATTCTTTCATCGCAATGAGAACCTTCTTTTTTACTAGGAGTAAGGGTTGGTAATATCTTTTCACTCAAGAGTTTGAATAAATTTTTTGGGTGTGAAAAGGGGACGTAGTCAACATAGTAGTTTTCATTGATATAGCCAATAGTTTTGTTGAGTTTAAGTTCTTCACGTATTGAGGTTATCAGCTTGGATACCTCCAGACCCTCGGGTGTTGCAAAGTCACCTATGCTTTTCCCTGTATGATGCAGAAATGAATCTAAATTGAAGTCTATGTAAGACCTCGAAAATCTCTCTTTCAAATCCTTGACATCACTGCTAGTGTTTATACTCAACCAGCCTACAGTTTCACAAAATCTTCCGCTTTGAAGACCTGTCAGATAGTCATCGAGGATACTGAAATCTCTGATGTGAGAGTGGCCGCCAAAGTATTGTATCGTGGTGTTTGGATAGTGTTCTCTCAATGTTGTATGCAAAAAGTATAGCTCAGGCCAGTCATGGCTCACAGGGATGTGCCCGAAGATGACCAACATATCAACCTTATCAGCGCCATAGGATTCCAACGCGTCTTGGAACCATTGTTCTTTCACTGCTTGTTTTATAGGTGTAACCACAGTGCCGGAATTGTATCTTTGGAAATCAAAGAGAAAAGCGAACGAAAGAATTCTAATATGTTGCTTTGGAGTTTCAAAGTACTTGAACTTGTTTCCAAATGGGACAGACGTTCCATTGGGCAAAATGTACTCAACATTGGAGCACACATATTTTTGTTGGAAATGATGTGCCACCATTTCAAACTCCTGCTTCGAGTTTTCCAAGAGATACAATTCGTGGTTACCAATGGTCACCAAGTCGTAGTCCTGTTTGATGAATATCGGTATTGCCTTTTCGCCATTTGGTACCGTAACATCTGTAAAACCGTTCCCGTCATGCTTATCTCCAGTATCGATAACCAACAAATCCTGGTTATTTGCATCCGCCAAGTCCCTCAAATGGCTCACAAACGATATGAAATCTCCCCAATTACCACTATATTGATGCTGGTTCAAATGACCCGAGTACCATCCATGTGTATCGGTTGTGTGAATAAAATTGATATTTCCCCATTTCAAGTCTCTTATCTCAGATGAGGAAGATTCTTTTAGAGACGATTCTTTACCCCAGAGAGAGCTCGTAAGTAGAAAAAAAAGGAAGAATGTGGTAAACAGAACAAATCTAAGCATCTAAGAGTAGATGTCTGTCGCAGAAAAAGAGTGACTCTTAAGTTATAAAGAAAAAAAGATAGTATTTACCGTTTACTATTATTAAAATTCTAAATGGATTCTGATAACCACTATCATCTACAATCAACTTTATATAGTGAATTATATTACATTAATATGCAACTAAATAAGATACTCAAGTGAACTTCAATCAACCACTCAAAAGCTGCTATTAACTTACAAGTTAGATTGAGCTCTTCTTCTGTCTCTCTCCTCAGCAATGGTCAACTTGATACCCTTACCCTTTGGAAGAGAAACCCATGGCTTACCAGCCTCGGTACCAATGACGAAGACATTGGACAATCTGGTGACGAAAGTGTTCTCTAAGGAGTCCTTGATGTGAACCAAGTCGAAACCACCCTCGTGCTTCTCTCTGTGTGTGATAACACCAACTCTACCCAAGTTACGACCTCCAGTAACCATAACCAACTTACCGGTGTCAAACTTGATGAAGTCAGCGATCTTACCGGTTGCCAAGTCAATCTTGACAGTGTCGTTGGCCTTGATCAATGGGTCTGGGTATCTGAGGGTTCTACCGTCGTGGGTGACAGCGTATGGAATACCTCTCTTACCTAATTGGATCTTCTTGACCTTACCCAACTTGTAAGAAGCCTCCTCAGCGGTGATTCTGTGGACGGCGAATCTACCCTTGACGTCGTAGATCAATCTGAAGTGCTCGTTGGTGGCCTCCAAGGAAATGACATCCATGAAACCTGTTGGGTAAGTGGTGTCAGTTCTGACCTTACCGTCAACCTTAACGTGCTCTTGCATCAAAATAGCCTTGACTTCTCTACCGTTCAAAGCATACTTAAGTCTGTTTCTTAAGAAGATAATCAATGGCAATGATTCTCTCAACTTGTGTGGACCTGCGGATGGTCTTGGTGCGTAAACACCAGACAATTTGTCCAACATCCAGTGGGATGGTGCAGCCAATCTCTTCAAATGCTTCTTTGGTCCTCTACCCATTTTGATATACTGATTCTTAGTAGTGAAGTATTTAGTATAGTAAAGAGCTTATGTTAAGAATTTTTCAACCCCCAGAGAGAGAGAATGAGAGAGAGCCAAATCTCAATCCTGCAGACAAAATTCGAAAATTTTTTTCACCATCGCGAGAGATGAGTGCCCTAAGAACACAGAAAACACATGATAAATATGCCTGCTAGTCAGCAGTCGGACTGTATAAACAGCTTAGGCTGGGTGCAACACAGCGTGAGAGAAGTATTTGGCTGCGATAGCAGAGCTGTGGAAGGTGGTGTGAGAAGATGAGATGACAGGGTAATCAGTACAGCTGATAGAATATTTGAGAGATTAGTCGGCTGAGAAGCTAGCAGAGTATTCGGTAGAGTAGCAATGCCATGAATTGAAGTCGTATATACTGGTATATGAAGCGATATGTGAGGAATGATCATTTTGTCCAGCGGGGAAACCACTTTTTGTTCTTCATGCCCTTGAGTTTCAGGTCGAGGGCCGCCTCTTCTTGGAGTAGCTCGTTCAACTCCTCCTCGAGGTTTGCGAATCTTTCAGTTTCGTTAGCATTGATCTCCAAGAGATCCTGTATGTTGTTTTGAATACTGGCAGGCAACGAAGCAGATTTGCTATCCAAGTCTGGGGTGGAGACTTCGGGGGCTGCACTGGCAGGGGAAGAGATAATCTTGGACTCCAACTGCTCTATCTCTGCTCTGAGGTGCTCGACAGACCCATTCAATTCGTCAATTTCGTTTTCGATCTCTTGCACCGAGACCTTGAGTCCCACCAAGTTTTCGACTACGTTGATGTGCTCGTTGTTCAAGGTCAAATGCCTTATTTCTAGTCCTTTCAAGTCGTGTCTCAAGGTTCCATTTTTCAGCTTCATTTCGTCGATGATAGCAAGTTTGGAATTCTCGTTTGAATAGATGCACTCAAACTCATACTCGAACTTTTCGAGGTCTACGGGTTCAATATTGACCTTCATGGAGTCCTCGACCAACTCGTTCAACTTGTAGTAGCTCGAAGAACCAGAAGCCTCGTCGGAATTGGAAGATTTCTTGGAGGACGACAATAATGAGAATCGTCTCGAAACACTCGAGTTTCGTTTCAAGTTGGGAGAATCATCAGGGTAGTTAATGTACTCATCATTCACATAAATGTTGAACAACTTGTCCTTGAGATACTTTAAAAGGGCATCAAACTTTAACTTGAGCAAGTTGGATTCATTCTTAATCATCAAATTTACAGCAAACTTCAAAAGTGCTTCCACACCCAGTGTGATAATAATATCGTATATCCTCATCACAATATCGAATGGGAATTTATAAGCAAAGAATGTGAGAAACCACTGAGAAGCATACATGGATGATTTTATGCCTTGCCTTGTCAAGTGGTTATACAACAATGGTGAGTACTTTTCAAGGAGTCTGTCAAACTCGTATAAAAGCAAATGCAATCCTTTCATCTCAGGATTGAAAAGTTCTCTCAACCTGTAATCTTTCATCAAAGTGACGAGAAGACAGAAGCATTCTGCTTCATTCATATTCATAATCAACGGGACGGTAATGAAAATCATACCTTGTGTGTAGCCCACATCTGGATCAAAAAGAGAATATGCTTTAATAACATTGAACAACTCTTCTCCTTTATTTACTTGTTCAACATTTGTGTAGAAACTTGTTCTGGACAAATCCCTTCTTATAGACTTTTCATGTATAGATGATTCACTTTTGAGCTGAATGCAAAATTCCTCCATTTGAAAGTTCTTAGATCTCGAAATAGACTGCCATACTATTCCTCTAATTTCACTGGGTATACCTTTCATTATGAGTTGATTCAATTCGTCCGACTCATTCTTCACAACAGACTCGTAATCATTTACTACACGAGTCCAGAATTCCCAATCAATTTTATATCCTAGCATGTCACTGAATGCACCCACAGTACTCTTGATTTCATTGAAGGTTCTCTTTACGTTCTCTGTACCATTGCTAATGGATTCCTTACTCTTACTATCCTTAGAAATATACCTTCTGTTGAGTTGATTGTACTTAGATTGGAGCAAGAAATTGGAGCTATTGGGGTTATAGCTGGATGAGATTTCCTCTAAATCACGCATAGTGAGTTCACTGGGAACACTAGAGCTTGTACCACCTGTCAAGCCCAATCTTAACCAATCGTCTATCGGTTTCCGACTTGGCACCAGAGGAGACTGTGCAATTTCAGGTGGGGAGTTCGAATCAGCCATGACGATCTTCTGTTTGCCGTCTGCCTTGTCAGCAGCTTTCAGCTCACCTTTCTGAACAATTTTCATTTCCAATGAATCGTCGTCCTTCGTTGACACAATATCTGCAGTATAATCGACATCATTAGCATGTTCATCAAGTATCTCACAGTCTTCTGCTTCTGTCTCTTCGTCTTCTATCACGATCGTCTCTTGCGGGCCCCCCGAAAGTTTGGAATCATACTCACTCTGAGACAATTCTTTTCCCTCTCTCAGTTCCGACTCTTTGACAGCCACCGTTGAGGTACTAGAATCGTATATTCCACCGTCATCATTTGCATCGTCTTCACTCTTCTTAGAGTCTAAGGAATCTAAGGCATCTTCAGCGTCATTTACTTGTGGTTCGGTAGCACCTTGCCCACCAGCCTTTTTTGACTTCTTCTTTTTATTCTTTCTTTTTGACTTAGAACTGACCGGTATTGGTGAGCTTTCTTCGACTTGCTTCGTGGACAAGTCTGAAGAGGCGTCTTCGAACTGATCAGTCGTATTCGACATACTTGAGTTGAGTAAATAGAAATCTGATAATATTTACAGATATTTGTTTACACAGTTATATACAGATAAAATAATAGTTGGTTTCAAAATTTCGATAATCATCAACGACACGAAAGAAACTCGATTACAAGAATCAGACCACAGTAATACAGTATTTCATAAAGTGAGTATTCATTAACGTATAGATGACAACAAGTTCAGTGTTTAAATAAAAAGTTATTACAAATCAAGCGCATTCGAAGTAAAAATCATCAGACAGAATAATACCTACTTCTTGTTCATCGGTAAAAGTGGAACCGTCATCAATTCTGACAATATCAGAGCTGGACAACGGGTGTATGTAGGAAGACGAACCGACATCACTGCACGAGTCGAAAGATGAGATTGAGGAGACAGATGAAAGAGAGTAGGAGTCGTCCAACCAACTACTTACAATATCATCCAGCTCAACAGAATTGGTCTCAGAGAGTAAATAGTCACCGGACTCAGATGCAGAAGCAGACAGAGTTGTGTCTTCGTATACTATGCCACCAACTATTCCATGCTCTTGACAAAGAGACTCTAGTTTCTCTTTATCACAGTTAGGAAAATAAGCTCTGATGACTTGTTTGGAAGCCACGTATTCGATGGGGACTTCACCCAAATCGAAAAGCTTCGTCAAGTCCTTCTTCAACTCTTCAATTCTTGTTTGAACTAAGGTCAAGTCCGAGACAAATGCATTCAAAACATCTTCGTTAAAAACAGTTTGTTTCGGAACCTCTAAATTCAAATTGATCGGAAACTCAATAAAACAACCATTGATAATCTGATCGGATGCAAGTTTCTCTTTATAAGATGCACTTGAGTCTGTTCTGGCCATCTCAAGAGTGAGTTTATGACTCTTTGGTGATAATGATGCATTTAGTCTGATGTTGATGTTGTATCTGTTCTCTGGAAACTTGGTTGACGTAAAATTGACATTACCCATACATAAAATTGTTCGATACATTAGCTTGACATTCTGTGTGAAAACTTTTGCACGATAGCTACTCAGATATGCTTGTGATAATGATTTTGTCATGCATCCCTTGCCAAGTTTGTTGAAGATACATCCCTCCTTCAAAGGACGGTGATAAAACTTGTACTGACTGATATTAAATTTCATAAACCCTAACCCAGAAAACCCTGGTCCAGAGCGACATGCTCCAAAGCCCCTGAACCCCTGGTACCTAAACCTTGGAAAATTAAATAGCGAGTTCTTTGTTGATTGACCGCATTTAGTCGAAGTAGAAAAACTTCTAATACCTACGGCTCTGGATAGCCTATCTCCTTTGTTACCGATGGGCACTGGAATAGCCTGGGGTTGAACATTACCTCTCTCGTTGCAAAGGGCTTCAGAGAGCCCCTGAAGGGCTCTCTGAACCTTTTGAGTGAGGTTTCGCGTCCTCAAAGAGATAAGGTTCCTCAACTTGTGCACACTCATTTCCTTCGCCTATTCGGGTCTTGTGCTGGCCCTCAACGCTCTTTCAGAAACAATATAACCTACTTTTACTCTTTAGATAGTAGACAAGTTGTAGAATAAACAGTCAATTCACCCCTAAAGTTTTATGAATCAGCCTTTGAGCCTTGCACGTCTTATGTCCGAGCATTTATTTCCGAAAATCGGCTCCATCTCTTTTTTCGCGATCTCGTTATCTTTAGCGCATATCGGTTAACATATTCAAATTTTGCATCCATTGAGGTGCGTGGATCGCACCGGTTTAAATAATCTAGAGTCAGGCGTCTCTATGGGTGTTAAGAAATGGGACGATAATGGGAATTGCGTGATCTAGAGCAAGAAGTATGAAGCTAGGCGAATAATTGAAGGCTTATGGCAGAGATGCCGGGTGAAGTGTAGGTTACGAAGGCAAGCCAATTGTAGACCCGTAGCAATGATCTGCGACCATTGCGGACAGGGCTACTGGAGACAAGTATACATGGTCATTATGAGCGTTCTATGTTGTAGATGAACAGCAGACATACGGTAGGTATACCATATGTCTGCGTTATACCTCCAGCATGTTTCCCGCAAGCTTTGACCTTATGTTAGGAGATGCAGTTAAAGAAAATGGAATTGGGGACGGCTGATGACCACCAAAATGCAGAGAATATGTAGACAATGCGAGTGCCATTGGCTTCAGAACATATACACAAGTGAAGCCAGGGCTACTTTCTTTGATGAAGGACTAGTGGAGTCGAGAAAGCATTGAAGTAGAAAGTTGCGCGAGAAACGGCTGCATAATGAGAATTTCCCTCATTACATGCCATCTTATGAGGATATACACTTGAGCAGCCTGGCAATCAGACAGGACGCCAAGAGGGGTGTCTCTATGTTGCAAAATGGGAAGCAGGCGTCCATGGGGTATGACCGGGGCAGAGAAGACCATTAACAAGTAGTGCCGCACATATATCCTCTTAAAATATCACCAAGATGTCCACTATCAAAAAAACATAGTCTACGGGTTCAGTCGTATATCTATCATATCCATTAAATGTGGTTGTATTCATAAAAAAACTGTATTCAGATTATATCGACAACACATGCGAACAAGCCTCCTGAGAGTGCAATGTTGAGTATCAGGTAAGAATAAATGGGAAGTATAAATGGGACATTAGTACATTAATCATAATAAAAGGCAGATGCACAAGAAATCGTGCGGGATAACCGACCACGCCACGTAAAGAGCAACGCAGACAACTAGACGTTCACAATTCCAGAATCATCCACCATTTCATTAAAAATTATATCGTAATTTGATGAGTCAGTGTTGAACACATCAATATTGTCGGACATATCTTTCCGTGCCTTTTTCAATGTGGGTTCATTCATAAAGAGCTCTTTATCCGTTTCGTAATTGTAAGAGTTCAACAGAAGCATTGAGCTTGGGCTGTTCAATGAAGCGTGGGATACAGAGCTCAGGCCTTTAATCACCGACGGAGTAATGTATCTTTCTTGTTGCTTGTTCAGTGTCGGGATGTTGTTTAATATAAAATCGTCTATAATTTCCTGCTTGATACGCACCTTATCTAAACCGTTCTGTGTATGTGCTCCATAATGGTTGATATCTGAATTTGATATGGTTTCGTGCAACGATCCCTCATTAGAAAATATCGAGTATGTGGGCGATTGCATCGCAGAGTTGTTGTCCGAAGTCATAGCTCCAGACTGTGGGTAAAGTTTGGGAGAAATATGTGGTGTCTGTGCTTCAGATGCTTCTGCTGATGATCTGAGTGAGTTGTTGATATCACCACTGCAATCCGTTGCCGCAAAATTTTGTGCATTGAGCTCCTTTTGCGACAACTCAGACCTCTCGTCCAAGCTTCCCAAGTTCTCCACATCGCTGACTTGCTCCAAATGCACCTTAAATGGTTCCAACACTGTTCTGTATGCGCCGTTCTTCAAGAGGTGTTCAATGTTAAAATCACCCGGCAATAAGAACCTGATCATATTCTCCAACTCTTGCACTTTGTTCTCCACCTGAGTCAAGTGTGCTCTGGTCAATGGCGACCTCACCGTACGAGGAGAGTACGAACAACTCCAGTTATGCTGAATGCACTTGGAACATTTAGGGAACTCCTTCGAGCACTTCAATTTGCGCTTCCTGCAAGAGTCGCAGGCTTGCTCAATTTGAAGATCATCCCGGCCACTGCCAAATTCAAAGTCTTCGCCCTGTGCCATGCTATCCGCTGCACACTCGTACTTGCTTCTTACCTTATCGGACCTTCTCATCGAATGCTCGTTAAACACCGCAACAACTACGTCCAATCTAGGGTCTCTCTAAGTCTGGCTTCTATTTCTCAGCCACACACTGTTATCTATTCTATAGGCTCAATTCTACCACCGTCTGGTGTGTCTGTGCCTGCTGCTTTTGGTTCCAAACCTTGCTGAAATAACTATTTAACCACCAGTTCCAAAAATCCCCGCGATATTGCTATTATATGCTCGAGGGCTTTGGCAGATACTAAAATACTAGCTGCTTAGTGTAAAGAATCACAACTTCACTTGAAAGAAGATGAAAAAATTCAAACTTTTCTAAAACAATTCGATTTCCTAAATAATACACCAAACATCTTATAGATTGAGGATTCAGTACTGAAAATTTACTTTCTCCTCATTCATGATGCTAGTTGGATAAGTTGATCTCCGAGACCGAATATTGCGCACCGGAGTGTTTGTCGAGGAGCGACTTGGCGCGCACAAGCCTACCACACGTGCACATCGCACCGTCAAGAAAAAGATTCGACAAAGTTCCGGGATCAGCATCGGAGCTCAAGCGGTGTATGACTTGCGGAAGGTTACGTATGAGTTGCTGAGTTGCAGAATAAGTGAGAGATATTCCTTACCGGGCCAAGTTACCGGCAGCAACATGACTGAACGAAAACGATAAAATCACCCGGGCAGGTTGTTTTGGCCGCACGAACCCAACATGGTGCCACTAATAATAGACTCACACACCTCGTGTTCTCGTAGTTGCTGCCGTAGGAGGCAAAGAACCATGTTGGTGCTCAGCGATCTCCTCCCTGATGGTCTGGTTTGTTGACATCATTGCAAGACATCGTCTCCATCAGATCGCATGGCGCACAAACCTGAAACCAAACACACAACCTTAGTGGTCGAAGTGCCAAGTTGAGGGGCCGATGTAGAAAAAGGAAGTTCTGAGACGGCCTATGACGCTCGGATCTGGTGGAAACGATGGGCAGGTGAGGGGGAGTGGAAAAAGTCCTCAGAACTCTCGGACTAATTACGTAATATTTAGTCGAATTGTTGAGAATATGCGCTAAGGAATTTTCCGAGTCTGGATCGTAGAAGCACAAAAAACCTCGAAGGGAGATACCCCTCTCCTGGAAGTCCGCCAGGGAGCCAGTGGAGAAGACGAGAAGGTTGGGACGGTTAGGATGGTACAGCTCAAGACAGGTACATTTGGAAGCGCCTAGAGGAGCTTCCTTGAGCTTTCCTCAGGAGACGCAATAACAACCAAGCTTGCTAATCGCTTGTTGCTTCTAAGGAAGGATAATACGCCGGACCAATGAGGCGCCTGCATATAGACAACGGAGATTGTACTTTATGAGCAACCAAGACATAGACGGTGGCTAAGGTGATGCAAAATTGAACAGCCTTTCGGTCTGCTAGAATCGAAGAGCGAGAGGCCTTGCGGGAGCGAGCAAGAGCGATTTCGGGCTATCTAAATTCTGTAGAGGACGAAAGGATGGGGGTTTCTTATGGGGGATGAAAGGAAGTCATGTTGTAGACACTTTGGTTGATGTTATACTAGCGCGATAAGACAATTTACGAGAAAGGCTGCTGAATGAAGGGTTCACGGAGGAAAGGATGTCATTGAATCCCGAGCGAAAGCCGTTGCAGGTTGGATTCTGAGTGTCTATCAACGTGATACACTATCTGTGTAGAGACTACATTGATGCAAAAAGGTGGTCTAGTTTGTAGTGTACGAAATATTGATGTGCAATTGAAACGAGAACATATGTAGAGAGTCGAGTTCAGGTGACGAAAAAAGCTCCAATGACATGCCAGATATCAATGTATGGAGACGGGGAGAGGATCGCAATGGGACGACACTCAATAACCAGCTAAATGGCACTAGATGTTATCGTCATGGTACATAAAGGTTGTTTTAGATGGGTCTTTTGGTGCTGTCGCGGAATAGACTTTATCGTCCGGTGGTCTTTCGGCTACTTTGTTGGAGCAGATCATGGACTGTAGACTTAGCAAGACGGATTCTAGTGAGCATGCTGGGGTCCAATCTTTGCCTAGTATATTCAAACATATATGTCCATTGGAATAGATATGAGGGTGCATTGGAATATCAGAGTTTTCTGATTTGACGAACTTGACGACGGGAGGTTTGATAGGATACTCTTGGGGAATCAGAACATCTAACTGGAAAACCTCACCGTCTTTATATATTTCGTGGGCTCCTTGAATGGTAATGCTAAAAGTAAAGTGAAGAAAATCATCCTCTGCATCTGATACGCTGATGCCGGGTAGTTGTGCTGTTTGCAATCGAGAGTACTCTTTCAATAAACGTTTCCTGAATGGATGCGACATGGGAATAGCACCGATGGCGACGAAACTGGCTTAAGGAGGTGATGAAGAAGCTCTTCAGATCATGCGAATCAATAAATTCAAATACGAAATGCTAGTGATATCAATATTTGTATATACAGTATATTCGAAAACTATAAAGGCATTGCGACCATGGTTTGTGATGGTCTCTTGGAGCTCTTCAGAGATCCTTTTTTAGACCGCATCGAGCCTTGAGATGATCGCAGAGTATAGCTTGATCTGTAGGCTTTCTTTTTGTACTTTTGGCTTCCTTTCTTGAATACGTTGCCGGGCCTTTGACTGTTCTGAATCTGAGTATAACTTCCAGCCATGGAGGACGAATGGTGAGTACCATTGTTCAGGTTGAAATATGGGGATACATTAGCAGAGTTCTGATTAACTTGAGAGTTATGATGATTGAACGAGGGGCCTGGAAATTGCTGTTGCTTTTTCCTTTCCTTCGACAATGCAGTCAACGTCTTCTTGAAGATTCCGAAATGCTCTAGCTGGTTCTTTTCTATATTGGATAACTTAGCAAAGTCTCTTTTATTAGTCGGAAGTTTGGTTGCCATATCCTGTAAAGTACTGGATCTTATAAAAGACTCTAGCGGTAAATTCATCATTCTCAGAGCTTCCATCCGAAGCTTGTTTAGTTCATTGACACTGTGTAGGTTGTGACCACTGGTGTTGATTTTCGAGTTGGACAGCCCATTTGATGTTTCTTGCCTGAAGCTCGATGCTCTAGAGACGTCCCTTGCACTCACAAAGGAATCCAGACCCAACAGGTTATATAAAGTTGAGGTTGAAGCACCCTGTCTAGCCTTCGAGGAATCTGCCGGGTTACTGAATTGGATTTTTATGCTCTTAGTTCCGTTGAGTACATCCCTTGCTTTGTTTCCAAGTCTGACATAATTAGATGCAAATCCGCCTTTCATAATCTGGTATTCTCTAAGACAATCTTCACTTAACATGTAAAAAAATATTCTCTCAACCTCAGTTCTATCCAAATGTTTACCCTTGGCATGGTATGCGTTCATATGGTGCCCCGCAGACGTTATTTTATGATTCGTAGATCCCTTAAATACATCTTGGCAATGTAAGACAGTTACCTTATCTGTATGTATCGAGTCGACTAATTTGATGATATCTTTGGCATAGCCAGTACAATCTTGTTCAACCGTCTTGACATTTTTAGAGTTCTGACAATTATCACATTGATGTTTACAATCCTTGCTATCGAAAGATTCATTGAAATATTGTAAAACTTGCTTCCTTCGACAGTCTGTGGTATTCTCACAATATTGTATGACCTGTCTTAACTTAGACAAGTGGTTTTCTTTAGCCTCATCAGTTAATTCTTCATCACGTCGGATTAAATTCTGTAAAGTACGTGCATCACGATAAGAGTAAAACATTATACATTCAGAAAATAAGCTATCCCTCCCTGCTCTTCCTGTTTCTTGATAATAACCTTCGAGACTTCTAGGGATGTATAAGTGAAACACATACCTAACATCTGGCTTATCTATACCCATGCCAAATGCAATAGTGGCACAAATAACCTGAATTTTATTCGTTTGCCACATATGTTGAACAGCATAACGATCATTGGGGGCCATACCAGCGTGATAAAATGCTGCTTTCACTCCCCAGCTATTCAATCTTTCACTGGTCTGCTCACAAGATTGTTTCGAATGACAATATATGATACCTGTTTCACCCGGGTACTTATCTAAAATGTATCCTTTAATCCATTCCAAATGGGAACTACTCTTCCATTTTATCTCATAGTAAAGATTGGTTCTATTGAAGCTCTGTTTCAAAAGCACTGGATTATTCATCTGTAGATGGTGAACTATATCCATACGGACCTTTTCATTTGCAGTTGCTGTTAAAGCCATTAGTGGAATCCTGGGAAATTGTTGTTTGAATAAACTCATACCTTTGTAATCAGGTCTGAAATCATGTCCCCAAGAACTGAGACAATGTGCCTCATCTATGACCACCCTAGCTAGTTTTTTTTCCTCATACAATCTTGCGATTAACGATTGGATCTGCTTTGAAGAATTAACCTTTTCAGGAGACAAGTAAACAAGATCGAGTTCGCCTCTTCTGAATATGTCAGTCGTTTTCCTATTTTCATCAAGAGAAGACTTTGAGCTAATCATTCCAGCTTTTATACCTTGGTCCAAAAGATGTTGGACCTGGTCTTGCATAAGTGAAATTAATGGCGATATGACGATGGTAGTTCCTTTTGTTTGACCACTTTTGATTAAGGCAGGAAGTTGGTAACAAAGTGATTTACCACCTCCTGTTGGCATGAGGACAAATACATCATAACCTTGAAGAGTCGCTGATATTGCCTCTAACTGATTTTGACGGAATCCTTTAAGCTTGAAGGTACCTTGTAACACATTGTAAACATCATCAATGAATGCTTCTGAACCGGGAGGAATGTTGCCTCGGCTCTGTGGCTGCGGGAAACTGATCAAGTTCATGTCATCGTCATCGCTGAATTCTGCATCGCTATCCAACAATTGAGATAACTTAGTCGATGCTGGTAATATATTAGCTATGTTTTGGTTCTGTGGGAGTAGAGCAGTTGTAACTGGTACGGCAGGTTCATCAAAAGTCTTCCAATCAGTTATTAAGTCCTCTTCATCTGATATTATTTCTATATACTCAGCACCTGTGAGTTCCCTTTCTTGGTTAAGCTGGGTAGTAAATGTTTCACCATCAATCTCCTCTATCTCTTCATCCAGTTCTGAATCTCTGTGCTTTACCCTATATTCGTCGCTTAACGAATTATCATCTATATCCGAGTTCACATTGAGCAGACGGCGTCTTTTACGGTTGCTGCCTAAAAGATCGAAATTTTCTTTCGTGTCTGGAGACAACTGTATGTCCTTTATTTCTTCCTTGAGTTGTGTATCGGGCATTGTTTCCTCTTCCGATATAACTGATCTGATGTCTTCATAGGTGTTATCCATGGATATTTGACTGTTATCTCCATCATTTTCTATGAAACTTCCCAAATCGTTAGTTGTATCTCTTTCTTGTGTAGGAGTCAACAACCCGTCCATTATGCCCTCTCCAAAATTATCCTCTTCTCCCGTATCATCAGCGTCGGAAGGTGGTGCTTTGTCAAAATCCCTCTTTGTTTTTTTGGACCTCGCATCCATAATTACTTGCCGTGCTTCATCTAGTAAATTGGCACCACTTTCCTTTGTGGGAGTGACAGGATCTTGAACTGGCGATTGAATTTGGTCCTCTAGTTCTGTGTTCTTCTCATTGTCGGAAGAAAATACTATATTTTCGAGGTCGTCGATTGTAAAACTGGACAATTTCATAGACCCCTGGAGAGAATTACCTTCCAGCGTGCTCGAAAAATTTGGCTTCTCTGGAGATGTGGTGACTGGTGCTTTGTCTATTGGATTAGTGAGGTGTTTGCGTAAATCTGCAATCTTTCGATCAAGATCACTATATCTGTGACAGAACTCGGTTTTAATGAATCGATTCTTCTCATCTAGCGAAATAGAGGTTGACTCGTTGATCTCGTTTCGTCTTTCCAATAGCTTTATTTTAGATTCTTGTAACAGTATATATTGCTTCTGGACCAAAAACAACTGTTTGTAATCCGTATCGATGGCTTCACGATCATCAACCAAAACTCGTTGTCGTTTATGGGCCCTCAAAGTGCTTATTTCTAGATCCTTTTTCCCCCTATTGCGCTCCTCCTGTGTCAAATCCACCACATAGCCACCAGATACGCCGGAAACCAGTTTATTTTCCCTACTCTCCACACCAGGTGGTAACTGCCTTTGCTGGCTCTCAGATCTGTCAGCATTTGCACTTGTCCTAACCAAACTGCTTCTACCATTTATTCTAACACTATCAGCCGTACCTGCCGCGCTACTATTCACATGATCCTGTGCTATCAGACTCATTCTGCTCAAACTCCCCATGTCTATTCCATCACTTTCGTCTCTCCCTATGCTCGATTCACTCAATGGGTTCAGTCTTACGCCGCCGCGTTTCTGCAAAAGAATGTCCACCATCTGTCCACTCGGCGTCTGCGGCTTATTCTTCTTGATCCACAGAAGGTGCTTCTGTAGATTGTTTGACGCAGCCATCAACATCAACCATCCGCAATGCGCTTTTCTCTTCTATAGGATCACTGGTACCTGCTGTCTGATACCAAAATACCCTAGGACCGTGAATTTGATATACAAACACAGGCACGTGACGTATACACACGTGACACAAAGCCACGGCTTTGTGTCATTTTACCTCGCTCTTCAGATTTCGCATCAATATCCGAAGTGCGCATGACGAAGTTTGCTTATGGCTGCTAAATTCAAATGATTCAAATGTTGTCGTCACCAGATGGCACAAAATAAGACACACGTGATGGTGACACTTGGACTTTTCTGCCACGTCGTAATATGCCGATAAACGGATTATGATTTGGATTCCCGGAATTGCACACCGGGACTAATTATCTCCTCCTTTTATCGATAACCTCTATCTTTGGTCTCCTCTTCCCTTGTTTTCATAAGTAGTTGCTCAGAAACCATTGAATGGGAGGGGAATTCGTGGATCGCAGCAAAGACACAAGGATATCATCTGCAACATTGAGACCACAGTGAATGAGGAACGTCTACGGTCTTGGATTCGTCCCTGTTGAGTTGCGCCTCAGTCTTGGACATACTTCGGATTTCAACTGCTCAGAACAATATTTCGCACCATAATAGAAAACTACTTGGCGTGATGGGATACGGGCCAGTGTGTTTGTATGCAGGACACAGGTTTACAACTGAGCTTTGATATTGCGGAGGTGATTTTTCAGGGGAAATACAAGGCTTGAGGAGGGTCAGAAGAGCAATAGACAACACGGATTCTTAGCATAGCAGCCTCACGAGCCCACTCTCTCGGCAATCGAGCGAAAGTTGGACCGTTAGTACATTCTACGAAGCTGCAATATAACGCCTACATTACTGCAAATACAGACTGTGAGAAAGGAGTAGTGGCACCCAGCGACAAGCTGGGTGCCACTACAGAGATCCACTGCCAGACCATCCCCCTCAATGTTGTATCGCCATACTCGTGCCAATTCTCCATCCCCTCCTCGCGACAACCTGTCCGCCCGTTCGTATTCGCAAACACTCCACCCTGCTCCGCATCCGGTCCCCGTCTTCTTCCCCGTCGTCTCGATATTCCGTCTCTTCACCCTCTCGCTTAACCTGGTCTCTGAAAGAACCGCCATCACCTTGTTCTGCCCGTCTCCGTGCAAGTCTAACCCTCCTTCCACCTCTCTTCAAGCCCACCAAATCTAGTGGTTCGTCTCTCCTCCTTGCTATATGCAGGCCCGCGACTTCTTGGTCCCCAACTGTTTGAACAGATCTCGAACCGGAATAGCTGGCCATTTCCGACCAATCGGTCTTTTACCTCCATTCTCTACTGGGCTGCGAATGTGTTTATGGCTGCATAAGATCTCCACTCACGGAGAAAGACTGACACAAACATCGGAGTGAAAGACAGCCAATTGTGTGAAGATAGCTTCGCGCACGCAATTCGGTCAGTCAACTACAACTCTACTGTCTTCTTGTCTGCTCAAATATTGTGAGCGATATATGGGCGGTTACCACTGTAGCATCACTGGCATTATCGCCGTCTCGTGAGCTCCATCTCACTCCACTTTGACGTCAAAAATCTGCGTGCCATCAACCCACTTTTTTCAGGAATTATTCTATTTCGACCTCAGTAGTAAATGCGAAATGAACAGTTCCGATGCGGAACATCTCACGAATTTTGTTGTATGATTGAGATGGGGCCATATTCTGTATATATATACAAGCATATATATATATATATATATGAAATGTAGCCGCTGAGAAGGAAAGGTAGACATATAGTATAAACGATAAACGGTTTAGTTGTTTGCACTCAGTAGAAGCAAAATGACTACTTACCAGCAAATGTATATACAAACATTGCCGCTAGATGATGGCAAAATGAATAGCAAACAGACGGCGATAAGCGCACAAGGGTCTGTGGGTCTGAGCTTCACGTCGATTTCGTCGTCGATGTTGTCTGACGCTGCGCTCTCGTGCTTGAAGGGCGATTTGTTGCCTGATCTCTGGAAGACGTCGTCGAATTCGTCTTCTGGGTCGAGTGCGAGCCAAGTGTACCATACTCCGCAAACGGTGCAAGCACCGTTTGGGGGTCTGGTGTGGAGCGTAGGAGGCCAGACGGTGTCTCTGCCTCCAGTGACGTTTTCACAGAAGCAAGCGCCTATGCCAATGAATGGCCTGGTGGTGGGTGGTGATCCATTGCCCAACTATGCGCACTCGCTTTTGCCTAACAATTTGTTGAACGTAAACGAGTTCAACCAATTGCCTCAGTTGACCGAGGAAAACTTGATGTTTAATAACGGAGGAGAGTTAGTGGACAATGCCGCAAGTGGTCGCCATGGGTCTGCCTTCTCAGATGGGTCTGAAGAATTATTCAAGTTCGAACAACAGCAGCAGCAACAACAACAACAACAACAGATGCAAGTGCAAGTGCAGAAACCGGTTGCTGCTGTCCCAGGTATCGAGGTTCAACCTCAATTCAACAATGTGAACCAATCTCAACCAACCCAGCATAACAATCACGGCCACAGTCACTGTCGGGGCCATAACTCTCACAATAGCCACAACAGCCACACACCTCAGTCGCAGCATCTGCCTGGTAAGCTGCACAAAACATCGGCCGTAAACACTCAACTATACAAGACGGAATTGTGTGCTTCGTTTATGAAGATGGGTGGTTGTCCATACGGAAGCAAGTGCCAGTTTGCACACGGAGAAAACGAGTTAAAGAGAATAGAGAGACCTCCCAAGTGGAGATCAAAGCCCTGCGAGAATTGGAGCAAGTTTGGCAGCTGTCGCTACGGTAACAGATGTTGCTTCAAGCATGGAAATTGAAGCTGTTTGCGCCAAATGACTCTTCAATCGAGAAAAGGAGACTGAATCAGTAGGTTTTATTGGAAATGTGTCTTCATGTTATTTATTTATTTATTTTACGTCAGCACGGTCAGGAATACCCTGCTCCTCTGTTTTATGGTTTAATGATTAGAATCTTATGTTTCTATAGTAAAAATAATGTTTATGGTGATCAGCTTATGCAGCATGTTTTATAGTAGAAATTATCAAGACGTAGAAAAGCGATAACCAATATTCTGATATCAATTGCAGAGGATCTAATGGGGAGCTACAACTCCATCTTTTCTAGTCTACATATTACAATACGTGGCTCAAGTCTATGAGTCGGTCTTTCGATCAACTATGAACAGCCTCAGATACTTAAAACATCACTAATGAGTGGTGAGTGTAGCCGTGATGTTCTCCACAGCGCCCACAAACAAAGTGAGTCGCAAAGCATTACCTCTGCTTACTGCAACGGATACCTTTTTAGCCTTTCCTCATCGACTGGTATAGTTGATAAGGAAACAAGAGAAACGTAAAAGCTCTGGACCTTGAGTTCAATATATATTTTTCGCATAGGCCTCCGGGTAAATCTACTGGCACAAAAATTTTCAGACTAAGTAGTATATGGATCTTGAAAAGTTAGCTAGAATTTAAGAAAGAAATAAAAGATACTTAAATAGGCCACTTTAAATTATGGATTACTCTGAATTTAATGGTTCCTGGGACGAATTGAGTTCTCTTTATAAGAAGCTTGTCCTTGGTACTTTAAAAAAGAATCGGTTGTGGGCATTAAAGGCTATTCAAAAGCTAGTTTCCACTGATCTGATACCAAAAGAGGGACTAAACGAGGTATCCGAGATCTTATTAGGTACATACAATTACTATTCGGATACAGACTCTCGTAATGAAGTTATCTACACATTTGAAACTATAGTTAAAGCCCAGAAGGGTGCATATTTAAAGGCATTTATAAAATTCGTATATGAGCATGCTACCAAGACGGCTATTCTGACAGCCATTACAGACCACCTCACGTTACTTGGCTGGATTAATAAGTTCGGAGAACTAGGTGAAGAGGTAGATGAGGATTTGTTGGCTGAAATTGTGATTTCACAGGCGAAACTTTTATCTGTTTGCATCGATGGTAGTTTTCATGACAAGAAGTCGTATCATCATTTGAGAAGGATAAGAAAGTCGGTGGTCACCTCCACAAAGACTTCTATTCAACATATTGTGCTTTTGAATGACGATCACATTCGAACTATAGTTAAGATACTTTTATCAGCCAAACTGGACTTAGGAGTAAGTGCTACTATCTGCTATATCGGAGCCTTGTCTTATGCATTGGAAGAAATTGTACCTTTGAAGCCTTCTTTATGGGAAATTTTGAACACTGAATTGAAGACTGAGCTTGTGGACTATTTTTCCAATCAAGTGGTATTAGGAAAGGTCCCCGTCAATAAATCTTCATTGAAAGTAGCAGGACCATTTATTTCCAAGGTCCTCGGGCAAGACGACGTAGAAAATCTTTTCCCTTCTTTTGAGAAGGCCATAATGAGATCATCGGAGTTTTCGTTTGGTGTGTTGTTGCCTACTTTCTTCCTGTTTACTCTGGATGGTATAAAATTATCGAATTTCCTGAAAACGAAATTTTTCGCATCTATACTAAGTGGTTTAAAATCTACTAAAGAAAACGTGAGAGATGGTGCATTTCAGACATTGAATCTAATTCTTTCCAAGCATATCAGCCAAAATGAAAATAGTTTAACGGTTTTAATTGATGAAATAATGAAGGCATTCAAAGCATCATCAAACTCTGATGTGAAAATTATCTTGGCTGATGTATTGACTGAGATTGATTTCGAAAGTGAAAAAGATGTGGAACATATTTTGGATTCTCTACTACCGATCATATCAAAAAACCAAAATGAGATTGTCTTGCGACACTTGGTAAAACCTTACTTAAAGCACTATGTGAATAGTCTCTCAAAAGGATATAAATTATCCCCCGAAACGACTAAGCTGGTTCAAGACCAACTACGCCTTGGAATCAAAGACAAAAAATTGCCTTTGAGAACAATTTGGTTCGATGAACTTGGTGAGAGAATATACGAGTTAAATCAGTTAAACACTGATCTCAAAGATCTTTTGCTTATTCTTTTCCCTGATCTTCTTTCTTCTTTCAATGAGGCAGTTACATCACCACTTCCAATGGTCACTAACAAAGGCATTTCATGTTCGTTCGTTTGCATTTATATATATTCCATTCTAGAAACGGAGTTCAATGATGAATCTTATCGTGATATTATAAGACAATCGATTCATACACAAGGAAAATTACCTTTCTTGACAGACACGAAAATATTCTCTAAGTTGAAGACATCTGAAGAAATCACATGGTTCATCAGAGCATTGAGATCAATCAGTAAAGATTCTGGTATATTGGATTTAAACGAGAAGCGCTCGTTCGGTTTATCATGGATTTTCTTCGCTCTTTGGAGAACAACAGATGTTTCTGTAAGATTTGAAATCACAAAAACCATCACAAATTGTACTGATGAGTATGGTTTGGCCTTCGCAGAATCTTTAATTGATGGTATATATTATTTTTTGCAAAACGGAGATGATGAGGAGTTTGAGACTGCCAATTTTGACTTGAAATACATGGCACCTATTTTGATTTCGTTGTCACATACTCAAAATTCTCTGATTGTTGATGATATATTAGTGAAGCTTTTCGTTTGTTCCCATCATCCGTCTATACGTTATAAAAATGGTTGGATTGGTTTAGTTCAAAAATGCAATTTGGATGTTGGCAAGCTTGTTGAAAGTAGATTCCTGGACTTATTTTCAGAAGCCATACACTACACCCTTTCGAAATACGACTCTGCAGTTTATAAGTCAGCGATCAAATCTATTGGTACTTTAGCTTTTATTCAGCCAGAGATTGCTTCTCCTGAAATATCGAAGACCATTAGGAGCTATTTAGCATTGGGTCGCCTTGATGATATTGATGATACTAAGATTCGCGTCTGGAAGGGCAAAGAGGGCGAACTAGTGATCAACATATTGGAAAAGGACTCCAAAAAGGTTGAAGACAAAAACACTAAAGACTATGAAACTAAAAAATGGGAAGAAAGCATCAAAAAGGAGCTCGCAGCAAAAGGAAAGGTTAATAAGAAGTTGACAAAGGAGGAACAGCTTTTAATTGACCAACAATTAAAAGCCGAGTCAGAAACTAGAAAGCAAATTGACTCTATTGTAAAGGAAATGAAGGTTGCATTGGATATCACTAATGAATTGGTTTCTCGGTCTGTACAAGTTGACACTGGTGTAAAATTTTGGATTAGTGCTGCTGTGAATGTGATTTTACCGTTAGCCACCTTCAAATATTCTGGAGAATTGTTGGATTTTGCACCAACGGTAACATTTTTACAGATGTCCGAAATCTTGACTTCAAGATTAGGGAACATGAAAAACATTGTGGCAAGCTCGATTCTAAGACTTTATGGATCGGATGGGATTCCTGACAAATTTCTTGAAGAGCCTTTAATCGAGCTCATCAGCCGTGTATTATTTAGGCTTAAGTTTTTGGCGGACCAAAATCCTTTGCCTGTAAGTACATTTGTTTACATCCTTCCATTATTGACCGAAGTTCTTCAAAGGGGAAAAGAATTTGCAATTAAGAGTGATAATTCAACAGCGATTACATCAGAATTCGTCGATGAACACCCAGAAGAAGAACAGTTGTTGCTTGCTATAGAAATTCTCTCCCTTCATGCCTCAGAATTGGATGAAGAAGCTGAATCAAGGCCTAACATTCTTAATCAAGTCATATCGTTGATGAAGTTACCTTCTAAAATGAAAGTAGCAAGAGACTGCTTTCGTCAAATTTGCACTGCTATGCCTGTTAATGTTCCAACTCCAGATCTCACTGTTCTTTTGCTGAATTTAATTTGTACTGAAATCCATGTCAAATCAACCATACTAGAAATCCTTGAAAGTGAATTCGAATTAAAACATAGTATTAGCTTTTCTCCGGAATTATGGATCACAGTACATGATAATGATGAGAAGGTTTCACAAATTGCACAAGTTGTCTGGTCGGAAAATCAATTCAATTTACCTGATGATTGTTGGAATCAATTCATAGATTTTGGAGCTAATGAAAATGCGGGCATGAGACTTGCTGTGTCCAAATCAATTGCAGCTTGCATTATAAGTCAAAGTGCAGATGATAAAACTATATTTGACAATGCAATTGAATTTTTCATAGAGTCATTTTTCCTCAAGAAAGATCCTCCACCATCATATGACAAGTTTGGCTTGTTGATAAAATCAAAAACACAGAAAGATTTTTGGGAGGAGAGATCAACAATTGCCCTCTCCATAAAACACTTGGCTCCTTATTTTACAGAGAAATCTATCATCCGGGTTTTCAAATTCTTACTAGATGAGAAAGCAATTCAAGATAAGGAGACATTGGTATCTCAAGAGCTTCAAGAAGCTGGCATCGAGATCATAAAGAGTAAGGGTTATGATAATATCGAAATTTTACTCCCATTATTTGAGAAGGTTTTAGCTTCTGACGGCAGAAGTGCTGGAAATGATAAAATTAAAGAATCCACAATTATATTTTATGGTGCATTAGGACGTCATTTAAGTTCATCTGACCCAAGGCTTAAAACAATCATTGATCAATTAATCACAACTCTTGACACACCTTCCGAGGATGTTCAATTTGCCATATCAGAGTGTATCCCTCCTCTAGTGAAAGGTATGAAAGACAATTTGAGCACCTACTTTGATTTGCTCATTGACAAACTCTTTGTGGATGGAAGTTTAGCGACTAGAAGAGGTGCAGCATACGGAATAGCTGGCTTGGTTAAAGGTGCTGGAATTAAGTCCATCTCTGAGTTCGAAATTATTCGCACTTTAACTGACGCTGCGGATGACAAGAAAAATCCAAAAAGGAGAGAAAGTGTAGCATTTACTTTTGAGTGCCTTTCTCAAAGCCTAGGTAAGTTCTTCGAGCCCTATGTTATTGAAATATTACCTATATTGTTGAATTTACTTGGTGATTCAAATATCGAGGTCAGAGATGCTAGTGATTCAGCTGCTAAAGAAATAATGAAAAACACTACTAGTTTTGGTGTCAAAAAGCTTATTCCTTTGGCTATTTCTAACTTAGATGATATATCTTGGAGATCTAAAAAGGGATCAGTTGAATTATTGGGTTCCATGGCTTATTTAGATCCTGCTCAATTGTCGGCATCTTTATCAACTATTGTGCCAGAGATTGTCGGTGTATTGAACGACTCGCATAAGGAGGTCCGTAAAGCTGCTGATCAATCCTTAAAGAGATTTGGTGAAGTCATAAGAAATCCAGAAATACAAAAGATAGTTCCTGATTTGATCAGAGCAATTGGAGATCCAACTAACTACACCAATGTTGCTTTGGAGAAGTTAATCAAGACGCAGTTCGTTCATTATATAGACGGTCCTTCTTTAGCATTGATTATCCACGTCATTCATAGGGGAATGCGTGAAAGATCTGCCTCAGTGAAGAAGAATGCGTCTCAAATTGTTGGTAATATGGCAATTCTTGTTGATGCTAAAGATTTGAAACCTTATTTACCATCTCTTCTTAAAGAACTCGAGATTTCGATGGTTGATCCTGTCCCTGCCACCAGATCTACCGCTGCAAGAGCGTTAGGATCTTTAGTTGAAAAGTTAGGCGAACAAGAATTTCCAGATTTGGTGGAACGTTTGCTCGATACCTTACAAGATAATTCTAAAGCTGGAGATCGTCTTGGTTCAGCGCAAGCTCTAGCTGAGGTTATTTGCGGCCTTGGAACTGAGAAGCTTGAGAGTCTCTTGCCCTTCATTTTAAAGTCGGCTTCATCACCACGCCATCATGTGAGGGCTGGTTTTATGCCTTTGCTTCTATTCTTGCCTGTTTGTTTTGGGTCTCAATTTGCACCATATTTGAGTAAAATTATCCCACCTATTCTTTCGGGGTTGGCTGACTCTGATGAAGATATCAGAGACACTGCCTTGAGGGCCGGAAGATTGATAGTTAAGAATTATGCTAAGAAAGCAGTCGACTTATTGTTGCCCGAATTAGAGATTGGGATGTCAGACTCGAATTACAGAATCAGAGTTTCATCCGTTGAGCTTACAGGTTACTTGTTGTTTCAAATTACGAACATATCTGGTAAAAATGAACTTGTTGATGACCAAACAGCTTATTCAGGTGAAGTCAATAAAATGCTCGTTGAAGCTCTCGGCCAAGAACGTCGGGACAGGGTTTTGGCAATGTTGTTTGTTTGTCGTTCTGATGTTAATGGTGTTGTGAGGAATGCATCAGTAGAGATTTGGAAAGTTATAGTTGCAAATACCCCTAGAACAATCAAAGAGGTTTTGCCAACATTAACTTCCATCGTTGTTACAAAGCTTGCTTCGGATGATGATGTTAAGAAGAAAATCGCAGCGCAAACTTTGGGAGAAATGGTTCGTCGTGTTGGTGGAAATGCATTGGCTCAATTGTTACCTACTTTCCAAAAATATTTGGATTCTAATGATGAAAACTCCAAGCAAGGTATTTGTATCGCATTGTCAGAACTTATCAAATCATCTCAAAGCGAAGCACTCAATGAGTATCAATATAACTTCATTGACATTATTCGTAAAACTCTTACAGATCCTTCTGCTGAGGTTAGGTATGCTTCTGCTCAGGCTTTCGAAGCATTGCATGAGAAGTTAGGAAAGATTGTTATTGACGAAATCATCCCTAGTTTGCTTCAAATGTTGGAAACCGATGACTCTGAGAATGCGTTACTTGCACTCAAGGATATTATGTCAACAAAATCCGAAATAATTTTCCCCATTCTTCTTCCAACCTTATTGGCACCGCCTATGGATTCTTTCAAGGCGAAAGCATTGGCTTCTCTTGCTTCTGTTGCTGGAAGCGCATTGTTCAAACGTTTATCTACTGTTATAAATGCTATGTTGAATGGAATCTTGAATTCCAAAAATGAGTCTGAGGAAGTTCAAGATGGAATAAAGAATTCATTTGATCAGGTATTGTTATCTGTTAACGATGATAGTGGTGTTCATCCATTGATGCTGCAGTTAATGGCATTAGTTAAGAATGAAGACAGTGCTAAGAGGGCTTGTATCTATCAGAGATTATCTGTGTTTTGCACCAAGAGTACTCTTGACTACGCTTTATACTTGCCTGACATGGTATCACAATTCATTATTTCTTTGGGAGATAGATCAACTGATGTTGTGAAAGCTGCATTTGAAGCATTGACTGCTTTGGTAAAAAAGCAGAATGGAGATACATTCGGTAAGCTTATAAAACCTGCTTCTCAATCACTTAGTATTACCGGTGTGAAAGGTGAAATACTTTACGCATTCACCTTACCCAGGGGTCCTAATTGTATCCTTCCAATATTTTTGCATGGTTTGATGTATGGCTCATCTGAACAGAAGGAACTTTCTGCGCTAGGAATTGCTGATATCATCGACAGAACACCTCCCGAAAACTTGAAGGCCTCTGCTACCATGATAGCCGGTCCCCTTATCCGTGTTATCGGAGAGAAGGTATCTAGTGATATTAAGGCGGCTATTCTCGTTGCCTTGAACAGCTTGCTTTCCAAAATTCCACAATTCCTCAGACCATTCATACCTCAACTTCAAAGAACTTTTATCAGATCTTTGTCAGATTCTCAGAATTCATCTCTCAGAGAACGAGCTGTGCTTGCATTGGGAACTCTCATTGAATTTCAACCTAGAGTTGATGCGCTAGTGATGGAGCTCGTAACTGGTGCTAAGACATCAACGGATAAAGATGTTAAAACATCGATTCTTAAAGCCTTGCTTGAAGTTGTCACTAAAGCAGGTAAGAATATGAGTGATACCTCCAAGGTTTCCATAATGAATTTAGTCGAGGATGAAATTATTTTTGTTGACGACAAATCTGCCATCTCGTATGCCAGACTTCTAGGATCTTTGTCTAACATTCTTTCCGTTGATGAAGCGTATGAAATAGTCAAAACAAAGATTTTGGAAAAAGAAGATAACTCTAATGACAAGTTCTGCATTCTATCTATCAATTCATTTTTGAGATATTCGCCCCATCATATGTTCAAGTCTGGTTTAACATCTAATATTGCTCAATTCATTATTGAGGCTTCTAACTCTTCCAATGCATATATCAGTGACAATGCGGCAGTTGCTATAGGAAAGTTTTTGCTCTTGTCAAATGAGACAAAATCTCCTCGCAGTGAGTCCGAAGTGGAATCAGAGCCATTTGAAATTTCCGATGAGGTGAAGGATGATTTGATTTCCCAGTTGGCAAGATTATGTTTGATACCAAAGTCTGGCTCCCCCGATACTAGAAGATTAAGCTTGGTAGTTATCAGGACCCTTTGTCGATTCAAATACAACGAGTTGATAGAGAATCACTTGGATGTACTTGCGCCGGCTATCTTTTCTTGCGTGAGAGACAGCATAATTCCAATTAAGTTGGCAGCAGAAAAATCGTACTTGGCAACCTTTGATTTGATCAAGGACGAAAAGATGGATAAATTCAATGTCTGGATTGGTCAGCAGTCCAAGATAGTTGATGCCAGAGGTCGTGAAATTCAAGCCAGATCATTATTAGACTATACAAAGAGGGTTGCCTCGCGTCTTGCTGGAATTGAAAGAGAGAGAATTGCTGCTGGTGGAGACGCAGAAGCTATGTTTAGTGATCATGTGGAAGATGAAAACGAGGTCTGGGCTGTCGGAGGCATTGATGTAAATGTTGACAACGAGTAATAGACACAAATTGCAAATACATCTTGTTCGTATCAGATTAACTCAAAATTAAAAAACTTTATATTTATAATACATATACACTTTACAAAATCCAAAATTACCCATTCAATCATCTAAAAATCTTCTTAATTGACCACTTTTACCAGAGTCGGAGCTGAATGTTCTGTTCTTATGATGGTTCAAAAATACCGGTTCATTCGCTATTTCTCTTGGTAATGTTGGCATTGACAAGTTTGTTGGAAAGTCCAACTTCAAACTCCTCAATGGAGGTAAATGGTTATTCATCTGCTCTTGTGATGACGGAGAAAGTTTTGGTGTCTGAAGATTTGATGTTGCTGGAGGTGTAGTAGGATTCTTTGTATAATATGCTACATGTGAATTCTCGCCCCCTAATGGTTTTGCCTCATGACTGAAAAAATAACCTGAAAGGTTGGTTGAACTATTATTTGCAGATATCACTGGAGTGTTAGCCGAGGACAATCCCAATACTGGAGAATTGGGCAAAGTAAAATTACTTGGCTTTGGGGAATTTGGCCGTGATTTTTTTAGTCTTTGCTTGACATAATCGAGATCTGAATCTTCTAGTATATGCGATCTATTGTGTGAATCGGGAATAGAATTTAAGGGTGTCATTCTTTGAAGTGATGACAATGTGCTCAACGGTCTATGGGTAGTTGAAAGTGTGGTGTAACTTCTGGATTTGTTGCTGAACGCAGCATTTTGATTATGGGCATTCCCGTGGCCATGTTGGGCATGCTGGGAATTACTGTTGTTGGTATTATTGCTGCTCAGGCTGCTTCCATTGCTCATCATCGCCACACTAGATAGATATTGTAAATTATGAGTTGAGTCTGTCTTGCTGACTCTTGCTGGGAAGGTCTTCCCACCAAAATACTCTGTTAGAGATGGTAAGGACTTTGAATTGAATGTTTCCATATTCTTAAGTTCTTCAGATGCAGCACTCGCCAAAATATCTATGTTCATGGTGATCTTGTCATTAGCGGGAGGCGAAGACTCCACTTTGATAGTAGGAGACTTCTTTTGTGCCTCCTTCGTCAAGTCGCCTCGTCTACTAGAAGTTTCTTCCTTTATGACAGCATCAACCTTCTTCGGTGGTGTGTTCAGCAACTCGTTCATATGTCCCGAACCATCGCCCGTCAAACTGGGCACCACACCCTCCATCGCACCGGTATCGGGCGGTGACACGGAATCAGCAGCCAAAGGAGACAGAGTAAGCCCCGATCCGCCCTCTTCCTGAGATGTCTTATTGGGACTACGCTGCTCACCCTTGCTCAAATTTTTGTTTCTCCGCGAGTTGGGGTTCGTGTGGATCCGTGAATGTCTCGTGAGTTCGTCAGAACGACTGAACTTCTTGAAACACCCAGGATACGAACAACTGTGAGGCTTCTCTCCCGTGTGTGTTCTGATGTGTCTGGTCTGATGCTCCAACCGATGAAACGCCTTCTCGCACATAGGACACTTATACGGCCTCGACGCCGGATCCTTCTTCAACTTGGCACTGGCACCATGGCTTTCTTGCATTTTCGTCGTCATATCCGCCACCTCGTATGACCTAAGCTCTCTGATTTTCCACCTGTAACTATAGCCTCTCGCAACAACGCTTACTTCCGAATCCTGGATCCCGCCGTTTAGCTGCCTCCAGTTCTTTGCGCTGTTTGTAATATACCTACTACTTCTGACCAGTCGATCTCTCCTGGTCTTCTGCTATTGTCTCTAAACTTATGCTATAACCACAGCTATGTTTCTTGAGCTCTTATAGTTTGCTTTGCCACTTTTCCTTTACAGCGCCTAATGCTATCTTTAAATTTTTTCCCCGTAGAGAGCGAGCTTTTTCCTTTATCTTCACTTGATGGAGGTGAGGTTTTGTGTTAGCAATTTTTGAAATGAGGAGACCTTAGTTATACTAGATATGTCTCCTATTGTGTGCTATACCGTGGGGTATTATGGGCCTGGATTAACCTAGAACTGTCCTATCTGTTAGGTATCTCAATAACTGCTACAATTTATCAATGAGATATGGAAAAAGAACCAAATCAACAAACCAGGGGCAAGAAACCGTTATATCAGTCAATTCTGGAGAAAGCCTTGAAAAAAAAAATTTTCGGCCTTAGCTGATGCCAGAATTCTATTGTGGGGAGACGATCCATGTAATATTTGCTGTGATGGTAGGAATAGTCGGTGCTTTCACAAGCCGGAGCAAGCAAGGTCTGGGATGGGGTGCCATATCAAGCCGCGCAACTGAGAGCAACTGACAGCCTGGGTGGGGTTAAGACAGCTTAGGTGGTGGTCCGGTTGCAATCATAGAGGATGTGCAGTGTACTACGATCATCGGAGATCTAGGCACAGAGGGAAAAATGAGATATTGTTTGCACGTGATCTTCTCCGGGAAGACGTGCCAGAAGGAGTGCGGCCATGGAGGTTCGGAAGACAATGATGAAACGAGATCTTCTCGAGGTGTGGCGCCTGCAGACAGAAAGCCGGTAAACGTGAGATCGGAACAACTTTCAAAGGACGTGAGTGGCTGTGCCGAGTTTTCCCGTTGGGCGACCCGGAGAGGGGAAGCGGACTGCGAGGAAATGCGATGTCTGGGGAAAAGCAAAGCAGCCGCCAACGTTGGCGGCTGCTTTGCGCTGGAGATTGCAGCGGTAGGGCTGGAGAGGTGAAACGAGAAGCAAGACAGGAGTCAACAAGTTGCGAGAAGGGCAAGATCTGGGGTGGCAGCAAACAATGCTCCTCACTAGGCGCTGAGCGCTGAGCTGCGGAAACTGGGGTAGGGTTCCCAACACTGGGAGGTGAGAGCAAACCCGCAATACTTGAATAGATAGAAACATCCCTGAGAAAAAGAATGTCTGGTGTGCATATAGTGCGGCGACCGAAGATAGGGATCAATCCGACTGGTGGAGGTAGTGCAAGAAGAGATGTTTTAATGTCGCATAGAAAGAGGGCCACAGTTGTGTGGACATGGGTGACATGGACATCACTGACCCTGGCAGGACTGTTTCTGGCAGGACTGTTTATGACAAGCCGCAAATGACGAACGGCTTTTGGACAGGAAACCAGCGGCAGTGTTATCTTTGGACACGCAAACTTACTCAGTTTTGTGTAAGAAGATGTGTGGGACTTGAACGGTTTCCATTCAAACGTGGTCGCTCTCGAGGTCTCTGAGAGTCTCCACTTGTCCCTTTCTATTCTCTTTCCTTTGTTATTATGTATGAGTATTCACAACATTCTCTGAGGTGACCGCAGATTGGTTGAACTTAGTTAAATTTCGAGGCTTTTTTTGCAGTTTTTTTGGGAGTGAAAAAGCAGAGTTTCGCCATATTTTGGCAACAATTCAGAAAAATTGCAACAAAATTCTTCGTGTTAGACTATCGACTATCCACTGTAATACTACTATTGAAGAACTAATATACAATGAAAAGCGCCTACTTTTTACTCGTGACCAGCGTATTGGTGCAAAAGGTCCATTCTTCCGCTTACGTCGCAAGAGTACGATATACCGTGTCATGATGGTCCCAGAGCCGTTACTAACATACCTCCAGACGAACTCAGATTTCGATTGCTCCGGTTGCAGTGAAATAACTACAGCATCCTCCTTGCAAGGTACTCAGTCTTACAGCGACGTGACTACCACAACCAGTGATGAGGCCTCGGAGAGCAGCGAGAGTAGTACAGCGGCAATTACAAGCTCAGTGGCCAGCTCTTCGGGCTCGACACCAGGAAAGAAGCAATTGAGCTTCACGAAGTCGTCCGCATCTTCGCTGGCTAGTCCAGACGATGAGGAAGATGTCACTGTCACTGTCCTGACGGTCTTGACGCAAACCACAACAGTGTGCCCCTGTGGAGACGTAGCACTGCAGTCTCCAGTCTCCGCGCATTCTGAAGCAGTGGGCGAGTCAGCAAGTGAGAGTGACACCACTGTCACTTCTGTCTATGTTCTGACAGGGACCACAACTACTTGTGATGCTAGTCAGGCCGCATTGACTTCGGTACAGGCCCCCGTTTCTAACGAGTTATTGCCAGCCACCCCTGTTTCTGATGTTGCAGCCTCCACTGCTATTGGAAGTGCTCCGGTAGAAAGCGCTGTCCCAAGCAATGTTGTGCCTAGTAGTTCGGCAGCAGGAAGCACCGTACCTAATGTCATCGTTCGAAGCAGTACGGTGCCAAGCGACACTATTCCAAGCAGTACGGTACCAAATAACACAGTTCCAAGCAACACAGTTCCAAACAACGCTTTGCCAAGCAGCACTTTACCAGCTGGGAATTCACCCAGCTCGGTTGCCACCAATAGCACGAGCTATCCAAGTGCTCTTACACTGGTGGGACCACCAGTGTACACATCCCTTGGGGGGTCCAATTCATCAACAGGTTATCAACTTTCCTCGGCTACACCTGTAGCTGGGTCTCTTTCATACCTGTTCTTCAACACTTCATCCAGTCCACAAAACGCATCGAGCTCAAAGACGTCACATTCAAATAGCCCAAAAATCTCACCTAATGTCGATCTGCCTTTGCTGACCGAAGGTTACAGCCTGGAATCTACATCGAAGGCAAGAGAAAGCGGATCGCTGTCCGTTGGAAACAACGCTGGACTGAATAGCCCAGTGCATTCGTTTGTTTCCCTATTAACTTTACTTCTCTCTACAGCCTTATTATTGTAAAAGATCTAATTTATAACATAATAGCTTTATATTTACCTAGTATTAATAGCTTCTAATTGCAAGAATTAAAATGATATTTTATTACAATTTTTTGTGACAATTAAGTAGAATCGATTTTGCAACCATTTTTTTTTTCGGTTTTCTATTTTCTTCTGCAGTGCAATTTTTAATCGAAGAATCAATCAAACCTCCTCTTTCTTCACCTCTTTCTCCTTCTCTTTTTCCTCTTCATCCTCACTTTGTGTAGAAGCCTTGGACTTCAAAACGGGGAAAAGTAAGGGATCAGAGAAATGGAATGAATAGTCCAATGCTCCGTCTGTAGATTCACCAGAAGATTGACCTGCTTTTAATTTTCTGAGGTTAGTGAATAGCATTATTCCGGAAGATGTAAGGACCGCCGAGGAAAAGAAATAAGTAAGCATACCAATGCAACTGATTGCTATTGACGCCTTTCTGGTCTTGCAATTGGAAGATAAATTGAGCAAGAGCTTAGTCTGACTTTCCAAATTTGTCAAGTTAGCTGTGGAGCTCAGGTCATCCTTGTACAGAGAAAGTAAGTTTGAGATCGAACTATTGGATGCAGAGGAATCGGAGCCAATATTAAAGAAGTTGCTCAACACACTTGAGTCCTCATCGACTCCTGTGAGATTGTAGTTTTTCAACAAGCTTGCAGGATCAGAGCAATCCCAGCCACCGCTGACCGAGGTCTGGTAGACAAAAGACATAAACCAAAGCACGATACCACCCAATTCTGAAGACGCTAATGAAGTTAAGTACGAAGCCTGCAGCTTTGAGAGACCGAGCATTTTAGAGTTAACGTCACTAATTTTTAAAGCAGACCCTTTCAACTTCAACCTGTTAAACAAGTAAAGCGCCCCGTGACCAAATGTAGTAAGAGATCCGGAACCCAATGCTATTGCAATTGGCTTGATGTTTCCGTCTAAACTAATGTTGCTGTAGAGAGAAGACAAGTCTCTCTTTTCAAGAACATCTTCAACTATTGAGTCAGCGGAAGCGCCGACCTCGTCGGCGCTTCTGCGAACTTGGAGCGACTCACTGACATCCTCACTGAGTGATCTTGTACTTTTCGTCAAGTTCAAAAGATCTTCGCCCAAGTTCAAGTAATCGCTTGTTGTAGCGTTGCCGCTGAGCAAATCATTCACATCTCCCACAATAGTAGACATAGACGACTTGTCCTTGACTAGTATTGCCGCTAAGATGAGCGATACTATTGCAAATACGTACTGCACTACTCTATTCGTGATGGTTACCTTCATCTGTGTTGCTTTCCTATTTTGATCTAATTAGTTCGTGTTGGGAATTTACTTGTTCCTTTTGGGGTATGATGGATAAATTAACTTAAGAATGCAAATTATTTTCTTTTTTAGACGCCGAACACTATACTACAAAAAGGGCAAATAAACTTTTAGCCGCCCAGGTCCAGCGTGATTTTGCCGCTGACATATGTAGTCACTTTTGCCGCCGAATCCTGAATCTTAATCAGACAGAATTCCTGAAATCAAGCCATTGTCAGGGTTTTGCAACATTTTGGAAGTCATCAAACCAAGGGAAATCTATCAGTATTGGAAAAGTAAGAGTTGATATTTTTTGTTAGTCACGCGTTCAAATCTTTGCAGCCAAATTTAATTAATTCTCCGTACAGTGGTTTTGCAGTTTTTTTTTTTATACTTTAACTGATCAGTAGTTGTTTCAGTACTAAAGAAATTGACAGTATCAGCGGGTAAGAGTTTAATAATATTATAGCGATTATATCAAAACTTACAACCAAAGATAATATTAATTAAAACACTTTATTGCAACTATTTAATTGTTTGACTACCAGTACAATAGACAGCGGGTATCTCTAATCAGATAGCAAAACAGAGACGTCGGCAACAGCTCAAGAGTATAAGCAAGAGATTGATACAACCAACAAGGATAATTGCACTACAAGTCGCCAAATAATGCAATCTGGTCAGATTATCAACAATAGAGCCATTTCGCCTGTACTCGAGGGAGATGTGTTCAGCGACCCAGGAACCGCCACGCAGACCGAAACAGATACTGGAAATAAGGAGACCAGAGCCAAGGTGCCGGAATCTGAGCCGAACGATGCTGAAGACCAAGACGAAAGCGACTATGACAGCGGTAAAGAGAACCAGACACCAGAGGTAAGAGCTCAAGTCAAGGAGGGCTCTAAGGTTAGACCAGAGAAACATGTCAGCGTTATGTTGAGCAAGGAAGAGGCTGCCAAAAAGGTTACTGATGCGAAGAACATATCTCGTGGTCGGCCATCTGCGTGTGTATTTGTAGCATCGCTTTGCTCTACAAAGACCGACGATGAACTTTGTGTATCAGTAACTGAGCATTTCCAGCAATGGGGAAAACTCTCTACCGTCAAAGTTTTGAGAGACACGTCCAACCGTCCTTACGCATTTGTGCAGTTTACTAATGATAAAGACTGCAAACTTGCCATCAAGGAGGGACACAATTCTGTTTTGAATGGGAGAAACATCAGATGCGAGGCCGCCAAAGTCAACAGAACTTTGTTTATTGCTTGCAGAAACTACATATCAGAACTGGCTGTCAAAGCCGTTTTAGAAGAGTATGGTGAGATAGAGCAACTTGTTCCAAGTACCGATAATGGTATAATCTGTGGCTTCAAGAACTCTTCGAAAGGTGCAAAAAATTGGTTTTGCAAGTTTGCCTATCGTGACGATGCAATCAGAGCCTTTGCCAATTTGACTGAAGAGAGAACTTACAAGGTTGAATGGGCACAGAACATAGAGGAGAGTGACTACAAAAATGGCGACAAAGTTGAACAGGAGGATGATAGTAAGATAAAGTTCGATAAATATTCCATATTTATAGGACAATTGAATCTGAAGATAAATGAGAAGGAATTGAAAGAGAGGTTCCAACGTCACGGCGAACTTGTGGATATCACAATAGTAAGGAGACCAACGAATACTTTCTCCTTTATCAAATTCAAAGATGAGTCTAGTGCCGCCAGTGCAGTAGAAAGAGAAAATCATTCCATGTTCAACGGCAAAACAATGCACGTCCAGTATCGTGAGATCCACTCCAATACTACCAAGAGTCATGTGGTGAAGTCCAACGGAATCGCGTTAGCCCCACCACCCATCAACTTGAATAGAAGGTCTTCGAGCGTGTCCGGAAACAAGTCTAACGACGGTTTTTACTACACTCGCAAAGTATCTCCAGACTCGCATACTACATATCCTCTTGGTAAGAACAAATTGAATGGCCAAAGTTCCAACAACTACAACAGAATGTCAGGTTTCAAGAACAACAATAATCAGAACTATGGTAACTATAGCTCCAAGGGATACAATTACAACGGCAAAAGCTTCCCCAACGCGAGCAAGAATAGATACCTGAAATATGGCGATGTTGCATACCGTTCAAAGGTAGAAACACAGAAGGAGGACTCACCTACACCCCCTCCTAGTGTTCAGACCTCCGATTCCCACACGTTAGTAAAAAGTGGGTATTCTCCATCGAGTGCAGTAAACAGTGAACGTTCCGATTACACCAAACCTAATAGGAAAGCAAACAAGCAAGAAGCACTTCCAGGGAATGTCCCCTATTTTTACTACATACCTAGTGCAGAGATGACAACAGCAGCAGGCAGCCCAGTCGCTAACAAATACTCGCATCCTCCAGGTTATTATAATCCTTATCAGCAGTACTATTTGCCATACGAGCCAAATCAGCATCAGGCTCCCTACGGTATTCCCTCGTTCCCAGTGTACTACCCAGCTACTGCCAATGGATCAGAATTTGAAAACTTCCCCTCTATCGAGAACGAAGATTAGCTATATCAAACAAATCCCATGCTTTCGTTACAAATTCTTATTAGCAATATTCTAGTTTTTTATTTTATATCTTGAAATGATTTTGTATCTCTAGTTTGAATTTGTATACATTCATAAAATGATAAATCGATATTTCTATAGGATCAATTACTCAACTGGATACATTTGTTTCTCGAGTGTTAAAATGAATTGATTTTGATACAATGAATGGTTCACTATCTAGATTACATGACTTAGTATCATCATTCGACGAGTTTTACCAATCAAAAAGTCGGGGTGATGTATTATCATCGCAGTCCTCGCTTTTGATGAATGGAGATGCATTGTATCAAGCTTCAATAGATGGCAATTTGATGAAAGAAAGACCTTGGAAGACAAATTACAATTACTTTGAAAAGGTGTATTTGTCTACTGTTGCTTTGATGAAAATGACTATACAAGCAGAGAAGGGCGGCTCCATAGAAGTCATGGGGATGATGACAGGTAAAATCATAAAAAACACCATAGTAGTAATGGACGTGTACCCACTTCCAGTGGAGGGGACAGAAACCAGAGTTAATGCACAGGCGGAGGGATATGAGTACATGGTTCAGTACTTGGAACATCTGAAGAAAGTGGGAAGATACGAGAATATCGTGGGATGGTATCACTCTCACCCAGGTTATGGTTGTTGGCTTTCAGGAATAGATGTGGCGACACAAGAATTAAACCAGAACTTTCAAGATCCATATTTGGCCATAGTTATCGATCCCCTCAGAACGTCGGAAAGTGGGAAGGTGGACATAGATGCCTTTAGAACCATTCCATCAGATAAAAAGGGATCTAAAGGGAATGGAACAAGAAATATCAATAACCATAGAAATAAGCTCCCTGAGGATAAGAGAAAAGATTATGGAATGCACTCAGATCTGTATTACTCCCTCAAGGTTGAGATTTTCAGTTCCAGCTTGGATAAATATGTGCTCAATTTAATACAGAATCGTTCATGGCTGTCTCAATTACTACAGAGCAGTGTGATCACAAGAAATCACAAACAGGAGGTCCTAGACTTGTTAAATGATTTCGACCCCGTCCAAGGCTTTAAGTCAACATCAGCTAATAAGGAAGCGTTTCAAATCGCATCTGCTTTCGATCCTTCACTACTCAACTCCATAACATTCAGCCAATTCAACAAGGTCGTCGCTGAGAAACTACTCCAACCACGAAACAACATATTCAAGACTCAGAGAAAATATGGTATACAGACAGGAGACGACACAGATGATGAAGTTGAGTCGAATGTCACAGAAGACGAAGACGATGACGAAGACGAAGATGAAGATATGGATGATAGTCTGAGCGATCCTGAGGAGAGCTCTAAGTCGCACAAGTTATGTGAAGGTCCGGAGATGGACGACGTTATTTCTGTAGACAGTACCAGTATCAACAGACCTCAGGACGATGGCGACGACCCTGAAACAAGCTATACGAGCCTCCCACAGCATTATAAGCCCAACCGCAAACGTGAAAATAGCGACGAGGACAGAGTCAACAACTTCACTAACCAGAAGTCAAGGAGATACGCTAAATTGATCCAAATGCAATACTCATCTGGCGTAAAGGTCGCCGGAGATAACTACAAAGAATCCTTTGCGATGACTCCTAAGCCCTCAGACTTCCAACTCAACCTTCTCAACTGGACCAGATCAGTTGGTGCTTCTGAACTTCAGAGCTTGCTCACCTTGAAGACTCAAGAAGCTATCTTTCTATAATCTGGTATAATCTACGACTACGTATATATATTGCAATACACTACACAACCATTTTCTCATCTTTCTGGATCTGAAGTAGTCTTTTATCTCGAAGCTGCTTTGATCTTGAAACATTATATTGTAGAATGGGTGAAAAAATTGGTTGTGATGTCCAGGCGCGATCTAACGAAAAAGAAACAGAATTCCATCTCAACAGCGAGAACAGGAAAAAAAAAAAAGTCCATCCCCAAACTCTCTGTGTAATTTTGCAGTATATAGTTGGTGTTTGGGTTATATCATCATAGCTCTTTATCCATAAGCTCCTACGAGTATTCTATACAGCTTGGAAAAAATTTCAGGCTAGTTAGATAGATTGATACAAATTCTTGAAGTAAAGATTTGTGTCAAAACATTTTGTTAGGTTACACTTTTCAAGGATCTTGAGACCGGCGACGGCGAGGAAGGGTAAGCTGGAACCGATGTCGATCAAGTCGCATGGAACGCCTCTCAAAAACCACCTTATCGAGAGAATTTTGAGCAACCCGCTTACATTTCAACCAGGGAAGTACACAGAGACAGAACAGGACGAAAGGCCCCGAGAGTTCATTTACTTAAATAAGAGGGCGACACAGACAGAGAGGATCAAAGCAAAGATCACAGGTGAGACAGAGTCTGAAACGCAGAAATCATCGGGCACAGAGATGAGGCCTAAGCCAAGGTCGATGGCAGAAGCTGTCGCAGCGTATACAGGAAAGAAGTTCATGTCGAAGAAGGAGAAGAGAGCCCTAAAGCAGCCTAGGCAGGATAAAAGACTAGTGGATAGTGATGCAGAGATGAGCGGAGAGGACCTAGGAGAGGGTATTGAGGGTGTTGGCTCAGATGTTTCTAGGACGGAGAAAGCTGACGAGTCCATGTCGGATTCTAACTATGAGTCGGCATCTGAGTTCCTCAATGATACCGAAACATCTGCCGCATCTAAATCAGAAAATGTATCTGCCGAGAACTCTCAGGAAGCGAGCGAGGACGACACCAGCTTTCGTGATGAAGGTAGTAGTGAAGGTCCCAATAGTTCGGATGAAGATAGTTCGAGTAGAGATGAGGATGAGCTGGATGATCTGAGGTCTTTGAGAGATGATTTGAAGAGGGATGCACAAGAAAATCTTCATAAACAGGACACATCGGCGGAGGAAGCCAAGGATACCAAGAAAAAAGGACCTAGAGGCTCCAATGGTGGTGATCTGGTGAACCAAGATGAAGTTGAGGGTAAAGATCAAACTGGAAATAAAGCAGACTCTAAAGGCCAAGTCATACAGAAAGCAAGCACAACACCACCTACATCTCCAGAAGAAAATGAGGACCACAAGACGGTGGATGTTGTCTCTAGACCACATACGGAGCCCGAAAGTGAGTTGCTAGATATGTTTTACAAGTTCAACGAAAAGTACGACGATATGGGGTCTAACAATTCCAGCAGAATATACAAAAGCTGGAAAGAGTTTTCCAAAAGCAAGCCAATGGGTCTTTTGAACCAAGGTGTAACATGCTACATGAACTCAGCAATCCAGTCGTTGGTACACATTCCTGCCGTTCAACATTATTTGAACGAGGTCAATGCGGGTCAACACAACACAGTGTTGAAACCCAGGTCAGTAACTCATGTTCTTGCTGAACTTTCAAAGAGGATGTGGGGACTCGATGATAATAAACACAAACCAAACAAATACATCAACCCCAAGAAGATCATTCTGCGTCTCGATGATATCAACTGCATGATGAGTGAGTGGCAACAAGAGGACTCTCACGAATACTTCATGTCGTTGGTCTCACGATTGCAGGAAGACTCAACTCCAAAGGGGGTAAAGCTCAACCAATCTATTATTTATGACATATTTGGAGGATTATTGAGCCAGAAGATTACCTGTTACAAGTGTAAGAATGTCTCAGAGACAAAGCAAGAGTTTTATGATCTTTGCTTGGGATTTAACAAAAAGAAACAGTTAAATCATTCACAATATTCCATTGAGAAGTCGATAGTAGACTTCTTCTCCAATGAAGTCATCAAGGCCGACAAAAAGGAAAAAGACTCGGGATACTTCTGTGAGAAATGCAAGCAAAATACTACAGCCAATAAAATCAGCAGAATAGAACGTGCTCCGGAAACATTGACAGTGCAACTTAAGAGGTTCAAATTTAACGGTAATTCATCATCCAAAGTAAAGCATGCAATATCATACCCTAACTACCTTGATGTTAGTGATTACACAAGCGACAAGACTCCAACTTTGTATCAATTGATATCGATTATTGTCCATGAGGGCAGATCGATTTCATCAGGCCATTATATTAGTCATTGTTTACAGCCAGACGGTTCGTGGTCCACCTACGATGACGAGTATATCAACAAGTTGAATGAAAAACAGGCATTGCACGATCCCTCGGCATACGTTCTTATTTATTCGAAATTGACTCCAAAAGCTAACAAATCCAAGAGACTGTCAGAGGATGTTACAGCTGGACCACGGAAAAAGAAGACACGAACATGAACTATCAACATGTATATATTATATACAAATATATATTGCCTAAATTCAATATAAACTGCATGTTATAAACCAAGTCTTATTAGATATTTTTACATACTTATCAAGACTAATTTGTAACTGAATACCATTTGGTCTGTGTAAACCTATATACTAAAGTCAACACATTCAGCACAAATTCTTTCCGTAACAATAAACTCAATAGAGAAAAACAAGTCGATATGAAAATAATAACAATTCCTTCCGCCACCCAATGCCCCTGCCTAACCCTTATTCTAGAATTTCATCAAAACGAGAGTCAAAGATGATTATTAAAGAGGGCAAAACAACTAACCAAACAAAACCAACAAATTGTAGAGAGATATTAGAAATAAATAGAGAAGTACATTACCGTGTCTCCTAGATACCCACAAAGACATCACCATCCTCATCATAGTCGTCTTTATCAATGCCTTGGAATCTCAATCGACTTAGAAATATGCCGTTGTGCACATCTCTATAGTCGAACGAAGGCGACGCTGATGTCTTCGCAAGGTCTTTACCACTATCTAACCCTGATGGAATAGTACGGATTGCGACATTAGCTCCGCCTTCCAAGGACTCGGTACTGATTGTGGATGTGGTCGATGTTGCCCCTGACAGGCGTCTCCTGTTCTTCTGTTTCATGACCTGCTCTATCAACAAACTAGGCGACGACGTATTAGGGATCATCTCCAAATAGCTCTTCTCGATAACAAACTTACCCTCTTTATATGCCTCCAGATAAGAAAAAGCCTTTTTGTAGTTCCATCCTAGCTGGATCTTACACTGGGCACACCGCACCTTGTTGATAAGATACTCTCCAGTTAACATCTTCGTCTCGTGTACCACCAGGTCGGTCTCGTAGTTGATCAAGTTGTCTACAAGGTACGCTGGCCCGCTGGACCCACGGAAGTTATCAGAAAGAATTAAGTCCGATAAGGACAAGTGCGACGAGCACTCCTTGCACACCATGATCTGCGTATCGCAAGACTCATACTTCGAGTTGTCGAAAAAGTCCGTACACTTTAACCCCATCTTCAGTGCTTGATTTACTACTGTTGCTCGCGCTGTCTTCTGGCTAACGAGGTTGCTCCGAATTGCAGCCGCTGTAGTTTTCTGAGTTTTCTCTTGAGGTGTCCGTTTGTCCGACCCTTCCTCTGTTTGCCGTATGTAACCCGAACTGCTTCTGCGCTGCTAGCTCTATATCGTTTATACCGCTATCTGCCGTGGTTAAAACTGTTGTTAAATAATATTGGTGTAGGTCACTTATGTAGCGATAACGCGGAAATTTTGGAACCCTGTGACCTGTGAATCCCACCAACGAATCTCAATTACAACCACAGTCTCACCGATGGATGTCTAGAGTCTATATACTCACGCTACTAGACAACTCCGTCAACTGTTTGCCTTCTGCTAAAGTATCGATATAGTTTCCCACGAGTACCAGGTAACCGCTCAATATATAGTGCTCAGTTCTGAACTATCTGTATTATAACCGCAGAACAACTGCACAGTAAAACCACACTATCTCTAGGTTCTAAGCTATCACCTAGTTATCACCTATAACGTTAATCCTAACTACTAACTACTTCGAATGTAAGTAGTCTTGTACGAGTACTATAAACCAGTTTAAATTGTAATTGCTTTCGAGTAAAGGACACTTGAATATTGAATGAAACAATCTAACGTATTAGACATTACAAATTTCGCTTTATATAAGTATAGCCATATATAGGTCTTAAAAAGGGATAATTACAAGGGAAGCCGGTTACATATCCTGAAAGCATGACAAAGAATCACAACTTTGTTACATGAGCTAATTAAAACCTATCTCTGAATATGTAGTCTTGCATGAGCCCAGAACGGACATAAAGTGTGGTGTAGGGAAGTGATTTGGTTGTGAGAGGTTTTACAGATTGAGGTAGAATTTGCAAGTTGTGACGGTTGAAGGAGCACAGACGGATCGATGGCAAGGAGGGCGAGAAGGGGAAGGGGAAGCATGGACGGAGAGACTTGAGACGTATAACAGAGCGGCAAAGGTAAGGTGGGAGCAGAGTGGGAGGATGGCGCATAGAGGAATAGGTGTGAGGGACTGTTGGGTTGTTGGGGGTTCTCGGATCCATTACTGGGTGCGATAATGATATATAGAGAAGAGTGCGCCGATAAGAGCTGGAACCATTTTGCGCGCAAACAGTGATCATCTTGCAAGGTAGCGAAAAGAGCGAGATTGGAGGTCACCAGTCAGAACAAGCACTCTACATGTAAGAGCCCGCGAGTGCTCGCGGGCTCTCTGATGGTGTATGTAGCTGTTGCCGAAAAGCTGGTGACGGAACCGAAACATGTAGCGTGAGATTCTAGCAATTCGGTTTTGTAGCAGCTCCACACCCCGATGCAGTTACGGTTCAATTTGAGCTCGGAGAGCAGCGAAAAAGACTACAAACTCTCCAAATTGCGGGAACGGGTATAAACGCAGATACCAGATGTGTAAAGGCTATGAACATGTTACAGTGTGTATTCACAATAAGGAGTAGGCGTATCTATTTACATCACCACTTGTAGTAGGGTCTGACTTTGAAATTGAGGGGCTCGTTATTGAGACCCATTGGAGGGGCAGCATTGGCTTCCTTTTGCAGCTTTTCCCATGCCCGTCTGAGAGTTGTTTGCTCCGTTCTCAAAATGGCTTTAATATGCACATAAGGATGCTTTATAATCCCGGTTCTTCCTCGTCCTTTGGCGTCCACACGCTTGACCCACGATCCGTCGGAACCAACCCAAAGTGACTGGATATAAAGTTCGTCTTCATTGTAGTTTAGTTGACGAGCTTGCTCAAGACCTCTCTTAAGGAGTTTTTCCAACTCGGTGGACATTTTCTTGGGGTTGAAATGGAGCTGGTTGATGGCATTCTTAACCTTGAACCCACGTACAAACCTGTTGACGACTGTGGCCTTTTTCATTGACGATTTGAGTCTGTACGATTGTAAGTAAATGGATGGCTCCAATGCATCTATCTCCTCTGGTGTGAGGGAAAGATGATATGCTTCGTTTGTCTCCTTGTCTCTCACGACTTGGTGGTTCTTGAAAAACCCATTTTTCTTCACATTCAATTCGAACAACCGTCTCTTGATCGGTGCTATGTATTTCTCTGGAGTTATTTGTGATTTTTCGGCCTCTTCTAAATAGTACTGTTGTAACGGCTTATCTGTTGCTGGTGTAATGCTATCAGGATCAATATCATTCTCTTGTTTGATGTCCGCTGTGTCCACTTCTTGGCCCTTAGTCACCTGTCCAAAAAGACTATCATTTTTCAACACAAATGACGTGTGGAAATGACGAACCATGGGGGCAGGGAACGCCCTTCTAGGAACATAGCCCAAACCCCTGGTCACTACACTCTTGAAAACCATTCCTTACAACAATACAGGAGGACTCTAGAGCTTTCTATCCGGGTATTCAACTCTCAGTTGATTGTTCCATTGAGACTAAGAGTAGTTTGAAAATTTATTTGCGAGGCTTGCCAAACCACACGACCGCTCGAAATGTATTACATAAGCACTCAGAGAGAAGCACCTACAACGCTGAGTTGATAGCTTTACAATGAGTTCAGCCATGCCTACAGCTTATAGGGACAGTAAGATAGAAATACGAAGAGAGATGAAAGGCGGCACTTGATTTTCTAAGTGATCCATTTATTCTGTGAAAGTAATTGATCCAGTATATATATATAATGTATTTTTGAACCTTCCTCTGCGTTGAGACAGAAAGCGAAGGACCAAATGAAAGTTTCTGGGAACGTACTATGATCTATAGCTCCAGAAACAATAAATATGCAACAAGTACTTGAGTCCTGCAAACGGTGGCTAATAGCCATTATTCGTCATCAAATCCAGACAAGCTGGTGTCTCTTGCCCTTGTGGGAAGAGGGTAGACAGCTGGGATTGGCACATGGTCATCGTAGATATACTTTCTTCTCAACGGAGTCAACAAAAGTAAGACAGGAGCGGCGACTCCCATGGCAACGGAGAAGAAAAAATGTGGTTTGGTGTGAGCATGGTAACGCATCCACTAGAGTACAGTTAGTATATATTCCCAAAAACCCAAAAACAAATGCGATGTGTCCATATTCAATCTATAACTTCCAAAGAGTACCAGAATGGTCCACTATGGTCCTCTTCGACCCCGCTGGCATTGTCTCTCCAAATTCAACATGATCTTATAAAAATTGAAATAGACTTTATTCGTCGCAACGGTGAGCTCCACCGAAAATTCAACATACCCTAATAGGCTGCTTATAATATATAGGGTATTCTCCCCAAACCTTGTCTGATGCACCCATTATACTTATTTTATTTCTACAAAATGTATAGTCAAAACGTTAACTCTTATTAAATGTTGATAATTCCAACTAAGATAATTTTCATTGGATAAGAATCCCAATATTCAAAGACTGCATATTATTACACTATCCATCACTATATACTAGACTGTCACAGTAACTAACAGCAGCAAAGGGCCATGAAGTTCCTACAGAAACACGTAGAGTCTAAGTGGTCTTCTTCTTAGAACGGGTGACTCTTTTGGTAGGTTTCGTAGTCTCTTCAGCGGCGGAATCCAGCTTCTTGTCGGTCTTTTTGGAGCCGGTAGTGCTTGCAGTAGCTTCAGCTTCAGCAGTGGCTCCTGCTGCTGCCTCTCTCTCTGCTTCCTTTTTCCAAAACTCAGAAGCTAATCTGGCATCATACCAGTGAGCATAGTAGAGACCTGCTTGAAGGATTAAGACTCCGAACAAAAGCAAAACAATCATGATTTCAGAGGCAGCCATAACATTGATACCAGTGTTTCTATCGACATCTCCCCATTCGCCCGTCAAACAGGAGTTGACACCGGTTCGGAGGTTGGTCAAGTAGATCACCACAGCAGCAACAAAAAACCCTAATGTACCGTACTCAAAGTACTTTGCGTCCTCTGACGGCTTGAACAACTTGATGAAACTACCGCACATCCCAATGAACATCACTGCATGCAAGGTGTAATGGATATACATCGGCGAGTTCCCCCACACCAGGTAGTGAGCCAAAGATACATCAAATGCAGTGCCTGTGCTGTCGTATCGCCACAAAGTGTTGAGATCGTAGGGCCATTGGGCGTAGATGACACCTAATCCGAAGCAGGTCGCTCCAATAATCATCACAGTACCTACTGGTACAATATCCTTATAAGCCATGGTGTACACTCTTCTATCTGCACGATTCCTTGCCGTTGGGTTGTGCTTTTTGGACTGGGGCAAGCGTTACCACGTATGTTTTTCACTCTGGTCTGTTTGGTGCTGATGCAAAAGATGATCACTCACGTGCCCAATCATGTGATGTCTATCATACTCAAGGTCTATTCGTTATCGTATTGTGTTTACGGCTTATGGCAAATTGCCTGATTGGATTCCTCTCCGGCAAGGTTGATATTCTTGTGCATCCTCGGGAGTTCGCCGTTGATGATACGACTTTTGCGGTATTCGCCACACGCTGCGCACCCAAAAGTTTTTGACAGTTGATCTGCAGCTGCTCATTAACAGTTTCGAATCGACTTACCAGCCACCTCTCCATCGCGATAACTTGAATATACAATACGGGCAGCACACTGATATCGTCAGACAATGTAGGAACGTTGTAGCGAAGAATAATGAGCTAACTGCATTGTGGTCAGACATAGGTGCTTGCGTATGGCATTTCAATCCTATGGCTCATTGGTCTTATGCAATGTCTCGTCTTATCCATTGAAGGACTTGGCAACCGTAGTCGTCTAGTAAAACTAAACGACATTGTGCGATATAATTCAAAAATGTCGCACAAGTGAGATTATTGGGAACCGAAAATTAAGTAACCTAAGTTAACATTAGCATATAAATATTTGTGAGCTTGAGTGGCAGTATTGGTCGGTAAAGACAAACATTTGTGGTGAAAAAGAGCAACAGCTAAGAAGATAGTCGATAGCGGTAATATAAGACAGTAATATAGAATGAGAAGCATCAAATCAGTCGTCGTAGGAGACGGTGGTGTGGGTAAGACGTCTCTTTTGATATCGTATACAACCAATACATTCCCCAATGACTATATTCCCACGGTGTTTGACAATTATTCTGCATCCGTGATGATTGATGGAGAGCCTATCAAGCTTGGGTTGTGGGATACAGCTGGACAGGCCGAGTATGATCGATTGAGACCGTTGTCGTATCCTCAGACGGAGGTTTTCTTGTGTTGTTTCTCCGTAATAAGTCCAGATTCGTTTCACAATGTGAAGTCGAAGTGGATACCTGAGATTTTTCACCATTCGCCAAGAGACATATTGATTCTATTGGTGGGTACCAAAATAGATTTAAGAGACGACTTACATGTTTTAGATGATTTAGAAAACAAAAGAATGAAGCCTGTTTCAACCGAACAAGGTAACAAGCTTGCAAAAGAAATCGGTGCCATCAAATACTTGGAATGTTCTGCAGCCACTCAGTTGGGAGTGAAGGAGCTCTTTGACTATGCTATCCGTGTTGTCTTGAATCCTCCCAAGGCAAATGACTTCACTTCCTCGAATGACGATTATGTTACCACCCCAGGTGCTAAAAGCCCAAAAGTCAATCGCAATCAACGTAAGAGAAAAGTGAGAAAATCCAAGAGATGTACCATCTTATAATATACTTCAAAAGTAAAAAGTACGTTTTCACCCAATTTCTCTTCAATTAATTTAGTCGTGTATTAGATATAATAGGCATTTCCATGAACTATAGACTGAGTTATGTTGTGTTGTTCGAAAATCAATTGATCCAAGTAAACTTTCGATAACATTTTATCCAAATTTAATATAAAATTGAATCATGATATTAATGCTGCTCTTGAAGGATGAATAGCCTCAGCAGCGCTAGGTTCAGCACCGCCTTTCTCCTTTGCTTTCTGCTTGACTTTGGTTTTTATTTTCTCGGACCGTTCCTTGTATACCTTTTCGTTCTTCTCCTTTAGCTTGTTGATTCGGTTCTCAGAATTTCCTCCTCCACCTACAGTGAGCTCCACATTGATCTTTCTTCCTCTCAACACCGAATGATGCATGAGCAATGCATGTTCCATCTTCAGCTGTATTTCAGATGTGTCGTTGTCGAATTCCAAAAATGCAATACCTTTGTCCTGTCTAATTCTGAATCTGTCAGGATTAGAGTTTTTAAAATGTGCGACCAACTCAGCCTGTTGGATATCATACGGCAAATTTCCGACGAAGACGATGAATCTAGGCCCTTTACCTCCATTGATTCCTTTACCTTTCTTGCCTCTTCTTGTTTTCCTCTTCTTTTTAGGTGCTTCTACTGCTTCTGTGCTTTCTTCATTCTTTTTCGGTGACTCTTCTTCGTCTTCACGTTTTCTTTTTTCTTGCTTCTCGGCCACTCTCTCTTCTTTGGGCTTGTTCTTCTTAAACTCGAGAGCCTTCCTCTGTTTCTTAGTCAATTTAGAATCGTCACTCATTCTGGCTTGATAATCTCTAGTAGCTCATCTTGAAAATATTCCAATATAAATTCTTTTCCACGTGAGCCATCTCATCCCGATCCGCTAACTTTGTCTATATAAACTGTTGATAACCCCGTAGTTCAAACTGTCAAGGGATACAGATTAGCTCGAGGAATCATTCACAGTATCAGATGGTGATCAAAAAGGACATTAAGATCAGCATTAAATCCCTGAGTCTGGTCAATAATGAATCATCAACTAATGCAGACCAAGACACAAATGTTATCATAAAGACAAGATCCAAGCTGCCTGGTAGTGCAAACGGCTCAAGGACTCCGTATAGAGATAGATCAAACGAAAGAGTGCAACAAAACATACAGCGGGGCAAATCAAGTGGAAGTGAAAGTATAAAAAATACGAATTCCTCACCAGCTTCATCTTCTAGTGCTCAAGCGAACCCACAAGGCGAAAGAGAACACGAAATTCGAGGAAGACAGCGAGATAGAGTGGTGAAAGAAGAAAATCTTGTTCTAGGGGTTGATCCAAATATGCTTAGCTTAATGGGATTTAGTGATTTCACAAGCACCAAAGGTAAACATGTAGAAGGGGCAAAAGGAGGAGGTGCTAAGAAGGAGAAGAAGCTGGAATACAGACAATATATGAATAGAGATAAGGGGTTCAATCGACCGCTTTCGCCTTCAAGAAAAAGGTGAAAAAAAGTATAATACGTTAATGAATGAGACATATTACTAAATGTGGGTGTAGGTCTACTTCATTGTTGGTCCAAAACATTCTTGTGCTCTTGAAGAAGCTCTTCATGCTTTTTCCTCAACTCTGTGTATGCGTTCGAAACAATGTCTAGTTTCTCCTTCAACTTGGCCGATTCTGAAGGATCGGCTTGCGACAGCGTCGTATAAGTGACTTGGGAATTAATACTGGACAAATTTTCGAAGTCCAACTCTTCACGAGCTTTTCTTGACAACCATGAATCGAAATCTTCTGTAGTAGTTTTTGTTTCTGGAATTTGTTTGTACAAAATGCTATCCGTTATCTTCCCAGATGCAATGATTCTCTTTAAAGGTGGGATAAGTCTGTGAATTTTGTCATTGTTGGAATATAATTTTGACGCACTAACCGTTTCTAGGGGACAAGAAAATACTTGTATATGTGAGATAGACTTATTGATGGGTAACATGCTTTTCACTACTTGTTTAGTGATTATGTCGGAGACGAAAACACGCCCATAACTATCTCCAGAGATTATGTTGGTACCATCGAAACTGACACACAATTGGGTCACACGACAGTTCTCTGCAGTGTTTGCAGCAACTGTTTCTCTACCAGATGCCTTTTTCATTTGAGGTGCTTGTTGGTGGTGCACAAATGTATCCTTCAAGTCGGGGTCATCTTGAATAGTGACGATTTTTCCGCTTCCCCCAATACTTTCTAAAACTAAGGAACTAGGGTTGATTCTGTATAATGGAATCGTACGAATATGGCCATTGCTCATCCCCACGTAAATCGCTCTATTGGCCGGGTCTTTCGCAACACATTCGACTGGGTTGGGTAGTACGAAACAAGTTATTTGTGTTTTAGTCATAATGTCGTAGATTCTCACTGTACCGTCTTGTGATGCTGTGTATAGTTTTAGATCATTCACCAATGCACTTTCTGAAATCATTAAATCTGTGACAGCTAAAGTATGATCTGTGAATGTAGTATATGGCTTGATGTTGCGGTCAATGCTACTGCTTTGCTCTACATTCACGAGATCCAAAGTGCTCCACACCATGCAACGAGCGTCCTCACTTCCAGTAACCAAAAAAGTCCCACAACTAGAAAATTTCAAAACAGAAAGAGACTGAAAATGGGCCTCTTTAACACACAAAAGATCTCCTGAGCCGAGATCCCACACATATAGTTTGCCAGACACAGAACCAGCAGCCAACAACCACGGAACTCGATACTCTGGTTGTTCAACCTGTTTGTCGCTGATTTCAGCAGACCGGGGGTGGTAGCATATAGCCAACGATCTAAGTTGTTCTGGAACAGGTATTTTCTGATCAGGACTTTCCTTGCCCCATGTGTACACATTGACCAATGCTCTGTCGTTGCATGCCACGAAGAGCCTCTCTCCAGTGCCGAGACCCGTCAAAACTGAACCGTTCTTCAGACATCTTGCTTGTCTGAATGAAGCATGATGTTGCGATGATTGTATTGAAGATGCTATCGCAAGAGACTCCTGTCCATGCTTGTCACTGCGATCTCCTTCAGCTATGTAGAATACTGATTCGTCCATTCGATGTTTAAATACTACAGTCTTTTGCACCTCATCTCTGAGTGAAAAATCGAAGCCTTGAAAAATCCGATGACATAATATACAGGCTCAAATATCGATGGTTTCTTACTACTGTATTTCACCCTAGAGAAATAGCTACAGAAGTAAAGAACATCAGAATGCCTATTGATATTTTAACAAAGGCCCTCTTCGACGGCACAGATACAGTTATAGGATGGCCATATATTAAAAAATACACGCCTATTTTGGCAAGTTTGGGAGCTGTGAAGATGTATTTTAGAGGCGCTACCAATACGTGGGAAAGAGATATGCACGGTAAGGTGTATATTGTGACGGGGGGACTGTCTGGGTTGGGACAGCAGATCGTGTTCGAGTTAGCTATGAAGGGAGCCCAGATCATCTTGCTCACGCAGTCGACGGAGGATATCTGGCTCGTGGATCAGATCGAAGACTTGAGAGAGCGAACGAACAACCAGTTGATATACGCCGAAACGTGCGATCTCAGTTCCTTGTACTCCATACGAAAGTTCTGCACCAAATGGCTCGATAACCAACCTCCACGGAGGTTGGACGGAGTGATCTGCTGTGCAGCAGAATCACTCCCCATCGGGATGGCTCGGCAGTCTACTATCGATGGAGTCGAGAGGCAAATTGCCGTCAACTATCTAGCACACTATCATCTTCTCACTTTACTTGGACCGTCTTTACGGGTACAAGCTCCTGATAGAGACGTGCGTGTATTGATAGCCAGCTGTGCTTCGCAAGCGATGGGAAAAGTCGACACAGATGATATTTTGTGGGAAAAGAGAAAATACAACTCGCGCCAGCCTCTCAAAGTATACGGAACTTCGAAGTTTATGTTGGGATTGTTTGCTAAGGAGTACCAGAGAAGACTCGACCAATACGAACGTAAAGACAAAGCACCATGTAATGTGCGCATAAATTTGGTCAACCCTGGTGTCATGAGATCCCCTTCCACCAGAAGGTTCATATCCATGGGCACAGTTACAGGACTTGTCATATATCTACTCTTGCTACCATTATGGTTCATAGTGCTCAAAAGCACGAGCCAGGGAGCTCAGTCTTTCTTTTTTGCTTTATACGCACCTTTTTTACAGAAGATGGAAGGAGGAAATTTCATCCAAGAATGCAAAATCGTCACCAAGAATAGAAAAGAGTATGATGATGAAGAGCTACAGAAAGAGCTTTTCGAGAAAACCGAAGAGGTCATTTTGGAACTCGAGAAACGGTCTGCTATCGAACGCAAGAAACAGGAAAACGCAAGTGGCAAGAAGCCCCAGAAACCGGAACCCGCTCTGGCTGCTAATTCCAAATCTAACACCAAGCATGCAAAAAAGACCCAGCCCAAAAAAGCAGCCCAAACCACCAATGCCACAAAAAAGCCAAATAGGCCAACCATCGAGATAGATGAAGAGCTCTACAAGAAGCCCGAGACTCCAGAGGAGTTAGAGTACAAGCTTGGTCTCCTCCGCAAGCATGTTGGCATATCCTCTATGCCCTCAGATGAGCCTCCCCTCTTCCCTGAAGCCGCTGCGCAGCTTGCGGCTTCAGATGATCAGAGTCTGGCTTATACGACAGCAACTCCCAAAAGTCGTTCAGTAAGAAAGTCATAGATGTGTCACGCTTCCCCATACAGCGTGTGAGGCATTCAAACCCTGGACCCCGTTCCTCCCCTCTATATACCGTATCCATCTTATATGCCAATATACACCTTCTTCAAATCTCATTTTAGCCGCTCTTCGTCGGCCTCTACGTCTTCGCAGCCGGTCAGTGGTCTACCATTCTGCTCCTTCGATGTCTCCTGATACTACTACGATAGCCACAAAACATCCTTCTCATCTAAAGTACCTTGCCTTCCATCAGCACCTTCCCTTCTAAAAACCAATCATCCGCGAAATTGCAGCATTTGGCATGTCCCGTATAGTTTTGTGCTTCTACGTTTGACTTGCACCCATTACACGGCTCTGACAGCTCACTCTACACACCTTTTCCGCCACTGTTTCAATTCGATCACTTGCAGTTCTTGCACCAACTGCACCCTATAGAACTACACCCTATACAACTACACCCTGTGACTTCTACATACTACGACTTCTACATACTACGTCTTCTACGTCGGCTTCTTCGAAACCGTCTTAGCCGGTTTTGCAACACAGGCTTGGTTCTCTTCTCACCCCATAATAATGAAGCATCCTACAATGGTGAAGCACCTTACAACAGTGAAACACCTGATGTCACATCTCTATAGAACTCATCTCGAGGCGTAGTCTGCCGGCTCGCATAACTGTGGGCCTTTCACTTCTTCGAATGGTTGCCTTCAAATGATTGCCTTACATTCTTACATTTCGCGACTATGCCTGTGTCGTCCGCTCATGGTTCGGCCGCAAGCTCCAGACTCCGCGCTACTCTCCTCAATACAAGAATACAATACGTGCGATATATGCTACTCTAAACTCCACACCGGGTTCCCTGTTTCCTCTGCCCTGTTTCCTCTGCCCACAGTTTCCCATCATTTCCCGTCGTAATGCTACATAAGTTGTGTTGGGTATCCATCATACTATCCTAATCTTTTTTTTCTATCTCTCTGTAAAGGCTTCCGATTTATCAAAGATTGAGTGAGCCGAGAATACAAAATCGGTCACGTGCTTATCGATAGTATTGATCGCTTCCTGATTGACTAGTTGATTCGACGATTACTCTGATAGTAGTTTTTTAATCAAGCAATTTTTATTAAGTCAAGAGAGTAAACAGCTCAGCAGCAAAGTGTTGCAGCAAGTAATAGGTATAACAGTGAAATAAGACATACCAAGCATAAATTTGGTCACAAGGCAACATAGCGCAGAGCAGTGATGGAATTGGAAAAAAGCAGTCTCGGCGGCTCGAGCAATGGGAAACAGCCGGTGAGTTCTTTGACGAAGCTTTTGCACGAAGGGGGCGCTAACGGGACCAAGTCCAATGGGTCTGGTAGTGTGTCGAAGAGCTCGATAGAGGAGAGTGTGGAGGAAGTGCTGGAGGAGCAAGAAGCGCGAGATGTAGTTGCTGGGGAGCTTGGCGATGGGTTGAGCAATGATGGCCTCCAGTCTGTTGAGATAGGCCACGAAGAGCCAGAATCGCAGTTTACGATAGAAATAGGGAATAGGAGCCTGGGGATAGTGAGTCTGGGGCATGGGACACCGACTGCGCAGGTGGTTAGTGGGTTCGACACCTCGCCGGGCAGCAATGGGTCGTTTCTCTCAGGGTCGCCTCGCACCGCAGGACGCCAGCTGGGTTCATCTATGGGGTACTCCTATACAAATAGGGATGCGCCCATTCGTCCACCCAACTCAGGAGCCAGTCCTCGAGTCAACCGTACCAACTCTATATCGCATTCGTCATTTCTCAACTTGAATGGGTATGGAGGAGAAAGTTTGTCCTCATCTATTCCGTACAGTGCTCCGGGAGGAAGAAATTTGGCATCAAGTACTTCTAACAACAACTATTCTGCTTCTGTTGCATCGAATGGAGACAGTTCGCATATACCCAATCTTCCTAATGGCCAACCTATCTCTTCCATCTACATCCACTCACCACAAGTGGGGTCGTCATCTATCGAGCCTAGGTTTGTTATATCAAAACAAAGGGTTGCGCAAGCCCAAGCTGCAGCATCGTTCGGCTCTTCTGCTAGATCGGGCTCGCAATCTGGGTTATCTTACTTCTTTTCAAACAAGAACAAGTTTGCGGCAAAGCGAGAGTCGTCATCCACAGACTTAGGCTCATTCTACAACAACTCATACCAGGAAACTATAAATGACGTGGCACTCTCTTCAGTATCGTCATCGGATTCCAATTCTGTATTGTCACATCCAACTAGACACAATTCCATGGCAAACCTCAAGAGGTTTTTCCGTAAAAACTCCACATCAGCTCAAACGAACCCTGTTAATGTTTCCAATTTGTCATCTTCATTAAGATCTAATAGCAGTTTACCAACTGGGAGTGCTCCCAGTGGGAGTGTGAGCAGCACGACAAGCAATACCTTCAACTACACCAACTCGATAACGGAGTCTGCGTCAAACTCCTCTTATTCTCAGTCTCCCAGTAATGGGGGTTCTGCGGGTATAACAGGTACCACTTCATTACAAAGTAAAGCTAACTACAATGAAAGAAGGAGTTCGGTACTGGCTGTAATCAACTCACAGCAACAATTACCCTTTTCCAAAAGATACGGTAGCTTCGGTGAAAACTTGGGAGCAGGAGCAGGAGGATCTGTTAAATTGATCAAGAGACTGTCAGATAAAAAAGTCTTCGCTGTCAAAGAGTTTAGAGCAAAGTACCAGAATGAGTCAAAGAGGGACTATGCAAAGAAAATCACCGGGGAATACTGTATTGGCTCGACGTTGAAGCACCCGAACATTATTGAGACTATAGAGATTTGTTATGAAAATGAAAGAATATATCAGGTTATGGAATATTGTGATTATGATTTGTTCGCGATTGTCATGTCTAACAAAATGTCTCGCGAGGAAATCAATTGTTGCTTCAAACAAATACTTTCCGGTGTTAATTACTTCCATAGTATGGGATTGGCACACAGAGATCTCAAGCTTGATAACTGTGTCGTCGACTCGAGAGGAATTGTCAAGATTATTGATTTTGGTTCTGCTGTTGTCTTTTCTTATCCATTTACAAAGTCTTTGATCGAATCACAAGGGATAGTTGGATCTGATCCTTATTTGGCACCAGAAGTCTGTGTTTTCAATAAGTACGATCCCAGACCCGTGGACGTCTGGTCAGCTGCAATAATTTATTGCTGTATGATGTTGAAGAAATTTCCTTGGAAAGTTCCAAAGCTTTCTGATAACAGTTTTAAATTGTTTGCCAGCAGAGGTGAGTTGGCACCAATAAGTGAGATATTAAAGAAAACACCACAGGATGGTGGTTTAGACAATATGGCATCTTTGAAGCAGGCGCTCGATGCAATTAAGGATGGAAAAGGAGAAGATGCAAATGCCTCCAACCCCGATGGAAAGTCGCATACATCGACAGAATCAGGCGCTGGCAGATTATTATTAGCTTTGCCGGAAGATTGTCGTCCATTGATTGGAAAGATGGTTGAATTAGCACCCGCCTGTCGAATCTCTATCGATGCTTGTTTTGAAGACGAGTGGTTAAAATCAGTTAAAATGTGCACTGTTGATGAACATTTGAAGAGTGACGGATCATTGGACTACATGGTCGCCAAAGGAGATGATCACGATCACACCCAAGTAGAACAGTCAAAGGCGCATATCGCTGCTTTCGACAAGAACAAAAAGAAGTAAATGCTGCATGTCAAAGAATAAAGGACAGATTATAGACATTAATTTATTCAAATTTTAAAAAGTTGGTCGATTCATGCATTTTTATATAGTATTCAATACGTTGTGCAAGGACTGTAAAAGTAGTATTCCAGTATAACAGTTTTTATTCTTATGATTACTATGTTCTATGTACAAGTAAATTTATCAGTTCACAGTCCTCGTTATGACGTCGCTTGGCGAAGAAAACTTTCCCATTGAAAAAAGCTTATGGCACCACATTCACACCAACGGCAGTCGCTGTCAGTATAACGGCTCCACAGATATCCTTCATGCTAACCTCTTTATGTCTCTCATCTGTCTTTTTTATTTTCGCTATCTCGTACACATGTTTCAAGGAGATCTCTCCAACGTTCTCGTGTTTCGCTTTATCTGTGCCTTTGGATGCTTTAGCAGCTTGGAGTAGTAACCATGATGTAGGTGGCGACTTCATCTCGAAAGTGAAGCTTCTGTCTGGCTTTATTGTTAACAAACAAGGAATTGGGATACCTGGTTTCATATTGGCTGTTCTTGCATTGAACTCTTTGCAAAAATCTATAGCCTTTACACCCTTCGAACCAAGAGCTGGACCTACTGGTGGTGCCGGTGCAGCTTGTCCGGCTCCAACAATCAACTTGACCATAACATTTTTTACAGATTTGGCTGACATTTTGCTGATCTACCTACTTTAGAACAGTATACTGTTGAAAATTATATTGAGGTCGAATTTTTCACTATCGAGTCCTGCATCTAAATAACAAGCAAATGGAAGTGACACAAACGGGGTCAGAATCATATAGGGTTAGCTAGTGACTGTAGATGACTCCATCGGCAATGAGATCTGATGCGGTGTGAGAATTTGCTACCTCTTGCTTGCTAATTCTGATATGTATGGGATATTGACAATGCTCTTTTTTTCCGGGAAAATCTAGCTCACACAAGATAAAATACTAAGTGAAAAGTAGTAGAGGAAGATTGCAAATTTCAAGACAGCAGCCTCTTTAAGTTCAAACAACTCAGCTAATTTGATCTTATTTCCTCGACCGGTCACTATAACACTCACATGGGCAGCCATTCGCATCCTCGCCTTGTCACCGATATTTTTTGATCTGATTTCCGTAGCAAGATGAGCCTAGAGCTGGAAGATTGATTGGTTATACGCAGGTTTCGATGTTTGTTCCTCGAAGAAGCTCACGATGAGTAGAGCTACCATTGACTTTTGTTCAATCATTGATTTGGTGTATTTTGAATTATAGTAGTACTCATCGAGACACTTCGGAGACGACCTTGGGAATCGCCGGCAATTTACATTATCAATTTTGACAAAGTCAAAACAAGTTTTCTCGATGGATTAGACCCCATAAATAAGATTGAAAAATTGCAAGGAATCTAGAATAACAATACAAAAGAGTAAACGGAGATCACCAAAATGATGAAAACATTCCCTTTGAATTCTAGGGCCAAAACAACAGCTTTGAAGCAACCCAAAGAGCTATTCGTGTTCGGAAGGGATTTGGAAAATGAGTATATTTACGACGAACAGAAAGTCAAAGATGAACTTCTTTCTTACTATTACTTTCCCGATTCTTCGTTGAATAATATAATCAACTTGGGAGAAGGCTACGAGAAATTCAAAAAGATTCCAGAAGAAGACAATCTAGGCGACTTTTCGTCCTTTTTAAAATCATTGATGAAGTATGAGAAGGAACAGTTGGATGGAGAAAAGGTGAATGCCAATATAGTCACATTTAGAGGACTCATGACAAAATTGCTAGTTCTTCCTTACAATATAAAGGACCCAGTGGATTTGATTGTGGTTCCCTTCGACGGCCAGTTGTTCATAAAGAGTGATGCTGAGATTGAATTGAAAAGAAGACTACTGAACGTCGCAGAGCAAGAGTCCGATCCAGCCCAAGCCGATTATATCAGGAAATGTGAATTCAGTGGATACAAATTCGAGACGCTAACTACCTTGTCCAAGCCCTGGGCCGAATGTTCAAGAGAAAGTATCGAAAAAAGATCAAAAAAGACCGTCAACAACTACGAGCAGTATTTATCAGCCGTCAGAACAGGAATAGGGAAAGTCAAACTTTTACTAGCAGGAGAAGTGGACGCAGTGTACGACTATTTGCCCGAGGAGGGAAATGATGTGCTTCCTCACTATGTCGAGCTTAAGACCACCAAGATAGTCGACAACCCTATTCAAGTAGTCAACTTTGAAAAAAAGCTATTCAAAAGCTGGGCACAATGTTTCCTTATAGGCATACGCAAAATCATTTATGGCTTCCGCGACGATAACCTTGTACTCAAAACAGTGGAAATTTACCAGACAGAGGAAGTACCCCTTCTTATCAAGAACAACGCTGTCACAGAACCTAACAAGCTGTCAAGGATCAACTGCATGAATGCTCTCAAATGGTACGGTGCAGTGGTGGAATGGCTCTGTGCAGAGATCGATAGCAACGACGAGACGAAATCGTACCGTTTGTCCTTTGACCCCGGATCTCAGACTCTTTCCCTAATAGAGCTTGTCAGCGAGGAGAACAAAAAATTCCGAGACGGGGTTGTTCTCACATCTGAATTCATAGAGTGGAGACGCTCCCGTCTGTCCACAAGTTGATCTCACCTTCGATTCAACTTTCAGTATCACAATTCCCGCTCACAATCGCTCTCCCATATGTTTCACACCATGATCGCGGACATCTGTGTCGTCTGTCAGCGGTTTGCAACCAGCGACAGCCAACACGATTCGCGCCATTACAAACTCAATGTGTGCTTGTGATCGTTGCAATGTTTTCGCAGCTGTTGCTGTGACCATCCACACATTGACACGTATTTACCGTTTACAGGAATAAGTATAGAATGCACCACTTGTATAGTATCAGTCCATATGAACACCGCTTGACCGCTCACACTTCACGCTCACACTTCACGTTTACACTTACGCCCTTACACTTACATACCGTTTGTACCATCAACAACCGCTCGTACCATCAACAACCGCTCGTACCATCAACAACCGCTCGTACTATCGATACCCGCTCACACTACAGAACTCACTTTTGTAACTCTCATACTACAAAATTCACATAACACTCACATAACACGCACGTACCACTCATCGCACCACTCACGTAACACATCGTAACACATCGTAACACTCATCGTGTCAGCCTCATCAAGACGGCCCGCACCAAAGTAACACAAGACCACAGCGGTTACCCTTCTACTCAGCACATCTACAGACAACCAAAGGAAAGCCGATAAGTGCGAGATTCAATGGCTCCTCCGCAATGGCTCCCTTTGCAACAACCCCTTGATCCCTGGCACCGTGCTCGACACCGTGCTCCTCTCATTTCAATACTGCCCTTTCCCCCCAAACCAAGCACCCCTCTCGTCGTCTGCTGGTTCCTTCTCTATTCTCGATGACTAAGCGCTTACGTCATCCATCTGCCCATTTTTCCCTTCCAGCGAACTCAAGCGCTGGCGGCGTGCAATAGATTATCCTCGGACATGAGAGCGAGGATTCACATGCCCGAATAAGTAAAAGCTTTTCTCTGCCATCGCGCCATCCTCACCTCCTAGAACCCACCGCCGCTGACATTCCCTTGGATCTATTCTAGATCTTACTCGTATCCTTTTACACTTACAAAGCCAATATGATTCTAGGGTTTAGTAACAATCCTGACTAATGTATGGGATGCGTGTTTCATTTTAATTGGAACCGTTTTCTAGACTTCCCCAGATAAATAATTCTTATCGCTGTGTCATCCGCGCTTCTATACCTCGGTATAGAAGTCCAGCCAATAATTGGAAGTCAATAACCAATTAGTCGGTTCTGGAATTGAGAAGCCTGACAAAACGCTGAGCACCCCGCTTGGATATATTAGCCGTATATATATAGAAGAGAAAGCCTGGTGCGATTCGGAGTGTTGTAAAAGCATACGTAAATACACTAGCAAAACAGAGAAGCAATGGCACCTACATTTACTAATTCTAATGGATGTCCTATTCCCGAACCCTTTGCTACGCAAAGGGTCGGTGAGCACGGACCTCTTTTGTTGCAAGACTTCAACTTGATTGACTCTTTGGCACACTTTGACCGTGAAAGAATTCCAGAGAGAGTTGTGCACGCCAAGGGATCGGGAGCATATGGATACTTTGAGGTGACCGATGATATCACAGACGTCTGTGGTGCCGCCTTTTTGGACACTGTAGGCAAGAAGACCAAGATTTTCACCAGATTCTCCACCGTGGGTGGAGAATTGGGATCTGCAGATACCGCCAGAGACCCAAGAGGATTCGCTACCAAGTTCTACACCGAGGAGGGTAATTTGGATTTGGTGTACAACAACACGCCAGTTTTCTTCATTAGGGATCCATCCAAGTTCCCACACTTTATCCACACTCAGAAGAGAAACCCAGAAACACACTTGAAGGACGCTAACATGTTTTGGGATTACTTGACCACGAACCAAGAGGCCATTCATCAAGTTATGGTTTTGTTCTCTGACCGTGGTACCCCAGCATCCTACAGAGAAATGAACGGTTACTCTGGACATACCTATAAATGGTCCAACAAGAAGGGAGACTGGTACTACGTTCAGGTCCATTTCATTGCTGACCAAGGCATCAAGACCTTGACCAACGAAGAGGCTGGTCTGTTAGCAGGTTCCAACCCAGACTTTGCTCAAGAGGATTTGTTCAAGAACATTGCAGCTGGAAACGGGCCATCATGGACTTGTTACATCCAAACCATGACCAAGGAACAAGCCAAGGCAGCACCATTCTCTGTCTTTGATTTGACTAAGGTCTGGCCACACAAAGACTACCCAATGAGAAGATTTGGTAAATTTGTTTTGAACGAGAACCCAAAGAACTACTTTGCAGAGGTTGAACAAGCTGCCTTCTCTCCAGCACACACTGTTCCATACATGGAACCATCTGCAGACCCAGTTTTGCAATCCAGATTGTTTTCCTACGCAGACACTCACAGACACAGATTAGGTACCAACTACACCCAAATTCCAGTCAACTGTCCTGTTGCCGGTACAGTTTTCAACCCTCACATGAGAGACGGTGGTATGACTGTGAACGGAAACTTGGGAAACCACCCCAACTACTTGGCCACTCACAAGCCAGTCGAATTCAAGTCATTTAACTTGCAAGAAGAGCAAGAGGTTTGGGAAGGCTCTGCTTGTCCATACCACTGGAAATACACTGATGAAGACTTCAAGCAAGCTACTGCTTTGTGGCACACATTGGCTAGGTACCCTAACCAACAAGCTCACTTGGCTCACAATGTCGCTGTGCATGTCCAAGCTGCAGATGCACCAATCCAAGATAGAGTCTTTGAGATGTTTGCCAAGGTGCATCCTGATTTAGGTGCAGCTATCAAGAAGGAAACCTTGAAGCTTAGTCCAAGAAAGTAAGGATAATCATGTCTGAATTGTAATGATCATTTATTTATTTAGCAGAAAAGTGTAGGTCCCTATATCTATATACTGATGAAGTGCAATTTCATGAATGTAAGTTTGTATTTTAGATACATTGGCTTCAGTGCATTAAACTGTGTCCGTAGAACTATTTGCAACTGTAACAAGCTTATAACTTGGTGGTGTTACAGGATTCACACTTGCAACCAGATCCACATTTACATGATGCTCCACAACATGAGCCAGTAGTCTTGGAACCTGCAGCAGACGAGGTTTGTGTTTTATTAGATGAGCTGTTTCCACACATGCTAACCCTTGATGTTTTCTTGATTAATAGTAATTGAAACTTTCCAACATAAGAGATATGGGGAATTTTATATACTTTCCGAAAGATACTTGGGCGGATACAATTTCCCAATTCGGAAGTTGATAGCCTTTTCTATCGTAAGATGCTAAGCTGTGTGATGAGAGATGAGCTATTTGAATCACTCAATAGGTTTACGCTTCGAAAGCAATGCTACTGTGTATTTGATGAGCTCTATGCGATCATTGATGCTAAATTATTCTAATGTACAACTAAATCAAATAGTATATAGTGTGATATGATGAGATAAGGCTTCCTTTAAAACGTTCTCTGGCTCTGCGCTACCTTAAAATGCAGCACAAATGATATAGCTGGATACTCTTTCTGATGCTGCGATGCCTTGCCAATGTTTGCTTCAGCAGCAAACCACTGCTGAAGTTATCCAAAGTGAGTTTTCAAATGCAGCTGAATTGCGGACTGATATTCTTCGGTCAAACGATACGCTGAAGGCGGAGGATTGGGAAAGCCGTTCAATATCGGCGGAGGCGGCAACAGGAATTCCTCCTCTCGTGTAGTATTTGATCCCGGTGCTCCTCGACTCAAGTATTCAAGGTTTATTTCGTATGGAAGCTCAGAAGGGTCCCATATGCCCATCTCTTTAGCCTTCATTTCGTAGTAGTTGCAATAATACTTGATGTGATTTTTACCCATCAAGTGCGACTTCCGCACACTCATGGTGTCGTGCATCAAGTACGACTTGCAATAGTCGCAGTAATACTTCGGCATGGTTGATCTGAAGACTGAAACCCTGAAGGGTGTAGATGTCGTTTACTATGAAGCGTAGAGTACTAATTGATATTGTGTCGCGCACGTCCTCGATAATTTAATGAATCTTTACTATTCATGCTCAAAAACAGCAAAGTGAAAGCGGAAAAGACCTGTCCCTACTATTTGAGGGTCAGTAACTTGCTCAGGCTATCGGTTTGTTTGGTAACATCTACATAAATCAGTCAATTCGATTTTTCAGCATTGGCCAATAAAATTTATTCAATAAATTGGTCATGTACACTACCCTACCCGATCTTCGGGTCAAATTTGAACAAAGTACCATATTATAAGGAAAGCTCCATAACTCAGGCTACTAGTTGATTTATTCGTTCACAATGTTTAGACAATCAGTTGTATGTATCGAATGTGTCCTTCGGATTACCCAGGAGTTTTTTTCCTGGAATTGAATAGCATTTACTAACGATATTTTAGCGTGCAATTTCTTCGAAGAGGTTATTTTCAGTTTCTGTTAGATCGCAGAACTCTGTAGCTGACTTGTACATCCAACAAGTCAAGCAATTCAAACCAACACCATTATCTACTCAGGAGATTGAAAGTGCTGTTAAGAGCTTCAAGTTGCCATCCAAGCCATCAATTCCTGAGTCCGAAATTTCCACAGAGGCATTAGGGGAGTACGAGGCCAGCGAGGTTGAGACCCAAACTGTGTCTTCATCTGGAGCCGAGAATGTCGCCGCTGAGGAGGACTGGTTTGTCTTTGAGGAAGAAGAAGTACATCATTAAACATCCGTCATGATAAAAAATAATGCGCAGAGTGTATTTATTTCAACAAAAGCTTGAATCAGTTCTTGCTGATTGGATGTGGACGTATGGTAGAGATGCATCCGTTACAAAAGGGTCACAATTGGTATATAAGTAATACAAGTTGGATTGATCATGGAAACTTAAAATTTCTTACTGTTGTAGTATCAAGTGAGGAAAAATCGATATTTCTGCGTGAAGACGCTTCATATAGAAAAGAGCACCCTTTCCACTCCGTAATTGAAATGGTCTTTTAAAAAAATAGGTCATCGTCGCATAACCCGTACTGTCTATCAGCTCAATTCATTTTCATCGTATCGTTCGTTGTGGATAACTGAGGATTAAGCTTGATTCGATAGGGAAAGCCGGTGATTTAGGAGGATACAGGGCAACGTAGCTACGCATGCTATATATCAACTGAATAACGAGGTCGTAAAGCGTTTCGTTGGAAAAGGCACCAGATTGTAGATTTAATGTTTTGATATTTTGGTTCTCTATAAATTCGCATCCTAGATATTGTTTACAATTTACATCATATCTAACGCCTTCTGTAAACCACCATGAGTTTCAAACCATCCAAGGTAGATATAGAGACTATCAGAAATGCAGCAGAACTCGTTAATTCCTCATTGATATCGAAGGCTTACATTGATAGGGATATCAAATATTTAACTACTGATTGGAGAGCATTATTGAAAGAGCAGGTAGATGATTTAGAGATAACTAATAAAATATATGACAACGACAAGAACAACTTGAACATTCTTTACTCGCTTCTACAAGCGTTAGATCGAAGCAAGGCCCAACATAAAGCATCCAATCGAGTGATTGCTCTGAAGGATGCCACCATTGCGGAATTGAACCAAAAGGTTCTGTCTTTGGAATCACAATTGCGACAAACAGAGGATCGTTTCAGCAAATCGATTCAGTTTGACCAAAATGATCTTGAAAGGCAAGTCCAGCAACTCACACAACATAACAAATCTCAATCGCAAGATCTACTCAAGTTGAAGAATTGGTGCGCAGATATAAAGACGAAGTTTCAGGTAGAGATGAAGAAGAAAAATATAGAGATTGATACCTTGAAAAATAAGCTTCTATTCAAACGGGGACTTCCTTCGAGCTTGAGTTTCGGGAATATACCTAGTCCTGAGGGGACGAATAATGATCAGAATATCATTCCATACATAATCTATAACAACAATCCAATAATTGATAACAATTCTAACCATAACAAGGAGCAAATTTCAATCAAAACTGCATTGAACACAGAATATGAAGAAATTCTCTCGGATCTCACTGGTGTCATAGAAAGTTTGGTGTCGGAGAACCATAAAATAACGACATTTTTGAGATTGATAAATGATTACTATTCAAATATAAACTCCCAATTGTCCAATTATAAGCACCGAGATCTTTCCACATTGAGTTTACCAAATCCTTCAGACACCATTGATTTAAATCTTATTGAGAATGATGTTGCTCAAAAAAATAACGAACTTTTTGATGAGCTAGAATCCTTTGAATTTATAGCAAAGCCTGTCTTGAATAATGTTTACAGAAATTATCATTGTATTTTGAGTTTGCTTAATGAAATTGGAACATCATCCAAAGATCAAGGCTCCGCTGATAATAAAAAGATAGAACAGTTGACTGATGAGCTTGAAGTGACCAAAAAGAATTGGATGGATGCTATTAAAACTCTAGAAAAATGGCGGGAATATCTGCGGTCAAATGAAAATTAAGGGAGCTCATTCCTTTATCAAATGACTACATCTTCAACGTTCGTAACATCAGCTGCGGTTGATTCAAACAAAATGTGCTTGAAAAGAAGTCCTCTTTTCAGGGGAGTTCATCATTGTTCTTAGGACTGTAGTCTCTAGAGAAGCATGTTTCAAGGGAAAGTCCTTCATTAAATCATTTTCCCCGTCTAAAAAGGAAGATTTCCGTCTGAATTTCAAAGCCAAGCTGCTCGTTTCACTGTTGTATTCCAAATATGTGTTCATTATAACTCCAGTGCAGTATAGATTTTCATAAAATGGATTCGATTTGTCAACAATGTCTTCTTGTGATGGATAAGCTTCGCTAAAACTCAAAAGTTTTTCCATAGTATCGCTTTTTTGTGACAACGTTAGATCTGTAATATCGACGGAACTATTAACTTCTTCCTTCAGCATGCAATGAATAGATTTGATAGGCTTAGTATCTTTACTTTTGACATAAAAATTTATGACTCTTAATAAGTCGCCTGGTTGTAGAGCGGTAAATTCGTCGCTTTGTTTACCGTGAAATGGAGTGACTATGACGACTATTCCACCAGAAACAATAAAAGAGTCCAGAAAAGGGTCCCTTACTTTCAAGATATTTGGCTGTTTGCTGTCTTTGAACTCTCCGGCCATATTTTGAAGCATCAATGTTCTCGAAAAGCTGTCGTACTGATCGTTTGTAGCCATATTTTCTGTATTATGTGGATATTCAGATATTGTCTCGATGTTGTTCAACAACTGATGAGTGGTACAACCGGAAGATACCCTTCCTGGATAGGACTCGCTTCGTCCTAACCTCGATTCTAGAATCTCTAGCAACCCGTGGGTGAAATTGTCCATCGATTCCATGGCACTTCTATAATCCAGCATCTCGGTGGTATCATCTTTTGATATATCAATAATTGCATGTCCCCGAGCTACAGCGCTTCGGTTCGGTTGCGCCTTTATGCGCCGGCTTATTTCTCTATTATGCTCGATAGATAGAGCGTCGATTCTTCCTAGATGATTCTGACTTTCTAAGTCAAGATCCTTGGCGGTAATTCCGAGTGGCAGTATTATCATTAGACCCTTCCGTATGAATCTATGTTTCTTGTCTTTGTCGCTCATCAACGTAATATCTTTGAATGAATATCTCTCATCCTTTGAGCGAACATAGAAAACGCAAAACCATTGTATATATATGACGAAAATGACAATCGATAGGACAAGTAGAAACAAAACGCCTCCAAGTATACCGCTGACGATCACTCCCGCTGGTGCCATCTTCTAGCTATGTAAAAAATTGAATCAAGGTTCCGTTCTGGAAGATCTAAATATGGCTGCAAAGTTTTCGCCATGTGCACGACTCTAAAATATGCCATTGATCTCCGAAACACTCCTAAGTAATGAGACCATGAGGATAATGTGAATGAACGTTCTTGAAGCTAGCTGGCTTTCCTCTCTATAAAGCTGTCGAGCTCCTCCTCTATATCTATTAGCTCAAAATCTTCGTCTTCCTTATTTTTTGTTTCTTCTTCTAGTTTCCTATACTTTCGATTGGATTTTTTGATTTTACTTTTCTTAAGCTTGACCTTCCGATCATTTACTACTGCGGTTCTGCAATTCTCTGGATCTCGTAATTCGTCCAACTTTAGAGCTAAAATTTCTCGTGCTCTCTTTCGATTCAGTTCTTGACTTCGTGAGTGCTGGCAAGTAACCACAATTCCAGTAGGAATGTGCTTCAACTGTACCTTGCTGTTTGATTTATTGATCTTCTGTCCTCCGGGTCCCCTTCCACCTTTTATGAATGATTCCTCTATCTCGTCCTCAACAATGAGCCATTTAGGTCGTGGAGGTAGCTTGTTCCGTTTAGGTATAGCAAAGTATCTCAATCCAATACCACCGAAGAAATTGTATTGTGGCAAATAATATGACCTTTTAGCATGTAAAAGGTTCCCAAATCGAATACCAAACATATCATGCCACTCAAGTCAAGGTGACCTTCGATGATCTTTGAAGGAAGACGATGGATTGATTTTTGGTAATACAGGTTGGGATATATTTGCAGGTTATATACTTTTGCAGTTTAATTTAGTTATTTACAGTTTGGTGCCAGTCAATACGCGTTTAATAATTTATCCTAAATAGGATATTCCATAATTTTTCACGTACCAGGTCTTCACTTCTAACGCTTTTTAAATTGAATTTGTTTGTATTAATCACTACTGAAACCGTAAACATGTCCTTTGAGAGAGCTGAGGTGTATGGAGCACAAGTTCTTCCCGGTGAAGAACCACAAGACAACTCATTCAATGAGATTATTCGTGCCTTCAGATCCTTCATTCTAGAGTTCAGAATTGATACACTGTTCATATATAGAGAACAGCTTAGAGAGAATCTTTTAATCAAAAACTACTTGCTTCGGGTCAATACCGAGCATCTCATTGCTTTCAATGAAGAATTGAACAAGAAATTGACGGATGATCCTTCGGAGATCATTCCTTTATTCGAGACAGCTATCACAGATATTGCTAAAAGAATCACGTATTTGTCGAATGAAGAAGTGCCCTCTGACTTCCCAGTTTGCCAATTGACTATTTCTTCTAATGCAAATAAGATATCTCTCAGAACCTTGGATTCGGAACATATCTCGAAAATTGTGAGTGTTAGCGGTATTATAATTTCGGCATCTGTCTTATCTTCAAGGGCTACTCAAGTTCAGTTGATTTGTCGTAACTGTAAGCACACATTGAGAATCAAGGTCAATACGGGATTCGGACAATTGAACCTCCCTAATAGGTGTCAAGGATCACATAACTTAGATGACTCGTCTACAATGGACAAATGTCCTACTGATCCTTATGTGGTAGTACATGATAAGTCCACATTTATAGATCAACAGGTTTTGAAATTGCAAGAGTCTCCAGACATGGTTCCTGTTGGAGAAATGCCTCGTCATATACTCTTACAATCCGATCGTTATTTAACCAACCAAGTGGTTCCCGGTACTCGTGTGACTATCGTTGGAATTTATTCCATCTATCAGGCAAAGGGAAGAACGACTGGAGTAAGTACAGTTGCTATCAGAAACCCATACTTGAAGGTTTTAGGTATTCACACGGATGTCGATAGTGGTGCCAGTGGCAATGGTGTGTCTTTCACAGAGGAGGAAGAAGAAGAATTTATGAAGATCTCGCGTCTTCCTAATTTGTACGACGTGTTTGCAGAATCAATTGCACCTTCTATCTATGGCAACAAGGATATTAAGAAAGCCATTGCATGTCTTCTAATGGGTGGCTCCAAAAAAATCCTCCCCGATGGAATGAGGTTGAGAGGAGATATCAACGTTTTGTTATTGGGAGATCCCGGTACCGCAAAATCGCAGTTGTTGAAATTTGTAGAAAAAGTATCACCGATATCCGTCTACACTTCTGGTAAGGGTTCATCAGCAGCTGGTTTGACAGCTTCAGTGCAAAGAGACCCTCAAACTAGAGATTTTTTTTTAGAAGGTGGTGCCATGGTTCTTGCTGATGGTGGTGTTGTCTGTATCGATGAGTTTGATAAGATGAGAGATGAGGATAGAGTTGCAATTCACGAAGCCATGGAGCAGCAAACAATCTCTATCGCCAAAGCAGGTATCACAACCATTCTCAATTCCAGAACATCTGTTTTGGCAGCAGCCAATCCTATCTTTGGAAGATACGATGACATGAAAAGCCCTGGTGAAAATATCGACTTTCAGAGTACTATTTTGTCAAGATTCGATATGATTTTTATTGTCAAGGACGACCACAATGAAGAAAGAGACATTTCTATCGCCCAACACGTCATGAACGTCCATACTGGTGTTCTGAATGCAGACCAAAACCAGGAAGGTGAGATTCCCATCGACTTGATGAAGAAATACATACAATACGCCAAATTGAAGTGTGCTCCACGTTTGAGTGCAGAAGCATCCGAGCGGTTGTCGTCTCATTTCGTATCCATAAGACGTAAACTTCATATTAACGAAGCCGACATGAACGAAAGATCTTCGATTCCAATCACAGTCAGACAACTCGAAGCTATCATCAGAATCACAGAATCCTTGGCAAAATTGACTTTGTCTCCGGTTGCCAATGAGCATCATGTCGAGGAAGCCATCAGATTATTTACCGCATCCACCATGAATGCTGTTGATGAGGGAATAAGCGGTGGTTTTATTTCAAGCGAAGAATTGAACCAAGAAATCAAGCGAGTCGAGCACGAGTTGAGAAGACGTTTACCAATCGGATGGTCTACAGCCTACAGCACATTGAGAAGGGAAATCGTGGACTCTGGTAAAGCTAGTGTAAATGCTCTCGATAAAGCCCTTTATATACTAGAACGTCATGATGTCATCACTTTTAGACACCAACGTCAAAACATTCTCCGCTCTGGAGTTTAGGCTAATGAAGTCTTCAGCTTTGCTTCTTGTGTTGTATATTATTCTTGTAGTTTAGAGGTGTTTATTACCCGAGTATATGTCAATATTTTGAATTCTATGATACTTTTTCTCTTGGGTAGTCTTTTGTGAGATCTTCGAAAAAATTTCAATTTGGAGTAACTGTTTAGATTTAGCATTTCTTAGCGTTATTATCAAGATATGACTACTGACGGCATCGAAATAGACGACATGGACGACTTCAAGTTCTTCGGACTTGGCGGTTGTAATGAAGTCGGAAGATCTTGTCATGTAATTGAATATAAGAATAAAATTATTATGTTAGATGCTGGTGTTCATCCGGGATTAAGTGGATTCAGCTCCCTTCCATTCTACGATGAATTCGATCTTTCAAAGGTGGATATACTATTAATCAGTCACTTTCATTTAGATCATGCTGCGTCCTTGCCGTACGTGATGCAACACACGAACTTCAAAGGAAGAGTTTTCATGACACATGCTACGAAAGCGATATATAGATGGTTACTCTCCGATTTTGTGAGGGTGACGTCGATCAGCAATTCAGACTCTAGAACTGACAATAACGGACCTGATGGATCCAGTAATCTTTATACAGATGATGATTTAATGAGATCATTTGATCGAATAGAGACCATTGACTATCACTCGACAATCGAAATCGACGGAATTCGTTTCACGGCATACCATGCTGGGCATGTGTTGGGTGCTTGCATGTACTTCATAGAAATAGGAGGATTGAAGATCCTCTTTACTGGAGATTACTCGAGGGAAGAGGACAGGCATTTACAGATAGCAGAAGTACCTCCAGTCAAACCAGATATATTAATAACAGAATCCACTTTCGGTACCGCAACTCACGAACCAAGATTGGACAAGGAGTCCCGAATGACTAATATCATTCATTCCACTCTTCTCAAGGGAGGAAGAGTGTTGATGCCTGTCTTCGCATTAGGAAGAGCTCAGGAATTACTATTAATTTTGGAAGAATACTGGTCCCTTAACGAGGATTTACAAAATATAAACGTTTACTTTGCATCTTCACTTGCCAGAAGATGTATGGCTGTCTACCAATCATACACAAATATCATGAATGACAGCATCCGTCTCACAACATCAAACACTAGTGACAAAAAGAATCCTTTTGACTTTAAATTCATCAAATCAATCAGAAGTCTCGACAAATTCCAAGACTTCGGACCCTGTGTCGTAGTTGCATCGCCCGGTATGTTACAGAATGGAGTTTCAAGAGAACTCCTTGAAAAATGGGCCCCAGATCCTAAGAATGCTGTAATTATGACAGGTTATTCCGTGGAGGGTACGATGGCAAAAGACTTGCTTACAGAACCCCCTACCATTTCTTCTGTTATCAACCAAGATATGACCATACCACGTCGTTTGAATATTGAGGAAATATCATTTGCAGCTCATGTAGATTTTCAGCAAAATGCAGAATTCATAGAGATGATTAATCCTCTGAAGATCATTTTGGTTCATGGTGAAAGTAATCCAATGGGACGTCTCAAATCAGCATTATTAAGTAAATATGCATCTCGTAAGGGTACTGAAAATGAAGTGAAGGTTTTCAATCCCAAAAATTGCGATGAATTGAAACTTACTATAAAGGGTCTTAAAATTGCCAAGGTTTTAGGATCTCTTGCGGAAGAACAGGTTCGCGCTTTGAGACAAGAACTTGGTGAGGTCATTGGGGAAGAAAAAAAGATAGAGGAGATCGACGAGACTAATGATGAAAATGAAGATTCAAAAAATGAAGACGTCGAAAATGAAGATGTTGATATGGACAAGAAGAGTGAGGGAAATGGTGAGGCAAGGGAAGGTGATAATTCAGATAGTAAGATAAGCACCCTGCAAATCTTGTCGGGTGTTCTTGTGTCAAAGGATTTCGATTTGAATCTTCTCCAGCTCCAAGACTTGCATGAATTTACACAATTGTCCACATCCATCGTCAAATCCAAAATCAACTTGAAAATCAATGCAGATGTGTCTCTCATGAAATGGCACTTGGAACAAATGTTCGGCTTTGTTGAGGTGGTAAACGATAACGATTCCGTATGGGAATGTTTAATCATGAATCTGATCGATGTCATAGCCGATAAAACGCAATCCAGTGGATTGTTGATCTCTGTGGAATGGATCAATGACTATGTAATGGCCGATTCATTGGCTGACAGCGTGGTAGCTATCTTGTACTCCATTGACTCTTCTCCTGCATCTGTCAAAATAACTACGAAAGAATGTTCACATACGACCAAAGTCAAACAAGAACCTACTGACGAGATAAAGGAATCTACTCCGCCACATGAAAAGCCTGCTAATGCTAATACTGAAATCTCGGGTCGTATACATAGAATCACTACTTTACTCAAAGCTCAATTTGGCGATGCCTTCACCTTGAATAAAGACCAAAGTGCAACAATTGCAATAGGAAAAAACGAAGCAAAGATCGATTTGGTCAATATGGCAGTTGAAGGTGGCTCTAAGGTCTTAAGAGAACGTATAGAAAACATCATCAAGAGAGGTTGCAGTTTAGCAGCACCCTTGAGTCAAAAACTGAAATAGATTCGATGGCTCGTGTGAAACACAAAAACGGTTCACTATAAGCATCTTCTTATGTACTATTATAAGATTCGGTAATCTCTATAGTTATCTAAATAACATAAGAGACAGTATTAATCATAAACGGTCATGGCGTAAGTATGATGTTGTATAAAATATCCGTAGTTCATGTCTTACTAACAAATTCGTAGTGAATTAGTGGATCGTCCCCGATCAGAGTTGACAGAGTTGGAGCTTCAAAAGCTTGAAGAGTTTGAATTTACTCACGGACCAATGTCCCTTTTGCAAAATGCAGTGAATAACAATACAGCCGTTGTGATATCGTGTCGTAATAATCACAAATTAATAGCTAAGGTCAGAGCTTTCGATAGACACTGTAATTTGATATTGGAAAATGTGAAGGAACTATGGTCAGAACCAGTTAAAAACAGCAAGGGCAAGAAAATCAAGTCTGTTCCCAAAGAAAGGTTTGTTTCCAAGTTGTTTTTGAGAGGTGATTCCGTTGTTATTGTCTTGAAAGCTTGAATCTACCGTGGAAGTGGCTATCTACTAGGTTCACAGTTTTGAATAACAAATCGCATATGTAAAAACGCCTCTCATTCATCATTCTTCGGATTGAAAAGACGCTTGAAAGCGGCCTCTGTGGTCTCTTTTTTCTGTCAAAGAAAGCATTTAACGAGTTAGCGCGATGTCAGCTGGATCGCAGCCTGACATAACAGATAAGTCTGAATAACTCTCTTTGTATGTTATTATAATTACAGCTATATAAACTAAAGATATAAATTGAATAATGTCATCCAACTGTTGATACTCTGTGGGTCGTTATTGAGACAAAGTTGTAATTGTTCCTCCCGTTCCTCTTTATGATATATTTTAAATTCTATATATCAAGATTTGGATTTATAGATTTATTTCTATGAGTATTTCCAGAACTACTTTTAGTCCTGGACTCATGTCAACATGAAACTAAAGCTATCTTCACGGAACATAGAACCTTTGAAGACCACATTATCATTATTGAGTCACCAAAGAAAGTTTGTTGTATTAAACTTCAATCCTGAGCTGTTGTTGGTAATACTGAATGATGAGACAGCAGTTGCATACGAGCCTCAAGTATGGTGTAAATTCCATATGGGTAACTTATTTGATCAAATAGAAGTCCACAGTTTGAAAGAGAACAATATTTATCTTGAGGTTAACGTCGACTCGCTACTACAAGTGCTAAAGAATTTTGACAAGGCCAGTAGCGATTGTTTGAACATTCGACTACAAAGAAAGGATGTCAGTGGAGATGACGGGGGTCATGCTGATAACAGCAGAATAGGCTCTTTGGCTCTTCTCTATACAAACGTCAATGCTTACCAAAACATAATAAACCACATTTTCAAAGTTCCAGTCAAGATCTTGAAGCAGCCCGCAGAATTCTCGTCATTGCGAGAACCCGAGCTCTCCGATGTAAGACTCATGATGAAGCTCCCAAAACAGTTCACTGCCGTATACAAGAGATTGGACAAGTTCAAGAAGAGCCTACATTGTGAGAATATTACAATTCAAGCCAGTCCCCGTCAGGGAGGTATCTTGCACTTCATACTTGAGGAAGATGGCAAGTACAAGGTTACAATAAGCTGGAATGATCGGTTAGAAGTGCAGAAACCTCAGTTGTCATCCTTAAATAGTGATTCTTTGAAGTCTGCAACCTTCAATGGCCACGATAATGATTATGAAATGGATGATGATAACATGGACCAAGACCTATCCCATCATGACGACGATGTACCAGAAGATATTGCTATAAAGGTCAGGTTGCGAGACTGGCAGTCTACCTCGAAACTAGTAGCAACCTGCAAAACAGTTATTCTACTTTTTACTGAAAGAGATTGCATTCTCCATTGTATGTTAGATGATTCAGACGGTGTCGAAATCATTCATTACATCAGTGGAACCATAATAAGAAATCCATACGATACATGAATTGAGATTGAGCATATCGCTAGCGAAACTCTTCAAATCGTTTTCACATAGATGTACATATATATATATATATATATAGTTTATGTGACTCATTAGCATTGTACTACAAAAGACTCGAACATAATTTTTCACAATATCACTCTCAGCCGTTTTCCAATCCCACTCTAACTTATCTTCCAATTTGCTTCTATAACCATGACTGATAGTAGAACACTTGACCGTGAAGAACCAAATTACTTTGGAGCTGGTCCTGCCATTCTACCATCCAAAATCCTAAAACAAGCTGCGTACGACTTGGTGAAATATCAAGATTCGTCAGTAGGAGTAGGAGAAATTTCACATAGATCAAAACCTGCAATCCAAATCATCGAAGATACGAAGGCAGCTTTGGCCAGTCTTCTTGATATTCCAGACAGTCATGAAGTGTTTTTCTTGCAAGGTGGAGCTACATCTGGATTCTCTTCAACTGCTTACAATTTGTTGGCCAGTTATGCGAAGAAAACCAATAAGAAAGGAAGAGCAGCATATGCTGTAACCGGTGTGTGGTCGAAGAAGGCTGCAGCTGAAGCAAAGAGATTGGGTTTTGATGTGGATATTGTGGTGAACAGTCAAGATAAAAACTTCTCCGAGTTTCCTTCTTACAGTGAATGGGAACCGATAAAGAAAGACACTGCCTATCTTTACTTATGTGACAATGAGACGGTCAACGGAGTTGAGTTCGAGGATGTCCCCGACTCAAGTTATTTGCCGGAAGGTGTAGAGCTTGTTGCAGACATGTCTTCAAATATCCTTTCCAAGAAAATCAATGTGAGCAAATATGGGCTCATTGTAGCCGGTGCTCAGAAGAATGTTGGATTGGCCGGATTAACAATATACATAATCAAGAAGTCTCTCTTGGAGCATGCGTCTGACGAAACGCTCACGGAATTGGGTATTCCTATCGCACCAATTGTGTATCACTTCCCAACCGTTGTCAAAGAAAACTCAATGTACAACACCATTCCCGTCTTCACTTGTCACATATTGAAACTTGTATTGGAGGATTTGGTGGAACGCGGAGGAATTCCCGAAATACAGACGGTCAACGAAGAAAAGGCGTCAATATTGTACCATGCCATAGAGAAGTACCCGAATATTTACAACTTGAAAGTGACTAATCCAAAGCTTCGTTCAAATATGAATGTGGTTTTTACCCTAAAGAACAGCGAATTGGAGCCCAAGTTTTTTGAACAAGCTACCGAGAAGAAGCTAGAAGCATTGAAAGGTCACCGATCAGTTGGTGGTGCGAGAGCTTCGCTTTACAATGCGGTTTCTTTGAAGTCCACCAAAGAGTTGGCCCAATTTGTAGAGGAATTTGCAGCTGCAAACTAATTTTGAATATATAGACTATACTTAATACATGCTAAAACGCTATCCCTCAAGTAGCACAGTCTCGAGAAATTTATATTCAGTGAAAAATCAATTTTTCAGATTTCATCACCAAAACTGGGTTTCTTTGATGAAGCTTTCATGGAAGTCAGCTTTTCGATGCGTAAGACCGTCATGTCGTTCATTTACAACATCTCGAATATCATTTTCTGAGATCAAGGCCAGTACAATCGAGTCTAAAAAAATTAGTTTGGATCAAGAGAACTATACCTCATCTATTCAAGAAAGAATATCAAAAATTCCAATTTCCAACTACCGTAATTTCAGTATAGTAGCACATGTGGACCATGGAAAGTCGACATTGTCAGATCGGTTATTAGAGCTTACGGGTGTCATACAGGCTGGAGACTCGAATAAACAGGTGCTCGATAAATTGGATGTGGAGCGAGAAAGAGGAATAACGGTGAAAGCTCAAACATGTTCAATGTTTTACAAGGATCCCAGAAATGGAGAAGATTATTTGTTGCATTTGGTTGACACTCCGGGCCATGTTGACTTTAGAGCTGAGGTTTCAAGATCTTATGCCTCTTGTGGGGGTGCATTGCTTCTTGTGGATGCATCTCAAGGTGTTCAAGCTCAAACGGTAGCCAATTTTTATTTGGCCTATAGCATGGGGCTCAAATTAATTCCTGTTATAAATAAAATTGACCTAGGTGGTGCCGATATACCTAGATCTATTGACCAGATCGAAAACACTTTTGAGCTCCCTAGAGATGACTGTGTCATGGTTAGTGCAAAGACTGGTCTCAATGTTGAGCAGATTCTACCGAAAATAATTGATTTAGTGGTTCCTCCGAGTGGAAATCCAGAAGGACAACTTAAATGTTTTCTTGTCGACTCATGGCATGACCCATATGTTGGTGTCGTGATGTTGGTCCACATAGTCGATGGAAAAATAAAGAAAGGCATGAAAATACTTTCTGCTCACACTCAAAAAACCTACGACGTCAAAGAAGTGGGTATAATGTATCCTGGACAAATTCCGATGCCTGAGATTAAGGCTGGGCAAGTCGCTTATATAGTTCCCGGTATGAAAGATTCCAAAGACGCAATGGTTGGAGATACATTCTTCCAACTTGGAAAGCAGCAAGGGCTAGAACCTTTCCCTGGTTTCGAGGAACCAAAGCCAATGGTTTTTGTTGGTGCATTTCCTGCTGATGGAACGGAATTCAAGGTTATGGATGACCATATTGCGAATTTAGTATTAAATGATAGATCTGTGACTTTAGAAAAAGAGACGTCGAACGCCTTGGGGCTTGGCTGGCGTTTGGGCTTCTTGGGATCCCTTCATGCATCAGTATTTCAAGAAAGATTGGAGAAGGAATACGGGGCAAAAATTATTTTGACTGCTCCTACTGTGCCCTATAAGGTGATCTATAGAAATAAAGAAGAAAAAATAATAGCCAACCCTAGTGAGTTTCCTGATGGAGATATTAAGCATAAAGTTGAGAGTTTTTTAGAACCTTTTGTTGAAGCCATAATAACAGTTCCAAACGAGTATTTGGGTACTGTTATGTCGCTTTGTGAGAATAACAGAGGTATGCAAAAGGATATGGAATATCTCACAACCGGACAAGTCCTTTTAAAGTATGAAATTCCCCTAGCTCAGTTAGTGGAAGATTTTTTTGGCAAGCTCAAAGGCTGCACCAGGGGATATGCATCTTTGGATTATGAAGATGCCGGATACAAGAAATCAGACATTGTGAAGATGGAGTTGTGTGTAAACGGAGAACCACAAGATCCTCTAACTCAAATTATGCATCGCTCTCAGACTCAAGAGAGAGCAAGGGAAAGCACCGCAAGGTTCAAACAATATTTGAAATCACAGCTCTTCGAAGTTGCAATTCAATGTAAGGTGAACAACAAGGTGATCTCTAGAGAAACAATTAAAGCAAAAAGAAAAGATGTCACCCAAAGACTACATGCTGCAGATATCTCAAGAAGAAAAAAATTGTTGGAAAGACAGAAGGAAGGAAAGAAACAGATGAAAGTATCAGGCAGAGTCCACATCAATAATGATGCATTTCAAGCTTTCCTTAGAAGGTCCAGTGACTGAATTGCTCTTACAATATCTGTTCATTCGAATCTGTATATACGTGTATATATTAGTAAATAGAATTAATGCTAACTAATTTTTAAGGAATTTGTTGTAAACTACATTGTTGGATTCATCTTCGAACCTGTAACCCAACTTCTTCAAAAAAGATTGAAATTCGTGGTCTGCTGTTCCATCAGGAAGAACAAATCCACATAATGAACTTCCCACGTCATGACCGTGGTTTCTGTAGTGAAATAATGTTATATCCCAGTTTGCTCCTAATGACTGCAAAAAGTTGTGAAGGGCACCTGGACGTTCAGGGAATTCAACTCTGAGAATTTTTTCTGTGGCAAGCTTATCACATTTAGCGTTCGGTGATCTTCCACCAACAAGATATCTACCATGAGTCTTCGCAAGTTCATTACTAGATATGTCAACAACTTCATAGTTGTTCTCGTTCCTCATTTTGTCCATAATTGCTTTGAGCTCCTTTTCTTTGTTAACCACATTGAAACTGACGAAAATATGGGCCTCCTCGTCACCGTTATATCTATAAGAGAATTCTGTGATAGCCCTTGGGTAAATAGTCTTCTGAAGTTTCGCAAATTCTCCAGGCTTTTCGGGTATTGTCACAGCCAACGAAACTTCTTTACCTTCACCTAGAACAGCTCTTTCACTTACAAATCTTAATCTATCAAAGTTCATATTAGCCCCACTCAAAATTGGAACGTACGTCTTTTCTGAGTGATCTATCTCTGTATGTGTGCTGATGTACTTTTTGAGACCCGCTACAGATAAAGCACCAGATGGTTCTACAATCAGTCGAGTATCTTCAAACACATCTTTGATTGCTGCGCATAGCTCATCTGTCAGAACACGAACAACTTCATCCACGTAGTCATGACAAATTCTCCATGTCTCATTACCCAAAACCTTAACAGCCGTTCCATCGGCGAAAAGCCCAACATGACTCAATGTCTGGGAGCTATTCTTCTTCAAAGATTGATACAATGCATCCGCGTCGTAGGTTTCAACACCTATGATCTTCACATGAGGTGCTATTTTCTTCAAATACGCACCCATACCTGCAATTAAACCACCGCCACCAACTGGAACGAAAACAGCGTTCAATTTATCGAGCCTGAGCTGTCTGCTTATTTCCAATGCAATTGTACCTTGACCTGCGATAACGTATGGATGATCAAAAGGCGGAATGTTCGTGAGATTGTTCAAAGAGGCCAATCTATTACATTCTTCTTTGGCTGAGTCAAAGTCGTCTCCATACAACACAACCTGTGACCCCAATCTGGATACATTGGTATATTTAATCGACGGAGTAGCCGTAGGCATGACTATGGTAGAAGGTATTTTCAACTTGCTTGCAGAATAAGCAACACCTTGTGCATGGTTACCGGCAGAACATGCTATCACTCCCTCCAAAGGTGTCTTCGAGTTGTGATGAAGATTTGCAATCATGTTGTAGGCTCCGCGCAATTTGAATGAAAATACAGGCAAAAGGTCCTCACGCTTTAAATGGATGTTGGTGTTACATTTATGCGAGAGATTTATTGCAAATGTCAAAGGTGATCCTCCCTTGTCCACCACATCGTAAACTCTCGATGTTAGGATCAACTTGACGTAGTTAGGATCTCCCTCTGGGGTAAAGTCTGATTTCTGTAGCTCAGGGTATTTTTCCATCGCCGTAGTACTTGTTTTTCTGATGGGTCTAACTATTGTCGGTCTCCATTGACAAGATCTGAGGCTGTGCCCAAGCAGGCTTCTTACCCTCGTCCTAAATACCATAGTTCTTGGTGAAGATAAGATCTAAGAGAATTTTTCAGTTTTGGTCGCAGATAGTCCATGAGTCAAGTTTCCGGTTTTTGCGCGACCTGTATATTTCACTTCAAAGATACTCAACGTTATCATGACACAAAGTATTCACTGGAGCTCTCGTTTAATCAACTAGAAGGGCTAGTCTTTCACATACAGTACATCACTACTTGGATAACGCTAGTGATAGTATTTGGAAAGTGTGTATTTATTTGGAAAGTGTCATGCAACTCAAGTGGAGTAGCAGAGTAGTTTGATAGATGATGATGGCACTTTGCATGTCATCAGTTTCTTGCTGCAATATGCTTATGCGAGACGACTATGACCGTTTTGAGTATATATCCATCCAACAAGGACATACCGGGGTTTTCTCAGGGTCCTGGACTTACCATGCGCACTGGGATTGCATCACGAACCGAGAAGCGGTTGTGTATAAATGGTTGCAAACTTTGTGAGACTTCTATTATGCTAGGATAACGGCCTAGGAAAACACGATATTTCCTGCTAACCCAAAGGTCACGATAAGATCTTATAAATGTGACACGGTCCCAGAAGTGTTTGCTGGCTCATAAATGCTAAGAAGTAAGATGGAACTTCAAGGTAGTGATGAATTAGAGAGGACGTTTACTCGTGCCCTTGAAGATCATTTCAACGAGATGTGCCCTGGTTTAGAGTATCCAGATCCACCATCGTCGACCATATCGGCAACAACATATAGTAGTATTGAGAGCTTTGAGGACCACAAGATGAAAATTCCTTTCCTGAGTCTTCCGTTGGCAAGTGTTACTGACTTTAAGTACGGAGTGGATGCTATTGCCATGGGCTTGGAAATCGAGAAAGATATGGGACATAATATTGCACCCAGTGGTTCATATCACCCAGAAGTGAGCTCCTTTGCTATTGACTCCGAGTTTTGCTATAATACAACACCTGCAAGGCATGAGTCCATAGATGACTTTCTTCTGAACTCACAATCTGATAACAACGACGTTTCAGGATTCAATGAAGAAAGCTCGGACGATAAAAGTGACGATAAAAGTGAAGATAAATCTCCTGAAGAGCAAGCAGGCACAATTTTCTCCTACGGAAAGGATGATTCTGACCTGGAAGAGAGCATAGGAATTCTAGATTTAGATGTCAGGTGGTTGGACAGTCACTTAACAAGTCGTCTTATTAGAAAGTCTATTCAAGAAGAGTTGAGTCTACAAGAAAGGTACCAAGAAATGATGAAATCCGGGAGGTTAAGACCTGTGAAGGAGAAAATCAGGAAACGACGTAACCCACTATCTGACTCTTTGACATGGGAACCATTATCATTGTACACTGCTTTCACCAACTACAAAAGTACTGTATTTGAGAACACAGATTATTATGATAAAATTCCTCTGTCTTCTTGTTTTGGAAAGATTAACATGCGTGTTAGAAGGGCATGGACGAGAAGTGCCAATAAACCTAAAAACTAATTTTATCTCAAGAACCTTTAAACTTTACAAAGTTGACCGAATTCTGCAAAATACTATTAATATCGCCGAGTCAAGCAGTTTTCGTCAATACACCAATAGAAAGTAGGTAAATGGAATAATGAAGACGTAAATAGGAAGTTATTTAATTTTGATAACGAATAATGGTTTAGTACATAAATTGAGCTTATAGTTATAATTCCACTTTTTTTGCAGTTAAATCTAGTTTATTTTTCATGCTATTATTTGAACGTTCGGTCTTGATCACGTAGGATAGTAAATTAGGTTAATTCTGAAATGCAAGATGACCAAAGTATAGTGACTATGTAAGCACCTGAAATTAATTGAACACAATAACGTCAGGATTCATCAGTGACTTCATATTTTATGCTCATTTGGCGGAGGGTATTCAACCCCATATTACCATTTTGGTCACAAAATCATTCGAGATATTTTGCAATTTAAAAAAGACTACTAAGATAAACTCTGAGACAGAAGGGCTGGAAGGCAATTATAGTAATGTACTGAGCACAACATCAATATTCAGTCCAAAGTGTCCGAATGAGAGAACCACAATCTCAACGGCGAGGTGCCACTGACTGTGTATTGCAACATCCGTATATGCTTTATCCTGTAACATACCAGGGCCAAAGATATCTAGTTTAGGAGCAAAGAGGATATTATGTTTGGGTATCTAGAAACTCGCATTCTACTCTCTCGAAACTTAAGTATGCCTATATCAATACATGGTATCATGGTTTTTCTAGCATCTTGATCAAGACTAAAATTGACCTTCTCGGTTTCTCGTTTTCTGTCAGTAATCAGAAATTGAACGCCTATTATCACCAAAATCAATCCATGTGCTCCTTCGTAGTTGGACCCTCCCTCAATGAAACCGCATTACATCATACTGTTTCACAATACGCCATCGGGAGTGTTCAACATATTTACAAGCTGCGTATCTTCCTACTGTCTACATAAAGAAAATATTAGACAACTAGATATTTCTTTGTATTAAGTTATCGAGCGTTAGAATACATACAGCTAACCATTAACTCAATGAACTTCATACAACAATTTGTCAGCATTTAAGAAGTATCCTTTCAAGTCCACAGCTCCTACGTAATAATGAATTCTAGAATATATATGTCTTTTGTCACGGGTCGCACATATTGCTAAAATGTGGGGAGCATTATATCTACTGATGGGCGCAAATACAGATTCTCCTCCAAGTGTAAATTATTCTGTATACAAGTTCTACAATTCTATGGAAGTCAATGATCATGCTCTTTCAAGATCCCGAATCAATATCCCTGAGCCATCAATTCCAAATGCTTTTGGTTCTATATCCTACTTATCAAGAATGTCGAAATTAAAAACGTCACTTCAACTCGCGCTTCTGCAACGGACCCTACTAGTCAAGATCCTGATCACCGATTGTACCCTAATCAGCTTAGCAATGTGAAGGATGAGGGATGAAAGGTACCGCCATATCTACACCTTGTTTTTCCCTGTCAAGAGCTCTTCCGTGATCAAGTCTATCCGGCCGCAACTACTTTGCTATCATGATAATTTTGTGGTGGATTTATGCACCATACCTTTATCCGCCAATAGTGAGTGACACAGGCTCATCTCTCCTCTTAATATAAAGGCTTCTGTATGGTACATAAATCTGATAATGAATGAGCTCTCCACTCACCCCACAGTTAGCGGAAGGATACATGGAAAGAGTTCTATATTTTTATTTGTGTCAACCTATTGTTTGCGGCAGAGAGCCTCCGAACTCCGAGTTGAAAATATCGCAAATTCCAAGCCGGTAACGTCTGTCAGATCAAATCTCTACCGTGAAAGTCACTAACTTCGTCGAAAGACTTCAAAATATCTATTCTATGTGCGATGTAGTGTTGCTTGTAACCAAGTATAATGGGAAACGATTCATAGTGAAACTATCGATAGTGAGACACTTCTCGCCATTCGAGCTTCTAATCTCGTGTAAGTCAATTTACTTTTTTGACCATGCAAAGAGCAGTGGGGTTGGTAACTACACAAAGCCGAAGACAAACCAACGTTTGTGGCCAATGTATATGGATCCTGTAATAAGTGGCGGTCAGTGGAGCTGTACATAACCTCTGATGGACTTGAGATTGGGAACACGACGAAACCTGCGATTAGTAAAGGAATACTATATAAAAGTGAGTCCTACCCCACAAAAAGTAGAAACCACAATTCACGTCATTCCTAAGGCTTTATTTATAAGATACTATTGAGTAGTATCTGTTTTATATTCAAAACGAAGTAGTAAGATATATATTGAATATACTCTTAATTAACCAGTCATCTACGAAAATAAGTTCATAATATGGTTTCTTCAAGTGAGTCAATACACTCCTACGGAGATAAAGTAGTCGCATCAGGCACCAACCACAGTGATGGTGTGACGAAGATAGAAACAACAGGTGATGGTGGAGAGTTTATCATACTCGGTGGAGAGAAATACTACAGACATGAGCTTATGCTGGCTTTTGGAGGTACATTGGTACCAGGTTATACACCATACCCCGAGCATAAGATTGGAAATCCAGCACCATTGGGATTGAGTGCTTTCTCCTTGACGACTTTGGTGTTATCGTTGTGCAATGCTCGGGCAATGGGAATAACCACGCCAAACGTGGTTGTCGGTTTGGCCTGTTTTTACGGAGGATTGTGCCAGTTACTTGCCGGGTTGTATGAGTTAGTGGCTGCAAACACATTTGGTGGAACAGCACTCGTTTCCTATGGCGCTTTCTGGTTGAGTTATGCGGCAATTCAGGTGGACAGCTTTGGAATTGCAGCTGCCTATGGGGACGATAAAGAGCAACTAAGTAACGCTATAGGTTTCTATTTATTGGGATGGGCCATATTTACATTACTTTTGGTCCTCTGTACTCTCAAGTCCACCGTGATGTTTTTCCTTTTGTTCTTTACGTTGTTTTTAACTTTCCTATTGCTTGGTGCTGGCGAGCTTTCAGGCAAAGTTGGTGTAACTAGGGCTGGCGGTGTCATTGGTGTCATCACGTCATTCATTGGTTTCTATAACTCCTTAGCCGGTGTGGCTACTAAGACTAACTCGTACTTCGTGGTGCACTCTATACCCTTGACTCGTTCTTAGTTTTCCTCTATAGCTTAGTTAATTAATTACGTTTCTTTTGCACCCATTAAAGTTTGATTCATCTTCAAGTGATAACTTATTTTTTTGGTCCAGACCCCACAGTAATATACCCATAATCAATCTCGTCTACCTAGTTGTGACTTTGGACGTCCCGATGGCTCGTCGTTGACGTCGTTGTCGCTTATCAGTGCTCGGCTGGCTTCTGGAGATGAAAACTATGTGCAGGCCACCATCACTCTATCAAGTCCACGTGTTGGAAGTCCACTAATGCCTATATTATATGGTGATTTTCAGTTAATCATTCACTGTTAGGTCTGAATAGTTGATATATTAAGTGAGATAGATGTCATCACAAAACAAAAGAATCTCTCTCCCTGCCAGGGTGGAGCCAAAGGTGTTTTTTGCCAACGAAAGAACATTTTTGTCATGGTTAAATTTTACAGTGATACTAGGCTCCTTGGGAGTCGGTTTGTTGAACTTCGGTGACTCTGTGGGAAGGATCTCCGCTGGCTTGTTCACTTTCATCGCTATGGCAACTATGGCATACGCATTAGTCACTTATCACTGGAGAGCCAAAGCTATCAGAATGAGAGGAAGCGGACCTTACGATGACAGGTTTGGTCCTACAATGCTATGCTTCTTTTTACTCGTTGCGGTGGTGGTGAACTTCGTGTTACGTATCCGGTCGTAAATTGTGTACATATGTGGGTGTCTTCTATAGATAGTGTTTTGACTGGCCCCAGGAGATGTCAGTCGTATGTTGGAAGAGGCAATGCAGTATGTGCAATGAAAGAAATTTAGAGACCCCGAGTGCTGTTTGAGTCAAGTTGTGTCAAATGCGCTTGGTGACAAGCTACGCTTGTCACAGTGTCTTTTGCTTGCGGAAAATTGCATGGATGAGCCATTCGACCTACGCAAATGTATAACTAGTCATAGTATTTCCTCTTCATGTCTCTGTATCTCATTAAAAAATACATGGATTCTAGTTCTGTATCATGTTAGTTTTCTGTAGAGCTCAAAAGTGCTGGTGACCACTTACCTTTCTTGACATATTCACCTTTTTCTAATGCTTTCTTCATACTCTCTTCATCTTCCACTGGAGTATTGCGAAAGGCCCTTTTCAACTCTGACGAGAACTTATTGTACCCACCAGACCTCTCGGGGTAGTCCTTACCCATGTATAGGAGTGTCTTAAAGAGCAGCTTGACCCTCAAATCCATTCAGTAGTATCATTTAATCAATATATTTTCCTGGAGTGCGATTTAAATTTATCATCTTTATTAGTTTCTGTTGATATTTAAGGCTGATCATGTCTGACTTAGCTTTTATTCAGGGAAGTAGCAGCTCGGAGCTGTTTGACACAAATCCTTCGAAGGTTTCTGGCCTATTCTTGGTCAAATTCGATGTAAAAATTGGTTATAACATGGTATGGTCAAAGCTGCTAAAAGGTGATATTGATTTAGATGGTTTGGAATATAAAAGCTTGCCATCTGGGATACAAGAGGAAAGTGAAAGTACAATATTGTTTTCGCATATCAGCAGAGGCAAACGATACTTAGGATTGAGCAGATTTAGGCAGAAGATTTTGGGAGAATACAATGAGGAGGAACACCGGCAATTGAACCGAAATGATGTTGAAATGTACTCATTAGGTGTTCTTTGCGAGTCTGTTGCCAGTGACTGGAAACCAAATGAGTATATGCAAAATGGATGGGAATATATTGATGATTTGGACAATTGTTTGAAGGCGTACTTGGAAAAGGAAAAATTCGGAGACTATTCTTTGTTCGATGACTTATTCACCACTCTCACAAGTACATTGAGGGTCAATGACTCCACGAATATAAGTAATCATTTGCTTTCGAGTCTTCCTTATCTTTTCAAGACATTAGGACCATTGGTCTTCCTCGCATACAAACAGAGTCTTTTGAGAAAACGTATAGTTATTTTCAATAACCACCTTTCAAAGGTTGATAACTTTAGTTGTGGTACATTCTGTTACCTTATCACACTTTTATCTGTATTGCCCAGAGACATGGACATTTACACCACACATGTTAGAAGAAATGTTTGCTCTGACCCAGTCTACAACATCGGTTTGAATGACCTCGACAAGCCCATCCTTCTGTCTTCTTATATTGCCAGCACAAACGACGATGTATTGAGGTACCAAAAAGAACTATATGATTGTGCCATTTTCCTACCCGCGGAGGGAAACAGCGATACTTTATTCTTCGAATCTAAAGACGTTGGATTGGGTTCTTTGGACTTAAACAAACGGCAGAGAGCCACCTTGAAAGACTACAGCAAATTCAAGCAAATTTACAGAGAGATATTTTACCAAAAGTACATCAAATCCCAAGTTTCAACAGACGACCTAGCATCCATTAAGACCTCCAATTCTGTGCTTTCCTACTTTCGCAGCGAAAGACCCGAGAAAGAGCCAGAACCAACTTGGTGGGTGCGAAGTGCTACTTCTCCCATGTCCTGGAGTGAGTACATCTGGTCTGCATTTTCGTGGTTTGCAAGTGCTGGCCAGGTAAGCGAGACAAGCCAGAACAATAACATAGATGCAGAAAACAACGCTGATAGAGCCACCCAACGCAACAGACTCTTCCAGATGGTCAGCATTGTGGGCTACTTCCACAAGCTCACCAAGAAGTGGTTTTACATCATTAACGAAGTGCTCCTTGAAGAACTCGAGTCTCAAGGAATTGACATACCTTCTGCCTCTGCGGGATCAGCTTCACCCTCTCTGGACAAGTCTATCCATTTGGAGTTGACCTACCAAGATATCGTAGATATGGAACTAGACCCATACTCCGATCAGGATTTACAATTCGCAAAAGAATTTGTGCTTACGTATTGGGGCTCAATTGTCGATGAAGTTTCGATAGGCATAGGCTTGACGCGTATATGCTGTTGATAGAACTGTCAGACCCATCTATTCTCTCCCGGACCTTAGTAAATATGTGTGTAACAGTAAGTAGTAGTGGTGGTGATGTTTACCGTTTACCCGGATCAACGGAATCAGTCGTGTCTTCTAAATAGTATTCCTCAATATCATAATTAATTAGAGTGTTTATTGAAGTTCTAATCAATTGGTTGTAATATACTCTTCACAAAAGAACACTCAATAGTTGTTTGGTGGAACTGACGAGGCTTGATTGGAAGACTTGTCTGATTCAAATTTTGAAAAGTGGCATAAACTGAGGCTTTTGGAATAACAACAACAAGCGCCGATCATATCGACCACAGCAATACTTGAAGGCACGCGACAAGGTAACTGTTAGAAAATAATAGCAATTGATTGCATAACGAGACCTTAGTGGACAAAAGCAACGCAAACAGCGGCATTCTTGTAAAAGCAAATTAAAACGCAGCTTGAACTGACGTTTGAACAACGAAAGTTACATAGTGGCAATTGAATAGAAATAGCGGCATGAAAGGACAAAACACGCGATCCAACAGCCAGAAGAATAATGGGCATCGCAGGTCTAATTCTCGGTTTAGCAATCAGGGACAAACCCCAAGTCCAACGCGAGGAGGCACTGTTGGTACTAATAACCCCAAGGCACATTCCAATGTTACCTCTAATGAAAAGGTTTTAGGGAAAATTGGGAGGTCTGTAGGTAAGAGATGTACTGTTTCTCTTGCTACGGGAGTCAAACACGAAGGTATTCTTGCTAGTGCGGATATTTCGCCTCCAAAAGCTATTGTCATTTCAAACCCAAAGACATACGGCAAGTCAGTAGACAAGGGTCAATCGGAAAAACGTTCTTCTGAAAGCTTAACTATTCAGTTGAAAAATGTGATTGATTTTGAGGTGGATGGATTCGACTCCAAACAAGGTAAGAAACTGACCGATAGGGCAGATGTTGAGTCTACATCAAACACTAAAGATTTGCGTCAAGATGAGGCTAAGTTCAAGACCGATTCAGACATCTCAGGTAAAGCTGGATTCGAAGAAAGAGAATTGCAAAGGTGGGCTCCTGATGTTGATGACGGTTTTCAAATGACCTTGGAAGAGTCTGCGGACAATGGAGGGAATGGACATTGGGACCAATTCGAGGTAAACGAAAAGAAGTTTGGAGTAGAGTCCACATATGATGAACACTATTATACGACTCGCATAAACACTTCTGCACCGGACTATGAGCAAAGGTTGAAGAAGGCGGACAGAATTGCAAAGGAAATTGAATCGCAAGCTACCAATAATTTGCATATTTTGGAAGAGAGAGGAGTGCAGTTGGATGATAGCGGGTTGGATGAAGAAGACAAGTATTCTGGGGTTGATCGCAGAGGAGATGAGCTATTGGCTGCTCTCAAAGGAACTAGTATTTCAAATACTGTTCCGCCCACAGATGTGCATCAACAAGGTCCTGGAAAATATGTACCCCCGAGACAGAGGGCGGCTCATTATCACAATGATCCTGCTATTGTTGCAAGTTCCATAACCAATCAAAACAGGAATGCTGATGACCCGAAATCGAAGCAACAAGCCGTCAAGTCACCTGTTAACTCTACTAAACCTTCCAAACCAGACTCTATTCCCCCCAAGCCTCCCGTGAATAATCAACTGAATGAATCCTTCCGTTTGAATGCACGTAGTGAAATCAATTCGTTACGTGAGTTCAGTGCAAACTTCAAGATCCCACACAAAATGCCGACTGACTTATTGCCCATTTTATCGAAAGATAAAATAAAACAGGACGAGATACTCAAGAAGCAGCACCAGAAGCAGAAAAGGGAACAAGAAAACAAAGCCGCTGCTCAAAATTCTCCAAATGCAAATCAAGACCCCAATGCTCCAAAAAAGAAGCTTGATGCTAGCAAACCGACCTTCAAACCCAATCCCAAGGCTGCCGCATTCACCCCGTCTAGCAAACCTGCACAGACACCTTCTACAACACCCAGAACTAATTACTATAGATCGCCTAACAACCCATCTCCAAGATTAAGCCACCTGAGGCCTTATTCAAGTGGTACCTCTAGCGGCAATAGTTCTGGTGGTGGCTCGTCAAAACGGCATCAAATATCGCCTGCTGAGTTTTTCGGTGGTGCGGATAAAGTTCCCACCAAGGAGGATCAAGAGAAAAAGATACAACTGTTTAGATTTGCTTTCAACTTGTTTATAACGACCAAAAAGAAGCACGAAGAAAAGAAAACACCGCTCGTGTTCGAAAAAACTTTCCAGACACCCCCGACATGGGATTACACCGTCGATGAAACGCACGACAAGCTATTCGCAAGTGGAGCCAAGCTCCCTGGATATGGAATTGGCGGTAATGTGCCATTCTTGTCAAGTCCATTAGTTGGTACGCCGGTCGTAGCCAGTGGTTACCCAACACCTAATGGAACCAAATATCCATTATCTCCACAACAACATACGGCTGCTATAGCTGCTCAATTTCAACAACAACAAATCCACGCTGCAATGATGTATCAACAATTCCCTGGAGCTCTGTCCAATCAGCCAATGCATTTGTACGGTGGTGATCCTGCATTCCTTCCCCCTGCCGGATTCGTGCCACCTCCTAGTGGTTTTGTCGCAGGTGGGAGTCCAGTAAACGGCAACCTTGTATTGAATTCCCCCCATTATAATGGCAGCAATCATAATTTGCATTATAACCATCACCATGGAAATAATCGAAGGTACAACAGTCAAAACCAATCTTCATCACCTAACAAACGACCCAACTCCAATCAACAAACATAATCTAAAAGCTCAAAATTCTTGTCAGAAATTTACGCTGAAAGACTCAAAGTGAATCAATACCACATCACTTATATATAGTAACTTTCTGAATGAAACATCATTTATAAATCCACCTCTACTCATTTCTATGGCGCTGTAGAGCAGTGTGTTCGATAGTCACTGTCGTTGTTATTGAGCATCTGAAATCCAATGAGTATTAAATGCAGGACCATGATCACCTATATTCTTCAACTCTCGTAGATCTATATTTACAACATTCAAATAGTGTGAACACTTTGTCGAGCTATGAGTGACGCTGCTTTAACGAGAATTTCGCATATAGTTAAGGTAGAGGAAGACCTCTCCAAAATTAGCACTTTGAGGCAGCAATTTTCGAAAGAAAAGGCATCCGTGGATGTCAAGTTAAATTCCACAACACAGGTTCAGATTGATGCGGTTATATCCAATTTGACTAAATTGAGTGTTTCTGCCAATAAACTCAACGCAATCAAGTCAGGAGTCAACAAGGTAAATCAGTTGTATGATGAATCGGTTACCAACATCCCAAATTATACGGTGATCAAGGAGATGACTGCTGTCAATGAGTTTTTCAACCAAGTATTGAACTTGTATACCGATATATCGAACTTCAAAGCATTCATCGACTATATATGCCAACTAATTCAAGAAGAACTAGATGCTATCAGTGGTGACATAATGTACCCGTTGCCGTCTATCTTCCTGATTCACTATAACTTGACTCAAGTACGGAATTTTCAAGACTTTCTTGAAAAGCACTCGCAGAACCTCTCGGATGACATGAAATCCATTATAATGAAAATCGTGGCACCCGTAAAGAAGGCAGTAAGGAAGTTTGATGAATTATTAAAGGAGGCAGTAATCAGTTTGACTGAAGCACTAAAGGAAGGTAACAAGACCCTTGTTTTCAAAATCATCAAAATAATAGACTTCGAGCGATGTGAGGATTCCAAGTGTGTTCTAAGTGAGAACTTGGGTTTGCTAAACTCCAAGAATTTGATCAACAGTAACTATGCTAATTTTCGGGGTAGTAAGAGAAATTATCAAAAGTTCTTTTACGATCTGTTAGAAGAAAGTTTAGTAGATACATTCAGCAAATGTGTGGAACATTTTGAGGAAGATAAAATGCTTGTTTATGATAACCTTAATTGGTTGGAAGATGAACTAGTTTTCGTGGTTGAGTCACTTACTCCCTTGTTCCCAAAGGATTGGGAAATCAACTCTTTCATTGAGAATGTATATTACAATAATCTTCATAAGTTCACCATGGAAATTATCAATTCTGATCCCCCCGCCGAAGACTTATTGAAAATTCTAGCATATGATTCACATTACACATCTTTCATAACGACATTACATTCTAGTCCTGATGATAAAAATCAGAAGTCGAAGAAATCTGGAAAGAAGGAGCAAAAATCAATAATAGGAGAAGAATTGAAAGATGTTGTTTTGGACGATTACATGAGAGTCATTGTAAGCAAGATGGAGGAATGGAATAACAATTTGGTCAATCAAGAAACGAAAACTTTCGTGGAGCGGGACTCACCACCAGATATTTACACTTACCACCAGGTCATTGAAGATGAAGATGCCCAGGATCAACTCTTAATGCTTGAAGTTGATGGTGATGTGTTTGTGTTGCCCGATTTCAAGACACCTTTGTCAATGTTGAAAGAGCAGGCAGATGTCGCAGCAGAGTCTGGGTACTCAAAGATTTTGGTGGGAGTTATTGAGAACTGGTCCAACTGCTATATCAGGCGTGCTGAAAACTATCAAAAGGTTATCGAAGAAGAATTTGATAAATACATGTCAATCTATAATAACGAAAGGTACTTGATACAGCAAAGTAAAGCTAAAAGACTATTCAGACGCCAAGTACCAGATAGGTTGGTGGATATAGATAACATACCAGAGGAAGAATTGGCAAAGATATCGCGTCCTGGTTTGATAGAATATTTGACTGCCCTTGGTAATACTTATGAAATAAATACTGATAGACTTCAAGATAAATTCTTGCCAAATTACTTGAATCAAGTTCATACAAATTACCAGCCTAGGATCGAAGCTGCATTTAGAGATACGCTAGTTCCTAGTACAGAACTAAATGCCCAGGTGATCCGAACAATTGTCGATATAATTATCAATGACTTATATCCAGCGTTGTCAACTGTTTTCAGCAAATCATGGTATGATGATAGTCTGGCACAAAATAAGGATGAGCCAAAGATGGCAGAAAGAATAGTCGAAACTATCGCTGAGTATATGGAAGAACTCAGAAGTTATGCATCTTACGATATCTACCTGGTAACCTTTAATATTTTATTGGATACTTTTATTGCAGCCTATATTCGTATTGGATATGAAAATATTTTACATGGAAGTGCAAAGAAGATTGATCCGAATGCCGTTAAAAAGTACAAATCCTTTAGCGAAGCTGTTGGTCGCGACGTAACAGTTTTTTATGGTGGTTTAGAAGGACTATTCACGAGAAAAGATTCGGCATATTTACTTAATAGCTTGCGAGCAATAGAATTTCTTGGAGATTTAGCAACATGCGAAGATCCAATGACTTTCATCCCTCAAATGTGGGAGAATGAAATACTAGGGTCGTTCTATTATTGTTCTGTCGAATATATCAGAGGCATCTGTTTGTGTCGTAAGGACATGGATAAAAGTATGGTTAATCAACTCATTCCTGAGTTGGTTAATATCCAAAAGGATTTCCACTCCAAGGTGGAACCGTCTGCTATTCCTGTCGGAACTTTGAGCGAATTCTTCTATAACCAGTAATCATCCCTTGTTGAGGGAGAATATTAATGATGTAGATAGTATTATGTCAATGTCAATGTATGATGGATCAATTTCGATTGTATACTCCCCAATCCTTGTGTAATCTCTAATCACTGCTATGCATGGGCCTTGGTTTTTCTCGTACTTGCTTACTTTTTTTAAGCAATTCGTAGAGGGAAACCACCGGTATGTCATTTTTGCTTGCTCGTCCCGCTCGTCATAACCAACCAATTTAAATTCTCGAATATCTTCCATAAGCTTCGAGGATATGTATATTACATCATTCACCCTTGTACATCTTTCTGGCCGCTGCTCGTCCTCACCCTGGTGTGTCCTTTTTATATTGATTTTCTCCCAAATATACTGAAATATGTATGGCCAATGCTGTTTCTTCTCCTCTTTGTCAACTTCAAAGAACTGAATGTATCCTCCTCCACCAACAGATGCACTATACAATGTTGCAATATCGATATCCTTTCTGACATCTTTCAATATATACTCTTGATGCCAATAGAGGTTGATTTCGTGACTTACATGATTGATTGTTTTGACAAATTTGTATTGCAAAACATTCAAGTTCAAATTATAGACGTCAATCACTCTTGCATCCTTTGAACCTCGAGGATCCAACCGCAAAAACTCCCTCTTCTTGTTCCCCTTCGTCACTGTACCACCCGCCGTGCTTTGAAGATGCGAAAGTTGTACTATCTGCGTAGGTGACTGGCGCCGCCTTAAGAGTACTAGGTAAGAAACTGATCCTGAAATAGCAGTGACAGTCCATCCTGACAATAACACTATAGACACCACATCAATCATCACCACCAACAGAAGCCTTTCAAGTATTAAGTTGTCTAAATACAATGTATGAAGTTTTCAGGATTATATGCGAACGTTGATGTTTTTGCGGCAATAGAAAATACGATGCTACGTAAATTTTGATTCTGGTAAACGTCATTTAAATTTATAGGAAGAGGTCATTAATCATCATCGGACAGATAATCGCCCAAAATACCTACTAAGTTGTTCTCAGTCTTTACAGTATTGGCCAGGGTGTCGACTTTTTTGATTCCGTTATGGTTTCTGGGTGGCTTAACATTAGCTTTTTTTCGCAAAACCAAAGTATTTTTGTGTTCCCCTGAACCATTGCCAGCATGAGACAGAATTGAGTATGGTAAGGGAGTTTTGGCAGACGTGGAAAGATTATCTCGGACCTGAGCACTTGCTGGAGTAGATTTGAATTTTTGAAAGGCCAATTTTGCTTCTAAAGACTCTTTTCCCTCTATCTCAGCTTCGTCTACGGTGGCATCTTGTTTCAGTAATTTCTCCTGTGCTATTGCGATTGCAGCTGCAGTGCCACCTTGCTTATTAAAGAGCTGGTTCTTCTTGTGAATATCTTCCAACTCTTCTGAGAGCTGTTGCTGTCGTTGTTGTTCTGCGAGCTTCTCGGACAAATTATCTATGATATTTCCTTCCTTATCTTTCAAAGATGTCTTTTTCTGCCAAAAAGGGTCCTTTTTTCTCTTCTCTTTCAAGAGTTGGTAGCTACTGTTATCTTTGTCCTCCTTCTCAAGACGTAATAGTATCTCTTCTTCCGTCTCCTGTCTGTCTTTCGGTGCTTGTGCCACTTTCTTCTTCGATTCGTAGTTTCTCACTGCACCATTTTCTGGAACGAAATCAGCATTTTGGGGATTTGTCTTGAAAGTGATCTGGTTGTTACACCTAGGACATGATATGTAGAATCTGATGATCTTGACGTTCATATACGTCTCCTTTGTAATTTCTTTTCTTGCATTAAATTTGCGTAATGCTGATATATATTCGCTACATTTGAGGCATCGCATTGAATATGGAGCCTCCAATCTCACCTTTATGCTTTGGTTCTTGGGCTTTATCTTCTTGGTGACCTTAGACGGGTCCCAATCCGGAGGATAGTACTTGTTTATGGCCTTTCTCTCCGACATTTAAGTACTAGATAAAGGACAAATGTAATCACAATATATTCAAAGATGGATTTAATCTCATCGAATCTTAGTAAAATCTCAAAACTACAACGAACTATGATACAATTTTTTTTTTATTAACTATGACTTCCCCACAACTTCTGACAAATGAACTGATATAAATACTATACTATTCTATTTAACAATTTCATCAAGACGCAACTTAAAGTGACAAAGGAATGAAAAATAATATAATATTCATCTGTTTAATCAGCGTTTCTCTTAGCAGCTCTCTTAGCAGCACGACGTTGAGTACCGAAGACCTTCTTGTCTCTGTTCTTCTTTTGCTTTCTTTGTTGTCTGGAGGCCTTGTCAACTTTCTCAGCCAAACCGTATCTGACCAATCTGTAAGCTGGCTCGAACTTCTTAGCATCCTCAACGGATTGGTAGATCAAACCAAAACCAGTGGACTTGCCACCACCAAATTGAGTTCTGAATCCGAAAACAGACACAGCATCCTTGTCGGTCTTGTAGATCTCGGACAATCTGTCACGCAACTCGTCCTTAGAGACGTTAGCTCTGTTTGGGTGCAAGACATCAATAACGAATTGTCTTCTGGCCAACAATGGGTTGGTGATAACCTTACGTGTTCTGATAGTAACTGCGTCACTCTGTATTTGTTAGTATTGAATTTCAACTAATAAAATAAGCATTTCAAACCGAAGTGCCATCGTGTGCCATTCTCTCCACCAACTCCTCAACGAGCTATGAACTAGGATTCTGAAGCATTTCCGTGTATAACAGCCTATCCACAACTTCCAAAAGCATTTTCTTCGCAAATTCTATGCCCCCTTTTCACATACTGCTCAGATTGAATTTCTTCGAACCCAGTTATCGGAAACCCTATTCTCGTTCCAAAGCCAATATTCCTCGCTACCCACTCGCCTGAGCTCATTTCATCCCACATTTTCATCTAATGCGAAGTTATATCTCATATTTCTTTCTGTTGCTCCTCTATTCATCATTCTCGTTCTCCTGATTGACTTCTCCTGACGGTCCCTTGTCTTGATCGTACGGTCTTCCATTCCTAGTTTTTCCTTCCACCTCTCATCCCAGACTCTCTTTATTCTTCAAGATTATTGCACTGATGGATTCAAGTTATCTTATTGTGTCGATGTACTTACCATTTTGATTTATTAGTGATGTTTATTAGCTTCTAATAATTTAAAACTGAAAACTTTTAAAGATATCTAAGAAGCTGTATGGTAGAGCGCCCTATTGAAAATTTTCAAAATTTCTGAAAACCGATGATTATGTAACTCTTTCGAGTTTCTTATGTCATCTCTTACACAAACCTTTCGATCCCGGTTTTTGATCAGCAGTCACGAGTCATGTGCTTTGAGCGTGATTTGGGTCTCCGTTTTTTCATTCACCGCTTGCTTGAGTCCTTCAACTCATTTCTTTAACCTCTGTTGCAATGAGTGCTGCGCTAACTACTGTAGATGGCCTTGGAGATGCTCTCGTTGCGCGACCAGTGGGCGATAGGACACGGGACATATTTTACGTGAGTGTAAAGTACATCAGTAGTGGATGGCATGATTACTGTAGAGGGCTCGTCAGGGTGGGGCACTGTTCATTGCAGAGAGGTAGTTAAGGTCTACAGCTAGTAATAGTATGGGGTATGGGTTTGTATGGGGAGCTGTTGGTTTTGTGTAATTTGTGTCTATCAAATTGCCTTGCATGCCATGGAGAAAGAAAGCTGCTTAACTCCAGAAAGCACCTCAACGAGTGGAAAATACGATTTGACAGCAGATATAGGAGTAAGTAGCGATTGTGTACCTGTTTATGCCAGGCAAAGAATAGAGGTGGAAAGTTGTTCGGTGCTCGTCCAATAGATCTCCAAAACAGATCTCGGGGAAATAACAGACCGACAATTAGAGCGAGCCGCGACTCGGTTTAGCACCTACTGCAACTACGAAACGGCCATTTTTAAGATACGTTTTTGATTCATTCCTAAATACTATGTCATACGTAACATAATTCAATTGACTGGACTGAGACCCAATCTAATGGCCTTAACTTGGAGATAGTTGTCCAAAGCCTCAGCACCCATCTCTCTTCCAATACCAGATTGTCCGTAACCACCAAATGGCACCATTGGGTGGAAATCATTGTAGGTATTGACCCAGATGGTACCGGAGTTGAGTCTGTTAGAAACAGAGATAGCTTTGTTGACGTCTGAGGTGTGAACACCTGCAGCCAAACCGTACTCGCTGTCGTTGGCCAATTTTACGACCTCGTCGACAGTCTTGAACTTGGAAACAGTCACAACTGGACCAAAGATCTCCTCCTTTACAATTTGCATATCCTCTGAGACATCACCGAAAATTGTTGGCTTGACAAAGAATCCCTTGTCACCGTGCTTACCACCACCGGTGACGAGGGTAGCTCCTTCTTCCTTACCAATCTCAATATACTTGATGATCTTAGACAATTGCGCGTACGAAGCTTGTGCACCCATAAAAGTGTCTTCTTCGAATGGGTTACCGATCTTGATATTTTCAGCAGCTTTCTTGAACTCAGCCAAGACTGTGTCGTAGATACCCTCCTGGACGTAAATTCTGGAACCTGCACAGCAGACCTCACCAGTGTTGTAGAAAATACCAGTAACCAAGTTTTGAACAGTCTTTTGGACATCACAGTCATCGAAAACAATGTTTGGAGACTTACCACCCAATTCCAAAGTGACCTTCTTCAAATTCGAGTTTGCAGCAGCAGTCATAATGTGTCTACCGGTAGCGGTAGAACCGGTGAAAGCAACCTTCTTGATCTTGTCGTGTGTGGCAATTGCCTCACCAGCAATCTTACCGAAACCAGAAACAATGTTAACAACACCAGCAGGGAAACCAGCCTCCTTGAGGAAGGAAGCAAGATACAATGCGGACAAGGGAGTAGACTCAGCTGTCTTCAAAACAGTAGTACATCCTGTAGCCAAAACAGGACCAAGCTTCCAGGAAACCATTAAAAGTGGGAAGTTCCATGGAATGATTTGACCACAGACACCAATTGGCTCTTTACGAACGTAGTTGAAGTGGGTGTTACCGGTCTCAACAATTGAACCGGTTATCTTGTCTGCCCATCCGGCACACGATCTGAAGTATGCGATAACCAAAGCCACATCACCTCTGGAGCAAATCAAAGACTTACCGTTGTCCAAAGATTCGATGAATGCCAAAGTCTCCGCATTCTGCTCAAGCAAGTCGGCCAATTTGTTCAATGCCTTGGCCCTTACTGCAGGTTCCCCAGTGGACCAGCTGGACTTGAATGCCTTGTCTGCTGCATCTACAGCAATCTCAATATCCTCCTCGCGCGCCTCGTAAACGTGTGTCACCTCCTCCTCGGTAGAAGGAGAAATAACCTCGAATGTCTTCTTTTGCTTAGGATACACAAACTCGTTATTGATGAACAATCCCGTAGGTTGTTGGTACGTGGTACCGTTGGGCAACGTAATTGGAACCGACAACGGCAAGTTGGAGTATGCCCTTTTAACAATTTGCTTCACGCTTCTATTGGCCGCGCCGTTAAAGGTACTTCTGATCATTGTATAATATCACCTAGCAATTTCAGTAGCAGATCTTTAGATAATTACTTAGTATATATCTGAAGAGCTTTTGTGATTCTACTTGAAGCTTTGAACTACGCTACACTAATTGAGGTTATTCATTCATCTTTATATAGCTTTCGGTGCCGAAACCTCTTGTGGGGAATTCTAACGGTATCCCCTCACTGGAATTGCTAATTGTTGGTATAGGATTTGTTCTCGGACTAAAAGAAACGCCGGATTTCGAGCTCGGCGATTGCGCGCAAGTGTGCGTTTCTTAAGGCCGGAAGTGCGAGATGGAAGGAATGTGAGGGTTGAGGATGGGGAATACCTGGGAGACCCGGCTGACATATGAGAGAAGGGCGATTTGGGAAGACAGGGCTGCGTGATGTGGGAGCGAAGCATCTACGGCGCGAGGTCGACGAAGGAACCTTATGGTTGTTCTACTTAAACGCTGCATAGCTAACGGAATGCGGCAGAAAGGTGTTGGGACTCCACTCCCAGTGTTGAGGTCTGATGGCGGTGTGTGAAGATCTTGGCTAGTTGAGAAAGTAATTACGCGTGATGAAGTGGCCTGAAAGGGAGATAGGGGCCTTCCGTGCCATCCAGCAAACGACATCATCGTGATCATGCTCGTCATCCTTCCACCAATGAATTCCTGCCAGGGTGCGCTTTCGCTTAAACTCCTTCGAAGCCAAGCCAATTAATAATCTCAACAGCCGGATTTACTCAAAGCGTGTGTGAAACTTGGAGAAATGTGCCAAACGTCGTTTTGGAAAAACACCGTGGTGACCGTTCTGCTTCGAAAAAACCTGACACGGGCACACCCTCTAATCACCGAGATGACTATGGAGGTCAACCAAAAGGACACAATGGTCTGGAGTCTGAGATTTCAAGTAGTGAGCGTCTTTCAGGATCCGGCTCGGAGTTGCAACTGCAATGGAGAGTCCGATTCCACCGTTGGCTTGCAGGCCATTGCGGCAAGCCATCCAATCTGGATTCGGTCTCGTTCCTTCGCAGTAACCGGGGGCGACCTCGCTCACCCCAGACCCCAGCCATCGTTGATTGTCTTCATCTCGCACTTATGAACTCTCCTCGACATGGCATCTATGACATCACAAAATGAACAAAATATGGAGAGTCCTTGGTCCTGTATGTAGATGTCATCTCTCACTAACTTTAAAATGCATTTTGGTCTCACTATGGAAATTTAAGCACACTAAGATAAGCAGCATGTCTCAGTCCGCATGGATAAGAGGACCAGTATGTGGAGTCGATAATTGTAGATCCCGGCTCTATAGGTCCACAGATGGTATGAAGGTATGTCAGTACGGACATGTGATGGATGGAAACGTAGAGATCAACGATGAGCAGGACGAGAATTTTGTAACTACAAGAAGACTCAATATCCAGCTCCCGGGAGTGGGGGGCGGACTTAGAGGACCCACAAAGTCTGGTATATCTGGGGGAAGCCAGAATGAGACCAAGAGGGTGTACGGTAGTGAGGCCAGGCGGTTATATCTCTTGTGTGTGCAGTTGATGATGAAGAAGCAGATGACAATTATAGCGAAGAACTATTTACATGAAGATGTACAAGACGAGTTGGAAGAGGTGGTCAAGTTGTTGTGGTTGCGGTATTTGGAGCATCTTGTCAACTCGGAAAAGGCTACGGAGACAGGTGCCAGTGGAGGCGATCGTAGTGTCGATGTGAAAAAGGACGGCTATAAGCTTCCTACCATGTTGGATGTGATTGCGATTGTTTACTTGGCCAATATGTGGGTGCGTGGGTCACCTTTGTACGTAAGCGATCTCTTGGAGGGCATTAGGAGCAACAGGATTCCTTATGTGCGATGTCTTCATCTCCTACCAAAGTCATACATTGAGAGACTACCCTCTTTTTATTTCCAGATGCTCCAACCTCCGTCTCTCCCATCGGAAAACAGCATATACCTGGCCATTTTGGACAAGGGAGCCATTGTATTCAGCGGGTCTGAAAAGCATATGGACGTTGCTACTGACTTTTACTATCCACTTGTGTTCCGGCTTCTTTCTGATGTTCTACTTCTTCCCAATGCACCCGTGCTATTTTGCATACTCGTGGATTTGAACTCACGAGCTCCGTGGCCTCTACGTCTTTGGTTCAAACCTCCCACCAGACGCAAAAGTTACCGTTTGATTCGATACCCAGACGTGCAAGTCGCGGCCATGGTCATTTTCGTGGTTAAATCAAACTTCATCTACAATTTGTCTCCAGTGGACTACGATTCGTGGGCCAAAGCCCTTCTGAAACATGAACTCTACAACGAATATTCGTTTTCCAGCTTCAACAAGTCTGAGTTAGTGGATTGGTCAGATTTCAAGACCAACAAGTACTGTGAATGGGTGTATGAGAACTTGATTCCAAAGAAAAACAAGACATCGAATAATGGAGCTTGGCAGGATTCTGTGGGGTCGTCAGAGCGAGAGGCATTAGGAATCGCAGAAAAGAGGTTATTTGATATTTTTGACTTCGATTACTCTAGCGACTCCCCGCCTGGAACTGCGACGTCACAAAACGACAACGATAAGGATTCAAAACCAACCCAGTTGTCATCATTGGATCTAATGTTGGATATGATGAAAAAATCAAACAGTCAAGCAAATTTCAGTCTACAGCATCTCAATTCTCTCGAGGAAAAACTTTTTACAAAACTACCTGTTCTTTTCGGCGTAGAAAAGGATATATTATACAACTCATATTTAGCATTAGAAACCCATGTCAAGGAGAACCTTCTTGTCCAAGAAAGACCATAGATAAAAGACTTTTTTTTTTTTCTTCACCATACAAAACATTTAGGCGCTTATATAGTACGCGCGATATCAAAACTAATCTTTTTGCTCATCTATATAAGCAGTAGAAGATAACAAACATGTCGCTGGACTCAGAACCTGTCTCAAAGGTCAGTGGAGATGCTCTACTTGATATGGAAAGTGAAGAAGTAAGAGCCGAGGATGTTTCTGAAGGCGAAACCCTTGAATCAGATCTGTTGACGGAGGATAAAACCGTGCATCACCAACTAGATATAGATAGATCGAGGACGATTAGAACTAATGATATCCAAGAAGAAGCGAACCAGCGTGAAAAATTAGGCGGGAATGATGAATCGGCTGAATTGGGGCTCGAACAAAACGCTGCGAGAAGCGAACAAGAAAAGGATAATGTAAGTGATGATGGTAGCCACCAAAACAGAGATGATGCTGACGATAAAAAAGCGGGCAGTAAACGCCCCCAGTCAGATGAGATACCCCCTGATTTTACAGTGAAACGACAGACTACTCGAAGGAGAGTTCCGGGAAAAGTAGTCACCGATCTTTGGCAATTCCTAGATCAATCGTCTTTGGAATCTATGAACCGAATTCTATTTATTGCATTGAACAAGGCCACTGAAAAGTACTTCACAAGCACCAGGCAGAAGAAAAGCAAAAAACTTGAGGAGGCGCAACGGATAATCACGAAGAGCTGGATAAGTAAGGGCGATAGTTCTTCTTTCAACGCACGACTAGGTGTTACCAAGTTCCCTCCAAAAATGACAATGGGATTGACCAAGAAAAAGGAAGATTTCAACTTCTTGAGCTATGACCATGTAATGAGAAGAAAGGCATACTTAGAAACGTGTCTTCTGGCTGAATTATCACAGTTGGGCGATTTGCAGAAACATTATAATGAATTGAATATACTATACGAGCTGGACTTGAAGTACTTGAAATCATTCAAAAAAACCAAAGACATTCACGATGCTAAATTAGAGAAGGAAATGCAGAAAAAGAGTGAAGAGCTAGGACTAAACTTGAAAGATCTACCACTTGCTCAGGCCGGAGAAAACCATCAAGCTCCAACCCCGTTGTTCGATCCTACCACAGACCCCGACACCAAAACTATGCTCCAGGAACTAGACATCCACTTCACAGCACAATCAGAAAACACTGCTAAACTAAGCGAAATCAATAACAGGTTGGAGCTGTTGTACAATAAATTGGATATGTTGTAACTCTAATTATCCTACATAGACCCATAATACAGAAACCAAAGTTACCAACCCATTATCTGGCTCCGATTCTTCTGTAGCTTTCGTATCCTCTGTGGTTTTTTCTTCCTCGTCCTCGCTGGCCTGCTCGTTCGCTTCCTGGTCCTTTCCTGGCGAAGTGACATCTCCCAGTCCCACTTTGAAACACACCAACCCATCTCTTTCTTGGTCCCACATGGCACCAAACGATGACTTCACGTTGACGTCAGAGCTCAGGTCTTCTTTTCCTTTTATCCTTGTCGTTTTAGCCAAGATTTTGTATTTAGACGTTTTTTTCAGTAATTCCTTTAGTAACGTAGAGATCAATTTCTCTGCATCGTCATCTTCCTTGATGGTAGTTGTGAGTAAATCTTTCAAATCATTAACATTTATGGGTGACTCCTTGGGTACTGAAGACGAAACTATGTCTACTGTGTGGCCTGCCATTGAGAATTCCGCAGATATATTGACGTGTTATTGACGGATGTATTTTTTCGTTTAAAGATCCGAGAATTTCTTTACTTAACGAACACTGCCATTTTCACCAACACTATCTCTGAAGCTGTTCATTCTTGTCTCTGGAGGTAAGTATGACTCTTGATATCAAAGACAACAACAGGTTGGGTCCCAGCAAGGAAGACATTCACGATAATGTGTCTTTACACTCCAATTCTGCCAGCACTTTGAGTACTGGTAGCTCTTCTAGGGGACTCATTAAATGTTATAAACCCTTCGATAAACCGATCAAACCAGTTCGTGTACAAGAGAATGAGCTTACGCAAGAACAACAAGACAAGTATGATCAGGTTTTGCAATATTTCAAGGAGTATGTTGAGACTGAAATACCTGTCAACGAGCTGCCAGACACTCCTAAATACAAGGCCACGGAGGAGGAGATCGCATGGTTGACTAAAGAGTGTTTCTTGAGATATTTGAGGTCTTCTAAATGGAAGACGGACGTCGCTGTCAAGAGAATCAAGGATACGATGATCTGGAGAAGGTCGTTTGGGGTTGTTAACATTCCTGGCTACACGGGAGACAAGTTGATCACTCCCGAGTTAGTGGAGCCTGAAAACGAGACGGGAAAGAACGTTATCCTTGGATACGATGTAGACAACAGACCCTGTCTTTATCTTAGAAACGGATATCAGAATACAGCGGCATCTTTAAGACAGGTCCAGCACCTTGTGTTCATGCTTGAGAGGGTCATACAATTTATGGTTCCTGGACAGGATGGCTTGGCCTTGTTGACTGACTTCAAAGCTGCTCCAAAGAAGCTCAACCTTTCCTCGAATTTCCCCTCGATTTCCATTTCGAAGCAAGTCCTCTACATTTTGAATAACCACTATCCTGAGAGATTAGGAAGAGGATTGTTCACCAATATTCCTTGGTATGGATATACTTTTTTTAAGTTGGTAGGACCCTTTATTGGATCTCATATCAGACTGAGAACTATCTATGATCAACCCTTTGAGAACTTTGTTCCTAAAGAACAACTTGACAAGGAGTTTCGGGGAATGTTGGACTTTGAATACATACATGATGTCTACTGGCCAGAAGTAAATTCCATAGCGGAGAAAAAGCATGCCCGTTACATGGAAAAGTTTAGAAAGTTGGGCGGAACAATTGGCCTTAGTGAGAACGACTTAAGAAGCGACTTATAAGCATTTACTCAATAATACTTTCACTTTCATCATTCAATAAGCATTGAATGTTAATATTTATTATGAAAACTGGACATGTTTACTACAATTCATGTTATGCTCCAATCTCAGATTTCTATTGCATGTATAGTGAATATATTTTTTGAAGCATTAAAACTTTTTATAATTTATTGCAAAATTTGCAATAATTGATGGAAGACTGTCGGTTCCAGAGAAACCCATCGATTTGAACACAAAAATTGAAATAGCAAATAGAATATTCCAAGTGACAGTATAGTGTTCATGGGAGGTCCAAGCTTTAGCATCTGTTAAGAAGCCTTCATCGTGAGGATTTTGTATTCACGCTTCATATATTGAATCAAATCTGTGTATTTTTTTTTCCCAGATTGAGATTGAAAAATTTAGCTTTAAGTCATAGATAAGAAGCTTTCTTGCAAGAAACCATGTCGAAAAAGGCTGTTATAACTGTTATTGCCCATGGAAATGAAATAAAGGAACACGATCTTAATATAGCCAAAGAAATTGTGAGCAAGAAGTTGGCATTAGAGGTTCTAGAACTCACAGAACTTTCAAAAGATAGAGTTTTCGATTTTTTCTTCGAGACAAACAACCTTGAAGGTGTTTCTAGAGAGCTTAAAAGCATCTTATTGGAAAGCAAGCTTGGATTTGATATGATAATTCAGACTTTGGAAAACAGGAAATCTAAAAAACTTTTTGTATTCGATATGGACTCTACATTGATTTACCAGGAAGTGATCGAGCTTGTGGCAGCTTATGCCAATATAGAAGACAAGGTTGCCGAAATAACAGAAAGGGCAATGAATGGAGAAATTGACTTTACTGAGTCTTTGAGGCAGAGAGTTGCCTTGCTCAAAGGTATAGACGCAAAGAACATATGGGAAGAGTTGAAAACAGTCATCAAGATCACTAGAGGTGCCAAAGATTTGTGCAAGATTTTAGCTGCAAATGATGTAGTAATGGCCGTTTGCTCTGGCGGATTTATTCCTCTTGCCAGTCATATCAAAGAAGAACTAGGCTTGAATTATGCTTATGCGAATCAGCTTGATACAGATTCCACGGGCCATTTGAACGGTGTGACGAAGGGACCGCTTGTCAATGGTGAAAAGAAAGCAGAACTTCTCCTCGAAATAGCAGAGAAACATGGGATAGATCCAAAGGATGCAGTGGCAGTAGGCGATGGTGCTAATGACTTGAAGATGATGTCTGTTGCTGGGTTTGGTGTTGCATGGAATGCAAAACCCAAGGTTCAAGAATTGGCACCTTGTGCTTTGAATTCAGACTCGTTATTGGATATCTTGTACATTATGGGATACAAAGAGAGTGAAATCCAGAAACATACATCATAAGAATACATTATGGGTCTATATAGTGTCATATTTAGCCAACTACTTTACCTCTGACCACACCCATAACCCCATTAAATAAAAGTATATCGTTACCAACCTCCACTTCCTGAAGTGGAATTGTTTCTTCTTCTATGAAGTCCATCCTTAGAAGAAAATGTCTCATCACACCACAAAGACACCCACAACTCAATTGAGGTGTTATCCATTTTTTGTCTGATTTTCGTCTTACGGCAACATTAGTTATGGATCCTTCCATTATGTTTCCCTGTGCATTCACCAACAACACTTCCTCCCTTCCTGGTACTAATCCAGGTAGACACCTATCTCTTGCATTGGTGTAATGTGATCTATTTGTAGTTTTGAAAGAAGTGAACGGCGATATCATAGTTGGCTCTCGATCGATATAGACGTTCCACATCTCGTTTTCAGGATAATCTCCCAAACCTTCGAGCAAATTAGCCCGATAAGGTACACTGTGAACCTCAATTCTCACACTGCCACTCAATGAGACCAAGAGTCTTATTTTCATCGCTTCATAAACATTTTTTTCAGACAGTTTGATTCCATCGATAATCTTCTTCAACAAAAATTCGTATGGAATATCGAAGTCCAAGGTAGTTGACCCCTTAATGTGAAGCTGGAAGTACTGCAAGGTAAATACTAAGCGATGGTAATGTTCATCGAACAAAAATATATTATCCTTAGTTATATCTGCTGCCCCCAAAGGTGGCATAACTGTGAGATGTGGATCGAATCTCATTGTAGAGAGAATTTCAAACTCCGAGGGGCTCACAAGAAACAGATTATTGACATATTTCTCCTGAATAGATTTGATCAAGGTCTCATAGTATTCGGGATCAAATTCCAGTACTTGTTGCTTGTCTTTAGGAGGCATAGTCTACGGAGAAATGTGTAAAGGCTAGATGGAAAAAATTGAGATTGATATTGAAATTTACACATATTTACACATTAATATTTAATAAGGACGGAATTTCTTTTTATCTTTCATGTGTTTAATCCGTTCTTGATCTTCCTTGAACTTCCTAAGAAGCTCATTCATCTCATTCTTCTTTCTTTCCCGTATTTGGAATTTGTAGAAATCGTCTCTTTCTTTTTTCTTTAAGCTGTTTTTCGCTTTATCAACCTCAACGGTAGATGCTAATTTCTGCCTACCAAGTATTCCTGCCTTAGTTTTTCTGTGAGACCCCACGACCATAGTAAAACCGTCTTCATCTACCAACTGTGTTTGCTTCTGTAGTTCTTCCATAGACTCCTTTTCTGCCCTCTCAAAATCGACCAAAGACTGAGAAACGAAAGTCGAAAGTTTTTCAGGGTCAAGAATCTGCTCGTTGTACTTCTTTAAGAAATAAGCATTACCGAAGTCATTTGAAAGCGGCCAGTTGGAGGGAGTTTGCTTGGAGGACAACTTCTTCAATGAGCTGAACACAAGCTGAAAGGCAGCTTTGTCGACGAATGTAACCAAACCACAGTTTTTGGGGAGTCTCGAGCCTGCGTCATCTCTGCTCTTCGCAACAAGTCCCAGATCGAGCTCCAAGTCTGTTGTTAATTTGGACAAGTCTATCCACACATCTTCTGCATTATCTGTAAGGTAACTATTCGTGAATGACTCTACGGTTGCACCGATAGCTACATCTTGGAAATACTTCTTCACTGTAGCCATCGTTGTACATATGGGCAAGTTGTAGAAAAATATTGTTCGGTTATTCTGGTCCCTTGTGTCCTCTGTACCACCTTTATTGTCATGTTTTTTGAAAAAAATGTAATGCAAAGCCTTCTCGTTACCGACAGTGACCGGCAAGATATGGAAGCCTTTTATTTCTGTCACTTTCATTTGAATATGCTTCAATCTTTCATATTTGAAGAGCTCCATCTCATAAAAATCATAAAAGAGTACGGTATATACACTACTAGACATTAGAGTCTGGAAGATGGGCGTTGGTCAGTTTTGATGGATGCCAACGACATAGTAAACCAATGACAGTATGATGACTGATTTAAGAATATTCGGTACGTATTCAGATTTGAGTCAGATCTTTCTCTTCTTCGAACAGAGGTCTTTTGTAAAATTTTCACCGAATATGAAAAGTTTGCAGCCATTGAATACATTGAAAGAGAGATGGGAAACGAAGAAACGTTATTCGCTGTGAATAATGGACGATGCCATTATGACTGCTATAGCTGATAGTACTCAAGATGTGAAAGTATTCTCCGAAATTTGAAATCGTTGTTAAACGTTGATAGTGACGAAATCGCGATTAGAAAATATATTTCAACAATCTTGGTTTCATCTTGCAAGAAGAGCAAAAGATGCAATTAATAACTTTAATAGTAGGTATCTGGCTGGTTGGAGCTACTCATTTCGTAGTAGGAGCTGAATTCAATACAATTGTTGGAGTTGAAGAGTCTCACCAACCCTATTACAAGCCCATAATCAACGACAAAGGCGAAGAAAGGTGGAGATGCATAGGCGACCCTTCAATCGAAATAATGTATTCTCAAATTAACGATGACTTTTGCGATTGTCCTGATGGATCAGATGAGCCAGGAACCAACGCATGTCCATTTGACGGAAAAAAGACATTTTACTGTGCCAACGAGGGTCATTTTCCTGCCTACATCGAGAACTACAAATTGAATGATGGTGTGTGTGACTACGACGTGTGTTGCGATGGATCAGATGAATACAAGACAGGATTGTGCCCCAATAGATGCGAAGAGATACATCAGCAATATATCGACTTCAAGGCCAAAAGAGTAAAGGAAATACAGGGTGCGCTCCAGATAAAGAATCAGCTTGTTCTGAAAGCTCAAGATAAGAGAAGTTTAGTAAAAGAAACATTAGAGACCAAGTTGAACAAAGTCAAGCAAGAGCAAGGAGCGTTGAATGTGTTAAGGGAAAAACTTTTAGAAGAGGCAAGCCAGAAGAAAGAGCAAAAGTTTCTGTTGAAGGACACTCTTACACCCCATGTGGAGAAGATGATTGCCGAGATGCAGAAGAAAGACGATAAAATTGCACGTCTTTCGGAAAGAAACGCATTCCTCGAGAAAATGCTTTCTCACCTTGTTGAAAACTATAATCCCAACTTTAATGACTTGGCTGTGAAACAGACTGTTTCTGGATTCCAAGAATATATATCCAACAAGGAACAAAGTGACGAGAACACAGCGACGAAAGAGAATTCCATTAAAAATATACTTAATGCCATTGATAAGGCATCAGATGCTGGAGCTTCAGGGGTAAAATCTGAGCCAAATTTTAGTGCCATGGTCCACTTCTATTTCAAGAGAGCATCGGACTGGCTTGATAAGCGATTTTCTGGCGAGGCTGACCAGTTTCACGGTGACATTTCCTCTGTCAATTCTGAATTGGCGAAACAGATATCGAAACTCGAGAATACAATCTCTTCCCTCACCAAAGAGGCAAAGGTCTACGAACAAGACTTGAACAAAAACTACGGCCCCCAGGATATTTTGCGGTCGCTCAACTCCCAGTGGATAAGGACAAAACTCGGAGAATACAACTATAACTTAGGAATCGGCGATTCCGTGCATCAGGATAACACGTTGATCGGTAGATTCTCACACATGGAAGGAAATAAGTTAATCTACAAAGGTGGTTCCAAATGCTGGAATGGTCCCCATAGATCAGCCGTGGTGCACTTGATCTGCGGAAACAAGAATTCTCTTTTGTCCGTTAGTGAGCCTGAAAAGTGCGAGTACCATCTCCAGCTTGTGACACCAATACAATGTTACGATTCAGACCTCGATAACATCTCCAAAGAGTTCAAAGTTGACCTCTCGTCCTTGGTATAGATTTCTTTATCGCTTCATATATCTGGGGCAGAAACTTTTTTAGTTTTTGTGTAATCCTCATCAGTGAACCAAAAATTTTTCAATATACGGTGCTTCAAGATAAAGCCCTTGCACATTTTTATGCGATCTAGATATACTAAATTATATCACAATGGATAAAGAGACCTTGTTACAGTCATTGGCTGGCACATTAGATTCCAATCCTCAAAAAATCAAATTGAGTGAACAACAATTGAAGGCTTTTGAGGAACAGCCTGGATTCACAGCATATCTTTTGGATTTGATTATGGAGGATATACCTTTAGGTATACAGATAGCAGGAGCTATTTTCTTCAAGAACAGAGTAGTAAACTACTGGATTAGACCAGAAAACAAACTGCCTAGCAGGTTGTATTTGCAAGATGACGAGAAAAGGCTAATCAAGGAGAAGCTACTTGAGACTATGGTCAAAACTCACAGTAACAAGCAGATAAAGTTGCAGCTATCAACAGCTTTAAATAACATTTTGAGTGCAGACAAGTGGGACGGGTTGATTGATGTTATCAAAACGCTTTTGACAGGTAACAGTGACCATATGTTGATAGGATTAATATGCTTGTTTGAATACTCCAAGAATTACAGATGGTCAGGTCTTGAGTCGTCAAATGCAAGCAACCCAGTGCTTGAAGACATAGCGAACGAGGTATTCCCAATTATGGAAAATCTCACCAACGAGCTTTTGAACTCTTCATCTCCGCTAGGTGATGAGATGCTATATTTGATAACCAAAATCTTCAAGTACACCACATTCTCATATTTGCCAACATATCTTCAAGATATGTCAAAGCTAGGTGTGTGGTGTCATTTGCATATTTTGATCATAAACAAACCCTTGCCAGAGTCTGTGATGAACGAAACTGATTTAGAGTTACGTGCAACAAATTCAAGAGTCAAGGCAGTGAAGTGGTGTTTTGGTAACCTTCACCGTATTTTAAGTAGACACGGAGGCGGCTTCATGACAAAAGATAAAGGAAACTCTGCTTTTGCCAAGAGCTTCCAAGAGAATTTTGTTCCTCAAATCTTGAATGCTTATTGGGAAATAATCGAAAATTGGTCTTCGAAGAATACTTGGCTCAGCGAAGGATCTCTTTACCACATGATATCTTTCCTCGAAAGACTAGTTGACACTTCAGCCTGGGAATTGATCAGTGATAAATTGGAGGCCATTATAAAACATGTCATCTTGCCGACATTAAACGCAAACGAAGAAACCATTGAATTGTATGAAACAGATCCAGAAGAGTACATTAGAAGGTTCTTTAATATCAATAGAGAAAGCAATACTGCAGATGTTGCTTCGATAAGTTTCATTTTAAAATTAGTTTCTAAAAAATTCAAAGTTACTGTGAATTTATTGTTGTCAATTCTTAATACCATATTCAACAACAGAATCGCAGACAGGGCCAACTTGGGGATTGCAATGGAGACTGAAGGTGCTTTGAGGATATTATCTACAATTTCCTACAAACTTGATAGAAAATCATCTCCGGTATATGGCCAATTAGATCAGGTTATTCATACTTTTGTATACCCCGAGTTATTACCTGAAAACTCAGCCAGATCACCGTGGTTGACTGCAAGGGCTTGTGACACATTGGCATTATTCCTCTACAAGTACCAGGACCCTAATGTGTTGCAGGACATCTTTCAGGGTGTTGTTAGTTGTTTCCAAAACGAAGAACATTTCCCAATTCAGCTTACTGCTGTGGATGCATTGCGTACTTTAGTAGATGAGGATTTAGTTGCTGAACATGTGGCAGAGCAAGCACCCCAATTAATGAGTACACTTTTGGATATGTCTAAGAAGTTTGAGAGTGATATTCTCACAAGTGTTATGGATTCGTTTGTTGAGAAATTCTCCAAAAACTTAGAACCTTTTGCTCTTGAACTTTCCCAAAGATTAGTCGAACAGTTCATTTCATTGGCCAGTGAAATGCTATCTATGCAATCTAATAGTGACTCAAAGAGCTTTGATATCGATAAGGAGTACCAAGCTGCAGGTCTCTTGAACAGTCTCATCACGCTTGTGATTGCCATGAACTCATCACCAGGAGTCGCAGCATCCTTAGAAGGAGTGGTAGAAAATATGATCAAGTTTATTCTTGACAATGCAATGATTATGTTTTTAACGGAGGCCATTGAAATACTAGAATCGATCTTGTTCACTACACAGAGAGTCTCTCCAACAATATGGGAGTTATTCCAAACTTGTATCAACTCTTTTGATACCTATGCATTTGAGTATTTCGATACATTTCTCCCCTTCTTCGTAAGCATAATCAACAACGGATTCACCAAAGACGATGTGACAGTCGACTCTCCACATGTTCAATCCTTGTTGACAGTTTGTTTCAGAGTCTTGAAGAGCGACAGTTTTGACCCAATATTTGCCCACTCAGCATTCGAATTGATAGAGCTTACGATAGTCGCAATGAATACCAGGTTTTTGGAGTTCTTGCCTCGTTTCTTGCCAGAAATATTTGACATATTCATCAAGCTCGAAAACGAGGACGCTTTTGATGGCCATATGTTGCACCACTTGTCTATTTTGACTGTATTCTTCAGCAGTGTCTATGTGAGTCCAGAGACTACCTTGCAATTTTTGAACGAAAAACAATTCACAGAGACCTTCTACAAGTTGTGGATCAAACACTCTGACGACTTCCAAAGCGTCTATGGGTGCAAAATTCAAATACTTGCTAGTCTATCCATACTCAGTGGGTCCGCATTGACCTTAATCCCCCAAGATCTTGTTACTGAGACAGTCGATCTTCTCATTTCCAATTTGGAGGCTCTTCCCAATGCCATCAAGGCGAAGAATGACATCCTCACCAGAGAGAGCACTGTCAAAGAAAACAAAGCTATTGCAGATGAAGACGATGACGAAGCCAACGACAACTTTGATGTTGACTTCTACGATGATGAATTCGAGGCTGATGAGGCAGAGCTTGAAGCTATGAAACAGACCCCATTGGATAGTCTTAACACATTTGAGGTGTTTGCTCAGCAGTTGTTGGCAATGCAGTCCCAAGATCCCGCAAAATACGAAGCTTTATTCGGCCGTTTGGACGACAAAAAGAAAGAGTTGATCATCAGCATCGTTAAGATCAGTCAGCAACACCAAAAGTAGATCTTACGGTAGCTAGATTGTTTTATACCATTCTCAAACATATGGTAGTAGTAGTAAAAGTAGTAGTTGAGTAGCTATAGCTGAATAACACAAAAATGAAAAATATCGATGGCAATCTATATACTACTCTTATATTAGGAGAGACTTTATTTGAATAAGAGTATCAGCATGTTTTCAGGGTTCGGATCTGCAGTGTTTGGCATGCCAGACTTCGGATCGCCAATGGATAATAAGTTTGAAGAGTTTTTTAGATGTTATCCCATATCAATGATGCCAGATCACAGCAGAAAAGATGATGCTAACTATGGGGGAAAGATATTCTTGCCATCGTCAGCGCTTAATAAGTTAACAATGCTTCACATAAGGTACGCAATGTTGTTTGAGTTAACAAACGAAAAGAGTGGGAAGATAACTCATAGTGGAGTGCTAGAGTTTGTGGCAGAGGAGGGAAGAACATACATGCCGCAATGGATGATGTCAACGCTCCAGCTATCTGCGGGACAGATTGTGAAGATCCGCAATTGTGACTTACCTTTGGGGAGCTTTGTGAAGATAGAACCACAGTCGGTAGACTTCCTTGATATATCAGATCCAAAGGCGGTGTTGGAGAATGTGTTGAGACGTTTTTCTACTTTAAGCGTGAACGACATAATCGAAATAAACTATAATGACTCCATTTTTGGCATAAAGGTGTTGGAAGTGAAACCAGACTCTTCCAGTAAAGGTATATGTGTGGTAGAGACCGATTTAGAGACTGATTTTGCACCCCCAGTAGGATATGTTGAGCCTGAGTATAAGCCTAATGTATCCAGACCCAGCACAACTCCTATAGATCCATCCAAGGTTAACAGGGGAGCTGGAGCTGCAACTATGGCAAACTCACTTAATTATGCTAACATTGTAAAGGAAGCAACAGACCTGTCTGGCCAGAAGTTCAAGGGATCAGGAGCTAAACTTTCAGGTAAACAGGTGGAAGAATTGAGTGAAAAGACTAAAACTGTCAGGGTCGATGATTTAGATCCCGATGCACCACCAACTCCATTTCGCATACCCGATGACAAGCTTTTTTTCGGATGGCCAGTTGTTCTTCCCGTGCCAGAAGATGCAAAGGAGGAAGCTGACAACACACCTAGAGCATTCTCTGGTCAAGGACAGTCTCTCAGACAAACAAGAAAACGCAAGGACAATAACAATAGCTATCCTTCACTCAAAAATCATTCAAGGAGTCCTGATTATATTGAAATCGATTGAGTTAACTGTCGATTCCGCAAATACTTACAATTCCATAAGGCCTATACTTTGAGGTCCACCGAAACCATTTTTTTTTGAATTAAGTGGGTTTCGTATTATATATATTCATATATTCTATAAAAATACGAATAATGGAAACTCTCTACCTCAGGTGTAAAAGATCCATCAAAATTCTATGAAAACAACATAAGATTACTGCTTCGTAGTAGATTCCAAGAATACATCGTTGCCCTGCTCTATTGCTCTCTCGGTGTGATAAACAATGTCAACAGATTCCCATGGATATGCGATCCAGCAATCAGGAACGGATCTGGCAGCAAAGTAATTGTGCTCCATGATATCCTTTGGCAAGTCAGCCCTCTTCTTCTTTTGTTTGTCATGCAAAACAAAAATACCAAACTTGGTATCCTTGGGGTCAACATTCTTGGCCTTTGCCTGTTCCTCAACATCCTTCTTGAGTTCAGAAACAGCATAATGCAAGGTCGTTCTTGTATCATCGACCTCATCGATGATGAGAATATTCTTGTTGACCAAATCGACATTGGATTGGTCGTAGTCGATCCACTGGGTTCTAACAACCTTGGTACCAACGGCCTCCGCCTGTGTACCAACACTTTCGACGTCCTCGTACAAAGACAAAATGATAGCCATAATCCTCACGTTAGGTTGACCAGGCTCCTTCAAGAATGAACGCAACATCCTGGCTGGAATAAACCCACCTCCACCGATAGCTATTATCAAGTCCGGCTTGAAAGCCTTGATCTTGTCAGCCGACTCTTGACATAACTGGTGAACGTTGTTGTACGAAATGTACATCTTGGTGCTTTCAACGTCTCCTGAATCCATGGTGTAACTGTGAAAATGCTATATTATCCGAAATATCGAAATATCGAAAAGCCTATGAGAGAAGATATGAAATTTTAGTTTTGATACTGGGGGAGACGAGTCTCTAGGTTCCTCTTTTAACGATGTTCAAGAAACCCTTATATAGTCTTCCCATTTATTTCATATTTTTACTAACGGGAAAAATTTATTTTCGCAGTCCATCGCTGTTCCAGCGATGTGTCCGAAATCCATGGGAACGACTCAGGAGCCTAGGAGGATTCTCGCACATACGCGCTGGCCCACGATCCCTCAGTCCATCTACGTCTACAGTTTGGCTTGCTTTGGACCTGTTTTCGCCAGAAACCGGTGCTCTTTTACTGAACAAATAGCTTGCGCCGGGGGCCATCCGCGGTACAGATCGTTGAGGTCCGAACTTTGCTCACTGTCGTGAAGGTCAACCAGACGGACGCTCATCAGCCCGCAAGCCCACTCTCGTTCGAGAGTGGGCTACGTGTGTGTGTTCCCGTCTCGTCTGGAGTGTCCGAGTATCGGATTCTAGCTCTCTATTTGCTACTTCTGATTTACGTATATATAGACTGCGAAAACGAATAGCGTAGAAGAAAATGGCAGCTTTCGTTTTATCAGCAACCGACAAGCGCTCAAAGTGACAACACACCCTGTAATCTACGATCACACACACTTGCTGACTCAAGCACGCACTAGCAGAACATTTTAATTTGAATTCAACCTGCCTCTGTGTTGAACCAACGTCGCTTCTGCGAAATTTTTCAAGAAACTTTAGTGCTCTACGTAAGTGAAAAATTTCACAGAGCCATTATATGCTCTAACGAAGTGCTCGCAAAATCAGCCGTTTCAAGCAGCAATTTGATCCCTGGCATTCTGTACAACCTTGAGGACGATGCGAGTCACCTGGATGGCCACATGACGTCCGATTTTTGACAGAGTGTTATTAGAGCTTTAGTGTAGGACACAAGACTTTTCACGTGTAGGAAGTATCTGGAAGAACCTAAAGTTCAACCTTTTGCATATATAAGAAAGAGCCAACTAATTCCATTACTGACAGCAGTAATCGTCGATCTGTCACAGTAAGCGAGTGTTTATTAACGCCAATAGTGATTTGTAATATTAAGACTTGAAAGACCACGAATTGTTCATAATAGGTGATATAAGGAAGACTGAATTGAAGAAGTAGCGGTTATAGCAAGATGAGAAGCGTTTTTGTTCTCTTTTGGATGGCGACATGTGTGTTGGGCGCCATTTTGGGGATTGACTATGGACAGCAATTCAGTAAGAGTGTTCTTTTGGCGCCTGGGATGCCGTTTGAAATGGTATTGAGCGAGGAAGGCAAGAGGAAGGATTTATCAGGACTTTCGATTCGATCTGGTGGGGGCGACGATCTCGAGCGGGTTTATGGATCTAGTACCGGGTCATTGTGTACGAGGTTTCCTCAGTCTTGTGTTTTGGACATCAAGAAGTTGCTAGGAAGATCGGTGTTGGATCAAGAGACCAGAGACTACTTGAATCTGCATTTTGGAGTAAAGATAATCTCTGAAAAGAGCAGAGGAAACTCTATTAAGTTTGATTTGGGATTTGCAAACAAGTCGTACGAGTTCACAGTAGAGGAGATAATGGCCATGAACTTGAATAACATTAAACAGAGAGCATTAGTAGAATTATCCTCTAATCCTCGCGCAGTTCAGGCAGTGGAAGATGTTATTATAGCCGTCCCTCCATTTGCTTCTCATGAACAAAGAATTGCCTATTTAGATGCATTGCAGCTAGCAAACTTTTCTAATGTCTTGGGATTAGTGGACGAGGGTACTGCTGTCGCTCTCAATTACATTTCGAGTAGAAAGGCTGAAGAAATTGGTAACGACAAGGAGTACCATTTGGTCTACGACATGGGCGCGGGTTCTACCAAAGCCACTTTGTTTTCTTTCACTCCCCACAGAAGTGGCCCTGTTCTCGAACTTCACGGAATCGGTTACGATGAGTCTTTGGGTGGAAGGTTGTTGACTGAGTCGATTTATCAAATCATATTGGAAAAGTTTTTGATACATTTCGGTCTTCATCATACTGATGTCACACCCAAGATAGCAGCAAGAATATTCGAAGCCTCAGAAAAAGCCAAGATAGTGTTGTCCGTGAATGCGGAATACCATGTTTCATTGGAGTCGATATATAATGATAAAGATTTCAGAGGAAGCATTTCGAGGAGTGAATTCGAGGAATTCAATGCAGACTTGATGGCAAGAATCACGAAGCCCATTTTAGATGCATTAGACGGTGTAACTCTTTCTGACATAAAATCTGTTATTCTAAACGGAGGTGCAACAAGAGTTCCATTTGTTCAAAACCACATCTCAGTTTTGGTAGGTGATGAAAAGATTTCTAAGAAAGTCAATACTGATGAAAGTTGTGTTTTGGGTACAACTGTGATGGGCTGGAAACGGAAGGCTCAAACAGAGAAACCAAGTGAAGTGAAGGTTTTGGACAAGTCTTATTACAGCCATGGATTACGCATTGGCGACGATGATGCTGATATTCTCGTCTTCCCCAAGCTTTCCGTTATTAATAATAAGACAAAGGTCGATATCGGAAATCTTGTGGATGATATTGAAATCGGAGTTCTCGAAGATGGAAGACTTTTGAAATCATACTCTTTCACTGGCTTAATAAAAAAGGCAGAAAAACTCTCATGTAATACAAAAAAATTGACTGCCATTTGCAGTTTAGATCAAAACAAAATCTTCGATATTGAAAGACTTAATGTTGAATGTGTCAAAGAAAAGAGTGAAGGGTTTTTCAAAAAATTGTTGAAACAGGATTCTGATGAAGATGTAGAATCCACTTTGGAAAATGAGGACGCTGAATCTTTGAACAATACTGATTCTTCCAATAGTACAGTTACCGAATCGAAGAAGAGAAAGGAAAAACCTGTTTCTGTATCCCCACCACCTGCAAAATTTGTACATACACTGCCAATGACCCGTGAACTGAAAAAACAAAGTTTCAAAAAATTGGGTTATCTCAACCGTAAAGATCAAATCAAAGTTCAATTAGATTCCATTAAAAACATTTTGGAAGCACAGTGTTATGAGTTACGTTCATACATTGATGACCACCAAGAGAGCATAGTCCAGGAATCTGGGGATATTTCCTCCTACAACGAGTTTGTTAGTTCATTGATCGAATGGCTCGAGTTTGAAAGTGATGACGCTACTATAGAGGATGTCAACGAGAAGTTGAAAGAATTGAGTGACAAAAAGTCCGAAATACACAACTACGTTGATATTGCAGAGACCGACTTGTCTTTGCAAGGAATTAAAGATCTTTACGAGCAAGGAACAAACGTTGTCATGAAGATCCAAAGTCACATGTTGGATTACGGGAGCGAGATAAGCGAGATCAGAAAGAAGTTCGAAGAGGAGAACTTCGACTTCGACAAAGAAAATGACAGGATGAAAATGAAGCTTTTGTCTAGCGGAGAGGATAAAATGATGAATTTGGACAAATCTCTCAGTGAATACAGAACTCTTTTGACTGAAGTGGGAGAGTTGGCTGAGTTGTCAGAGAATAAGTTCAAAAAGATACCCCGCTCTTCTTTGTTCAAGACGTACACAGACTTGGCAAAGAGGATAGCAGAAATGGTCACTGATGTGGCAGCCATTGATGACAGCCATAAGGAAAGAATGGCTGCCTTCAATGCAAAATTCGATAGGTTGTTAGAAAGAAGAAAACAAAAAGAGTTTAGAGATAAACTCAAAGAAGACAAGGCAAAGGCAGAGGCTATACAAAAGGAGACCGAACTGGCCAACCCGGAGGATAGTGCTGCTGCTTCATCAACTGCTGAAGACTCAGAAAACACTTCTAGCGCTCAGGAATCCCAACAGGAGGAAACCACCAGCTCCGCAACATTTGTCCACGACGAACTTTAATTCACCTGGCTTCAGTGGTATATAGGCATATAATCTGACCATAGTAGAGTAAAAATTGACCATATCTTTATCAGATCAAACTTTTGTGTAACTGTAAGTAGCCGAAAATTTCAGTCTTCTACTTATAGTATAGAATACTTAGTATTACTAAAGAAACATCGGCAAAAATGAGCGCAGAGTGTAAGTATCATGCTCATGGTGTATTATATTACCCTCTCAATGAGTTACTAACATTTTAATTTAGATCTGAATAAAGATGATTCCTCTGCATTTTCAAGAAAAGTAGATAGAGATCGAACACCATCTCATAGAAACGATGAGCAGCCCCAAACCCGCGATCCAGGGAGAACGTATGGAGATGACAGAAGGGGAAATGGATACAGACAGAGAACGGACAACCGGTCTCGAAACAATGGTGATTATTACAACGACTATCGTTCGTATGGAAACTACTATGGTAGAGCACGAGAAAGAGTAAGAGATAGTGGGGGCCCAGGAAGAGATTATCGAGAGATGAGTCCAGACAGAAGGCCCAACAGAAATTATTCACAGTATGACAATTCATACAAAGATTACTCCAGGTATGGAGCAGAACCCTCGAGGGTTAAATCAGAAGATACGAAGCATTCAAGGGTCGCACCTGCCAATGAGGAAGATGAAGCCAAAAGGAAGGAGGACGCAATCAACAGGTATAAAAAGAAGTTGGAGTCATTAAAGAATGTTGTTCCAACTGAGAAAATAAAGGTCATTGATTCTCAGTGGGGAGTGAAGCCAAAAGGATTTGAAAATGTTACTGCACAGCGTGCCAAACTCTCAGGGCTTTTCCCTCTTCCAGGGTATCCTCGACCAGTGGATTTCACTAAGCTTGAAGGCGCAGAGAAGGATAAGCTTATGAATTCCAATGACATATTGAACGGATCCTCTAAAATTGATCCTTCAGATGCTAGAAGTGCAAGAATATTAGTGCTAAAAGGAATAGATTTTGGCTTTATAAGCCATTTGAAAATCATCGAGTTCTTGAATGATTTCCTCAAAAAGGTAGACATAGATGAAACACTGACAAACAATATCGAGACCAAGTGGAAGACTAAACATGATGAAAATTTGGTAATCGAATTTAAAAACAACATTTGTGCAACTATAATAATGGCCTTTAATGGGATGAAATTACTGTATAATGAATTTAAACTAGATGATCATGACGAAATCGATAAGGATGGCGAGTTTGTGTTGGATTTTCACAGACCTGGCGAGTTTTTGGTACAGTCAGCAAATTTGTTGGTTTTCAAGGAAGATGATATAAACATTACAATCCCAGATAATGCCAATAAGATATCTTTAATCTGTTCTCCTAAATCTACTGATTCTGAGATAACGGATGAACTAGAAAAAATCGCACCAGTTCAGTCATTTCAATTGTTAAGAGAAATAGGAACTAAGCTGTCTCTAGGTATAGGATTTGTCCAGTTCAAGTCTAGTAAGGACGTATCGTTTCGAGACACTATTGCATTACTCAAAGAATATATTGAAAAAATCAAGATTGTTGAACTCATCAAATCAGCATTCTTTTCATGCATTGTGCCGGGCAAAACAAGTGTACAAGATTGTACTATTGACTTCAGTGGATTGAAGTCACTTGTGAAGAATGAATTTGTGCCAGCACATCCCAAGCTGAAGGTAATTCAGCTAATAAACATAGTGACACCAAAAGACTTAGTAGAAGATGCAGATTATAAATTCATTGAGCGAGATATAAAGGATGAGCTTTCCAAATTTGGGTCTGTTTTTTCGATGAAGATACCTAGACCTCCAAACGACTATACCCCAGGCCTTATCCAATTAAATCAACCTGGATTGGGAAAAGTTTATGTCGAATTCAGCGACGAGGAGACTGCATTAAGTGCAATTATGGGGTTGGCAGGAAGAATGTACAATGATAGGACTGTCCTTTGTGCATTTTTTGATATAGAGGACTACAAAAATGGAATACTTTAATTTATATGTTGTACTGTGCAGCGAAACCTTTCAATTCATTGGGAACATTAGGATCGAACCCGTGCCTGCATATCAAGCTGTATAAAGCCTTTGGAAGTTCGGGTATGAAGCTCAAGCTCAACTTGATGATTTCGTTCTCCTCGAGATTTGGGAAGTTCCGTAGTATTTTCATGGGTTGTGTCGATCGTAAAAGTTGAGATCTGTTCATGATCAATTGGGCAACAACGAAGAGTATGTTCATATGGGTCCCATACGATATGAGAAAGTCCCACAATTTTAACAAGGACTTCAATGGTGGGGTACAAGCACATAAGGTCAATACGGATGGGAATGCATATATCTCTGCTTTCAAAAATTTTGAATCCAAGTATTCACTTAATACCGGGTCTATCAACTTGAGTACTATGTCAACCAAACTCAACCCTGCATGGACTCCGTCTAGATTTGGAGTGATATATAGTGGAATTTGCTTCGTTATCAAATGGTGGAGTATGGCGAACGCCTGTGGCTCGCTGCGATGACATGTATATGCTATAGGTGCTAATAAAACATTGAGACCCTGAACGTATCCAGCCTTACTATGCGTGGTGATGGCTATTGCCGAAAGAATACGGACTAATGTATCCTCCGAAACTCTCAGGTGGAATTCTTTATCGTTCATCAACGTACGGAACGTATCGTTCTTGATCTTATTGTACACATCATTACGAAGCCGATGGGGAACATCCTCAAGAAGCTCTATGTACCTTCGGACTGGAAAGTTAGGAACACGACATAGGATCGACCACACGTACGATCTATATGGGCAGTCATCGTACCCTTCCGGTATCGAAAGCCCCTCAATAAGAATCATATATCGTAGTTTTGACAACCCATTTTCCAAAAATAGTTGAGAACTGCCTATAAATTGCTCAATACTGTCTTTCTTGCGACCTCTTATCTCATTCATTTCCCCAAACTATGCTAGACAGGTAGCTTCATCAGATCAGACTCCAATGTTTACATGTATAGCTCCATCGAAAATAAATTTACAGTTTAATGTCGGTTTTTACAGGTTACTTATTTTACAGATTAGAGACATTTTGCAGGTTGACCTAAATTCCAAATATCCCAATACTCTAGGAATACAACTATGATTTAACTTCTCTTATTGTCTCCCAAAACGCATATCATGTTTGGACTTGGTAAATTATTATATGTCATAATACTATCTGTGAATGGCATCGCAGTTCTCAGCGAAGACCGATTCTTGAACCGCATTGGATGGGGATCTACAACAGCAAATAATAATGCACAATACCAGCAGTTTGGAGGAATGGATGGTAACGAAAGTCAAAATATCAAGACACAGCTAATCAACCTCATAAGTGCGGTCCGGACGTTGCTTAGGTGGCCGTTGATACTTATAAATATACTCATTATCTTCTACGAGATACTATTGGGTTGATCACGCGACCGTGAAACGTCGATTCGATTAGAAAGCTAATGTACATATATATTTACAATGAATGCAATTAAGTAGAAAGACTCTGTAGCACCGTAGGATACCACGCAGCAGCCATACCACACGCGGACTACAGTGTCTCGCTCTTTATCTCGCTTTTGATCTCATCCTGACCTGCGTCGCCAGCATTGTTCAGCAAACGGTCCCGCGATTTCTTGAAAAGTTCTTCCTGCTGCTTCAAAAGCTCCTCCTCAGTCAATCCCGAGTTCTGGAACTTGTTGTTCCTTTTTTCCTTGCCTTTCAAAAGCTCTTTCTGTTCCTCCAAGATCTTGTTTATTATCTGTAGATAATTGTGAAATCCCAACTCCTCCAACGCCTTGACAACATGGTCCGATGCAATCGTCTTTTTGGCTTCTTTTTCTGCCACATCGTTCAGCTGTGTTGATAATATCATTATAAATTCTATGCTACATTCAGTAATCGCCTCTCTAGCTTCCTTGGAAATCGCTATATCTTTCGGTAGTATTTCTCCTATTATCTTTTGAACTGTTGCCTTTGGTAGTGAAAGGTCTTCACCACTATTAGACGAAGAATATTCTGCCATAATTCTAATTTCACTCTTAAGATGCTTTACCTGAACTGTCTCGAAAATGAGATTTCTCAGTCCTTTTATATCTGTCATCTCCAAACCTTGGCTTATATAAGCAGCTGACTATTTTGCATTCACTAGCGGAACCAGGTGAATGAAGGGCTGAAGGAGCGATCAGGACCCTGGCAGGGTCCTGTGAGCTATTGGGAGCAACCCTAGTGATAGTTTTGATGTGGTTTGCTGAAGTGCTATTGTGTTTTTATCTGTAGATAACGTATATAGTTGGTGACAAATGCCATTGTAAGCACAAGAAACCATAGGATATCGGTGATATTGTGGCGACCGAATCTTAAAAAGTGGGTGATGTTTGAAAAGCATGTCTGACAGCGTACATTGTGCCTTTCTTGGATCGTCTGTTGCGTGTTCTTGGGTTGGGGCCAAGAACAAAGCGTCCAAGTGGATAGATTGGTTACGTGAAAGCACTAAGACGCAGGGAAGAATGCGAAAGCACCCCGGAGGAAAGGCGATTCTGTGTGCTCACTGATAAGAAGCGTGGGACGTAAGAGGTGCCTTTAAAGGCAGTTTCCACTTCTAGCACGATTCTTGCTCAGGGTAGGTGGGGTTGGAGCAAGAGGCATGCGGACGGAAGGATTATTCTCTGATACCATCTCACGCTACTGTGGTATGGCCAGATGGGAGGAGCAACCACCGTTCCCTTGGAACGACTGGTTGTTTCTCGGTACGACGTTTTCTTGGCCTTGGGCTTTCTGTTCGAATACTGAGGATTCGTTTCGATTGCAAGATTGGGTGCCAATTTCACCATCGCTCAACTCTACCCGGTTTCATGGCTCTTGCGTATTTGCATTGTTCGCTACAGGTGCACCACCCCTCCGAACGGCTACTTTTATCTACAAAGTAAGGACATTGAGGTCCAATTGACATCTCCAGCGAGTTCTCTATAAGCAATTACACACCCGTCACATCTAAGATGGAAAGATAAGGATCTTGCAATGGAGAAAACGGTGTAAACTTTGATTGCAAATTCTGTTCCTTAAAATACAGTGGAAAATTTAAAATAGATCCTCACTTCATTGAATTACTTACATATGTCGATCTTAAGTTATATAACAATAACCTCATCTTCTTTATTGACTAATGGGTAAAGGAAAGACCAGCCTAGTACCATCCTCTGTATTGATTGCTATCTTGATAACCTCCGTATTGAGGGTACTGGTAACCAGCGTATTGTGGCAACATGCCAGGGAACTGAGCTGTTTGACCAGGAACTTGGGTTTGTTGTTGACTAGCAGTCTGTCCAGCAGTTACTGATGCATCGTTTGATTCACCGTTTGAATTGCTGGAAGAGTTTGGTTGCGATTGGCCTTGTTGAAGTTGAGGCTGAGGGTAGGAGTTGTAACCAGGATATCTATTGCCGTATTGGTTTGGTTGGCCATAGTATTGATTCGAGGTTGCATTGACACCGCCCGCATAACCATTTGAGACACCAGCAGTCGAAGCTTGAGAGTTAGACTGGGTGGTAGCCTGAGCAACTTGGGAACCAGATTGACCAGTTCCGAAACCTGCTTGAACACCCAAGTTAGCACCATTACCGTAGAATGGAGTATTGTAGTAATAGTTGTAGTATGGGTAAGCAAATGGAGCAGCTGGGACCTGTTGTTGCAAGGAACTAGAGTTGACAACAGGAGATTGGTTAGCATCTTGAGCACCAGTGGATTGTGGTTGCGAAATTGGTTGACCATATTGACCATATGTAGCGATGGATGCTTGAGCTGCGGCAGGGGATGCGACTGCCGCTACTTGTGGGTTGTATGCAGAGTAATCTACACCTGGGTAAGCACCATATTGAGCGCCTGGCAAAGTTTGTCCTGATTGCTGTGGAAATTGCTGACCTTGCTGGAACTGGTTGTAGTAATCGTATTGTTGTTGCTGTTGTTGTTGCTGTTGCTGTTGCTGTTGAGGTTGAGGTTGAGGTTGAGTTTGTTGCAGTTGTTGCAGTTGCTTTGTTTGTCCGTATTGCTGTTGGTATGCTTGTTGATTGTATCTATTTTGATTGTTGTACAAACCATAACGTTGCTGTTGCTGTGCCAATTGTGGTTGTTGAGATTGTTGTTGTTCGACTGAAACATCTTCTTGTATCTCAGCAGCAGAGTCTTTTTCCTCGTCTCCCAAAGACAAGGAACCAAATGAAACACCAACGGAGTTAACTTGTTGAGATGAGGCAGGCAAAACGACTTGAGGCTGGAGATGAGAATTACTCAAATCAGAACCGGTAAAGGAAACCTGTGAGGCTGGATCAACGGCAGATACTGGAACTTGTTCCTCATCCTGCTTGGAGCTGAGATTATCCACTTGCTTATGTGCAGATTCTATTTGTTGATAGGATTCATTAGGAATTTTCGATGACACGTTAGTTTGAGACTTTGCGGCAGTCTTCTTTGGCTTACCTGCAATTGCAGACACCCAGGAACCTTGCTTCGGTTGTGGAACAGGTGCTTGTTTCAAAACTGGCTTACTTTCGTTGTTCTCTTCTGAGTATGCAAGTCCATCAGTAACAGTCTCAGTAGTATCCTTTTCCTCTGATTGTATATCTGGCTGTTCTTCGACAGTTTCTTCCACTGGCTTGGCCTCCTTCTCAACCGGCTTTGGTTTTGGCCTATCTTTCGACAATGCAGCTGCCCACGAGTTTGCCACGGGTGGAACACCAGAAGTGGCAGACGTGGAAGTAGAGCTAGTGCCGTCGGAAACGGGTGCCTTCTTTGGTGGCTGGCTACTTGGCTTTTTGTATGAGCTATTGGATCTAAACTTTGGCTTGCTATTCGGTGCATTATTGAATTTGTTGAACTTGGGCTGTTCGGACGAACCTGGAGCGGCAGGAGATGCGGCAGGGGCAGCCTCCTCTGGCTCCTTTTCCTTCTTCTTATGCTTTGACTCTTTTTTGATGGGCTCCCATTTAGACACTTTATTATTCACAATTAGATCGATAACTATCTCCAACAGGTTTTTATGTTCAAACAACAAACTCTGCAATTCATCGGCCTCCCAATCAGGGAACATCTCAACCAAACTGGTCAATTGGCTGGATGCATTATTACTATTGGTTGATGATGAAGCATTATTAAATCTCTTCAGATGATTTTTGTATGTCTTTCGTTGTGTCGACATCCCTACACTTATTGCTCTATATTATATGTCTTTCTGCCTTTTTATCTCAATATACTAGCAATATTACCCTTGAAGACTATATTATTCTAAGTCAACTCGTAACGATTCAAGTCAAAAATGTTTCTCTGTTCAATTAGTTACCGAAAATCGTCGAAATGGACTTGAAATTCAATTTTTCATTTCGGGTTTGGCACGACCTTCTGTAAACAGGCCATATACAGGCCATTCTAAAGACCAACGACGACGTGAAGGCTACAAAAGAATAGAGGGTGCTTCAGCACCAAGAAGAGCCAGGTAGTAAGGTGTTTATGAGTTGAGGTAAGTACAAAAATCTAAATTGAATTTGTACGGCTTTTTTCGGGGCCTAAAAAACCGTATCTTTAGTGCCCTAAAACCTTGACCAAGGTTGGGATGGTCAGATGAGATGGAGAGGAAGACATTTCGGAGCCAACGATGCGGGCATAGCCGTCAAATAAATTATGAATCAAGGACTTGAGGTTGTCTCCGGTTTGCTTGAAGTCAGGATAAGCATTGACCTCGAGCAAAGAGACAGAGGAGTCATCAGCCACTAAGAAATCTAGACCCATGATCTCGAAGGAATTGGGCATGGGCTGGAAGTTGACCTTGTCGACAGTGGTTGCAGCTTTGAACAACTCAGCAGTAATATCGCAAATCTGCTCGAACAAATACGTCTTTCTGTACTGGGGCAAGGCGTCGTCTTTGAGGTCCCAGAAGGCTTCGACTAGCGGGTTTTGTGACTCCTGCAAACATGTATTGGTCAAGTGCGAGCTCAAGTCTGCGAGGTCATCTTGGTCGCCCTTCTGTTTATATTCTGTGGCTGCGAAAAGAGCTAACACATTCTTGTACACATAGACCGACAAATTTTGCAGACACAATACGTAGACTCTGAGATGGAACTTTCTATTTGAGTAATTTCGCAAAAGAAGCGGCTGGTCGATATATTCTTGCACAATGAAGTGGCGTAACTGGGAGATGATAACACCATTTTTAGAGTCTTCCAATTCGTTGCCATTTTCATCAACAGTGGACTCTTCGAATGAATTAAAAATTTGCTGCAAGTCGTCAACGGTTCTGAAAATTCTGATACCCTGGCCTTTATCACTCATACTTGGTTTTAAAATCCATTTATTCTTTCCCTCATTGATTTCATCACGTAATTCGTACGCATCGTCCAAGGCGTCGTCCAAAAATTCAGCGTAGTCTAGTTCTAGAGTGTATGTATCAGGAAAAGCCTTTGCCAAGGAGGAGCGTGGGTTTTTTGCAAGGTAGTATTTTATGGTGTTTGCAAGATAGTGTTTACGAATTAACCCCTTTCTATAGATATTCGAATTGATGTAATACAGTTCTTCATATTGTCTGCTTTTGTCAAAATCGAGATCTTCATATTCTCCATAATGGAAAACTTTGGGTCCAGATGTACCCGTTCCGATGGTGTCTAGAATTGACTTGTTTTTTGTTATTTGAAATCCGGCTTTCGTGAAAGATTGTGATAAGGGTTGGAACAAATAAGAATCCTCGGGAATGGTAATAAGCGCATTCAAAACTTCTTCTTTCTTTGGTTTCGTCGTCGAGTTGTCTGCAAAGTCGCTCAAACTTATTTCACCTTTTAAAGGTTCTACCACATTGAAAGCTGCTTTCAATGGTGTCACACTAATTTCTTCATTCAAGAGAACCCTGCTGTCTGTGTGCGTGGGATCTGCGAGACCATCCTTGTAAACCTTTTTAAAGTCTGGTCTCCACTCGAATAGCTCGGCACCACCCTCCCCTGTCTTCTCGGAAGAAGCGTATATCGATTCCCACGAGTTCATCATGATCGGTGCATACTGAAGTTTTGTCCTTCCCAATTGCAAAGACTCTACCAAAGGAATATTAACAGTGAATAAATCTATTTCGTCCGATTCCTTGAGTTGGGTGTATAATTTCTGGACAGTCTTGACTGAAATCTTTGCTGCCTCTCTCAAAATCTTGAAGTCGTGATCCAAGTTGCTGAAGGCATAACTCAATGCGATGGCCTTTACCCCGTGCGTTACAGCTTCCATTGCAGCTCCCACCGTTCCACTTGCCAATATGTACAAATTCGAGGAGTTTTTGCCAAAGTTAGGTCCAGAGATCACCAAATCAATGGGCTTTTGCTTTGTTTTTGTATACAAATGGTGTATACCGATATCAGCGCACGCAGCTGGCGTGCTGTTTAATAGACACCACTCCTGATATTCTTGCCCTCTGTCTTGTTTCGTATTATAAGGTCCTTCGTAAGAGTTTATTGACTCATTGTACTCATCTGTAGACACCTTCGTGTATATATATGTCGTCGTTAATGTCTGCCCTGCAAAGTGCGCTTTACCTATCCATGATCTCTGCTGATTGGGAATCACGATTGAAACATCCCAATCTGTACTCCGCTTGATTTCATCTACAAAATACTTCATGTAAGGACATGACTTGTCACTTATAGGACCATCATCGTTGGTTAAAAGAACGTGCATTTTATGTGATTTATCCTCGTTCTCTCCATAGAAAGATTTTGAGTAAGTATGGCTTTTATATAGTAAATTAAATAGTCCAAAATTTTCACTTAGAAAAAGAAGTCCAGCAAAGATGTCGGTTTTTTTAGGAAATGCTTCTCAGTACAGCCATGTTACGGTGGATGAAGAGAAGATAAAGCTAGCAGAAATCCAGTTTACAGCGATGTCTTTGACTTTCAATAAGGTTTTGCAGGAATGTAGACAAAAATGCATTCCCAGCGAATACGGAGAAGGTGAACTAAATACCGGAGAACAGTGTTGTTTAGATCGTTGTGTCTCCAAATATGTGAAGGCAAACACCATAATAGGCATGCACATACAAAGTCAGGGATTTGACCCTTTTAACAACATGCCTGAGTACAAAAAAATTCAAAGCATGGTGAACTCGAAAAGCGACAGTTAGATATAGGCTGCGAGGGAGTCACGAGAAGGTGAAAGGCAAGGGGACGGGCCGTACGAGAGGTAATGTCTATCGAACATGACTGAATCACAAGTATATAATATAGTTTTCGCTGGCGCAACAGAGGAAGTTCTAGCGTGGAGCGACCTGTCTGCCCAGTGCACATTAGTACATAGTAAAATAGCATTCACTTTAAATAATTTTTATTAGATACCATACACAGACGTAAACCTACTTAAATTTGACCCTTGGCGTGGAAGATGTCCAAAGCCTCAGTTATTCTTGCGGACATGGTCTTCTCACCTTCTCTGACCCAGACTCTTGGGTCGAAGTACTTCTTGTTTGGTTTGTCCTCACCGTCTGGGTTACCGACTTGCGACAAGAGGTAGTCCTTCTTGTTGAGAACATAGTCCCTGATACCAGTCAAGTATGCGTATTGACAGTCAGTGTCCAAGTTCACCTTGACAACACCATGAGTGATGGCAGTGTCGAACTCTTCTTGGGAAGAACCGGAACCACCGTGGAAAACAAGGAACAATGGCTTGTCACTCTTGGAACCACTCTTCTCCTTGGCAAATTTTTGGTGCTCACCCAAGATGGATGGCTTCAATTGAACGTTACCTGGCTTGTAAACACCGTGCACATTTCCAAAGGCTGCTGCAATGGAAAAGTTAGGACCAATTGGGGACAAGGCCTCGTAGACCTTGTATACGGTCTCTGGCAAGGTGTACAAAGACTCTTTCTGGACGTGCTCGTTGTTGACACCGTCTTCCTCACCACCTGTGATACCGATCTCCATCTCCAACCATTGTCCCAACTTATGCATCTTCTCGAAGTACTTGACACAGGTGCCAATGTTCTCCTCATCTGACTCCTCAGACAAGTCCAACATGTGCGACGAGAACAATGGCTCGCCAAACTTCTCAAAGTGCTCTTCGTCTGCCTTCAACATACCGTCGAACCATGGCAACAACTTCTTAGCACAGTGGTCGGTGTGCAAAACAACAGGAATGCCGTAAGCTGGTGCAATGGCCCTGATGTAGTGTGCGGCAGCAACAGACCCAGCGACAGATGCCTCCTGGTTGCTGTTGGAAACTCCCTTACCAGCAAAGTATGCGGCTCCTCCTTGCGATGTTTGCAAGATGATAGGACTCTTGCTGTCTCTTGCGGCCTCCAATGCGGCCACGACAGTCGACGACGATGTCACGTTGATGGCAGGAATAGCAAATCCTTTAGCTTGAGCGTACAAGAACAATTGGCGCACATCGTCTCCGTAGATCACTCCACTCTTAGTTTTTAATACATCTAAAACTGACATTGTGTTTTATGTTATTTTATTTAATGTTTCTTTACTTAGATTCGAGATTAAGTATGAATCAAATAACCGCTATATATATTTCCCCAGCAAATCACCTCCTTATATGTTGAAAATCCAGTGCGAAATTATCGACACTGGCGTCCTGCACATAAAAACTCCGAAGGAACACAACCATCCGGGATCAGCTTGTCTTACATCTGATGATTCAATAGCTATGTCATCGTACGTAAGCGCAGGACATAGCACCGAGAATAAGGCTGAGAGTTGGCCGACTGGTGATGGACTGGTGCTTGGTTGTAGCATATTTTAGATTCACGTCAGTTGGCCTGGCAGGGTCGGGAGAGCTACAGTGAGCCCCGAGAACCGCCGGGATGTCATACTCTATGACAGCGTGTAAACGAGAGCAGAGAACAAGCCGTAGGACCGACTATTGAAGGTGGCATTTGTGTGAGGAGATGAGTTTCGCGGGGAGAAGCGCGGAAGGTCGGGAGAATTGTCGCTAGCGCGGCGAGGAAGTGTGTGTTTGTCTCGGTAAATTTGAGCAGATAGGGAGGAATTGCTCTTTTGCTCGCGGTGGAAAGACGGTACTGCCGATGACAGCAAGCGCAAATTGTTGCGATGTGGCATGGGGGAAGATTGTCGGTGATTGTATGGTTGTATGTGGTTAAATGTGGTTGTGGGTGATCGTGGGTGGATGTAGGTGGTTACAGAAGGATTAGAGGCTGATCGGGGACTGAAAGTGGTGTCTAGAAAGATTGGAGGGAAAGGTAGGTGTAGAGTTTCTATTTCGAGTAATGTAGCGGATTTGCTAGAACAGCAATGGTAGATGGATGCGGCAAGAGAGAGAGCAGGAGAGAGCAAGCGAAAGCTCGAGGGTGAAACAGAGCTAGATGGAAGCGTTCGGGTGGCAAGCGAAGAAGAGATGTGCAGACAGACGTGGCCAGAGATCGATTGACAGCGGGTTGCACTCGGTCGGAGTAACGTGACGAGTTCTGCTCGAGACTGAAATTTCCAAGCTATATCGCACTTGAGCATTTTGTATGGCAGGATCTTTTGGCTTCCAGCAGGGAGGACACAACAGGTATATCGGCTAGAAGAGGATAGATTCGGGTTTTTGGGCCGTGTAGTTTGCCATATCATATTTTTAGAGAACAGAACAGGGCAAAATGAGCGTTTTGCGCGAGACAGATGGACTCTCTTATTGCATGTTCGATGTGAATGAGAAGCAAGAATTCCAGCAGATCTCTTCTTTGATAGAGCTGCATCTTTCGGAGCCGTACTCTATATATGTCTACTGGTACTTTCTCAACAACTGGAGCCAGTATTGTTATACAGTGAAAGACAAGGGGAAGATCATTGGTGTGATAATTTCGAAGGTGGAACCGCATCGTGGATACCGAATGAGAGGGTACATTGGGATGCTTGTGATTGATCCCACGTACCGCAAGCGCGGCATAGCTTCTCTGCTTGTGCGTTTGTGTATTGACAACATGAGAAATTGGGACAACGTCGATGAGGTGATGCTTGAAACGGAGGTTTCCAACAAGGTAGCGTTGCAACTCTACGAGAGCTTTGGATTTTTGCGGACCAAACGGCTCTATCGCTATTACATGAACACACAAGATGCATATAGACTCATTCTTCCTCTCACGCTGAAGTCTGGAATACGGGGGGCTTTTCTTCCCCAGCTTGAGCTGTCTGAACCCGCAGCTTCAGTGGCATGAGTTTTGAGAATCTCATGAAAGTTCCGGGTCGTATATATCAATATACCGAACTCGTTGAAATACTCAGGTCGAAATGGAATAAAGCTACTCTACGAAGTCGCAAATCAGTTGTTGGGAGTATCTACCCAATTTCATCATATCGAAGGGAAACACTACAATAATAAAAAACGCCCATACGCAGGTGCACGTTACTCTTTGCGTATGAGTCCACCCGATATACACTACTTGTATGTTGATGGCTAGCTAGAGTGCTGTGGGTGGGATTTAAGGGAGCGACTCCTTTAGGATTGTATACGTTGAAGCCTCATATTCGGTACTGCGTTGCCAACCAAACAGATTTTCACAGAATATCACCCATAAAGAATACTTCCATGTAATCAGAGTGATTTAATCCTTGCATGGATGCTCAAATCATGGTGATATATTTATGTAATTCCTTTGCTTGCAACAATTGGCCTTATATATCGAGCTTGCAAATTTTGACATTGTTAGCGATATAGTTATAGTATATAAAAATTGCATTAATAATGAGGCCATGACACTTGCCATCACCGTAGCAGAGTCTCGGCAGAAAATCTGGCTAATTTCCTGTAACTGTTGACGTATACTGAAAACTATGATAAAATAGTAGCGGAGGCTCAACAGACAAGTGAGATTAAGAGTCTTACGTTTCTCAGCTTGATTCAGAAACAATCCGTGATAGTTTAGTGGCTAGAATTACCGCTTGTCGCGTGGTAGACCGGGGTTCAATTCCCCGTCGCGGAGCTTTTCTAAAGCGCAAATGGTTTAGTGGTAAAATCCAACGTTGCCATCGTTGGGCCCCTGGTTCGATTCCTGGTTTGCGCATTTTTTTTTTCGATTCTCCATTATGATAACTGCCAATAGAGACCAGGCACAAAGGGTCACCATTAATGCTATGTTAGACGAGGCTTTCATCCCGAATAATGTTGATATATGTGATCTATTGCCAATGGCTTCATACTGCATAATTGAGTACAATACAAGCTGAAGAGGATTTTACAGGCAATTCACATCTGAATAGTAGTTTTTTACACTGAATGAAGAGTTGGCACCGCTACAGAACCGTCAGAGAGTCGAAAGAAAGACTGACTTGATCCCAAAATCTATAATAAACAAGACCAGCACTCTAAGATCCCTCAAAGGAGAGTGCAAGTGCCTCATTTTGAGGGATCTGATTTGGCTCCAAAAAATTGCATACAGTACAGATTCAAATGTTCAAAAACAGGATTTTTCAAGTACTCAAGCTATTTACTTCTATTAGAGATAGGCACAATTATGGAGAGTCAGTATCAGTATTTCACTGATGAGGTGATCGAGGACTTCGAGAAGTCCGGCACCGAAAGGTTGGTGCAGTTGGTACAGGATTCGTCTCTAAGCGAAAGTGAAGTTGAACTTGTCGTATCGACAGTCTTCACTGAGATGTTGATGGTTTACGAAGAAGGGGGAATAAATGTGGAAAGTACAATCAACTTTTTGCAATTGGTAATACAAGATGAGAGTATAGCTACTATCTTCTGCGAAGTTTTCGATGCTTTTCCGCTTTCTTCGGAGTTGCAGAGTTTACTTCAATCTATTAATATGAGACAAAATGTAATCAAAGCCTCGACGCTTTCCAGTACAATCAGAGTGGAAACTTTGCTGCAGCTGGGTATCGTTCCGGCAGATGTTTTGAATCGACAGTTGAATGTTCGCAAGAGGGACGAGTTCTATACGCAAAAAAAATTTAATCTTCTTCACGAAGAAACGGAAGGATTTGCGAAGCTTACAGTTGAGATTCATGAGTTTTTCAGCAAAGACCCAAGCATAGAGAGAATAGATTACGCCATTCAAGCAATAGAAAAGATCATAGGTCATTATAGTCTTGATCCAAATCGTGCACTTGATATTCTTTTGGAGGTATATAGCAATCATTTTGTGAGTAAGCATGTCATTGCAATCGAGCTTTTGAAAAAGACAAGATGGTGGCCAAAAGTTGAAAGCGATTGCAAGACATCAATCGCAAATCTCTCTGTTGGCGGGAACGAAAATGCATCAAAATTGGTTGGGTTGAAATTGATGAAATACCCTAAGGACAAAGATTTACCAGAAACTTTCAAAATTTTAGTTGCATGTTTAATGAAGGAAGGTTTCATAAGTTTTGGATCACTATATAAGTATTTGAGGCCTCTGGAAGAGGGCATGCGGGACCTTGAAGATGCCTATAATAAAGAACTTAATGACGAGGTTTTCAAAGCAAGTGCAAGTGCACTTTCACTTGCTGCTCCGCTCCAAGATGACCCAGATACCGAAAACGATCGCAATGGAAAAGATTCGGACAAGAGGGCAGACCTGGCAACAGACTCAAGAGGTAAAGGATCAATCAAAGGTAGATCAGGGAATGAATCAAAGGTTGAAGAGCTTTTACGTTATAACATGAAATTTCAGATGTTACGCGTATTCTTGGGTAATGGCCTTTACTGGCCATCATTGTACATATTGTCGGAATACCCATATTTGTCAAACATTAATTCAGAGATTCCAGAGCTCATTTCAAGACTATTCACCTCAATGATAGATCCATTATACAAAAATGTCAAATCAATCGATGACGAAGAGCTATCTGAGTTACAGGTCTCTAAGAACATTGCATTTAGTCGTCCCTCTAATACGGTTTCTTATGAAGAATTCCCCTGTCTGCATCTCCTCAGCTTCAAACCCACTATCAAAAGCCACAGTCAGAAGAAGTTTGTCTACTTCTACTCTTCATGGGAGTCAGATCTTCCGAAAATAGATCTGGTAGAAGCCTTATTTTTTTATTCTAAGGAAATTTTGAAGTTTGTTGGTGTCAACATAGGGCGTGATCTAGAGTTATTCTACAAATTATGTGAAATTGGAGTATGGGATCTCACCAATACATCTGATGCAGAGAACAAAGAAAATTGGTTCCGGTTTTTCAGAAACTACATCTTCCCAACTATTCCAACTATCGGGGAAAATCCAATTGCAATAGATAAAGCATATTCTCTTTTGTCGTTCTATTCGATAGAAGACAGATTCAACTTGTACAGTGAATTGCATCAGGTCCTTGCCAAAAACAATCCCTTAATCAAAATTGCATATGGAAAAGCAGAACGTGCAACCAAAGATGTTATGAAAAGACTTTCAAAGGAAAATGTGAGGCCAATGATGCGTAGACTAGCGAAAATAAGCTTTTCGAACCCTCTTCCTTGTTTATTGGCAATCTTGCAGCAAATAGAGAGTTACGATAATTTGAATACCCTTGTTGTTCAAAGTGCGAGATACTTCAATAATTATGGTTGGGATAACTTGACATTGGCGATACTAATGAGATTGACTTCTTCTGGGAGGTCAAATATGCAAGATGACGGTTTAAATGGTCGTCAATGGATCCAATCTTTAGCATCCTTCATCGGGAAGATATGTCAGTACTACCCGAATTGCATAGACTTAACCACCATTATCACGTTTCTTTTGAAAACTTTCCACAACAATGAGAGTTTTGGTTTAATGATCGTTAAGGAAATTATAACGTCTATGGGTGGAATTCAATCGATCAATAATCTCACAATTCAACAGATTGAAATGGTAAATTGTGGTGGCGTACTCGAGAAGGTGGTTTACAGAACAATTGATGATTCTAGATACGAAAGGACGAAATCGGGTACATTGTTAGCATCATCACTTTTGAATATTGATGCGGTTAATGAAATGTTAGTGTTATTCAATCAGATGAGTAACGATTTACATTCGTCACCTGAAAATATTCACTTAAAAGTTCTAGCAAATCTGAGCGATGAAATCAATTCAGTCACTCATTTGTTACTTACATTGGTCAACTTCTTTTCTAACAGGGATGACCTCGAATCTTCATCTGTTCCATTGTTCCAGCTTTGTCAGGATTATGCTGTCAAACCTGAATGGGGATTTGAATTATGGAGACCCATTTTGGCTGCCCGAGAGAATTCTTCTGAAAAAATTCCGCAGTCAGATTTACTTGATTCCGTCTCCAACTTCTTGGATTCGCAGGCAATAGAGCTACCTCCCCAACTTTACTTTTCCTTTTGGACTTTATCTTTATATGATATCAACTTCTCTCAGGAGTTGTATGAAAGTGAGACAGAGAAACTTGAGTCAAGTGTCCAAAGCTTAAAGGACACTATAGCTATCAACCGAAAGAACAAGGACATTTCATTGACAACCATTAATTCCTACAAAAATGATATGGAAAAGCTTGAGAGCTTCTTGAAAGAGATTCCTCATGATAAAGCTTCACATTCAACACACAACACATCAGTACAAGAACGTTTGAAAGCAGAGGCTGCTAATTGGTTCACTACTGGAGATGGCTTAAAATATACCCAAGCATTCATACAGCACTGTGTATTACCAAGATCCATTCACTCATCTTTCGATGCTGTCTTTAGTTCCCTGTTTTTATTCAAGTTGCACGAATTGGAAACGAATCAGTTTTCAATATTAACAGCATTAAATGAGATATTCAACAAAAACATGTTGTTCGGTACCCTTTTCACCATCACATCAACTGAAGCTGAAAACCTTGGATTATTTTTATCTCATTTGTTCAGAAATCTAAATAATTGGGCAAAGAAGGAGGTTTTTGATACGGAGGTAGATTCAAACCCATTGCAAAATGAAAAAGGTGAAGGCATATCATTTCAAGACTACAGAAAAATATTATTCAATTTTCATCAGAACCTTTTAGATGACATCTCAAGAGCTCTTGAGGTCAAGGAGTACATGGCAAGAAGAAACGCAATTACTTTTCTCAAAAATTTGTTGGGAGTTTATCCAACTGTTGAAGATCATTGTGAGTCTATCGTAAAATTGATTCAAAATATTAGTGACACCGAAGAAAGAGGCGATTTAAAACTCTCTTCGAGTGCCTTGATCGGTCATGTGAAATCAAGGTCAAAAGACTGGGTCCATTTGTGGGACTTTGTAGATCTTCTGGATGAAGAAAAAGAAGCCCACTTGAAGAAAAGAAACGAAATCGAAGAAAAGATTAAACTTGCTCAAGAGAAGGAGAAACAGAGACAATTGGAATTGAGAAAAAAAGCTGATGCTGAAAAGGCAGCGGAAAAGCTCGCTTCCGCGCCCAAGCCTCTCAACTATGATGGTAATACACCTGCTCAACCTCGCAAAAATATCAGAGGAGCATCAGATACTCCCAGGGCTAGATATGACCGATACTCTACAATTAGTGAGCAGAGGAACTCTTCACTGGATGTTAAAGAAGATCTGGTGGCTAAGATTGAGGAGAAGAAGGAGGAAAAAGAAAAGGTAACGGAAGCTGGAAATAATGATAAAAAGAACAAGCCGGCAGATCTCAAGTCGAGACTATTGGAAGCCAAGCGCGAACTCAAGAAAAAGGTTGAAGGGACTGAGAATGATAATGACAGTGAGAAAAGAGAGCTGCCGGAAAGTACAAAAGATACAAAACAGCTGCCCATTGAAATACAAGGAAGAAAGATTGCATACCCCAAGAAGAGTGCCAGTAGTTCTGTTGATACGAATTCGAACAGAAAGAAAGAGGAACCCAAGCCTCCAAAACCCAGAGCACCTCTTCCGCCTCAAGATGTTGCTGCCAGAAAGGAAACTGATGTTAATCCGAGATTCAGTGATCAAAAGCGAAAGCCGAATGAAATTCAAAACGCTAGATATGGTTCTCAGCGAAATTATCCTAGTAACGCTCCATATGGATCTCAAAAAAGCAGACTACCTGTTCCACCTCCACCACCGATCAGTCTTAAACCTCAAGGAAAAAGCGAATCTTTTGGACCTCCTAGAGGACCTCAAAGATACGACAGTAATAAAAGAAAACACGAATCCTTTGGAAATAACAGAGGATATGATAAAAAGCAAAGATACTAAAAAAGTTTATCATTTCATTATACCTGTATAAATCAAATAAGTAAGTATGTTACAATAGTACAATATTCTATAATGCTTCTCCGGCTTTCAACAGTTTCAACTCAATATCTATCAAATCGTCTAGTTCATTGTCAACTTCGATTTCATTGATGTTTACCCGTTGTCGTTTGTAACTAGACGGCTCCAATTCATCTGAGTTTTCATTAGTAGGTTCGAGAGAATTAAGAAAATCTTCAATCTTCTTTAGGTGTGCCTCATGCCATATCAAGTGTCTGTCAAGATCATATTGACGATGAAACTTGCGTTCGCAATTTTTCTTAGGACATGGTAATCGCCTGTTCAGATGATTATTCACTATCATGTTAACAATTGATGCCTTGCCGGATTTTAATGTAGAATTGAAAGTATCAAGCGACAACTTGGACTCTTTTGTATCAGATATGCACTCTGGGTTTTCCTCATCAGATGAATAGACCTCTTCGAATTTTGATTCTGACAACAAAGTTGATCCAAGCTCCGGCTCGTTCTCTTGAAGTAGCCTTTCCAATTCCTCCTTTTCGTTTGGTCTCAAAAGATCATTGGGTATATTCTTGTCATGATATGTGCTGTAATGCTGGATTAAATCTGCCTTCTTTGAAAATCTGCCAAGGTCACAGTATTGACAGTTCCACAACTTAACCATTTTTTGATCGTCATGGCTTATCATATGTGAGCGGAGACCCTTTTTACCCACACATCCTTTTCCACAAACAGAACACTTAAGTTTAGGGTGATCAGTCTTGACATGGAGCTGCAAAGCAGACCATGTCTTAAAGCTCTTGAAACATCCTTGGTGATCGCACTGGTAGGTCGGAGAGTCTCCGTGAAACTTCAAATTATGCTGTGCAAGACGATATGGCCTGCTAAACGTCTTGTCACAGATTTCGCACCGCAAGACCTTTTCGTGAATCGATAACACATGATGTCTCAACGATTGGTGTTTGTAAAAAGACTCGCTACACCCTTCGTACGTGCAATCAAATGACTTTGTATGTGTGATTTCATGTCTTTTCAAGTGCTGAGGAGTGTTAACTCCTTTTCCACACACAGAACAGTGGAACGGCTTGCTGGTTGAATTTTCATGCGATATCTGGTGCACCTGAAGATGCGACTTCCTCAAGAAGGACTTCCCGCACCCTTCGTATTCACATCGAAATGGCCGGTCGTTGGTATGGGATCTGACATGTTGCTCCAAAAGTGACGGTTTTGCGTACGCCTTCGTGCACCCTTCGTGCTCACATTTGTATATCTTGGGTCGAGGCGTCCGGCCCCCGGACGCCGTCGACTCCGTATCCACCAGTGTCATCTATAGTCCCGTTGTAGCTCCCTCTTCACCTCTGAAAAATTTATAAATATTTGGAACCTGATGACACGAGCCGCAATTGCCCAATAGGGACACAACTCCAGTTCAACGGCCTGAGCGACGTGCTCAATAGCTTGAAACAAGCCAAGTGCCAACGACCGTTTTGGAGCTAACTACAACGTACCGAATAGAGCCACTGATATCAATGCGTATTCCTGCTGTGTGGGTATCGCAAACCAGCTGCCTTTTAGCCTCTGCTACAACGAACAGTACATAAGTATAGTGCAACGAAAAATATTACAGTATATGCAGAACCACAACATCCCACCTCTCCTTCATATAACTCTTCTTCTATTCTTTTCTCTGGTGTTGCAATTATTACCCAAATAGGTAATCTAGATAACAGGCCTAGGGCATACGCTAATCGTCCGAACATGGTTGGATGATCAGCCTGTTTCGGCGTGAGGGCCGCCGTCGTCGGCGAGCCCACACAAGCTACCACCGCTACACAATAGTTACTACTCTCGCGCCATCGATGTCTTTGCCCTGTTGTGATATGTTCACTGTGGTGATATGCTCACTGTGGTGAAGTATCGCCCAGATCAATAATCGGCCTTTTCCGCTGATAAGCATATACAGCACTCTACGATGCCCAATAGTTTAAAAGGTTCCATATTTGCACTTGCATATCATTGGAAACTTTTCGCTTTGTAGACTGTCAATAAGTAGCAATCTGTATACTGTATAGTTTGATCTGGTAAGTGAACTGAGTTTGTACTAAGTCTGTACTGAGTTTACATTAGGTCTTTGTCAAGTTCATTAATTTCATTTAGTCAAAAAGGAAAAGTAATTACGTGCATCAACATGGTAAAAACCTTAACAGAAGAAGAGTTCAATTCTCAAGTGACATACCAATACATTGACGTGATCGCAGAAAAGCTTGGAGGCAAGGTTTTGAAGTTTTCAGACGAATGGTTTGCTGCAGCGGAGAATTTGATCAAACCACGGGCACCAATTAGAGATGCGACGAGATTTACGCACGCTGGAGCATGGTACGACGGATGGGAAACAAGAAGGCACAACACAGAGGAGGCAGACTATGTAATTTTCAAATTGGGGGTTTCGTCTGCCAAATTGATCGGGTGTGAGGTGGACACAGCATTTTTCAACGGTAACCACGCACCCCACGTATCCGTAGAGGCTACAATATTGGACAATGATTCTCAGGCTGGGAACCTCAAGGAGTCTGACTGGGAGGAAGTTATTCCCAAGGTTGAGTGTGGGCCATCGAGGAAGCACTTTTTCGTTCGTGACTCATTAACTGCAAAAAACTACACCCATGTGAGGTTGAGAATGTATCCTGACGGTGGAATAGCGCGGTTCAGGCTTTACGGGTCCGTGGTGCCTATTATTCCAAAGGATGGGAATACGGTCTTGGATTTCGCAGCTGTTAATAACGGTGGAGTTGCTATCAGGTGCTCTGATCAGCATTTCAGCTCAGCAGGCAACTTGCTTTTACCAGGTAGAGGTCACGATATGTCAGATGGGTGGGAGACCAAAAGGTCTCGTGAACCAGGACATGTTGATTGGGCAATTGTGAGATTGGGCTCGCTCACAACAATCAAAGAGGTAGTTGTCGACACCGCACACTTCAGAGGAAATTTCCCCCAGAAGGTCAATGTAAAGGCGATCAAGGTCGACGACGAATCTAAGATTCCAGAATTCAATTCTTCTGACTGGACCACTGTGGTTGACGATACAAAGACTGGTCCTGATAAGGAACACATTTTCAAGGTTAATAACAGCTCCGTATTTTCGCATGTTCTCTTGACAATCATTCCCGATGGTGGTGTCAAGAGATTTAGAGTGTTGGGAACTGCTGCTCTCGCTTAAGTTTATATCGATATATAGGATAAAGTAGCAGGTTCACGGTCAACATTCCAATTAACTAGAACGATTCTATTTTGTAACTCTTTTTTTTATTTTTTTGCACTCATCGCATACTATAGACTAGAGTTCGATGAGGAAGAGATTACCCTTATGTCCACCAAAATCATAACAAATGAGACCTTACTAGCTTCATTGGACCAAAGAGTTCCCCGATACGAACTTTTTTCAAAGAGTAACGATTGGTCAAATGTCATCAATGCAACGTCTCAAACGTTAGTCTTGAAGCAATTAGAGCTGATAGCGAAAACCAACAATTTCTACAGCAGGCTGATATTGAAAGCATACATGCAGTTGATCGAGGATACTGGCGGTGAGATTTCTGAAGAAATGTACGAGTTTTATTGTTCGGATCTTATTTTGCAAGCTGTGGAAAATGGCCCCAATAAGCCTGATACCTTAAAATACTGGGTAGGAGGACTAGATACTGAAAAATCCAAGAGCCCAAACGAAAATGATGTGGTGGTGGTCAAAGAGAAGCAGAGAGTGATTTCTGGAAATAATACCACAGGCCATAGAACATGGGAGGCTGCACTTTATCTATCAAACTACTTGAATGATGGCCATTTTGATCTCCGAGGCAAGACGATTTTGGAATTAGGAGCAGGGACAGGATTGATGGGAATTGCTCTTGCCAAAAAATACTCCAGTCAATTCGGGGCATTAACCAGAGTTATATTGACCGATGGGTCAGCCGATGTTGTTCTGAAGCTCGACGAAACATTGCTGCTAAACCACATCACTAATGTTGACTCCCGCGAAACAAGCACATCAATTGAAAAGCACCAGCTTTTATGGGGAAAAGACGAATTAGATCAGAACCCCCAAAAACTGTATTTGCTTGCTGAAACTGATATTTTGGTAGGGGCTGATATTACTTACGATAGCCGAATACTCCCATTACTCTGCGAGACCATAAGAGAATTTTTCAACCATAAGACGCAGGCTGCAATAATTGCGGCTACTGTTCGCAACGATCAGACGATTAGCGAATGGCATGCATGCCTTAACGAATGGTTCCCCAACTCATGGGAAGTCCATCACGCTGTGCGTCGCCCAGAGGACCTAGAATTTAACTGTTGGTTTAATAAAGGCACGCCTGAGATCAAGGTATACTACATTGCAAAAGATGGGCAGATCTTCTCATAGCAGCCGCTTATCACCCACATCAAAGACGTTATTGGGATACAGGCGCTGCAAATTTTGCACCATCAACCCGCAATATTGCACAAACCTTTGCTACAAAATCTACATACAATCCAGATTGCAATACTTGTGCTGAGCAACTCATTATGGTACAAGTACACATATCACATTGCATAGCATATATAACATAGTTCCGATAAAATACATATACTGTTGATCGTATAGATCACGTACAGCGCATAGATAACATCTCAGATATCCAGCTTAGCATTCTTGGCACGTATAGTACAATCATTCCATCATATGAGCACATCATCACACAATACAAAGCTCTACGAGACAAAGCCCATAACAACAACCCCTTCAACTAATTCTGCGCCCAGCTCAAGCGTGAGCAAGAGGTTTCGGGCGGTGCAAGACAGATACAGACAGACAAAGACCAGACATATTCAATTCCAGAGCGACAACGAGTCAGACAGACACAGGCCTGACACAAAATCAAACAAATCCAGACAGACACTGTGTGCCGACCAGATTCACCCGGCCTGTACGTAGTATAAACGTGCACATACCAGAATATAGAGTCTTTGATTGGACAGTGTAACTTGAGCCGAATCCGAGCATTTTTCAACAGACAAGCTTCAATATAGAAAAGAACAGTTTAAACTCTAGTGTATAGTTAAGGACATATCAAAAATGGCTGTCAAATTTCCAACTCCCATGGCAAAATACTACTGGCCATTTGCCGCAGGTGGTAAGTATACGAAGATGTGATTGAGTGTGAATTGGGGGCGATTTCAAACCAGAAGTAAACAGTTTTTGGGCGCCGGGAAGACAGTAGAGAAAAGAGAGACGAATAACAGAGGGAGGAATTAGTAAGGAGGAACATAAGTTTGCGAGAGAGAAAGCAATTGTGATTGTGGCGAGTGATACTAGTCTGTCAGATGCGCCGACAGTAATCATCCGACACTTAGGGGGCCTGACTTCAGGCCCCCTAAGTGACACGACTGACATCTGGAAAACAGTGAGACAGACAAATTGAAAGTATGAGAGTCAGAAAGCCTGTCAGACTGACTGAGTGTCTTGTATGTGGCGAATTACCTCATTGAATATTAATGAATCTCATAATCCCGATTGTGAGCAACATTTAATCACATGAGTCAGCATCATCACTGACATCTCAGCTGCTCTGACCTTATGCAAGTTGCAGTGATATCTAAGTAGCATTTCATGATGGTGTGCTATGTATAACAGTCTTCTCGACGTAAAAGTCCTCTCGGTTTTCCGTTTGTCTTGGCCGAACCAAGCCATCGCTTAAATGGCGGGATTTCTAAATTTCGATTTCATTGACGCATTTGCACTACGAGAACTCAAGTGGTACTCTTGGCTTCCCTCCCCGACCTATACAATACACCCCGCTCACACTCCTATACCGTACCAGTACTAACTCATATAGCTACTATCACCTACTACTTGATATACAAGGGTAGCGTTGCTTCCATGAACTCAGATGAGTTCATCAACGACCCAAGACACCCAAGATTCGCTAACGGTGGAAAGTTCATCGATTTGGAAAAGAGAGATTAGATCCTCTGATTGCCCATCCTCTGGAGCGCCATTAATGGCGCTCCAGAGATGGCTACACTCTACATATCAATGCTTTGTACACGAATAAAAGAAATCCGTCATTTCAACAGACGTAATTTTTCACTCATCTATTTTCCAATTATCCCAAAACGTTAAATAACTTCTCGTCCTGTAGCCCAGCTTTTCCATTGGTTTGTCCCCATTGACGTAAATATCTTAAGACACTCCAGACTCCCCTTGACTACCCGTAGTGGTTCTGCCAGCCGCACAGCTTGATGCTGATTATCTGGGCCAATGAAATATCAAATTTCCCTATAATGGAATACAAGATCAATTCACTGCTTCATTATATGTGCGCTTCATATGAAGTACTTTTTCAGTCATACATACAGACTATTGTTCCACGGTTAGAACGACTTAACCCATGGAAGGCTATATAGAGGTCTTATCTATGAGGGTGTCAACGCATACTCATAATATAACTGTAGGCAATATCGCAAGCAATCAAATTATTAGCATCTAAGTGATACATTATCTTCAAAGTGCTTTTTGACGTTTGCTTCTAAGAAAACGTTGACGAGTCACTAGAGTGTAAGCGAGTCTCGCATAGTGAAAGGTTTGGTAGAAGTGTCTCTTATAAGACAGAATACCCAGAGAAGAGCCAGAAGGTGCGTGGTACAAAGCACAGTGTAAGACTGCGAAGTGCCGAAGACAGAAGCGAGTGTCCCACAGGTGGACATTTATAGTTTGACAGAAAAGCGGCGAAAAGGAGCAGCCGTAGGAAGACGGGTCATAGCTCAGCTAGACGAAGAAAGCCGTTTTAGTGCAGTATAGAGTGCAGGGTAAGCATTGAGCCTTATATAGCTGGACCAGGCTAATAGAACAAAAAGGAGATCAAAGACTTCAGTAGCATTGCTCTCAACTACGGAGACGAACAGGATTGTCAGAGTAACTGACAGGAGAGTAGCATGAGTTACTATAATAAGGAAGAAAAGAATTCCAGAATCGTAGGCGAGTTGGATCCAATAAATACATACCAGACGTCAACGTCTGGCGATGGGGAGAACAAAAACTACCTCAGACGGTTTGTGGACTCATTCAAACCGTTTGACTTTGACAACTTTCCCGAATACGACGACGATGAGCGAAGTGTGTCGGGATACTCCCGGTCGCAGAACGGGTCAAACTTCACGTCACCAGTGATGTCGTCTCCAATGAGATCTCCATTCCATCCTGGCCATCCACACTTTGATTACAGTAGACTAAGTGAGTTGGAACGAGCTGCGATGTTGACGTCGACCAGTCCGTTGTCGAAGAGTTTGAGATCGAGACACTTGTCCTTGATCTCGTTAGGAGGTGCTATCGGTACAGGTCTTTTCATTGGAAGTGGAAATTCGTTATCGTCTGCAGGTCCCCTTGGGCTTTTGATTGTGTGGTCGTTCGTGTCGCTGATTATGTTTGCTACCATGTCTTGCTTGGCAGAGTTGGCCACCGCATTCCCTGTATCGGGTGCATTCGTCACATTCAACACACTTTTCATAGATTCTTCATGGGGTTTTGCTATTGCATGGAATTATGCTATCCAATGGCTTGTTACTCTTCCCTTGGAGTTGGTGGCTGCGTCTATCACTGTCAGATACTGGAATACCTCCATTGATCCATCAATCTTTGTTGCTGTATTTTATGTGGTGATTGTCATCATAAATTTGTTTGGTGTGAAAGGTTACGGAGAAGCAGAGTCTCTATTTAGTCTCTTGAAAATTATCACTATCATTGGTTTTACCATTCTCTCGATTATTTTGATCAGTGGAGGTGCGGGTCACGAATTCATCGGTGGTAGAAATTGGCGTTCTCCCGACGGTGGGTTGTTCAACTCTCACTCCCCTTTCAAGAACTGTTGTGCAACAATATCCACAGCTGCATTTGCATTTGCTGGTGTAGAGTTATTTGGTCTTGCAAGTTGCGAAACTGCAAATCCCAAGGTCTCTATTCCAAAGGCTATGAAACATGTCTTTTGGAGAATTATACTTTTCTATATTTCCTCCATATTGATGATCGGATTGCTTGTTTCTTACAAGTCTTCTGAATTGCTTGGAAACGACCAGGATGCAAAATCTACAACAGCTGGAGTCAATATCAATGTTTCGCCTTTTGTCATTGCCATACACAGAGCGAACATTCCAGTTCTACCTTCCATTTTCAATGCCGTTATAATCATCACCGTCTTGTCAGTTGGAAATGCTAGTGTCTATGGTTCATCCAGAACATTGGCTGCGTTGGGTGCCCTTAGACAGGGTCCACCCATTCTCAACTATATTGATAGACAAGGTAGACCTTTGGTGGCCCTTTGCGTCCAATTCGTCATTGGTTTGCTTGGATTCTTGGTTGCTTTACCTGGTACATCCAGAACAACAGATATTTTCGACTGGATGTTGAGTTTGAGTGGACTTTCGTCCCTATTTACGTATTTTTCGATCTGCTTATGTCACTTACGTTTTAGACGTGCTTTGTCGGTAAGGGCAAGAGTACCCGAAGAAGAATTGGTTTTCACAGCAAATAGATTTTGCCCCTGGTATGCAATGACGGCGATTGTCATCGTTCTCTCCTTACAGTTCTGGGCAGCCCTCTATCCTCCAGGAAACGGCTCAAAGGCCGACTTGGAGAGCTTTTTCCAAATCTATCTTGGTGGTCCTGTCTTGGTGGCTTCCTACATTGCACACAAAATCTACGCGAAAATCTTTTTGGGAGTCCCTCTCACCAAGCTTTGGCTCAAAGCAGAAGAAATAGATGTCGACACAGGTAGACGTGAGATCGACATCGATGCCCTCAAACAAGAGATAGCTGAAGAGAAACAGGCTTACAAAGAGTGGCCGTTTTACAGAAAAGTATATAATTTCTTCTGTTAATATTGTATATTAACCTTTTTGCAGATTTATAGATTATGGAAAAGTATATCATGATGTTTTATATTAGCCATACATGTTTCTATCTCTATTACCTACCCTATATAATATCCCGAACGTTACCACAAGAACTACGTTATGTAGTTTTTGTGAAAATTGTGGAATTTCGGTAAATAGTGTAATTAGTCCCTTATTCGGCATCCACAGACGTCTATACAGTGTGCCTTGTTTTATTTTCATTAATTGTGTCGTGATCTTGTGTAGTTCTTTTTGAACAATATCATGGCGCCAGCATCGCCGTGTGAAAGCATTGTGATACATGAGAATGCCTCATTAATACTGGAAACTCTCCTTCATTCTGGAGGTACTAGCAATCCTAACCACTTGCGGTAGTTAGACATAGCGAGATTGTCTGCTTCCAGCTCCAGGCCGAAAACCATCGCCTCTAAGCTCAGTTCAAGTCGAAGGTCTAAGAAACGGGGTTTCGACTGGTTCACAACCCCTGGCCCAGCCTCATGTTTGCTGAATGAGTAGTTAGTCTCACCTTCGCACCTCTCCAAGCACATTTCGTTCTCTTCGTGCTTGTTGTTGCACAAGCAGCACACATACATGAACTTCTTGTGTGACTGATACTCCACAATCGGAGACATGGCCTGTGTATCCAGTGTCTCGTCGTCCGACATTGTGAACTCAAAGATATCTTGCTCCTGGCTTTCGTCCCGGCCGGCCATGGAATTAACTATGGGACCGTGAGCGGAAGCCACTTCTTGCGGTTTTTCTATTTCTTTCAGCATTGGATCGTACTTCTATTCAATACCTATCTAACCCGATGCTAGTCTCTTTTTCACTACTTCTCAGTACCTTGCTATCATTGGGTATTTATATTTTGCAGACTGTGGAACCAATCGCAGTAATGACTGTATATATGATGATTTTTTTTCAACAGATTACTCAAACAACTATAATGGTTATTGCTCAAAGCACAAGACTAATAGTAATATAACGCAATATCAAGCTGCGAATACCTTGATATTTATAATTCAGAAGTAGAGAAAGTGGCTGACAAAAACAGGAATTGAGATAAGAAAATTAAAGCATTATCATATCCACATATATACGTATATATATATACATTAGTCATATATCTTAGAAAGCATAAAGGGGGATTAATAATAGTAACAGGAAAATAACAGCATGACAATATACTCCTTTTTCATCTTTGACAGGCACTGCAATTGTGTCTACAGCAGAGAGTTTGGGCATGGGACCAATGAAAAGGGTACGGTCAACAAAATAAATGACTCAAACACGTCGAAGTTGCTCTTTGGAGTAATGTTCTCACTCAAGAACTTGACGTCTAAGTTGGGCGACCAGGAGATGAAGAACTTTCTCAAGTCGTTTTCGTCGTCGTACTGCCGAATCCACTTCTTGGAGGCAGCCACGGGCTTGAAATTCGTGCTTGTGTCAGACAACAGCCTCGACAACTTGCAAAACGTGCTCTGGGAGCTCTACAGCAACTACTACTTGAAAAACGTTGTCTACAACAATTTGAGCCCCATTGATTTCCAGGAGAGTGAAAAAATCAACAACAGTAACTTTGTGAGAGAGACTGATGACTTCATACAATCATTGCCTGTTTTTGTCTGATCCAATCGGTTCCATCCCAACAACAGCATATGACATCTTCACTTCCACTGGGTAAACTATGCGCTTGCAGCTCAAGCCTCTGAGTCTTTTTCTCCTAGGCGAGAATTATGCTATTGGCAAATTCAAAGGGCCAGGCCAGATAGTTTTGTGCCAACATCTATTTATTGGGCCTCAGCAAATTTCTCCTTTGCTTAATACCTCATATAACGAATAGCCTGTGATATAGCCCAGGGGCTATGCATTTAGACCGTCTATAGTCATTAAATCCCAACATTTGCATTAATAACACTATATTGATTTACCATTTCACCCAGATGACTTCCCGATGACTTCCAGTAGTCTTCAGTAGTCACCCTGTATATGTCTAAGAGTCATGAGTCAACCGAAAACGTTTTCGAGTCAAATCGGTGTACCGATTTGACTGATGTCTAGGATGGTTCTGGTGCGAGGCATTCTTTATCATCTGGAACCTACCGAAGCACGAATGGTAAAATTTTCATAGCAGAGACGAAGAAAAGAATATATTGGTGTAGAAAGAAGTGTTCTTTCTAGAGGTGGTTGTCATACGTTGTCATACGTTGTCTTTGTTGAGATTGAGTGACAATTGTGCTTGAAATGCAACCGAGGCCCGTTAGTTTAAAGTCTGCGAAACATGAAGTGCTCTTCTTGAGTTGCGTGAGTATGGGGCAGTTTCTCACGCAGGCGAGTATTACGACGTCGTTGAGTGCCATGAACGTTATTCAGGAGTCATTCGAAGAGCTCAGTGGAGCGACGTCGTCGTCGCAGAAGCTCTGGTTCATGGGTTCGTTCGCATTGACAGTGGGTACTTTTATTTTAATCAGTGGCCGGATTGGTGATGTTTTCGGCCTCAAGGGCACATTTCTCGTAGGATGGGCGTTTGCGAGCTTTTGGAGCATGATGTGTGGGATATCGTACTACACTGAGTCGATTATATTCTTTATTGTTTGCAGGGCGTTCCAAGGAATCGGGTTTGCATTTTTGATGCCTTGTTCCATGGGTATTTTGGGGCGAACATATCCCATTGGAGCCAGAAAGAACATAGCATTTGGACTAGTTGGCGCATGCGGTCCCTCGGGAGCATTTGTTGGTGCGATCATGGCTGCCGTATTCGCGGAAAAGGTGTGGTGGCCATGGGCCTTCTGGACCATGGCTATCGTATGCGGCATATTGGGCGTTATAGCTTACTTTGTGATTCCTCTCGAGAACTCACCTCGGAGCGAGTTCTTTGCTAATTTGAAGAAGATGGACTACGCGGGACTGCTTGTCGGCATCATTTCCTTACTTCTATTTAATTTTGTATGGAACCAAGGTCCCGTAGACGGCTGGGACTCTCCGTATCTAATTGTACTATTGATCGTCTCAATTATACTAGGTATCTCGTTCTTTTTCGTGGAACAGAAGGTAAAGTACCCGTTGGTACCACCAGAAATGCTTAATCTTCAGATGGGATTGGTTCTCTTCATTATCAGTCTCGGATGGGGTTCATTTGGGGTCTGGCAATACTACTATTGGTCACTTATCTTGAACTTGAGACATTATTCTCCTATTCAAGGAGGTTTGACATATACTCCACTTTTTGTTCTTGGAATAATTGCAGCATTGGGTTCGTCCATTATTATCACCAGAGTGAAACCTTCATATTTACTTTCATTTGCAGCGATGTGTTTCACTTGCGGATGTATTATGCTTGCAGTTACACCAGTCGACGAGTCCTATTTCCAATTGACCATGGGTACCATGTTCATCCTCTGTTGGGCCATGGACATCAGTTTTCCCAGCGCAGCCATTATTTTATCCGACTATCTTCCTATACACAACCAGGGAATGGCTGGTTCTTTAATATCTACATTCATTAACTACTCGGTATCACTATTTTTGGGTATCGCAAGCAATGTCGAGTATCAGATATTCATCCATACTAAGGATGAGTTGCAAAGTTATAGAGCTGCATTATATTTTGGCACTGGAATTGGGGCTCTTGGTGTCCTTTTTTCAATTTATTTCATAATATGCCAACATAAGGAACCCACAAAGACCATCGAGGACGCCTGAGCAGCACACATGCTACTCCAAGAGTAGATAAGTTTTGACTTTGATGTATAGTCTGCTTGGCTGGATGGTTGATAGTGAGACGTGTCTGGCACAATATCAAAAAAATCGGTTCCCCCGAAGTTTCAATAGAGTAGAGTTAACATATAAAGCATCAATCAATCATATATACGCGGTATATTGGGTATTACAATTGTAAATAATCATAATAGAGCTCCATAAATACCTACTTGTCGAGAAAGAAGTGAAAAAAAGACAGAAAAAACGACAATTCAATCACACACAATTTCAAGATTCCTGGTAAATACGATTTTTCACCATGTCAGCGGTTTCAGCAGTATCACAGAATAAATTAGGGAAAAGACTGGAACTACAGGGGTTGATACGGGAGTTCCAGAGTAAATTGGGGCTGGATTGGGACAAATACCATGAGACATTGAGTTTGTTTTTGATCGGAAAGTTGTCTAGATCCGAGCTTGTGGAAGCGATACGACCTTTATTGAAGGATGGACTTTATCAATACCACAACAGGCTATTGCTCTTGAATTTTGCAAATTCATTCAAGGATGGCTCGCTAGACTTTCAAAACGAGTTCTCATCGTTTTGGAACAAAAAGGCCAGTAGGACCAAGAATGTAAAATCCACACAGTATGAAAAGTTCAAGCAAAATATAATGGGTATACCTATTAGGGAGCGTAGAAGAATAAAGAGTATAACACGAGACAGTGGAAAGAGAGGGAAGCTCAATGCCTCGATCACTTTGACGCGACACGCTCTTTTACCAAAAATTCCAATGATTCAAGATAAGGAACAACAACAATTACAGGTGAACAATTTGGTTCAATGGCAACAGGACGTGGTAAATGGAATAAATACGCCAATAGCCAGTGAAAATTACGAGTTACCAGACTATGATAATCTTTTCAGACGAGTTTTAATGATAATGAGAGAAAATGGATTGACAGGGGGATTAAACGGACAAGTACTTGAAGTTGTGCTACTAGGACTCGAAATTCATTTGAAAAATATCGTCGAAAGCGCAATGGAGGTTGCAAGATACAATGAAAGCAAGTACACAAGTAACGACTTCCTTCCCATTGCCGATGATAGAGACGAGAAAGGTAAAGAGAAGGACAGAAAAAAGAACGGACTGCGGAAGAAAAAGCAAGACATCAACTTAAACATTGCTGATTTGTATGATACATTAGAGATGTATCCTCATATAATAGAAAATTGTGGACCCAAGGTGAGATTACCTAGTGTGATGTTGCAAAATGATGATATGATCGATGACAATAACCCATATAGTTTACCACCCAGACCCGACACAGTTCCTCTTTCGACGGCATCAGCTGCAAATGGCATTTTAGATAAAGCAAAAAACATTAATAATGGTTCAGTCAATAATGAAGGTGAACTCAATAAATCAGCTGTCGCTAAGGATGACAAGAAAGCTGTCGAGTCGACCAATTCCCAGACATCGAAACAAAATGCACCTCCTCAAAAAGCAGACACACATATAGGCACTACAGATGAACTCAAATGGGTGGTCAATGATTTATTGTCAATTATGTAAATTAATTATCTGGGATTAAATATGTATCTCTATATGTACATATAACCATTAATTTATGATATTTAATCTCGCCTGTATGGGCATTCTGTTGCACCTAATTTGGATAATATGTTAACAAACTCAGAGTTCGAGAATGATTCATCAATAGAACCAAACACTAAAGGTTTGGAATGGTTGAATGCAAAACGTAAAAACGTAGAAGCAGGTGTGGTAGATTTCGAGAAGCCAGACTGTAACACGCTTTTTTGTACGGCGGGATCGTCTGGAGTTATACTCAAGTGTATAAAATTAGACTCAATCTTTTCAAAAGCATCCGAACTGACTGCTTCCACAGTAATAATATATGCCACATCCATTGACATAGCTGCAAATTCGTCAACAACCTTCGCAAGACTCGATGCATCATCTATGGTCATCTTTTGTGCATTTATGTCTCCCAATTCCTGGACACTAGAATTGAATCTGATATGATTGCGATTGTCCAATAGATCATAGTACGAGTCATCAAACTTTATGCATCTTAAGAAATAATTGAAATTCCAATTCGGCTTCTTGACACTACGTTGTTTTAAATGATCAAAACATCTCAGCAAACTCATATTCAATAGTTCACTTTCCTTTTTCCCTGTAAATACTAATGCCACATTAGATCCAGAAATGACGTGTCCAACAAGAGATAGGTATTCATTGATTATATCTTCATTGGAAGAAAAGTGAGGAAACACTTTATTGAAGGTGCCGTTTTGTGACTGAGTATTCTGTATATTTTCCCCTACTTTTTGAGAGTCGGGTTTGATATAAATCCTTATTTTCAGTTCATAGTTCATTATGGAATCCTCTAGAATCCGTCTTTGTTGATCATGCTTCTTCTTCTTGAGCTCTATGTTCTCAACATCTGATTTGATATCATGCAAAACGGAGTCGATTTCGTCCTCCTGATTTTTCGATTCATTGAACTCTGATTTAAGGACGTTCATTTGACGGAGTAAAGAACTTCTTGTTGCTTCGAAGGACCCCACAGCAATTTCAATGGTAGAAAGCTTCTTTTTGAGATCATCATTCTCTTTAAATTTTTTTTCCTTACTTTCTTTCATTCTGTCAAGTGTGGATTGTAGCTCTTTTAGTTCCAATTGACTAGCTTCAACATTTTTATCCAAATTATCAAGTTCTTCTACCTTCAGCTTCAAAGATCCATTCAATTCGTCATCTAGTATATCCATCTCTCCCTTGAGAGTTTTCTGTTTTCTAAGTTTAGTCTCGTCTACTTGATTCTCCAATATCTCTATTTCTTTCATAAGTCGTTTAATATCTTCCATCTCTGTCTCATCTTTATAAGATTTTGCGGTATGAAGCTCGTTCTGAAGCTCGAACTTTATCTCATTGTACTGATTGTCTAAGTTGTTAGAAAGCTCCTTTATCTGAATGTTGATTAATTGTTCTTTATGTGAGACGTTTTTCATTGCTGACTCTTCGGTCAACTCGAACGATCTTTTAGCAGACGTTATATCCATTTGCAAGTCACTCAATCTATGAACAAGTTTTTTATGACTTCTTTTTGTTTCTACTAGCTCAGCGTCTAGGTCATCTGCCTGTTTTTTCAAGTCTTTTAACTGATGATCTAGCTCAAATTCAAGGTCCACTTGTTTGTCCATATCTTCTGTAAACAACAGCTCCACCTTCGCCAATCGCGTTCTCAATGAGTCATCTCCTTTATTCACAGGCCCCACAGGCCGTTTGCCTAAGGTTTCACGGATCCCCATCAATTTGTTAATATGCTGCATGTCAAGCTCTGAGCCAGTGTTTCTCTCCCCCGGCTTGGGAATATTAGTTCCTCGCTTGTTCTTCTCAGTCATTATGTTGAGTTCTCGCAGAAGCCTCGATTTGGGAAGAGGTATATGCGACTTGAAGTTCTTGTCTTGTCGACTCTTATCTCGGTTATTCAAATTTTCCATCTCTTGTGTCTCAATATGTTTTCGCTTGATACTCTGTGTATTTTCCGTGTTATCTATCCTCTTCAAAACTCGATCCTCAGCTGACACTTTATTTACAGTGCCCTCAAGAGACAGACGCACCGCTGAAGGTCTCTGGTCTTCTGCTATATCTGACATAGCACGTCCTTATTTATCTGAAACAATCTTGATACTTAAGTTGCGTGGTGAAAATGTCCGAAAATTACGCTGTTGATACTCCTTCAAATAATTACAACAGTATTAACAGCCCCAATGAAGTGTACAGACGTGTTTTCAAACAAATGGGAGATCGTTGGTATCTAAAGGAAGTAAGTTGGGAGATATGTTTACATGTTTAGCGTAGATGTAAACAGCTTAGATACACATATATAAAGAATTCACGTGATCTGTATTTTGCAAGAAAAGACTTGGACCGACGATAAGAACGTATTTACAGGTTTTAATGGTCACAATGGCGACAATGGTGGCCATATCCAGCCCACTGGTGTGTGGGAAATATATGTCGTCGGCTGGGCTGAAAGAAATAGCTTCCAAAAAGGATTTGTAGTTTTGTAAACCAGTGACATCAGCAGTGGGAATTGAAAGCAGCAGCACTGACGAACAAGAGAAGAACATGCTATCGGGATAGACTATGTACGACTCAGACTAGTTGAAGTCCCTGGACTGCAAGTTACGAGTCATGGCAGGAAGTGCAACCCTTATTCCGTCTAATTCCTTTGTCATCTTGACCTGGCAGCCCAAACGAGAAGTTTCGGTCAAACCAAAGGCCAAATCCAACATATCGTTCTCGTCATCGTCCGGCTCTGGAATCAGATCGTAATAATCAGGGTCGATGATGATGTGACAAGTGGAGCACGCACAGGACCCGCCACATGCACCTTCCATGTCCAAGTTATATGCTTGTGCAATGTCCAAGATATTGTCTCCTTCAGCTACTTCGAACGTAAGTTGCTCTCCAGACTTTGTTATGAAAGTGATGTGAAGCTCTTCCCCCGGTTTGGGCTTATGGATGTGTCCGTGCATCCTTATAGCTGATTGATGCATTAACTTCATCTGCCTAAAACCAGCCATCGGTGCCCTGTTTTTCATCATTTGGGACCCGAGATTGTTGAGGGCCCGATATGCATTAGGTAGCCTCCGTAGCATCATGTCAAAGATATCAGAAGAATGAAAATGCTCTTATAAATATAGTGAAAAATGGGTGGCCAACGGTTAGTAGATCTTTTTTTTTTTTTTTCTTCCATCTCGATGAACCTATTATAGCATGGGATTAGTCAACTATTGAATGGTGTTGCTTGATATCAATTACCGCAAAATGGCACCCCTGAGCTCGATACTGGCCAATTTACACATATGGGAACATAGTACACTGGACAGTATCCTAAATAGTATCCTAAATAGAATCTTTTCTCCCTTCTCAATACTTCAAGTCTGAAATCAAATATGTTTAGTATTCATCTATAGAAAATTACAAAGAAATGAAAAGCGCCTCAGACAGTGGATTTTCAGAGTATCGAGACTACCAGAACTTGCTTGCAAGAACTAAGAATATCAACAAAATCAAGACGGCGATTATAGCGTAGCTTATGAATTTGTTTGCAGTAATTCGCCTGCTCATGGACTTCAAGGTCTGAATTGACTTGTCCACGTAGCCATCGGCAGCCAACAATGTGTTTCGCGCACCCAAAATGGTTTCCCTTTGCGACCTGAGGTCGTTCAATATATTTCCCCCGATTCCTTCGGTTTCAATTGCGACTCGCTGGCTTTCTCTGAGTCTCTGCGATGATCTTTCGAGCGATGAGTTGTTGTTGAGAAGCTGTCTTCTCTGCTGGTCGTGAATGTCTCCAGAGCCATCGCCTGCATCGCCTCTGTACCCAAAAAGCTCGTTTCTGTCGTCGTTATCCAAGTGTTCCTTGAGTTTCGTCTTACACTCCTCAATCTGTGTCCTATATTGACGAATCTTTGCATTGTACAGAGATCTCTCATCTGTGGGCAAGTTCTGCACCTCTATCACCATCTGGTCTAAAATCTCGAGACCTTCATCGGTGGAAGACTCAGTCACCTGTAGAAACTTTCTCCTTTGGTCTGTCCATAGTTAGTAACTTTGCTATCACTTTCGCCATATAAAATCACTTACCTCCTTTAAAGCCAGCAACTTGAGACAAGTTGGACTTAGCTTCTTGGATAGCCAATTGTATATCTGACTCGTATGAGCTGAAGAGTTCCGACATTTGTATATAACCGTATAAACTATACTTGTCACTTGGATAAATATTTATATTGAATGACCGGAAAAGTATCACAGATCGAGAAAATGAACCTCACCATCTCTACTGAAAGACCAAGGCATAAACGACAAAAGGGGACACGCACAGAAATATTCACACACAATCCATAACTACTGTGTATTCACACTGATATCTATACACAAAATTGTAGTATATACTCTCTCACAAGAGGTTTATCTAAACGAAAATTTAAAAACTCTAGCTCTTTGTAGTTTCGAACTCATCTCCAGAAATGTCGTTGGGATACTCGTCACCTTTCAACTTGTACTTGTTGAACGCAGCTCTGATCTGGCTCAACAAGGTTTTGTCAACGGCCTGGTTAGAATCGTAAGAGCCATGGGACAATGTGGGACTGAGCTCGTTGTCTTCATGCATTTCACGAGTGACATTCACACCCGTATTGGTATTTCCAAACTTTCTTGCCAATCTCACAGCTTCCTGACTAGCTTCTTCTGTCTCATCGAGATCTAACGAGTGGATGGTGAGATTCAATAGCGATTTTCCGGACTTTCTTCTCACCAAACGGCCCGGGAACGGTCCAGTCTTTGGCATCCATTGAGAAATGTCATCGCTATCCTCCGGTTTGTTGTAAGCATGTGCTGGAGATTTTGGAGTGTTTGGAGTCCTCGGTGTTTTAGGAATTCTACAGGATATACCATTATCGTGAATCCATTTTGCAGCCACAGCGGTCCACCCACATTGATGTGAGGCACCAAGACCCCTACCAGTATCACCATCGAAATATTCATAAAAGTTCACGTAGTCCTTGAAAAGCGGATCATGATTCAAGATCTCAGAGTCTCCATTGCATGCCCGGTTGCCGTCCGAGTCCGGAATGAAAAGATGAATAAGACGATGTTGAATTTCCTCTGCACATTGTGCCAAATTCAAATATTGACCCGAACCCTTAGGACACTCGACTTTCAAATCTGGGCCGTAGTACAAATAGAACCTTTGCAATGCTTCTACTAGCAAGAAATTCACTGGAAACCAAATGGGTCCTCTCCAATTAGAGTTACCACCAAACATACCAGAATCAGATTCTCCCGGAAGATATTCCACCACGTACTTCTGCCCGTTCACATCCATCTCAAAAGGGTGATCCTTGTGATATTTGGAAAGAGATCTTATGCCATAAGGCGACAAAAATTCATCCTCATCTAACATTTTTTCCAATATTGCCGTGAGTCTATCCTTATCAACAAGGGCAAGAAGTAACCGTTCACCTACACCCCTTGTTTCCATTGAAGCGATATTTCTTTCCGCAACTGACCTTCTATTTTCTATGAACCAGTTCAATCTTTTCTTGAACGAAGGGAACTTATCTAAAAGTTCAGGTTCTAAGGTCAACGATGCATATAAAGGTATCAAACCCACTAATGATCTCACAGGCAAAGCCTGAGAGTGATTCCCATAACTGATTGCGTCATAGTAAAAGTTGTCCTCATCATTCCATAGAGAGTTTTCCGTTGCATCCGTATCGTTTTTAGAAGCACCTCTGAATGTCATAGCATCGGATATCAAAATGAAGTGCTCAAAAAACTTGGAAGCAATATTTTCATAGACTGGTCTCGTCTTCGCTAACTCTAAGGCAATATTCAACATCTGTAGACAGTAAAATGCCATCCATCCAGTTGAATCCGCCTGCTCCAAATTACCTCCTGTGGGAAGATCTTCCGATCTGTTGAAGACGCCAATGTTGTCCAACCCAAGGAAACCCCCTTCAAAGATATTATTCCCATCCGAATCTTTTCTATTGACCCACCAAGTGAAGTTGATTAGTAACTTCTGAAATACATTCTCAAGAAAATCTAAATCTTCACTTCCGTACATCTTTCTTTCAATCTTGAATATTCTGTAGGCGGACCAAGCATGAACAGGAGGATTGACATCTGAAAAGTTCCATTCGTAAGCTGGAACTTGACCATTTGGATGCATGTACCATTCTCTAGTAAGTAAATCTATCTGCTTTTTAGCAAACTCGGGATCTATCATGGCTAAGGGAATACAATGGAAGGCTGTGTCCCAGGCTGCAAAAAATGGATACTCCCATTTATCAGGCAACGAGAGAATATCCTCAATGTAAAGGTGTTTCCAATCTTTGTTTCTACCATTGGCTCTATTAGAAGGTGGTTTTGGTGTATTTGGGTCACCTCTCGACCAATAATCATGTACAAAATGGTAAAATTGTTTCGTCCATAAAAGACCAGCAAACGCTTGTCTTTGAACTTGTCGAAGTTCATCACTAATTGGAAGAGGAGTAACTTTCCAGTAAAAGGCATCAGCCTCGTCTTGGCGTCTTGCAAAAACTTGGTCAAATTCGAATTCATCAATTTCCTCGGGTGACTTGCTAAACTTGTATCTTACGGTAACATAGTCACCAGGTGGGACGCCTCCATCTTTGTCAAAAGCAAACCACCCGCATGATTTAGTCCCAACTCTCTCTGGGTTTACCACATCTTCAAGCTCACCAACAACATGATCATGGAAAGCATCTTTAACGTATTCATACTTGTTTGGTTGATCGTACAATTTTTTGGTATTGGTTTCGTTTTCCGTGAACAAAATACTTGGATCAATGTCAGACGCGTTTTCTGTAAATCCAGGAGCGGGGGCAAAACGCAAGAATTGCTTGCCAAACTTACTGTGCTCAATTTCAATTGTGTAATCGTCGTAAGCAGAAAGTTTTGGTTTGCTTTTCCTTGATTCTTCAGTCCCCCAAGCCCATGTATTTCTTAAAACTAAATGGGGAAGTATATGCAAAGGAGCAGCCTCATTGCTCCTGTTGTATGCTGTTATTCTGAAATTCAACTCATCGGGATCTTCATCCCCCTTTGCCATTTCAAAAACAACATCGAAGTATTTATTGTCGCTAAACATATCGGTGTCAGTTATTTCATATTCGTCATCGTTTCTTGTCCTCTTCTGGTTTTCTTCAATCAAATGGTCGTAACAAAACTCAGATTGTGGATATTTGTATAAGTATTTCATATAGGAGTGAGTAGGAGTATTATCCAAATAGTAGTAGCATTCTTTGACGTCTTCCCCATGGTTACCTTGTGAGTTGGTAAGTCCAAACGCCTTTTCTTTCAAAATCTTATCTTTACCATTCCACAATGCCATTGACAAACAGATCAACTGGTGGGTATCCGATACTCCAGCCAATCCATCTTCACCCCATCGATATGTTCTTGATTTGGAATGCTCAAAGGGGAAGTCGGACCAGGCATCACCATTGTGGGAGTAATCTTCTCTCACTGTTGCCCACTGACGCTCAGCCAAGTAAGGTCCATATCTGAGCCAATAATGAGACCTTTTTTTGTTTTGGCGCATCCGCTTTTCCTCGGCGGTCAACAGTAATGTTTCTGGACTGTCTGACATATTCGATTTCTATTATTCTCTATAAACGTCGACAGGCTTAACCCAATTTGCGGAAATACTAATGATTACACTTCAAATGCCACTAGTGTGTGTTATATGCCCCTAATATTTGTTGATTGCTCTTGTAAGATGTAACCGCCTCAGTTTTTCAATTCTAAGTGATTTAACAAATCTAGCTCCAAATCAAGCTCAATTGACCAACTTTTGACACAAAAGAGATATGTGTATCTTGTCTCACGTTCCTCTTTCCAGGGATCCTATCGAGAGCTAGTTGGTAATGTGTATTACCAGATAAAACTAGACTAACGACCTAATGCGATGAAAGAAATCAACGATATTAGTGTTTTAATCGAATTGAATGAGCTCAATTACACTTTTCTTATAGACAGATGTAATATATCGAGTTTTTGAGAACTAGTTTACCGTTATATATACCTTCGATCTAAAAATCGAAGAAAAGAAGTGTGGTTCAAATAGAGGCAGACCCTTGATTTATAGTGCGTATCCCTGATAATGATTTTCAGTCGTCCGATCCGATAAGACACACTAAAAAACAACCATAATTCAATTTTACGGGAGCTATATGCCAATGATCTACCTCAAACAAGTAGTTATCGCAGATCTACATAGGCTTTAAACAATAAAATCTCTTAAAAATGCGTATAGATTAGTCTATATAATTGTCAAATAGATTATACGATGCAATGGATAGTAATTGACCAGAGTAAATCACTCAAATGTACTATGTGGAGGGACAACATTTATTCTGTGCAACAAATCTCGGACCCTCATGACTGGTAGTCTTCAGCATATGGAAACGAGAATTGGTCATGATTGAGATGCACATTTACGACAATCGATTCTTAGAACGAGGTTGACGAACTCTTCGGTTGCAAAATTTAAAGCTCAACGACCCCCATACTTTAATTCGAAGGGACGGACCAAATTGTAGCCGACAAATGCAAATACTATGTTCATTTCAAAGGAAATATCACCTCCAGATGGCCCGAACTTTTGGGAGATAACACCCAGGTACCACGATTGGTCCATAGCCAAAACAGTAGATGCCACACCGAATGCAAAACCAACGAGACCAGCAATCCCAATTGGAAGCGTCTTTCTGTCGTTGAAATTGGTCATATCATAAGAGTCGAATCCTCTTCGGTAGATGAAATGTTCTGTCAAGGAAATACCCAAGTAGATTGAGACGTTGTATCCGATTATTGACAAGAAATTAGACATGGTATCTTCGAAAACGTAGTATGCGGGAATGGATAAAGCTAGAGAGATTAAGTTACCCAAGAAACACCACACAAGTCTTGGACATTTGGCAAGTGGAGCCCAGACTGCCTGAATGGACAATGAAAGCGAATAACTTCCTGGCAAGTTGTTTGCAACGGCGGAAAGTGCCAAAACAACAACACAGAATTTTCCGAAGCCATGTAAACTATCGACAACTAGAATTTGGTAGACTAAACCACCGACAGAGTTTTCGTTGTAAGCAGCTGCCCATGTTGGATCAGTGAGAGTTCCTGTTCCACAAGCGGCACCCAATATGAAAGCAAATATAGTAGGCCACGACAAACCAATCACCATGGCCCAGAACACTTTGTAGGAAGGAGTAGAGCTTGGCATGTAAACGGTATAATCAGCAGCTGACGGAGCCCAACCAGCGACGAAACCAAACACAATTGAAATGAAACTCAAAACGTTTCCTGCCTCTGCAGTTCCAGTCTTCATTTCCGAGTATGTGAAGTTCCTGGATATGGTGAGTCTTGCAATGATCACCAAGTAGACAATGAAATTAGGAATCCAAGAGTACTTTTCGTAGATATGGACAGTCTTGTAGCCAAAGATAGCCAAGAAGCATGTCAATACAACAATAATCAAACAGCCGGCCCATGGAGGAGTAGGCCCCACTGCCGAGATGAGTTGCACAGCTGGCAAAGCATTGATGGCATTCCAACCGATACATGAAATAACATTAAAGAAGGCAAACAAAGATCCCATCCATGGTCCACTAAAGTATTTCGAAAGAATCTGTTGTCTGAGTCCAGTCTTCATGCCAAAAACCGAGTAAAATCCGACAGGAAGAGCAGCGATCAACGTCCAGAAAACAATACAAAGAACGCAGGTTCTGAAGTCCAATCCATACAACGTTGGACCCAACACTCCACTGGACAACGCAGAAATGGCCAAGTTTGGCGACATGAACATGGTCAAGGGCGAGAGTAAACTGGTGTCTACTCTAGCGTCCTCAGGCACCCTCTCAACACCTCTTATCTCTGCATTGAATCGAAGACCAATCTTGTCAATCCAGTTTTCTCCCTTTTCAGTTTTCACCGTTTCCTCCTTCAAGCTGTAGCTAGCAGTCTCCTGCTTCTCGATATCGTCCTGCCCACTAAGAGCATCCCCCTCTACCTTTGACATGGTACCGGAAAATTTTTTTGGTTGTGAGTCGATGAGATGTAAATTGAAAAATCTATCCTTCTGTCACTTTTAATACTATCTAATTATCACCACACTACCGATAGTGCTCTTAGATGCTTCGTGTCTGACCAAACGGCTCTAATCGCAGATGTATATATGCCTAGAATATGATATCTGCCGTTTTCTTGAATAGTGCAAAAAATTCTGCTACATTTTGCGGCATTCCGATGCCTTTAACGTTATCATTTTCCCTCTCCATATCAGTAATCTACGAGTTGCATCAGTAATCTCGAATTGTGGCCTTACGAGCAACAGGCTTCCTATCCATACTATACATAACATCTAGAAGGGCTTTAGGGTACCCAGCTCTATCAAGAGTAGATCTAGGGCCCTTCTACTGGAACCCCAACGCTCATCTAATGCTATAAACCAGGAACTAAGTAGAGCAATGTTCGAGATGACCCGATTAGGTAAGTCTCATCGGTGAAAGGCATCATATGGAGCCGTGAGAAAGCACTGAAGATCGACACCAGAGTCCTCCATCAAGACCATCTTATGGGTCCGGGGGTGGCACCAGCTCTCTGGTGCCACTCCTGACCCCTGACCCTCTCCTAGCACTCTCTCACAGCAGAATCTAGTTATCGCTGGACTACATCTAGTTCCCGCGGAGCTGAAGCTGACTTCTAGCCATTGCTCTACATGCAGTACACTGAAACAATCTACCTGAGCAGCGCTTTGTCTGACAGCTGGACTACAGTCTATGACAATTGGCCGACACTTGCTGACCATACTTTATGTCTGTCATCACACACAATGCTCCCCTCCGACAGTTAGATGACACCGCCTGAAGTCCAATCCCTTGGGGTTGCCTGACTCTCTTCTGACCTGGCCACCAGTGGCGCCTGCATATACCCACTCCGTCGGCATGGCAATGTGCCGGGAAAGAAACGGCTGTTTGCGCTAACAAGACAGAGCCGCACCAGCGGCTCTGTCGATGGTCGTTCCCCGCACAATCTCTAGGAGGCGTCAAGCTCACCCGCCTCATTGCACCGCACTGCCACAAAATGGCTAATTGGTGCTCGCTGTACTTGCGCTCCCGTCTAAAACGCTTCACTCGCAGCGACGATTGCCACTAACACTAAATTATTTACAGAGTCACGCGCCGCTAAACTGAGTCACGCCCGCTAAATCTCAACATGCTCCCCTTTCCATTGTTCCCAGGGGTAACAGCTTCTGCGCAAGCCACCTTGTGCCCCTAATGGTTCTCACGGGCATTGCAAGCCCAGTGTCTATTCTGCTTCCCTACAAACACCGACCCCTTTACATTTCATTAGTCAGTCAACAAGCGCTCTGTTACATGCGCTCTGCCGACAAGCGCTCTGCTTACTCTAAACTCTGCCCACCAAAAATGCCTGCCCCAGACCCTTTGCAGACGTGGTTTCTACAATATATGTACAGTCCAGCTACAGTCCATCTAGTCCATCTACACTCTCGATGGCTTAATTGACGCACCGTCCAAATAATAGAACACTCTCCTCTCGCCAACAGTCGCGCGGACCAACAGTCGCCCTCACCACCTCCCTGTCGTCCAGAGCTCCTCTTTCTAATCCAACTGCCATCGTCCTTCAATTTAACCACAAGCAGTTAATCCTATTCAACGCGTAAGCAAGTCTGGGTGCTCGGTTGAAGAATTGGGTCGTGCACGTTCAAATCCTCCAAATTCAACATTAGTCAAAGTGTTCTCTTAGTATAATGATACTTGACGACCGGTATTGTTAGAAATAAGGCCAATAAAGACTCAAATAAAAACAGGAGATCGTAAGGTCTTTTCAAGTGTAAGTTAAGAAGTGTTAATTGAAACCACAGAGCATTAGTGCGTGGACACAGAGTGAGGGTTTATTGCACAAGAAATAAAGGATCAGCGCAAGATAGGTGTAGCTTGCGGTAGAAATAGGCAGCGGCCAGGACAAAAATCTACAGATTGCACGGAAATAGAGGACGAGTGTGATACAACAGTATACGGAAGTACAGACAGACGATTTGGAGGCCTGTGCGAGAAAGTAGACTGAAATTAATACAGTTTGGTGTAACAGATCAGAAACATCAGTAACGGACGGGGGTTTGACAAGTCGAGCCATAGTAGTAAAATAGCAGAAGATGTACAAACAGCCTAATGCGTCGTACACATCGACGGACTCGTTGAGGCGGTTGTCGTCTAATAATCCGTTCAGGCAGTTTGAGCAACCTCAGCACTCGAACCGGTCTCAGAACTCTGTCTCGTCGCTCGGGAACAACCCGCATTTCAGCGAGTGGGTCCAGCGCAACAGACAGATTGTGGACAGTTCTTCTGAGGATGAGCTTGAGGTGCCGTCGGGGAACGGGTTCCATAGTGAAGGCGTGTACAATCTGGGTGGAAATAGTATACTGGGTTCTTATACCCCTACACCAGTTAATTTGCCGAAACCTGCGTTTCCAGTGCGTCCGTCAAGGACGGGTAGCGACTCAAGCGTCAACTACTACCCAAGGTAAGTTTATCTTTCTAGGCATTCCAGGGGTTCATTGAGTGACACCGTTGGTGCTAGTAACCACATATTATACACACACGTGACTGAAGGATGTATCAGAATGGCTTCGCCCATATTATATCTTTCTGAGTGATAGTGGTAAATAGTAGCAATCAAGTGTCACCCAATTTATTGCTGAAGAAACACATCTCTCAACTCTTGAATATCTTACTAACAGTCGTTCTAGAAAAATGTCTTCTAATAACCCATTTGCTTCGGCATTGAACGAGGGAAAAGACTACGTACATCATCGGGACCCACCACCCTTACCGCGTAGCTCCAAGGGCATACCACCACCAAGGCCACCGAAGACTGACATTCCAGAATTGCCAACGTATGAGGAAGCAGCGGGAGTTGAACGGGCACGAGGAGAGTACCCACAGGAGAAACAGGAGTCTCCTTCTCACAGACATTCATCGAGACCACATAGATCACAATCAGATTCCAACAAGTATCGCAGCCATCGTGATAGAAGAGAACGGGGCGAATCACACAGATCATCCAAGGATAGGAGACGTCATAGATCAAGCAAGGAGAAGTCAGATAAGAAAAAGCCACAGCCAGTCAAAGCAAAGAATATGGACACAATTGATAAACTTGATGTTACAGGTTTCTTTGGTGGTGGATTCCACCATGACGGACCGTTTGACGCGTGCACTCCTCACAGAAACAAAAACTCAAAGGCAGCACCAGTCATGGCGTTTCCAGTGGATGGTCCCAACAATCTGATTAAGGGAATGCCTTCAAATAACAAAAACGAACACATGAAGCTTGCCTTTGGAAACTATGATGAAGACCAAAATGAGATTGTGGGGCAAAGGGTGTCAGGAAAGAATATTCCAGAAGAAGAACCACTCCCCGTAATCAAAACAAACAAAACCTCCAATGACGTGTCTGCCTCGTTATTTATCCCCAAGCAGGACCCATCAGTGATAAATTTCGACGTGAATGCAAAGGCGACACCTATACATGGTTCTACCACAGCCGGGTTGGGCTCTTCCACATTCGTGGATGGCGCACCCGCTCCTAAGTCTACTATCAATGATGAATATCTAAGCGTTTCAAATGGTGGATTGAGCAGAAAGAAATCTCTCGTCCAACGCTTGCGTAAAAATAGTCTGAGTGATGCCGGTTCTAACAGGACTTCAAGTGAAGCAGCACACAACACAAGGATTGAAGGTGCTCGTTCACCTTCCTTTGGTCTTGACAGTGATGGTGAATATGGTTCAAGTCACAATGGAACTGGTTCTTCTTTATTGCAAAGAGTGAAAAGTTTGAAAGTAAGAAAATGATTGCTGTGTATTCAAGGCTTGTATCCTGCGAGAAATGGTACAAGAATTGTACGTCGTACATAGTTAATCATTCTTGTGTTTAACTACTTTGTTTTTAATGTCCTGTATTATACCATAATATCATGTTTGATTAATATCACTTAATTTTTTGTTTTGGCCTTTTTATTTGCGGAAATTTATCAAGCACTCGTTCGGTAGAGCAGCTTGCTGGTATACTCAGGTATTGTACATATCCAAGTGATAGCACTTCGCGGTAAGATTTTTACTTGGGTTCGTTCACGATGTAATCTTGTAGATGAATTCTGTCACATGATCTGTAGATAACTTTTTTTTCAAGAAGTTTTTCACCTCTACAACAGTACTCTAGTAAATCCCAAAGTGAAGCGATTCAAGCATGTTGAGAAATACATCTAGAGGTTGGTTGCGAAGGTTTTCGCCAATTCCAGGGTCTTGCAGATTCGTCTCATATAAGTTGTCTTCAATATCTAATTTAGAAAGCTTGAAGGTATCTGGAGATGATTTAAAAGGCTTATTTTCCAACAAGAGTGTTGATGAATTATGGTTCCAGAGAGGTCAAAAATTAGTAGATGAATTGAACGTGAGTTTGGAGGAGAACCAAATGAAGGACTTACCCACTAATTTGGACGAGTTAATAGCACTCACGATTAACAAGCCCGAACTTGTGGGAGTGAACTCATATGCATCTTTACTTTATAATCTTCAATTTTTCTTGGAAGGCTTGAAGTCCAACGGTTCTGAGGCAGCTAGTTCTTGGGTCAACAAGCCAGAAGCAGAAGATTTGTTACGAACTCCCAAGTTCGACTTCACAAACAAACCGACGGAAGAAAGCTTAGTTTCATGGATCGACGATTCTTTTGGATCCATGCAAGAGTTCCGTACTTTGTTGTTGAATTCTTCGAAAGGAATAAAGGGAGATGGATATACATGGGTTGTCGCGGAGAGTTCGATGGGTGAGAGTGCTTTGAAGGACTCTACTGGAAATTTCAACAAAACACCATTGTATGATAATCTTGCCGTGGTAAATACATACAATGCTGGAACAGTGGATGATACGTTGAGATCTGGACAGCTTTCGAAATTGAAGCAGCAAAAGGAGGCCAAGCTTGAAGCAATGAAAAAGAAACAGGAGGAGCGCAACAAAATCAATAATCCAGAAAGCTCTTCCGAAGTCGAATTAGATGAATTTGAAGACAGCCAAGAGTCTTCTTCAGATAACATTTTCTTGGGAACAGTCGAAGAGGCAGAAGCTAAGCTGCTTTTCAGTGACAAAAAATTGATCCCAATCCTTGCCATTGATTCATCGCCAAGATCATATTTGTTGGACTACGGTGTGTTTGGTAAGCAAAGATACCTCGACAATGTGTGGGAGTGTATTGACTGGGACGTAGTGGCCAAAAGAATGCCTCCTAGATCCAAGCAATTTGTAAAACTAGACTAAGCAATTTCATCCCGTTGTAAATAGATCCCTGAGTACTTTAATATACTCAAAATGGGAAAATATACATTAACTATATTATAACTATAAAGTTAGACAATTGTAAACCAGTCAGTGTCTATGATTCTACTAGTTTTTGATAACTTTCTTGACTATTTTTTCGACCTCGTCCCAGTCGTCGGTTGGCACTCTTGTCATTTCGATTCCACCAAAGTACTCTCTAATCTTCATCAAGATTTCATAAGATCTTTTATCATGGACAAAAGAGATCGACACACCGACTCTACCAAATCTACCTGTTCTTCCAATTCTATGTAAGTATGTCGAAGGGTCAGCATTGCCAAATTTATCAACAGGCAAGTCATAATTGACAACCATTGACACCGAGGCAATATCAATACCTCTTGCCAAGACATTAGTAGTTATTAACACCTTGGACCTTCCCTCACGGAAGTCATCGATTAATCTGTCTCTCTCGGAGGTTTCTAAACCACCGTGTAAAATGGAACATGTGTGGCCTTCTTTTCTCATTTTAGCGTATAATTGATTTGCAGTCTCTTTCCTTTCAACAAATATTATGGAAGAACCTATAGTTAACAATCCATAAAGTTCGCAAAGGACTTCAAACTTGTGACTCTCAGAATCACAGTCCATATATAACTGTTTGATTCCATCAACATTTAATTCTTCTTGTTTAAGTTCCAAAGAATTGGCATTGGGCACAAATTTTTCAGCATATTCACGAACCTTTGTTGGGAAAGTTGCAGAAAATAAGACCAACTGTGCAGTCTTAGGTAATGTTCTTTTAACACGAACGCATTGATCACCCAACCCTTGAGCATCCAACATGTTGTCAGCCTCATCCAAGACGAAAACTTTGACTTTTGATGTACTGATGGCCTTCTTTCTAATCAAATCCATAACAATTCCAGGTGTTCCTACAAGAATGTGAGCATTTGTAGTGCTTCCTTTAGGAATGGAATCAGGCACAACCAACTGCGTTGTTATTTTGGTGAACTTGCCCATCGTGCTCACTACTTCCAAAGTTTGTCTTGCTAACTCTCTGGTTGGAGCCAAGCAAATACATTGAGTAACTGGATCATTCTCGTCTACACGAGAAAGCATGGTTAATGAAAATGCAGCAGTCTTACCAGTTCCAGATTGTGACTGACCGATCATGTTCTTTGGAGGCTCAGAAATCAACAAAGGCAACGCCTTCTCTTGGATCTTGGAGGGCTTGTTGAATTTCATAGCATACAACCCTTTCAACAATTCCGTTGACAATCCAAGTTCTTCAAATGATTTCACCGAGAACAATGGCGAGTTGGGATCTGCTTGTATATCTGCTAGCTTGACTTTCACCTCATATGTAGATTTGATCAAGTTCGTGTCCCCCTCGCCGTTTTTCGTCTCTTCTTTGTCAGTTTCATCCTTCTTATCGTTGTTGACTTCTTCAACAGGTGCTTCTTTTTGCTCTTCCTCAGAGACCACAGTTTCTTTTTTTGCGGTCTGACTATCCAAACTCAAGGAGGAAAGAAGCTGAGAAGCATCTAAATCAACTTTTTTGTCTTCCTGTGACATATTTACAATGTATTTAAGAGAAACTATTTCGATATTGATATGATGGAATATAAATTTTCATTTTTGCCTGTATAAGTTCTGAGACTTCGAGCTCCAATGACTTCGATCTCTTATTTGAACGAATTATGAACTTCATATCGACTACATATCGCAAGCTCTGGAAACCTCATATTTTAGACTACATTGGCTTCACTATGGGTGAATAATACCGTAAACCGTTATTTTAGGCCTATTTTTCACCTCTTCCAGAGCCTTTTTTTCATCTGAAAAGTGAAAAAGGGTTGAAACCACCGATTCAGGGCACCGTATTTGACTGAGGTACACCAACTACATGGGCTATATCAATTGAATCAGTTGACGATCTTCTCATGAAAATCTGGGACTGTGTGGATTCGAATAGAAGGAAAGAGTTGATATATGGTGATGTCAAAAATCGCGAGTTCTGGAGAAACTGAAAATCTTCCTTTAGATCTGGTATTTAAAAGCTAAGAGATACGCATTGGGAGACTGATAAAATTTCCTGCTTCGAGAAATGGGCAAGTCAAGCAAGAGAATAACCAATCTGGGTAATTATTTCGAAGATCAGGGACTTTCAACGGATGTGGTGAGACGTTATTCACTTTTGAATATATGGGTGATATCCTTTGCACTTAAAGCACTTTTATTCGTATCTTACTACTCTACAGATTTTGAGGTACACAGAAATTGGCTTGCAATCACATACAACTTGCCACTCGCCAAGTGGTATCTTGACACAACATCGCAATGGACTTTAGATTATCCTCCATTTTTCGCCTACTTCGAATGGGTGGTAGCGAAATTGGTGCCAGATTTTGTGGCCAAGGAAGGATGCTTGGAACTTGCTGAAAAGGGAATGCACAGTGTTGCAGTTGTCTACTTCCAAAGGACGACTGTGTTGATCAGTGAATTGGTGTTGTTCGTATCTCTCGAATGGTATATCAGGACATCGAAGGATAGGATGGAAGTGAGAAGAGCATACGTAGTGGCTTCGAGTTTAGTCTTATCACCAGGCTTACTTTTGATTGATCACATACACTTTCAGTACAACGGAATGATGTATGGATTTCTAGTGATGATGATCAATTGTGCCAAGGTTGAAAAGTATTTATGGTGTGGATTTTGGTTCACGCTTCTCTTGTGCTTTAAACACATTTACCTATACTTGGCTCCTGCTGTATTCATATTTTTGTTGAGGGCTTATTGCTTGAATTTATCTTACAACAAGAAAAAGAATTTCTTGATCAATATAATCAGCGCTGTCAGATGGAGAAATTTATTCAAATTGGGGACCGTAGTCATCTGTGTCTTCGTGGTTGCGTTCGGACCTTTTGTTTACAACAATGTAATTCCGCAGCTTGTGGCTAGATTATTTCCTTTCAGTAGAGGATTGACACATGCATATTGGGCACCCAATGCTTGGGCATTATACGCTTTTACTGATAGAGTCTTGATTCAGTTTTACAAAAATATTCCCTTAACGAGAATTCCTTTGAAGAGGATCTTCACGTTTGAACCAGAACTCCTATTCAATGACCAGATTGTCAACTCTGCTACGAGGGGGTTGATTGGTGATATTGAATTTTTAATCTTGCCCAAAGTCACTCCTCAGATCACATTCCTTTTAACATTGTTTTACCAAATAATGGCATTGATACCTCTTTTTATTCAACCGAGTTTCAGAAGATTCATTGGAGCATTGACGTTATGTGGCTATGCTTCTTTCTTGTTTGGTTGGCATGTTCATGAGAAAGCGATTATGATTGTTATTTTCCCATTCACTTTTTTGGTGAGCAGAGATAAAAGCTTCCTAGCTCCCTTCAATCTTTTGGTAAGCAGCGGATACGTTTCATTATTCCCTCTCATATTTACATCAGATGAATGGTTGATAAAAGTTCTATACACGGGTTTATGGTATTTGATATATCATTTCAACTTCAGAAGAGTTGTGAGGCTACCCAAGTCTTCTATATCACAAAGTGGCATATACCTTGATAGAGCTATCAACGGCTACATCTTAGGTCTAATTCCAGTTATCATTTTCATTACTTTCATAGACTTATTCCAGACTCAAATAGCAATTCTCAAAAGATTTGAGTTTTTGAAGCTAATGGTCATAAGTGTATATTGTAGTGCTGGTGTGATAAGCAGTTGGAACGGATTCAGTTGGCTATACTTTGTGGACGATACAATTTGGGAGGATAATGACTCACAAAAGTAGAAGGGATGAAGTTGTCTTTCGAACGCTATTCGGGAATATATAACTTTATTCCTGATTTTCATCGTACTTGCCCATATCAAGACAGAACCATAGTTGAAGCTAAGGCATAAATATAATTGTCTTCACAATCTGTGGGTATAGTGTGAAGTATCTTGAGAGTGTGTTCTTGGTGTTATTGAAGAATGTTTTTGTAACTTTAGTGCTTGTCAAATATTCACTAGGATAGTAATTCTTATATTACTTACAGCTTCATTTGTGGATAAACCGAAATATTCAAGAATGTGAATTACTGAATGAATGTGTTGGGTATTTGGAGAGATATATAACCCAAGTTTGCTAAAATAAAAAGTGAGTTTGTTAAGTGATATAATAGATTGGTAAACGTACACATTTTCTTTGAATACAACACGATCAGGCTCATGCAAGTGACATTTTGAATATGGCTCTGCTTGACTATATTGGCATGGAAAGATCGAGCCAATATCGATAAGAGACAAATAAATTACCGGGTTTTGCAACCTGTTGTGCGGAATAGTACATTATCATTTCGTATATATACATATACATAAAGTTTGAATTTTCGTGACTTTTAATTTTTCTGTTTGAAGATGTAGTCTGGGAAAAGCGATTCCCAGTCTTCATTAAACAAGTCTGATGTCATTAAAACCGGAGGCCCTCCGAAAAATTCCAAGTTTTTGTCAAATAAAATTTCGGTGTTCGAGTCCACTACTGATTTATTTTGGTTTGATGGAGAAAATCCATCACCAAAATCGACGTGGGATTGTTTGGAACCCGATTCATATCTCATTGGCAACTCGGAAGGAATTGTAGATGTTGGCGGAATATATCCATGTTTTTTTAGACTATTAAAAGGGTCTTCGTGATTTCCATTAGTTAAAGCATCATTAGTTGTTAGTATTGCACGATTATATTCAACCTCAAATTTTGAATTGGTCGTTGCCTTGGTCGGCAAAGAGTTAGATGCTTTTATGTCATGATCCAGTATGTTGTATTTAGAGTTCAATTTCAGCTTGATCAATTGATAAGATTTTTCAGCTAATTGCCATGTCTTAGAACAATCATGCAAAACCCCCATAAAGAACTGAAGCTTCTCTTTTTTATCATCCACTAATTGTCTACTTGTATTTGTCAATAAAAGGATTGATATAGATAGAATAGAGCAATAAACTATCAAGATAGATGCTCTTTTCAACCCGTGTATCGACTTAAATCTCCTTATTCCATCGTAAAGATCATCAATAGCTCTGAAACAAATATCTTGAGGTGTCAAATCATCATCCACATTATTTTGTTTGATTATACCAACAAAAGGTCTGTTTAAACATAAGATCAAAATATAATAATAGTACCTTATGCATCCCATCGTTGGATTTTCTGCAGTTTCTTTTAATATTTGCTTATCCCACTGAAGATCCTTGGGCAAGTTATCTTTCCATTTCTTGATTTGATAATTATATTCATACAACATTCCTAGCTTAGGTTCTAAGTCCAAGTCATCGCCATTGAGAGCGGATGAGTCGTGATCCGGTTTTGTGAATATATCGTTTAAAATATTATCCGAAATATTAATCAAATTGATCAATTTTTTTAAAGGATCAGATATGTATGTCTCTTGTTTACTATTGGGGCCCCTGTATCTGTAATCGTCAATCCACTCAAGTTCAGGAAGGTCATCACTCTCAGAAATCGATGCATCTGACATTTTCAAAAGGGATGGTCTACCCAATAATAAACTGATAAAGTGGTCAGCCATGTAGCAGCCCCAATATATTCTACTACGTATTTCAACATCAAGAGGATTCAAATCCTCTTTCGACTTCAAAAACCATACTCTGGGATTGAGTTGAAATCCTAAATCATAACCCATCCTTATGGCATTTCCAGATAACATCCAACCACTGGAATTAAAACCGTTACAAATATCGTAAAATGACAAGACCAAAAAACTCTGCAAAGATGGTATAGACGAGCTTTCAAGTCTGGAAAGAAGGATTGTTTTTGCTTCTTTATAGTAGCTCTTGGACTTCAGGTATATTCGTTCATCATCGGACATTCTCGAGCCCATTGCACATATACTCATAACCAAAGCCTTCGAGCAATACAAACTATTTGGTTTGGGGTTGAAGAAGTCAATGAGAAAGGCTTCCCTGAATATGAACATGTTATGGTCGGGATACTGCCATGTGAAAAAAAGCTTGATGCAATGCAACACATCAGAATCTTGATTAAGCACTTTGATTGTATTTTCTTCGCTTCGTACTGATTTTGCCAGATTACTGATTATGTTGTCATCGTACACACTCGTAGGTCCATAAACCGCTCGATCCTCCAATACATCATCTTGTTGGCTGAAGTTAGACTCGGTATTCAGTTCTTGATCATCTTTCGAAAGGAGCTCATCAAGATTTACCAGATTGAGTATCTCTTGCTTTTGCTGGATTCCTTCCGCATTTTTTAGCTTCTCGAAGAAGTCGTGAAAGGAGGACACCTTCTTCTCCAAGTCCGACACATAATTCGCTGGTGGTCTCTTCTTTCTCATATCATTAGTTATTTGGACACATTCTGCTCCAACCTTGACGCAACTGGAACAAGGATGCTCAAAGTTGCATTTAACTTTTCTGGACCTACATCTTTGGCAACTTAGAAGCTTTGGAGTTGATGAGTCTTGAATTGCATCTACTGGTTTTCTCTTCTTCAATGACATATATTGGATTGATTTCTTACAAGGTTTATTTAGTTAAGATTTGAAATTTGATATTATGCGAATAATCCATTATGACTAACTCCGAAACTAAGATCATTTTTTATTTAACCATTAGTTCATAAATAAGATTTGATACGTTGTATATATCACAGCAGTGATACCCACAACTATTAAAAGATAGTCTAAGACTCTTATGGTCTTATCTGTCTGTGTAATTGTCAATTTTTGTTTGTATGTTCTCAAGTGAATAAGTGGTGGATATATGTACACCAAAGGAATGCAGGCAAAACAACCATTGAACGACACAAACTTGTCAATGTTGTTTGAGTTATAGTAGGCAATGAAGCATATGATGACCACAGATAAACTACGTAAGAAATTTTTCAACCATTTCACGCTCTTGTTATATTTCCCTGAGTTGTGATACAACTTGCCGTCATCAGAGATCTTTTTATCACCCAAGAACAAATTTGAGTTGAAGATACTGGATTCGGCAATTCTGATTGCGGGAAACAACTGTAATGGAGCGGTGAGGAACACGGCCAAAGAATAAAGTAACTTTATAGCCTGGACAGAAAAACTTCCTGACGGTAAATTCAATATGATAATGGACTTGACATCGTCACCAAAAGCAGTATATCCTATCGTTCCGATTGATACGAATAGAATTGTTATGAAAACCATACTCGTGAATAGCACTTGCGGGAATTTTTCAGGATGTGCCATTGATGACTCGATGGGGAGGATCAAGCCAACACCTTCGAAAGAAGTGACAGCCACTCCAATAAGCATTGACCAGCTATTGGAATTAAACTGGACTATATTGGGACCAACTCCATTTTTTACCAACTCGGCGCTGGAATAGAAAATTATTATCAAAAACCCAACTATAATAAATAAAGATGAGACCAAGGAAATAAATGATAACTTTGTCAAGTTTCTAATTAAAACCAACGGGACCAAGCAAATCGCCTGAATCACAACGATTGTAAAGGTATCTATTCTGCTTGAATCAATATAAGTAGAGAGAAATGATGTAACATTCTCAGCTGTGAATAAAATGTAAGTGGCAACAAATCCAACTTGTGAAAAGATTATAGAAATCAAAATGCACAATCTTAAGTATTTTCCATACGTCTTGTATCCCAACTCACCAAAAGAGCTTAGCTGTAAGCTCCTTTTGGACTCCACCAAAATGTAGTAGCAGAAGTATGTCAATATGCCAAACGCAGATAACGCACATATTGAAAAGAACAAACCACCATTATAAAATGCTCTGGGCAAGAAAAGAACCCCGGATCCAACTAGAGACTTGAACACTAAAAAGTATGTTTTCGCAGTCGATGCCGTTCCCTTTGGTTTTGTGGGGTGAGGGCCAAGTTCTCGTCGTTCGTTTGGAAGAAGTAAAGACTCTTCATCAAACACCTCTTCCTCTTCATACAGACCAGAGACTTCTCCAGTCCTCTCATCATCAAAATCCTCACCAGCAAAATGCCCATATATGCTCAAAAACTCTATGAAGTTCCGAGTTAAAAAGTTTGGTGGCTCTTGCCTCTGTCTCAATGACTGTTGGATCAAATATTCCCTCCGGAATCCTCCAGGAACATTGATATCACTCGCTGTAGACTCTCGTCTCGAATCTGTCAAATACGCAGAAAACGACGAACTCCTCGTCCTCCGTTTGCTGCTATCATGCAGCGAATTCTCCATCTGGTGGTACAAATAACGTGCAACATCTCCACCTTGCATCTTCAACGTATCTTCCTGGTTCACTAAATGCTTGCTGATGGTCTTATAGTCTACATCCTTCCCGGCAGAGTTCAATACGGATACCTGTTCTCTGTAAGAGCCTGTCATGTCATGATTAGATGATGATGAAGACCTGGCCAAAGGCGATGAGATGTCTGTTTTATTGTAAGACGCCAGAAACGGCGACTTCGAAACCTCAGCCGAAGGTGTATCTCTAGATTCTCGCATTAAGGTCTACTACTCACAATCCACTTGACTACGAGTCTCTTAATGTACTCACTATCCTTCTAAAGAATACAAATTTATATTACTAAAGCAAGAGGTTCCTGCCACAGCTCGTCATGAGCTTCGAGCTAAAACTCGCACTAAAATTGGCGCTAAAATTGGCACCAATTCGGTGCCGTAGGGCCTCGAAATAGCGAGGCTTCTCGCCGAAGGATGGTACGGCTTGGGTGGCTCTACGAGCAAGATAGTATGTGCCTGCAGATAAGTCGAAATCAGCAATTACACAAAGAGAAGATCCTAAACCACGGTCCTCGCTTCTCCCTTCTCAGAACAGAACAACATACCCGCACTGGAAATTTACGCCATGGTGAATTTAGCGATCATGTCCGTAATTGCAATTCCAAATGCGAATTACAGTGTCGTCAATGGGAGTGCCGGTTAAGGCCATACGAAAGAGAATTAAATGCGTATACTAGGGAGGCTAAGTAGTTGATGTTTGAGTTGTACTTTTCTTTTCCCATAAATCTCTCTCGGGTACACTTATATCGGTATTTTCTGCTGAAAATACCGTGATAAGAGCAAGAACTAGAGGCGAGCCTATGTGGGAAGGCGCCGGAAGATTAACGCAGATGCATTCGTGGCGTCTTGATACAGCTGTGCATAGATCCCACTTAGCCCCTACATTTGAACCTTAAAGAATACGGCGGTTTCTCCCGGTGTTTGTTTTCAATCCGGTTCCGTTAGTAGTAACTTCTCTGTAGACACATTTTTTGCCAAGAACCCATAATCGTGGAAGAGTGTCCCAGAGAGCGGATATTGCACCTCGTAAGCGGCGCATAATCTTGCTACTCATTACAGCTTATCCATCACAAAAGTTTCAAGTAGTGGAGAAATCCTGGCATTGCAGCTAATGCCGATTTACGTGGAACTCATAGAATAAGTTTCCGCTAAGACCTCCAACAAGAACAGATTCAATAATTGTTTGAGGTGCCTACTATCTCGTCCACATCTCTACTAGGCAACTCAATTGATGCCACCAGAGTAAAATAAACTTTCTAAAATGTTGGCATTCAAATACCAAACACACTAGTGGTATCAATGGTTCCATTGCAGGAGAATAAGGCTTAATGGAATACTTGGGTATGGTGTTTGGATCAACTCTCTACACCATTGCAATTTCCGTTTTAGGCAGGAGCTTCGACTTTCACTCTTACGAGTGTATTGTTTTTAGTGTACGTACTCTGATACATTCAAAACTCTAAGCTATTGTGAGTGTAGTAGCTTTCACATGGGAACGCACCTCGAAACAAGCGAAATTACATTAGTGGGTCCAATGTTTTGGACCGGTACCTAAAGAGAGAACATTAAAATTCCCCACCTTTCGACTACGAATACTAAACGCCGGGTTACCATACACATTCAGTGACCGCAGACGCTATCGATGACAGCATCATGATACAACGTTGCAACGTTACACCACCTGTGGTGGGATGTTTGCTGTTGATCTGCATTGCGACTCAATTGACCCTGACCCTTGGGGTCAGTCATTCAGACATATTCCAGTGTGTGACGGCTACTCTACATACTACACATTCAGGTGATTATATGGTTGGCGCATTATTGGCCCTATTTTACACCAGAATGCATCGTAAGTTTTACGTGAGCTGCGATCTTATTATGGTTATTAACTTTTCGACTTTGCCGGCGGAGCGCGGAAGAATATTTTTTTGTGAGTGGATCTTAGGTTTCGTTAGGGATTCACTGGCTTGGTGATGCTTTCGCAGAGGTGTTAGCCCCGGAACAAAAAAATGCCATTTTTGGGGACGGGGATCTCAATCCTGTGCTATAGTTCGTACCGCACTCCTTATCATCGGAAGCTCCCCATTCCATTCGGGCCGCCCGACGTTTGTATGCTGGTCAGCTCGTGAAAGGGCAACTAGACAGGCAAACATCATTGTGAATGTTTTACGGCGCCATAAGTCTGGTATCTAGCGACCACGGCAATGAGAGGCATGGACGGTGCTGGCTTCATTGTAATATCACGATACTCCAGATTGTATCCAATGTAGCGCCCAGTATTTGTTATTATAGTGCTTAATTGATGCTAGTCACAGCCTCGGTATCTTGGTATACCCAATAGCAGTAGCGACAATTTACACGTTAGACCTCTAGAAGTGCAACATGACATTGGAAGTCGGCAGTGAGGAGCCCTTGATGCGCAAGCTATAAATCTGCCTCAAATTGAAGCGGCATTCTAGAAACGGCATTTAGGAGCTTTTGTCCGCTTAAAAACACACAGTCTGGCATAATAATTGTTTTTACGGGACCTTGTGTTCACAGGATTATGCAAGTCGATTTTCCGTACCGTCACTTGATCTTCATCGACCCAAGAGTCGGCGCTTGATTTTCAGCCAATTCTTCAGCCAAAATTCTCGTTTCTTTACTGTATGGAGCACCTTGGAGGGTAGACAACGACCAGCGGTGTTGCTACCACTCTCGCATCTTTCGAACCTATTCTTTATAGCTAGCAACCCTGGTCTCAACCAGTATTTTATCCCGGCATATTCTCTTATGATTTACATCAAGGAGAACATTGTTTTAATGCTGCGTCTCTTCCGCGGTCGATTCGTTGCATACTGAATTTACGCACATTGTACATAAACCACTTGATTCAACTTTCTACATATTCCGACATTCCAAATTTGCATCCTAGTAAGCGGCATTATGAATATATATAAGTGAATAGGGATCCACTCATGAACCAGTCAGCACTGGATCTTTTTAGTCTATAGCGATAAGATACTTTACTAGACAAATGAGTAGATCGAACGCTAGTATGGTAATGAGCGTCGATGACTTGGCCATAAAGACGAAACAGCCCGAGTTCAAAGAGAACGTAGACTATATGGGGAACAGTCTTACATTGGATAACAACTACAACTTATACCAATGCTGGAAGCAGACTAACTCAACATCTTCCAAGAACACGAAGGACGACATCAGCAATATAATACCTTCTTCGATCTCAAAGAGACTCGAAAATGTATGCTGGAGAAGGTGGTCCAAGAACCTCTACAAGTTGGACGTAGCCCTGCCCCACTACATCAATTGGCTCAAAGATGAGGACATTACGTGGCTCTATGGTCCCATGTTCGTTGGAAACACGGACTTTGGTATCTCCGATGGAGCTACTCTTACTGAGTCCAACTTACAGAAAATGAAAATTTACTCAACGAAAGACGTCGCGGACGCAAGAGACGACGAGCTGTTGACATCCACAATCCCTTCAGATGCATCATCCTTGTCATTTAGTTCGTCCGACTCAGAGTGCGATGTTTTTGACAACTACGACTACCCAGAGTACTCTTGGGAATTAAAATCTGCATTGAGGAGAAAAGGCCCTACTAAATCTGCCCGCAAAAACGTCAAATTCAACTACATAGTAAACTCAAGAGAGTTTATCAACGACATGTCTATCGACTACGATTTTTTGGATGAGCAATGTCTCTAAATTATTCACAAACACTAATTCATTTCTAACACACAAAAAAAGGTGCCGCTGGCCTGGCATTGCAGATAATTCGATTACTGAAAATAATTTTTTTTTCGGCGAACCGAGATTCGCTGAAATTTAAGATCCATAGTCATAGAGGGGATAATTTTACGTCTTACTCGCCGAATTCGAATATAACGAAACATACTATTTAATGAAAATACAAGCATATACATTATTAAGAACTGGTATGAACACCTTTACCTCGCATGTCTCTTACCTTTTGAACACCGTATTTCGTAAGTGTAAGTTTTTCTTTTTTTTATATTACCTTTTACGCGCATTTCATAATTTTATGGAACATAAGGAAAGTGTGAAACAATAAGGAAGGAATATTCACACCTAGCAACCTCGTTGATTAAAATAATATGCACTGGCATGTGTAAGTCGAGGACCCTTTGTTGCAGCTTCACACAAAGGGTCAAGGGATGGATATTTTACACTTATTCTTTACACATTGACTCGTTGACGAGCCTAGTAGACGAACCTAGTAGACGAACCTCCACGATACTAATAGAGAAACTCGGATATCCTTCAATGTCAAGACTCCATTGTAGCAAGAGCGACCCATTCTCAATAGAGGGTCCCAGTGCTTTGAAAGAAGCACGACCCGGTTCTCATTGACATCTTACTTTATCTTGGTTTTCGCCGCATATCAACATTCGGGTAATCGGATTCCATGTCAAGGTTCCCGTAGGCATCAAAGAAGAAGCCAAGTGTAATTTGGTAGACTCCGGGACTCCAATGAAAATGTGGGATGCGACGGCCTCATGGAAGTTCCTCTGCCGTGTGTGTAGTGTGTACATTGTCCTCTTCCTGTGACGTGGACAACCCAATTTTGATATCATCTTTAAACTTGGGTAACGAGGAAAGATTGTTGATGATAGAAACGTTCTGGAGGACAAAGTCGTCGTGGTTTTTCAACAATGCGTTCAAACGTGGGCCCATTGCTTTGAATGATTGCTTGAGTATGTTGTAAGGGTCATCTTCAGTCATTTAAACACTTTTATAGACTTCTCTTAAATTGTGTGGGAAGATGTTTGAAAAATTCCTAGATGAGATAAGAAAAGTAAATATTTGAGATCACAAATACAATATTAACCATCAAATTTTAATTCTTTATCTTAGCAGATGAATGATAGCGATGATCAGGTATTCAGCGACGACATAGAGATAGATCAATTGCTAAATAATAGGCCTGTTGAGGACAAGACTGTGAGGTATGAAGAAGTCATACATAAGCGGACACCAACAAAGACCCATCATAGAATTGATTACGAGAACCTTAAAACGTACATATATCCTACTAATTATGAAGTGAGAGACTATCAGTACAATATAGTGCGAAAGGCGTTTTATGACAATCTTTTAGTGGCGTTGCCTACGGGATTGGGTAAGACTTTCATTGCAGCTACGGTGATGTTGAATTTCTGGCGATGGTTTCCAGAGGCAAAGATCATTTTTATGGCGCCAACGCGACCGTTGGTGGCGCAACAGCTTAAAGCATGTTGTGGTATTGTGGGTATGCACGCGTCCAATGTGGCTATTCTTTTAGACAAGACCCGGAAGGATCGAAAAGAGATTTGGGATCTGAAGAGCGTGTTTTTCACGACGCCGCAGGTTGTTGAAAATGATTTGGTGTCTGGAATAGTTGACCCCAAGTCTGTTGTTCTACTAGTCGTAGACGAAGCGCATAGATCGAAAGGTAACTATGCCTATAATAATATTGTCAAGTTCATATCTCGGTTTAACGATTCTTTCAGAGTGTTGGCGTTAACAGCTACACCAGCAGCAGATGTTGAAGGTGTTCAAGAAATCATCAATAACCTCAGAATATCAAAAATTGAAGTTAGGTTAGAAAATAGCATTGACATTGTGTCCTACATCAAGCGAAAAAAGATAAAAAGAATCGCGGTACCTTTATCTGATGATATCCACACCTGTATTGGTAGTTTATCAACTGCAATCGAACCAGTCTTGAAAGTCGCCAACGAACGAAGGATTTATGACATTACAGATGCCACGAAGATAAATCATTTCCAATGCATGGAAGCATCTCAGAAGATCATAAAAAATCCAACTATACCTGAAGGACTCAAATGGTCTAATTACTTCATCTTGCAACTATTGGGAACGGTAGGACAATGCTACCGTAGATTGAATATATATGGGTTGCGCTCATTTTATTCCTACCTCAAAGAGAAGAGAGAAGAATTCATTACGAAATACGAACTAAAGAAGTCTACCAACAAGCTAAATGCATCATTTTATTATCATGATGAAATCAAACAGCTTATGAAGTTCTGTGAAGAAAAGCTCACAGACACGAATCACGTTAATCACCCCAAAACAGAGATATTGTTGGAGGAATTGACTCAATATTTTGACCTCACAAATGCTCCTGATTCAAAAGTTATAATTTTCACAGAGTTCAGAGATTCAGCTTTGGAGATTGTTCAGCTGATAGAACAGCTCAAACTGAGCTTGAAACCACACATATTTATAGGACAGGCAAAAGAGAAAGAGAGATTTGAGGAAACCAAGTATAAGGAAAAAATATCAAGAAAGAAAAAAACCACGACCAACACAAAGAAGAAGGAGGACAAGAAAGAAGAAGAAGCTAGAAGCTCCTCAAGATCCAGCTCTGAAAATGCGCAGTTGAAGGGTATGAATCAGAAATTGCAGAAGGACATTATGAGAAAATTCAAATCAAATGAGTACAACATTTTAGTGGCAACATCAATTGGAGAAGAAGGTTTGGATATAGGTGAAGTGGACTTAATCATATGTTATGATTCTACAAGTTCTCCTATCAAAAACATACAAAGAATGGGTAGAACAGGTAGAAAGAGAGATGGACAGATTATCCTTTTATTTTCGAGTAATGAAGAATCTAAATTTGACAAGGCAATGGATGGATATGATTACATTCAAAAGATGATCATGAAAGGAGAGCAAGTAGAGTTGTCGAGTAGTGTTAGAATAATTCCAAAGCCTTTCGAACCTATTGTGGAAAAGACATTCATAGAAATTCCTGAAGAAAATTTGGATATAAAGAGAGAAGATGATGAGGATGAAATTCTTCGCATTGCTGTTAGTTACATGACTGGAAGTAAGACGAACAAAAAGACCAACAAAAAGACGAACAAAAAGGAAGACAAAAAGGAAGGAAAACAGAAGGACATAAAAAAGTTTTTTATGCCTAACAATGTTGAGACGGGTTTTAAAAGTGCAGCGACTCTCATCAAAAAAATTAATAACTCCAATGGTAGTGATGTTCTCGACTCACTTTTAGATTCAGACACTGAAGATAGCTCTAGTGATGATAAGAGATCGGCTGAGACTACGTCGAATAAGAAAGTGAACTCTAACAATGATTTTCTTGCAGCAAATGAGTTTGCTAACATCCCTTCTCCACCAGAATCGAAATCACGTAATGATGATATAAGACTGTTTGTTTCTCGTATTCCTTCTTCAAGGAGTGGGAAACGGGCTTTCACTCCATCATCTGATGATCGTCTTTCTGATTCTAACAGAGATGAAAAGAAAGTGACCTCGCGTGTGTCATCTTTGAGTCCCACTCTGGATGCAAAAAAATCCCTTCCAAAATCTTTGGGCGTTAAACGCAGAAGAGTCGATGTTGATATCACCAGTCAGCTCAAAATGAAAAGTGAGGATAGAAACAACTCAAGAGAACAGTTAATCGTATTAGATGACGAATTCGATGACTTACCCAATTATCCTGGAGTAGTGTTCACAGAGTCTCCTACCCATTTTGAAACTCCCATTCAACAATCAACTCAATTCAGTCAATCAGTCAAAAATGCCAAGAATGATCAGGCTTGCAAAGATCAAGCAGCTGTAAGTTATGTCGACGGTCATATCCAGTCAAATGATACAGCCACGCAAGAAGACAAAGAAGATGATGCCGATAATGATGATGATGTGTTCGACGATGGTCTTGACAACCAATTGTTGCGAATAGAAGAAAGTCGCAGCTTCAACGAAAACGGCACCCCAAGTGAGATACTAGATCCTCATGACCAGATCTTCGATCTAGAATTCAAACCCGGTCAAGGTCTTCTTTCTGAGGACGAGCTCATGGAATTCTACACAACCTACTACATTTCGCTTCCACAGGAGAAAATCAATCGTATTCACGTTCCAAACCCCAAAGCAGTGAAATTCACCTCTTCGTACAACGTCAAACACAGCAACAAAACACTTTCACTTCTCAAAACGGCAACCTCATCGCATTCAGCTCAATTGTCGTCTTCAGCGGATTTGTGTTCTACGTATAGGACTCTTGCGGCACGTTCAATCTTCTCAGTGAAGAAGTCTTTACAGTATCTCGAATCCATAGTTGAAGAAGATCATGAATAATGTGCAGTATGTAAATAGAAATTTATTTTACCCGGAGTTTACCTTCCAATATAAATACATCAGAATAATCAATACTTTGAACCACCTTTTCTTCTTTTCTCCATCTTTATGCAGGGGCATTACGTGTATCAGTGAGGATTCGTCCGAGATCATGTTTTTGCTGGTTGAAAAACTTAACCTGACAGCTCCTTTTTGAACTGTACTTGTTATGGTTCGTTAAGGGAATTTTTGGAAGACTCGCATTCGTTGACACTTCTTAGAAGGTCGGCCAAACTCACTTTTATATCAAAGACAGGTGAGGACATCAGCTTTGAGGTAAAGGGTGAAATGTGTTGTGTGGTGGGTTTCTGCAGATTCTTGCTCGTAGGGCAAGTTTTTAAGGCATTTTGCCGGTTGACTTTCGAGTTTGTAGTTTTGAAGAAACTGGGGATGAGGCATGTATCTGTCCCAACACATTTACGAGCCTTGTACCTCGCTCGATTTAGCAGACGAATGGCTAAGTCTTGAGCTGGATGCTCTGAAATCAGTACCTTGTGTATCGTGGGTTTTATGAGTAATAGGCAAGAGAGACAAAGGTTTCCTTTGAGTACGATAACGTCAAGGTGCAAGCCGTGTGACGCTATTGTAATTATAAATCTTAACATTCAGTAGTTTTTTCTCTCACTCTGTCGTAGACTGCTTATGTAGAGTACATGGGGCTTGTAATATGGTCTGATATTGGCTGGAGTTTGTTTTTGGCTATAGATTTGAGTTAAGCCGGGTCGGGATGAGGTAGAAATTTTGTTCGATAGTAAACTGAAAAATCCATTGAAGAGAACTTGCTAAAGATATTCTAATTACGATGTTTAGGAAATTCAGCAAAGAAGATATCCATTCACGGTCTAATATCAAATCCTCTGTCCAGAGAGGATTAAAGTCGAAGTTCGTAGCTCAGTTTCCCAATCTAGAGCAAGCAATAGATAATGTAATTCCAAAGAAGTCTCAAGCGGTTTTGATCAAATGTGAAGACAAAATTCTGTTATATTCCGTTGACAATGAGTATGTTCTCTTTCAACAATTTGATGAGTTGATTCCTACATTATGGGTTGTTCACAAGTACCCCGAATGCTTTCCTAAAGTCCAGGTTGACAGAGGAGCTATCAAATTCGTATTGTCTGGAGCCAATATTATGTGTCCAGGATTGACTTCGGCAGGAGCTAAATTACCCGAGGAGAATATGGAGAAGGAATCTATCGTAACAGTTTACGCTGAAGGCAAAGAGCATGCAATGGCAATAGGCAAATTAGTGATGAGCACTGACGAAATCAAAGAGAAAAATAAGGGAATCGGGATAGAGTTGATCCACTACTTGGGAGACGGGTTGTGGAATATTTTGGAGTAAGACAAGTCTTTTGACTAGTATTATGTCTATAAAATGTATAAATTTTGTTCATTCTGAATACCAAAATCACTGAGGGTGGCTGTATCATCATCTAGGACTATACGTTCACCTTTTTCCATATCATTCAAATAATAATAAACGTCAAAATCAGTGAAAAGTTTTTTGGTCACCTTGGAAATCGCCCCCTTAAGTCGTAACACTGAGTTATCTTTCAAAAATGATCTTTCATATATCGTTCCATCGTCAAAGTGAACTTTTAAGTTCAACTTCTTATCACTCAAAAAGTTCTTTGTAGTAGAATATGTGGGTCTTTCAAATGCATGCAAGTTGTATTTCTCTGTCAATTTTTTCCATCTAACGGTACTTAAATTGTATTGCAACTTTTCACGTTGCACTTGAGAAATAAAGTAAAGCTCTGCGTTGGTGATTTCATCCTCAGAAAGATAACTACCATTTAGTTTTACTATTTTGTCAGTAATTATACCGCTCTTCCATCCTTGACAATTCAACCTACCAATCAAAAGTAACGTGGCTTCTTCGATTGATAAGTTTTCAAAAACGGGATTTCCGTTAATCCTTAAATCATTCATATGAGGAAACGTTTGACATATTTGGTCAATAGATCTCCACAGGGATATTTCGTTATTTCTCAAGTCAATTGAGCAAATTTCACCAAGAAGTTTATTAGGTATAGTTGTTATGCGGTTGTCTGAAAGTGAAAGATTTGCAATCCTAGACTCTGTAATGAGAGGAGGTATCAGGGTCAATTCGTTGAAACTTAAATCTAACAGGTTCAATCTCATATTTGATACTTCAATGGAGTCAAAATCTTCATTTCTATAGTTATTTCCAGATAATATCAAATCTTCTAAGTTGGGAAACATAGGTAAGATCAATTCGAAGACTTTGCGAAGATTGATCATTGTGCTCGAAAGTTTCAATTCCTTGAGAAAGAAAGTGTGTGTCTTCGAAATAGGATTAATATGAATAAACCTATTTCCTGTAAGGTCTAATGACTCCAACAGCGGTGTGTATTCAAGAGCATTCCATATTTGTTCAAAGTCATTGAAAATGTTAAAACTGAGATCCAAATGCTTCAAGTTACAGAGTGCAGTTAGGTTATGCTTGTGAATGTTTTCCGGCTTCACTGCTCTATATATGTGTTTCCTTCCTAAAGACACGGTACTCAATTGATCAAAGTGTGACTGACTCTCGTTCAATTTATCAAATCCTGAAGCTTCGATGGTCTTAGTGCCTATTTCCATAGTTTCAAATTCATGAGCTTCGCTGTACTTTTTGACTAACGCCTCCCAGACATCGTGTCTCTCTTTCCTTATCTTCTTGCTACTTGCTTTCACGAAACTGCCCGATGTGGCTGCTATAGTCTCAAAATAACGGACTCCATCGATTGTACCATTGTGCTTTCCTCTGTTAGGATTATCCCAATCTATACCCAACGCTGTATCCTTATTCTTCCAAATCAGTGAAGGTAGATCTCCTACATACTTTATAGTACCAAATTCATCGTCCGTGGTTTCTATACGGTCTTCAATTCGAAACATTTAACGTGGAATCTAACTTATTTAAAAAATGATTTTCCTATCGCATTACTTGACTTTGCAAATACTAATCCTAAATATATATATATATATTATAATGCCTAGTCTGCTAAACCAAAACTTTCCGACAACAACCCATCGATATCAAATTCTTTTGCCCACACAGAAACTACTTTAGTTTGCTCTACTTTAGGAGGCTCTTTTTCTCCTCTCAAAGAACTTTTTGGTGCATCGATTGGAGCTTCAGCTTCATCCGTTGCCCTAGATGCCTTTGGAAGTGACCATCCTACAATTTTGCCATCTCTCCAGTCGTTCAAAACGGTTGAAGCTGCCAGCTCTAAATTCGGAACACCCCACTTATTCAATCTGCCCCTTGATCTAGCGATGTGTATCAAAAATTGCTTTGTGAACTCATTGAGATCAGTAGATGGTAACGCAGGCACTTTGTAATAGTTTCTCAATCCTTCTGCCATCTCTGTCTCCTTTGAGAACTTTTTCAAAAGTTCGGTAACAGCAGCTGTAGGGTCAACTATGTTCTTAGGAGGAATAGCAGATAATAATGCAAGTTTAGCTTGTCTTTGAGTCTTCGACAACTTTTTGTTTTTGGTGACTTCATCCGGGAAAACGATACCAGGTGAATCTAATACTTTGAGTTTATTGTCAATCTTGATTTCTCTTAATGATGTAGTAACACCGGCTTGGTTTCCTACGGGGCATGCCTTTGAGTTATTGCCATGTCTATTGGTAAGGCAATTGATGATTGAAGACTTTCCTACGTTAGGATATCCGATAACACCAACGATAATAGAACGCTTGAAATTCGACTTGGTTGCATAGCTTTTTAATGCTTTCAACAAGGAGTCGGTGGTCATGGAACATGACAAATTCTTGTTGAATGATTTGGAAGTAACAGAACTACCAGATGCATTGATGGGGATGGTAGGAAAAGACGATTTTAAAAAGTCTAGCCATTGCCTGAGCACTCTCTCAGGAACCAAGTCCACTTTGTTTAAAAGCAAGATCAATCTCTTGCCGGGGTTTTGCAAAACCGCTTGTTCCACCTTTTTGGATCTGGTAGCTTCCGGATCTCTAGCATCCAACACGTAAAGAACCACATCGGCTGCATCAACTACAGCCTTGAATATTTTTTCGTATGCCTTATTAGATTTGTCAAGTTCGTGTTTTTCATCTTCATCAATGTCGCTCAATTCGAGTTCTACATCTGCATCTGAGTCTTCCATGGCCCCATCGTCCTCATCGATATCGTTTTCGTATTCCTCTGCTGCCTGCTGTGCAGACTCCAACAAAGCTGCCATGCCATCTTCTTGCTCATCCTCGTCCTCTTCCATCTCGTCCTCCACCATCTCACCATTTGCAATAGCATTTTCCTTTTCCTGTTTTCTCTGCAACCTCAACTGTTCTTTCCTTTCCTTCTCCAATCTTCTGCCTTCTTCCAACTCGCTGAGAATCTTGTCTTTGTAAGGAAAACTAGCTGGAATGCCAGGATCTTTCTTGTTTCTTGATTTCCATGTCACATCTTTCTTGGAGATTTTTCTATTCTTTCTGTTTTGAGCTGCCGCCTTTTTCTTAATTCCTTCCCTTAAGCGGGTGGATACACGTTTAGAAGTCGGCTTCTTGACTCTCATGCTGATTCTAATCTAGTATGGGGGTTGAATAGACTGAAAATCCTAAGATGATGGTGATGGACTTATGAAAAAAAAAATAAAAAAAAAAAAAAAAATTTGAAGAGAAGAGCAAATCTTTGTGTACTGCACATACGACACAATCAATCTTACAGAAGCAAAGTTGTTCTTGATAAAGCTATGATGCTAACACCTATGGGTTAGTGACTTTACTCTATATAGGAGATTAAACATATAATATATCCATATTTCGTTAAAATCGTGGTTTCGTGGAATGTTTTCTTTGGGATGAGCATCTAAGAAGAATCTTCATCATAAAAGCTATCGTAGGCCAGCTCAGTGTACTTGATACCCAAGTCCTTGTTGTGAGACTTTAAATCTTTTGGCTTGTAGTAACCAACAAATTCGGTCTCTGCATCATCGTCACCGTCGGATTCGGAGTCGTCTTCGTCATCCTCGGCATCCTCATCATCGCCATCGTCACAATCATCTTCTAATTTCGGTTGGTTTTTCTTGTTAACCTTTTTCTTTGGCTTTGCTGTCGAATAAGACGAGGGCTCCGTAGTCTGAGGCTTGCTGAAGAACTTTGTCTTCAAACTGCTTTTAAGATCCTCTTTGACTTCAGGAATTTTTCTCATTGCATAATTTGCGGCCGACCGAATGTCTTCGGGTGTAATAACAAGTTCCACCAGGTCTCTCGGAACGAGAACAGGTATTGCCAGTGCAAACTCTGAGAGCAGGCAGAAGCCTATAACGACAAGTAGTTCCAAACAATGGGTGAGTTGCATTGCGTCTGTTCGATTAAAAAATTGGTTGGAGTAAATTTGTGAAATTGTGCAAAAATGCGTTTAAATCATACATAATTTTTCGCAACCACAATAACATTATTGTATAAATAAAGACATAAACTTAATCTAAAGTCTTGGTCCGCTGAACGGAAGAGTTGCTGAATGACCTGCTTAACGATTCTCTACTTGTGTTTTCTGATGCTTGAAACAACGAGTTTGGTGAGGATCTTTTAGGTATTACGAAAGGCTTGTTCAAAAACGCAGCCGCGTTTCTAGGCATGTAGACCTCCTCGTCTTTGTTGCGAGAATTGGTAGACTGGTCGAACAATGAGGCCGTTGATCGTGTTCTCAAAACAGATGATAAGTTGTCATTTGAATCTCGCGAAGCGTTTGACATTAAACCCTCCTCTAAATTGATATTGAGGTCTTCTTGACGTCTTATGTTTTGATACAGGCCTTCGTCATTGTAGTGTAAAAACAGAAAAGGAAGGATCATTACCACAGATTTATATAAACGTCGTGTTGAGCTGGGCAAGTTTAGTCTTTGAAATTTATAAGAGAATCCACCCAAATTCACTCTTGATAAGCGAAAGCAAAGTGTTATGACCAATACAATTACAATCAAGGACAAAAATGCGTTAGTAGTGTAGTTATCATTGTCATCATCACTATCAACGTCATTGTGTAGAAGTCCTCCAGGCACGAAAGTTTTGCCTGATATTTCAGAAGGGTATATCCCAATTTCGTCCGTCGTACCCTGTGAATGTTCAATTTGAGATGATGCAAATAAAAGAATTTTCCCAAGAGTCCAAGAAAGTTCCTCTCCATTGACAGAGTCTGCAGATTTGAAAGGAGTGTGTGTTTTATCGATGTCCTCAATGACTTTTTCTTCATTCGGATTAGTTGTCTTTGGTGCTTCTATTCCTATTCGAGGCAACTCAAAACCTTCATGAAGGACATTGATGACCCAACTTGCCTTGAAACATGCATCTTTCAAAAAGGTGTCAGAGTCAAGGTTGGAGTATTGTCCATTTTCAGAGTTCTTCAAGATGTCGGACCATTCACTTTCACAATAACTTCTAACTTTTTCGTTGAAGCTGTGATAGTTGTATTCCCCACCACTCTGAAAAACGTCATTTGCAGTGTACCAGTATTCCGATATGCCTATGAATTTGTCTTTGTTAAAATCAAGTTTTGGGCCATGAACACCGTTGAAAAGACAAGGGAATTCTTTGCATGGGACATTTTTCAATAGTAAAGGGTATATAGTCCGCAAACACATGTCATGGTTCCCAATTCCGTTTATTGTATATTTTTTTCCCGAATATGTATATTCAATGCTTGCTGATTTGGGCATACAAGGATCACTGATGCTAGAGTCTAATGTAGGATTCACCACCAGTATGTCAATTAGTTGATTCAAATAACGCTCCCGAGCCTTATTGGCCCCAAATCCCAACCATGTTACAACAAAAACGTCCCACAGCTGCAAGTCTCCATTGATGCTTCTCAAAGTCACCTTGGATAAATCATCTTTATGTTTGTTGATCTCTTCCTGGGCAGAAGGAACAAATGCTATCTGTGTCGAAGCCCCACCCATATCCATGAAGCCAATAGATTCGTGCTCTGTAGAAGAAGAATCGAAATCATCGAATGTACCCATCAAATAGTTCAACCCCAACCAGCCGTATATGCCTTCTGTCTCGCCGTCAATCACTTGAACGTAATCTTCACAGTTGGGAATGAAAAAATCTGTATTTTTCTGCAAGCTGCTACAAATGCTCTGCATCACCTCTTTCTGTTTCTTCGGTTGGAGCAACCTCATTCCAGCTGTAGCCAAAACGAAGACTGGTGTTTCGCTGTGCTTTTCACTGGGCACCTTCTTTTTCGCAAAGTCCATGAGCTTGGAAAAATGATCCTCCCATAGCCGGTTCACTTTGTTTTGAGCACCATATGTAGATATACCGGGACTAATTTTCATGTTGGACTCCTTTGGCGTCTTTATCTTGGGTGGAGACTTCAATACTTTGTCATCCTTTGTCTGCTTCGAAATATTCTGGTCCTGCCACTTGAAGACTTGAACCCGAGAACCAGAGGACCCTGAATCTACCACGATGCCATACCTCTCTGCTTTCTTCTTGGGAATCTTCATCTCAGAGATGTGGTTCTAGTATAAAAAAGGTGTTGAATATTGATCCAAAATCGTAGAAATTTTGTGTCTTCAAATCGCAACTCATCTTTTTAGTTAAGGCCATCATAGTTCGATATGATAATTCTCCCAGGAACGCCAGTGATTCCAAGTACGATCAATGGTTCATCGTTCAAGTTGGATGGAAGCTTATCCTCTACTCGGTCATCGATTGGGGTGACTAGACTTGATAACTACAGCTCATTAGTGAAGGCAGCTCTCGGGCTAGAAGAATATATCGAGCAGATAACGAGGTTACTTCAAAAAGATGACCAACAAAGGCCTTTAGAAGAATGTTTAGAGCAGGCTTCTAATATTCTGGTGTGTAAGGCAAAGCTTCAGCCATGGAAAGGAGTACATATTGATGAAGAGAAGTCGAGAAAGCGAAAGGTGATTTTGAAAGGCATGAAGTCAGAGGATTTATTGGAGTGGAGCATGTTGAATGAACTAGAATTGAGTGTTGCTGACTTGGTCTTTATGTATATGAGAATAGGCTCTGATCTCACCAAGGAGCTTATAGAAACGGAAAGAGAAACCCTTTCCACAGAGCAGGCAGATGAAAAATGGAAGAGAGTAGTGAATTTCTACAAGAAATGTTTGGCAATAGCTACCTTTGGGGTTCGCATATCTCAGATCAAGTGCTCTCAAGAAACGAGACTTGCACCAGTTCTCTTTATATTCCTCGAGAAAATGAGCGAGATCTGTATCCAGATATCTCTCCTATCTAAAACATCGTGGGTAAACAGAGACACTATGAACAGGTTTGATTCATTCAACACCACTAACAACGGAACATTGGCCAGGGTTGGAATTTACATCCTAGATGAACTAAAAAATGCTGAAGCTTTACTCGTGGAGCTTGAAACTAGTAGCATCAAATTTGCTTTTGCATCATGGCAGGAGTATATGAAAGTTGTGAAGAAATACATTGTCGCTTATATTGGATTCTTTCTTGCGATTGGAAAATACCAGCAAGACAAAATCGGAGAAGCCATAGGATTGGTTAACTTTAGTCTTTTGAACTTGAATAGCAAGAAGCTAAATGATTCAGATGTGGGTGATAACAAATTCAAACAGTTTCGACAAAAAATAGGCAGTAGAAAAAACGAGTCATTCATTCGTAACTTACAATCAGTGACAACGTTGAACTTGGAGAGCTCCATATTCAAGGAGCGGCCGGGGATAATATTGACAGATATAGAATATCTTTTTGACCTGTTGATTCTGCTACGCTTAAAATTCATCAAGGAAAATGACAATATCAAGTTTCAAGAAATAATAAAGTATGATGACATTGAATCAGACAGTAAGTGGCCGCTTGGATGCAAAGTACCAATGAAGGGAGTAGAATGCTTCAATCCATTTCTAAGATCGTCAAGTTCAGACAATATTCTCAATAAAGAAAGAGATAATTATTTTTGATTCATGAGTAATAACTACGAGACGATATAACGAAAAGAACTCATACCACCTATAATTGTAAAATTCATAATCATAGGTGAGAATAAATATTACGAAAGACCTTGTCCTTATCGACTACATAGAACACAATTCTGAAGAACCGTAAAATTCATTTGTACATTGAAATATTTATCTTGACGACATGAAAATGGAATGAATATCTTGCTTACGGATGGTGTTTTCAATCTCTCTATCAAAGTTATGTTTTATGATGTTGTCCAACCTTTCAAAATAACTGACAAATTCATTTTCCATATCCATCCATAACTTCTCAAGCAAATCTTTTTCAAACATGTCACTTCCAGTGATGAAGTGCTTTTCCAATTTCCTATGGATTTCCTGTACCCTCAAAGTTATGTCTTTAGGTGTATACATAGCAAGTAATGACCTGACATGTTTCTTATTATACTTCTTAGGCTTTCCATTCATTTTCACCAATGCTTCATAATTTTCAACAAATTCAACCAATTTTCCAATATTCTTAGTCAAAAGTTTTTGGAAATAACTATCTTGCACTTTGTTCATGACATTTACCAATTTATCTTTCATACTCTGAATACTCGATACTTCAAACATATTGATCTGATCGGTAATATAGAATATGTTTTTAATAATACTGACATTACGATATTCCCTTTCTTTATTATCGAAGTCATTATTTTTCAATAACGGATCGTCTCTCATGAATAAGTTTATCAAACCTTCGGAAATGTCCTCATAAGAATTATCAAGAATCTTCCTAACTTCCGCATCTCTTGAGCCATGTACATTTTCAAATGTGGACTCTGTCGTGATAATCAACTGATTTATGTTCTTTATGGGTGTTAATATTCCACATTTAGCCACGATAACTGCCTTATTTAATAGTTCGATTTGTGATTTGATAAACTTAGTCCAAGATGCTTTGAATTTATCTTTCAACTTGGTCAAAAAATTGAATACCAAAAATTCCTGATTCTTCTTCTTATTTTGAGTTATTGTATCGTCAAGATGATAGATAAGAACAGGTATTGATAGCTCCGATGGCATGACATTCTTAACAAAGGTATTGATGTAAGTTCCAAATATTGAGTTCATATTTGTAATTAAATCATTGGAATATGATTTTCCCTCTGCCCTTTCTTCAGATGCATCTAATAAATGGACTCTTTCACTGTAAGGATAAGAACTCACATATTCCTTGAAATCAGTAACAGAGTCATCGTAATGAAAGAATGAGTCAACAAACGATTGAACTAGGCTAATTAATTCTTTACTATCATCAACGAGACTCAATATCTTTTTGTAATCATCAATTTCGTTCGGATTTTTCTTCGCCTTCTGTTCAGGTGCATCATTAGAAGAGGATGTAGTATCATTTAGTATGTCATGATGACTTATTCTATTCAACAATTTGTCTCTCCGGGTTGATAATTTCAAAGTTCGTGACTTTTTCAATGGTTGGTCAGAATCATACAGAATGGGAGACCTACTTGGATAGTTTGAGGTCCTTGAATTCTTTATTTTCCTTAGCAAAAGCATTTCCAAAAATGTACTCATATTCTTATTATACTGTTCATTTAAGACAACGAAATCATTATAGGCAACATTCTTTTCGAAAAAGGTGAAGGAAGAGTAAATCATCATGTTATCCAACAACTCATACAACGATGAAGCATGAAACGTATCCAAATGAGACGATAATTCGGAACCCAACTTGTCAAATTGCGTCATCAAGAATGCATTAAGATGCTTTATAAACCTAGAAGAAACCATTTGATACTTCAATTGGTACTGTTTAAGGGCTTTCATGGAACTGAAATCAACACTAGCCGAGTTTTGTTCCTTGGCAGTCATGTCATTAGCATTGAAAAGTTGAACCAATTTTTCTTCAATCGATTCCAATCTATTCAAGCTTTCAAATTCCTTGAACCCTTCAATAGCATTCAAATCATCTGGACTGACACTAACCTTCTCAAGTATATTTTTCAAGTCATTGTATAAAATCTTTTTATTGATAGATTTTACTTGCAAACCTTGAGAATTATTTTCTATTCGGTTCACATCTGGTGCTAAAACTTTGAAGTTTATCTCCATTTTCTTGAAGATTTTACTTAAATCTTCCACTTCACTTAAAGATGTATTTACATATTCTGAAACAGAATCTTTGGAGAAATTCAAAGACACCAACTCCTTGACATTAGCATACTTCACTTGATCAAGCTCCCGAGTGAGTTTCTTGACCAAGCTCTCGCAGTTGTCTGTTATCGACCAGTTCACCTCTTCCAATATCTCATCGAGTTCTGGATCCCTTTCTTTACTTAAGAATTGATCGAGACTTTCATTGTCAGATTTTTTCTTGATTCTGAGAGCAGATTCACTTTCTACGGTATCGAATAAGCTATCGTCTTCTTCGAGTGAGTATCCCCCATCTTGTGTTCTATCATTTATATCTGTATTTTGAGATGAATCGACTTGTCCACCAGAAACTTCAACCTCTTTTATTTGATCTAGTATCTTGTTCGGGTTCGACACTACTCGTTTTTCGCCATTCCCAAAAGATAATTGTGAATCCATGTAATTCTCAATTTCCTGAATCGAAGAATTGATGTCATTTGGTGTGTAATCATTTTCCAATTTCGTCGATTCTTCGATAATATCTTGTGAATCCTCAAGGTTTGATATGCCTAAGCCCTTTTGTATGCTTTTACCATCATTGTCATCCTGAATCTTCGTATCATAAATAACCTCTTCTTTTGTATAGCCCTCAGTTGGATTGAATGATTTTTTGGCCTCTTTGGCACTGTAACCATCATCTGCAAATTTCCTATTGTTTTGCTCTGGAATTGATTTTGAAAGAGAGATGGTATCACTCTTATTGGTACCCAAGGAGAAAGTATCAGTACCATTATGATGATTGTCTCTCCTTTGGGAGATAGAAGACTTTCTTTCAGAAACTGAAGGCAAATTTTCAGACGAACGAGTTTCATCCGACTTGAATATAAAACTCTGCGAGTCATTGAGGGATGCACCACTTTGCATATGAGAGCCATGAAGATAAGGATGAGCTCCGGAAGTTGGATGTTGTGCTCTATCTGTAGACTTGTGTTTGTTTTCTTCATGAACGGATGGTTTACTGCTAACCAGATCTTGGGACTCAACTTTAGAAAGACCCTTCGGACCCATCGGTCTATCGACTTGCATAACCTTCATTTGCTTCATAGGTAACTTGCCATTAGCTGTAAAATCAAAGTTTTTGTAAGGATGCTGATCAGAGTTATTTGAAGAACCCGTAGTCCCTTTGGAGTCATAACTAACAGGTGACGTATAGCTTGGCTGAGGTTGTGGTTTGGAATGTGGTTGGTGTCCGACGCCCGAATCAAGATTACCTTGCGGCATACCGCTACCCGCATCAACACCTTTCTTCATAGGCATTGGTGGTAGTCTAAAATCTTCTATGGAAAATCCATTCAATACTGGATACCTACCCATAAATCCACCATATGAGTTGGTCAAAAACTTCACGAACTTCCATATTCTTTCTTTTCCTTCTTCTATTTTCCAATAGTAATCTTTATTCAACGTCAAAATGATACCATCGTCATCCACCTTTGTGATTGCCTTCAACTCATCCATATCCCACGTACGTCCTATTTGATAAATCATCTTGGATTCATTGTATTTACCCTTCTGTAGCATAACCCGGCCAGTATGCTTCACACATATTACCAAAACACGGGATTTTATAGACCCTAGTTGAGACACTGGGAGGTTAGATGGTGGCCTTTGTGACGGAAATGCAGAGAATTCTTTTATCGAAATGTGAGTTTGGTAGGATACATCTGGGTACTGTCTACCTTGGTTGTCCACTATGAACTTGGAATAACAATCTGCAACCAATTTATCCGCCGTTTTCTTTCGTTGTCGACTTGCTGGATCCATTGCCCCATGGGCATGTTGCATGTCGAGTTTGATTTGGTTAACATTCATACCTCTATCTGGACCCGCTAGTCTCGGATCCATATATGGTCGTTGCTTAGATCCATTCACACCTCTCTGTTGCGTAAGACCCCTTGGATACATTGTTCATAAACTTGATGAATATCTCTCTTAGAAGTAATTAAATGACTAGATTGGCTTGATGAGTGATGAATGCAAATTTATTCTTGAGATATATCAATGTTTTAGAGACTGTTGTTTAAGTTAAACGTAAATCAATTTCATTTGGATTTGATCAAAACCTCAAATTCGAGACTTCCAAGTGAATCAGAAATCAAATTGCAAAAAAAGTTGAAGTAGCCGAGCACGAAATTATGGTCGTCAAGTATCATAGAGCTACAGTCAAGTGCGTTTATAGGCTCCCCATATACATGTGAAAGTAAAAGTACAAATATTATACTACTATGTAATGCGTGGTACCCTTCGCAGGGTCTTCTATTCGATAATATTCGAGATTCATTTAGCATTGGCCTCTGACAGCTCTGACAGCTCTTCCAGCTGGACAGCGTCAGCACTGTTAGATTTCTCTGTGACAGCCCCGACACTTTCCTCCACCTTCTCTTTTTCTTTTTTATCTTCTTTCTGCTGTGATTGACCTTTCTTGCCAGATTTCTTTTGAGACTGGGTTTCTGGCTTGGGAGCCTCAACGGAGGGTTTTTCTGATAGGTCTACGTAGTACTCCCACAAAGAACAGAGGGTCTTCTCTCTTTGATCCATAGCCTTAAGCCTTCTTCTAAGAGCTTCGTTGAAACAGATTTCTTGGGCAACAGAAAAAAACAGCTGTACCCATCCTTTTTTGTAGCTTTCACACTCTGCGAAAACCTCTTTCAACTCTAATTCTTGCTTCTTGCCCTCCAACTCGAACTGCTTGAACACATTCTCACCCACAAGCCCGTCTTGGAACAATTTGGTGATGACGGGCTCGTTTTCTCTCAATTTGAGTGATCTTCTGATTGCTTCCACACCTCTTCTAAGCAATGCAGCTTTCATCACTTTTTCATGTGGCTTTGAGTCCTTTGGTGCATCTGGATTGTTATATTGTGCTTTCAAAAACTGGTAAAGAATAGCAGGATGGTTGTCCAGAAATAACGATTCTACCTTCTGCAATCTGTTGATCTTTCTGCGCCTGTAAATCACAGAAAACGTGATAAAAGCAGACAACAATATACCCACATATATTATTGGGGTAAATACAGAGATCTTTATTTGCTCTTGTTGAATAGTTTCTTCATCCATTTCTCTATATGAACCACTTTTTGTTAAGACCAAGTATCTCCATCAAAAAAGTGAAGTTAGTATTTAAACACGTCTACTGAAAAATTGGATTTCGCACACTTAGCAGTGATCTTGTCTTTGGAATGTAACATATATAAGGCTAGAGAGGTCAATATAGATACTTCATACATGAGTAGAGTCATACCGCGGCGGCCCTGAGACGGACCAGCTTTGGAACGAAAAATTTTGACTGTTGTACAATTAATGTAAAGATTTAGGCCATACAAATGTCTATCAGCGAAGAATACTCTATTATGACTATCAAGTCTTGAGGCTAGTACCTGGTGTATCTTAAATCTTCACAAGGGAATGTATACCTAGGTACTTGGCTATATTTTCGGAAAACAGCTGGAATTCTGCATCGGTGTACGACTCAACTCGTTCACTCAAACCTAAATTGGCGGACCTGCTCTCAAAAAGAAGCTTCTTGGTTTGGTCCACATCCATATCACCCGCACTGTTAGATATAAACTGCTGAATACGGTCCTGCTCACTCTGGGGTATCACAATCTCGTAGAATTCAGCCAAACGTAGAATGTCGAATTTGTTCATTTTGACAAAATCACCCAATGTCTGTGGGAAGACGTCTTCCGGAGGCAACTCACCATCCTTGTTTGTGAGGGGAGTAATCCTGCTGTTAGCATCATCGACCAGCAAATTGGAATTGACCACTCTCTCTATGTTTCTCATCTCTATCAAATCAAATTGCTGCTGCATCTCACCCACAAGCTGCACGATGTCCTCATTGGTCACGTAATCGCTCATGTCTACATTCACTCCATCCTTCACACCCACGTCTCCCTTCATCAGTAACTTCAAGTCTTTCATCAGCATCTGCATCACCTGTTCCCCGGTTTTTGCTACCATTTGCGACTGTTTGTCGTATAACCTGGTGAGCTCAGCGACCTGATTTTCCAACTGCGCTATTCTCTTCTCTGAGTCTGACATTCTGACCTTCACCACTAGCTAAATGACTTCCTATTCGCTGAATAAAGTGCCTTTCTGGAGTAATAGGGCTATCAATAGCAACTGCTATGTTATATTCTTTGCATCGTATACAGTACCGAGCCTTGACAACTGATATCGGGTCGTGCAAATGCCAAACCATATCATTTATATGCACACAATTTCAACAGGTTGGAGTCCTCGAACCTGTTATGTCCAACTCCAAGTCCATCTTCTCCGCGATTAGCCTGGACGTGCAACATGTCGAATCTCTTTTCTGCGATCCTTGATTCTTGTTTATGCTTCCAGGAATTCCGTTCTATTGTCGGTGTTCAATGGGAGTGGGTGCATTTTCTTCTAGTTGAGCCAAGGCATAAGTGGGGAATCTGTCCCCTGAAGATGTGCCTGAGAGAATTTAGTGGGTGAAGCCCCTAAAGAAAATCGGCGAATGCAAGTTCTTCGCGGTAAATCTGCGAAGAACTTGGACTTTTCTCGGTAATTGTGCGCAGCGAGCCCGAAAATTGAATTTCTCTTGGGGGCAACGATCGTTTTTCGTCATGCTTACGTATATGTATCTCCTGTTCGATCTCCTTTCTCTTACTTGACTTCCGTGGTCGCCGGGAGGACAGGTGGTGTCCTGCCAGTCATCTGTGGATGATGGCTCTAGTAATCGTAAGATATATCCACGAAACAGGTGCAGGGATGCGTAGCTGGTCCCTTGATCACTCCACAGTCGCTTCATGATCCCCATCTCCATCTCCATTTCCAGCTCAGCGCTCTCGCTCAGCTCACAAAAATCCAGTCACGTGACACTGAACAGCAAACAATTTCTCTACGGAGTTGAACATAATAATCTTTTATTAGTAGTATCTGTTTCAAAAGCGGCCAGAGGCTTTAGACAAACGGCGGTTAGACTTGAGAAGGATAGGACATAATCCTCGAAGACCAGATATTTACATAGACTGGTTAGAAAGTGTGAAATAGGCAATTGAAGCAGATTGCAGAACAGCATATTGAGCATTAGCGAGATTATAACTAGTAAGAGAAGCCTCAAAGAGGAAGAAGGAAAGGAAACAGGAGTCATAGGATTCGATGATAAGAGGAATTTGAATGTAGCACGGAGACCGGATATCGAAAGAGAGAAATTGAGTGAAAATATGTCGCCAGATAGTGGTAATAGTAGCGATCAGGCGACAGGAAACACTGTGCCTATGTTCCAAAATAACATAACGACACCGTCGTCTCCAATAACTGGCATTTCGAGGTCTGAAAACATTACACCTACAATTCTGGGCGGCCGTGAAGGCGAAAGTTTGGATGCAGAAGGTTCTGAAACCGCGGATCAGAGGCATAGAGTGCTAGGAAGAGTAGCGGGGATTCTAAACCGAACGCTTTCTCACTCCAGAGAGAGCTCTGTTGCAGCTGAGGGGAGAAGCACGCCGTCTCCAGCACTGATGAGCCGAAAGGGGTCATATATGAATAATAGGGACAGGCCAAATACCCACGCTTCTCTTATAGAGTCAGCAGTGAAGGAGACAAGCAAGGTATTTTTGGAGTACGATCCCATGAATAAGCGTAGAGTTTTGAATACTTATGAAATATTGAGGGAAATTGGTAGAGGAGAGCATGGTAAAGTTAAGCTTGCCAAAGATTTGGTTCATGATGAATTGGTTGCAATCAAGGTTGTGAACCGACATAAAAAGGACCGTTCCTTCAAAATCAGGAGACAGTCGAGATTAAATACCCAGAGGAATGACTATGAGTTGAAGATAAAGCGAGAGATTTCCATCATGAAAAGATGTAATCACAAACACATTGTAAAGCTAAAAGAAGTGTTGGACGATTTGAATACAAGTAAAATTTATATGGTTTTGGAGTACCTAGAAAAGGGTGAGATTAAATGGAAAAGAGATTTCAATGAGGGCCCGAGACGACTGCGCGAGAATGCACCAGAAGGTGAAATTCCCTGTTGCGGTCCATATAAAAGGAGAGGCTATAGCATTGTCGAAGAGGAAGACAATTTACTTTCGAATGTCTATAGTCCCAATTTAACATTCAAGCAATCACGGAAGATTTTCAGAGAGGTGCTTCTTGGTCTAGAGTATTTGCATCTTCAAGGCATTGTTCATAGAGATATAAAACCAGCAAACTTATTAGTCAGTTCAGACAATGTGGTCAAGATAAGTGATTTCGGAGTTTCATTTGCATCATCTATGGATAATGATGATTCTGGAAAAGCAACTACAGAGATGGAGTTGGCGAAAACAGCCGGAACACCAGCTTTTTTCGCCCCTGAGCTTTGCCAGACTAACTTTTCGTCGACAGATAGTTTTATGTCTACCTCCGCTTCTTCGTTGGAAATTTTAAGATCAGATAATTTAGCATTGACAAAATTGGTACCGAGGATAAACCACAAAATTGATATATGGGCCCTCGGAGTTACGTTTTATTGTTTGCTCTTCGGAAAACTACCTTTCAGAGCTGATTCTGAATACGAGCTTTTCCAGGTGATAGTCAATCAAGATGTGGAGTTGCCACCGGATATTCCTTCTTTCAATTCACCAGGTGAAGTGACTGAAGAAGAGTTTGAGTTAGCCAAGGATTTACTTTTGAAGCTTCTCGATAAAAATAGTAGCACAAGGATTGATATTCCAGATATTAAATACCATCCCTTCGTGTTGTTAGATTTAGAAAATGAACCGGAGCAGTTGCACGAATTACTATACTTAAACAAAGAATCAAGTCATATTGCCGAAAAATCATTGTTGCGTAATTCGACAGATGCTTCTGATCAAGAAAGTAATGGACATGCAATTGGAATAGGGAATAGAATAAAAAAGGGACTCATAAAAATGATAAAATCAACATCTATTGACTCAGAGACAAAGGCAAAGGCAATGGAAAACACTGTAAGTTCTTCATCAGATGAATCATCTACAGATAATTCAAATCAGAGTTCTGGCACAATTATGAATGGGAATTCTGCTTATCATTCACTCCTTCTCTCAGAAGCATTCCAAATTTCTACTCCACCGCATTCCTCATCCACTAACTTTGTTAGAAATTCGAATCAAGCTTTCGAGAATTTTCCCTCGATTCAAGCCACTCAATCTCAATCATCGTCAACAGCAAACAATAGGACTAGCTCGAACTCAACTGCTGGCATTAGAGAGGGCAGAAATCCCAGTGTTTTAATACAAGACATTATAGAACAGCAGCAAACATCTATGAGTCGTAAAGGAAGTTCTGCGGGCATATCTGAGGCACCACAAGTCGAGACGAAAAGAAATGTTGTTGGTGATGTGTACTTAAAGAATCAATCTGTACTTGAAACGTTTAAAGGAATTCAAGAAAATGATGATAAACGGAGAAGATCTAGCAACATATCGTCCAATACACCCACCACATCAAATCCAAATAGTTCAATCATCTCAACAAAAAATTTCATTTCCACACCACATATAAATACAGACGAATCACCAACAATAAGCACTATTGCTACTCCTGTGGCAATAACACCCCATGAATCAAGTGGGTTGCATCCAAGGACAATACTTAGTGAAAGTAATGATGATGAGAGGCCAACATCAGTAATCTCATTGCCATTGAATGAAAGTTTCGCTTCGCTTGATAGTTTCGACGACGAGTTCCTCACATTGAGATATGAAGGCAACATAAAGGATGATAACCAAAGAGCAGAGTATCTCAGGAGGGCAAGCGAGAGTTCCCAATCGGAAAGTAATTTATCCGGGAAATACTTTGGTCAAAAGAGTGTTGAAGGTATAAGTGAAAAGTTCAAAAATTTTGATTTGAACTCTCTGATGAAGCAAGAAGGCATCACTTTTGCTCCTGGCATCAACAGTTCAAATAGAGATAACGGGGACCCGTTAGAAAGACTTCCTGCAACTGTGAAAGGGTTAAAAAGTCCAACTCACCCTGTTTTAAGTCATTCTGACTCCTCCAGTTCTTCCGACAGTAGTGACGATGATAGTGGAGAGGAGGGAAATTTAACCCTTGCATTTAGTTCTAAAGTTAAGCTTCATACTAAACCACAGTTCCTTTCATTGGGTAATCGAGCAAAATCCCACGATTCAAGTTTACCTATTATGGGGTCAAACTCAGCTCTTCCCACCTATGATGTTCCTGTCGTGTTTCAGGATTATTTACCAGAATTTGAAGATCTTCCTGCTGGATTGATGTCAGGAGTTCCCAGAACAAGCGTAGCAGGACAAGGGGGAGGCGGAGGAAATGCATTTGTACCTGTTGTTTCTAAAACAGGTTCAAGCACGACATTAACTTATGATAGTAAAAAGGGTAAAATGGTGCCTCAAACTGAGCTAAGAGAGGAAGGGCGCACTCCTCAGTCGATTCCCTTTACGCAAAACGAGCCAGGAATGACCAGTCGTACTTCCAAATACCAGCAAAGAGAAGTTTCTAGTTTGGCGAGAGATGCTCCATCGAGTGATCATGCAACAACGAACTCACATCTTGTTACCCCCAAGTTCATTGGAAACAGAATGAATACTTACAATAATTACTTCAATAACCACTACAAGAAAGATCCAATTCATTTTCCTTTCCCCAAAGCAATTCATCTCGATAATGATAAATCGTCTAAAGTTGAAGCTGTGGTGAAAAAACAGCACAATAATAGACCTGATTATTACAGATCTAATTCAATTACTATTGGGTTTTTACAGCATGATTCTCCGTATCAATCATAGCCGTGCTCTGTCCTTTTCATTATGATTTGCAAGATGGTTTGAGCAATAGATTTCTATATAATGGCAAATTTACGAAAAATTAAAAAATTAAATTGATGTAAATTGTTCGAATATTTTTTTGAATATTTATAAAAGGTAAACCAAATATAACCTAACTATAACCATAATTTCCTCCTCTGAAACCTTGAACCTTAATTACTATATATGTGTATAAATGCTATTGCATTTCAAGTAAGGAATAGATATGCCCACACACATTGGGACCACTATCGTGTAAAATCAAGAAAATAAAATAAAAAGTGTAAAAAATAATTGCAAAATACGGAACAGCAATCAGTTGGGACTATCCTTACTCTGATTGAGCTCGAGCTTTTTCCTTAAGACAGACAATCTGTTACCAACACTGATGATGAATTTCTCAACCATTATTCTATCTTCCTCATCAAGTCTTTCGTCGTTTTCAGTAATATCGTCGTCTAATAAAGCTTCCAACATCCATATAGCCGTACTATATGCCAATTCACAGCCCTTCAAATCTTCTTTAACCAACTCATTTACTGCAGCATTACGTGACATTTCCAATGCCCTCTCGAAAATCAATTTCTCTGCTATCACTTTCTTCGGATTTTCCATTAAAGAAGATGCGGAAGGATTATCGTGTGCTTCCTGGGAGATAAAAGATTCAGCTTCTTGTAATCTCAAACGTATGAACTCTGCCTTCTCTAGGCATTCATTGAATTTTTCCCTAATCCACTGGACCAATTCGTTTATCTTCACGGACACATTAACACTTGAAGATCCAACTGCATTTTGCACTTTCAATTCTCCTGACTTCTCACTTTCATACCTGCTGTACCACCAATCACTTGCTAAAGACATGCCCTTCGCTAAAAGTGAAAGAGTTTTGACATACAATACTACTCCTTCTTCACTTATGGATTTTACAATCTTGGGTGGAAGAAGGTCAGTCTGGTGTATGTCATCATCATACCCGTCAGAAGAAGGTGGACTGGGAATTAACTGACTGAATTTGACGTCTGCAAACAAATTCACAGCATGCGCTTTAGTTGTTATAGACTCTAACTTTCTTAGTACCACCTCGTCAGGCGATAAATCTTTATCATTAGTGAACGGTGAGCTCAAATTTGTTGCAATAATAGACGATGTTGGCAAATTTAACTTTTGCAACAAAAGATTGTTGGCGAAATCTGGGCTTGATATAACAGTCGAGAGAGCGTTGTTTACGTTTCCGGAACCTTTTCCATCTAAATCAGTGATCAACTGATTCGGGCTCGACCCAAAAAGCCTGTTAGATGCCATGCCAATAGCCTTGCTCAAAGCACTAGTAGGGGAAATCGAGATTGATATCCTCCTTTCTGATATACTGGGGCGCCTTTGACTTCCACTAGAATTAGACCTCAAAGAGGTCCTTCTATGTGTCAACTGCTTACTTTCTTGTAACTTACTAGATCCAGTATTTGATTGTTCTCGGGATGATTTCAAAGCAGCTACCCCACTTCCAGCATTAGCAAGTTCATCAGCTATGGCATTGACTTCCACTGCACGCTTCTCTACAACAACATAATCCTTTTCCAAGATGATATCGTCTTTATTCTTCATTCCACTTGCCTTCATAACCGAGTTTTGTTGTATTGAGTGCGTGATTGTTTCAGGACCCGGGCTATTTTTCGTTATAATACGTTTTATTTCTTCATCACGACTTTCGCTATTCAGAGATGACGTCTCCGCCGATTGCAATCTATGTTGCTCCAATGCGACATTACCAATTGGCTTGAAATAGTTTGCCTTTTCTGCTGGCTTCAATGGAGAAATATACTCACTGATGAATAAGTTCTCGTCCATTCGAGAAGTCTCAAGAGGTTCATCGTTTCCAACCAAGTCAGTGACTATCAAAGGATCATTGAAGAACTCATTAAAAGAAATCCTTTCAGTAGGATTATATTTAAGTAATGATTTAATGAGCCTTTTTAGTGAGTCAGGTACCTCTGCAGAAGAAGGAAATTTAATTCTGTCATTAGATTTTTCAATATTCTTCAACAATTCGATGTGGTTAGCTGCTTTGAAAGGTGGACGTCCGACAGCCATCTCATACAAAACCGCACCCACAGACCAGATGTCAGCCTTTGCATTGTATTTCTCATAGCGGAGTATCTCGGGTGCCATATATAATGGGGATCCACATAAGGTTTCTGCCATTGATGTTGATGGTAGAAACCTGGCAAATCCAAAATCTGCAATCTTCAATATTGGCAAATCCCATAAACCGGCGAAACCAGAATCTTGGAACTCTTCTTTAGAGTGTAAAGGCGGACAAAGTAAAAGATTTTGAGGCTTTATATCTCTATGCACTAAGCTTTTATCCCGTAAAAACTCCAATGCAGAAGCTAGCTGCTTCAAAAAGTGAATGACAAGTGTTTGATTCAAACCATGAGAATTTGGTGGTGATGGATATCTCTCAAGAACAGATGAAATAACTGGATGTGTCTTGATTAGCTGATTTCTTCTTCTAATGAAATATGACAAGTCACCCATCGAGCAGTAATCCATTACAAGATGAAAGTGTGTAGATGTTTGATTGTAGTCCAACAAGCCCACAATATGCGGATGCTTCATAGTCTTCAAAATGGATATTTCGATTTCCAAATTCTCGATGAGCTTCTTCGACTTGAGCTTGGATCTGACAACAGACTTAATTGCCACCAGCTCGTGTGTTTTCTATATTGATGTTAGTATAATGTTTAGTGAACCACTTTCTAAAAGAATTAAAATACTTACGTTGTTGATGCATTTGTATACTGTGGCGAAAGATCCCTTTCCTATCTCCTTGCCAATTGTGTATATGCCTATCTCACTGCCACGAACGGGCGTCTCAGCGCCTGAGTGTACTGAAGAGATCGACATTTATGTTGATGAATGATGTGATGATGCTGATATACTGTTTCCAGCCAGTGATGATATCGTTATAAAATTTGGTGTTTTTACCAAGATCTGATAGTCCGGGGAACGTACGGATAATCCAAACCCCCTGTTTTCTACCGTCAAATAGATGCTCGCGCCTCTATTCTCGAAAACAACTCCTAGACTAACTTATCGCGCCAGACACCTCCGGCTACGCTCTACTCTCCTCTTGTGGCAACTGCTTACCTTCCAGACTGTATGCTTGACTCCGTCTTCCGGTGTCAACCCCCGCTGCGGAAATGCTTCCTCTAGCTCGGGTACTACTTCGCTGTTCTCAATCCGTCGCAACCGTCTCCAGCTGCTCTCCTGTTCAGCGTTCGCTTCCTCTGTGTTTCTCCAGTTCCTACTCGTGCCACTGCTACACAACAAGTACTCACTCTATCTCTTGCTTCCACTTCTTTCCTATCTATGCAAATCTGTCCCACTGTCTTAACAGATCACTACTAAGATACTATACCTTTGTATGGAGTATCTTGTTTGATCCAACCTTAATATTGTTGTATGATTATATTAATAATATGAATCATAAACTATAAAGTGTGATTCATTAAATATTTGGTTAAGATAAGATAAAAGCCGCAGTAGAATTTTGAGTGATCTTAAATACTACCGCGAGTTATCACTATTTTTCAATTTTTTACCGGAAAAGATCGACCTACGATTAGTGCGAATTTGAGAGATGCTCGCTAAATTTCTCTCGCTAGTAAATTTCCGTGACAAACTGTGGGTTTCACTCGCGATAAATGCGATCAAGGAGATAACATGCACAAAGGCAGATGACACAAACCGGGGTTCGAGCACGACATCTAACGACATAGCACAGGTCGCGACATTGGCAGGCACCGAGAACAAACCGTGCTCGTAACATCGAAGACGGACTGTGTGCAGGGCATGGCAACCACATCGAAGCTAGCATCAAGGGAAATCGGCGGTAAAAGGTATAGGGAAGAAGAAAGACAACGATAGAATAAAGCGGCGTAGACATAGACGACAGACAAACGAAGTAGAGAGCAAGCGTCTGAATAACAAGCGACATAAAGTGAAAGATAACAGCACAAGAAGAGAAAGACGGACAGGATGTTTGAGTCGATAGTTGCTAATTTATTGAATCGGTTCTTGGGATCGTACATTGAGAACTTCGATCCCAAGCAATTGAACATTGGGATCTGGAGCGGAGACGTGAAGCTTCGAAATCTCCGATTGAAGAAGGAGTCATTGGATAAGTTCAAGTTGCCTGTGGATGTGAAATTTGGGCACTTGGGGGAGTTGACATTGCAGATCCCATGGTCCAACTTGAAGTCCAAGCCGGTGCGGGTGATAATTGAGGATGTGTACTTGTTGGCGGAGCCAATATTGAAAGATGAGTATAATGCGGAGGAGGAGGAGCGACGGGAGCTTGAGGTGAAGAGGGAGCGGTTGAAGGATCTCGAGGCCATTGAGCAAGCGACGGGCCAGAACGAGAAGTTAGCTTCCGATATCAATGGCAATGAGAGTTTCATGGAGTCGTTGGTGACGAAGATTGTGGACAATCTCCAGGTCACGATCCGTAACATTCATATCAGATATGAGGATTTTTCAGTGCTCACCGATAACCCGTATTCCATTGGATTGACTTTGAAGGAGCTCTCTGCGGTATCTACAGACAACGATTGGGTACCCAGTTTCATCGAGATCACACAATTGTTGACCAGAAAGCTTTTGACGTTGAACAGCTTAACATCCTACATGAATACAGACACTACTAGCATATATGAGGAGGACTATGAACTTCTCCTCCAAAGGTTCAAGAGCACAATGGAGCTGGAGTCATTGTCAGATGGTCTTCAGTATATTTTAAAACCTGTTTCAGGAAGTGGAAGACTAACAGTGAACAAGTCAGGCGCAACAGCGACCCATCCGCATGCAAAAGCCGAACTTTTTTTTGACGAATTTGGTCTTGAGTTGGATTCGAAACAATACAGAGACATACTTTGGACTGCGTCCAAGTTCCACTGGTATATGAAGACTCAAAAGTTTAGAAAGTTCAGACCCGCGGTCCCTGTAAAGGAAAATCCTAAAGAGTGGTTCAGATATGCTGCAAAGTCGATATTACAGGAAATCCATGACAAGAACTACAAATGGACTTGGGACTATTTTTCCAAGAGACGTGACCAAAGGAAGGCATATGTATCCGTATGGGGGCAAAAGCTTTCAAATAAGCAGCTCCTGGAGGAAGAAATATCCACTTTAGAACGGCTTGAAGAAGAGTTGCCTTATGAGGATATAAAATTTTATCGATATTTGACAAGAAATAAACTCAGGAATGAGAATGTACAAGAAAGGTTGAGTCCCGTCGCTTCTCCCGAAGAAGCAACAAATGAAAAAAGTAGTGAAGCTGCTGCTACATCTAACAATGGTTGGTTTTCTTGGTGGTCTGCACCAAAACAAGAGGATTCCAAAGAAAGTACATTAGACCTTCAATTAAGTGATGACCAACGGAAGGCATTGTATGACGCAATTGACTATGATGAAGGTAAGGAACTACGAAATGCGGTCGATCTCCCTCGAGATACTGTTAAATTTGAAATTCTCACTTCTCTTAAGAAGGGAGGCATCGCTATCAAACATGATAAGAACAGTAATGTTTTGACTGAAGTAATATTTGAAGGATGTAACACTCAGTTCTACCAACGCCCCGATTCGTTCTTGACGAATTTTCAATTACAGGAATTTAGGGTGGAAGATGGTACCGGTTCTACCATTTACAAACATGTAGTTAGCGTCAAACAGTTACATTCTCACTCCCATGAGGATATAAAACATTCACCTGAACAAAGTGACCCATTTTTCCAGGTTTCGTTCGAGCATAAACCTTTGGATGGAAGTGCAGATTCCGTTTTATTAGCAAAATTAAAGTCTATGACTATATTCTACAACGCAAATTTCATAAATGAAGTCATTAGGTTTTTCACGCCGCCAAAGGTACACCTTGATACCATAGGAGCTATAATGAATGCTGCTGAGGCTAAGATGGAAGGTTTGACTGCTCAAACTAGAATTGGTTTGCAGTATGCATTGGAAGAACATAAAACAATCAACGTAAAATTGGATCTACAAGCACCTTTGATTATTTTACCATTGGATCCAACAAATTCCAACTCTCCTGTTGCAATATTAGATGCTGGTCATATTAGTGTGATAAGTAATTTGGTGGACAAGTCAAAAATTGAGGAAATAAAGGCCAAAGAAAGTTACACCAATGAAGATTGGCAACAACTAAACACACTAATGTACGATCAATTTAATCTCCACTTGCAAGATGCTCAGTTTTTGGTAGGTCCGAATTTTAAGTCAACTATGGAAGAATTGCACAATGAGGACATAAATAAACTGGCAACAATTCTTAATAAGCTCAATATTCGTCTCCTTTTGGGGATATCAATATTGCCAGAGGCCTACAACTTAGCCAAATTCAGAATTGGAGGAGAGGTTCCAAAAATTCATATTGCAATTAATGATTTCCAATACAAAACAATAATGCAATTAATTGATATTTTACTACCTACATTCGATTCCTTGGATTCTGATGATTCAAGTATTTTTGATGCATTTGGTCATAATGAGAATCGTATCGACGACTTAACTGCATCTTCAATCGAGTCTCTGCCTTCAAGTACTAATCGCGAGCTTTCGGAAGCTGCCAAAAATCAGCATATTTTTGAGTTCAACTTGGATGTCAGTTTAGTGAAAATAGCGCTTTCCAGATGTATAGACGGTGTTACATTGGAAGCTGAAAATTTTGTTGATCTTTTGGGTAATACCTTACATTTGCACTTTTTCAAAACTGTAAATGACATGCGTCTTCATTTGCTGCTCGCGGACATCAATTTGATAGATCATATTGAGAAATCAGGAATACCCGAGTTTGAAAAGCTTATTTCTTCCAATAACTTCAAAGGTGACGAAAGTGTACAATCTGGAAAGCAATTATTTCAGTTGGATTACAAGAGGACACAGAGAATAGTTGATTTTAATGGAAAGGAGATAGAGATTTTTGATCAAGATATTGATATGAACATAGCTACCGTGAAGTTCGTTATTTCAAGGAAGTCTATCCTCAGTATGTTGAATTTCGCATTAAACACATTCACCGATCCAAATGCTGAACCGACCCCAGCGGATGAGTTAAAACATAATGATTCCAAAGATGATGAGATATCACCTCAGAAAATTAATGTGAATATCAACTTAGATAGTATCATAATGGTCTTGAACGATGATAGTATGAAACTCGCAACGTTGAAACTCAGTACAGCGAATATCAAAGTGTTCCTCGTTCCAGAAGAAATGGAAGTATATGGAAAGCTTGGTGCATTGACTTTGAGAGATGAAATCAGTACCAATTCATTGAATGACAACACTATTAAGAATTTGATTAGTATGGAGGGAGACAGTTTGGCCAACTTCAGTTACAAGACTTTTGATAACGAGACCAATTCAAATCCTTATAATTCTATATTCACCTTAGAGACTGGTGCTTACACTGTGAATTTTGTTGAGAATTCCTTCAGAAGGATATATGGCTTTTTGAGTAAATTTCAAAGAATGAAAGCCATATATGACAGAGCCCGCGAGGCTGCAATTAACCAAGCCAGCCAAATTGAGTATTCGAATAATTTAAAGTTTGAATTAAAAATTCAAACACCAACTATTATATTTCCAAGGGTCTCTGGATATAATAATAGCATACACGACAATATCACTGCCAATCTTGGAGAGTTTTACGCTTTTAATGACTTTGTGGAAGAAGGTGGCTCGATATGTAACCGGATTTCTTTTGGAATACAGAATACTAGTATGACCTCCGTCTTCAACTATAACGGTGATGTCAGACAAGTATCGGAAATGGTAAAAGAATTAGATATTGCCTTTTCAGTTGATTATTTTGAAGACTATATGGAAGATAGGCCCACAATCAACATTGTTTCAAAAGTACCAGATGTGGAGATGAACTTAACAGAAATTCAATTGAATTATTTGTTAAAACTTTCTGATTCCGTATCCAACATACTTTCATCAGACGACACCGGAGAGGCGCTAGATGATGTAGAAATTGATGCAAGAAATGCCAATGCTGTTGTCAAACATAATAGTAAACTAAGCCCCAGTCCTGATGGAGGTGAATCGAAAATCAAAAATGCGGGAAATAAGGTCGTTTCGTCTATACAATCAAATCATCCAAAAGTTCTTTTTCTGTTTGATTTGTCCAAATTGTCTTTAACCATATACAACAAGACAGAAAAACTAGCTGATTTATCAAGTCAGAGTATTTCCTGCTTTTCCTTGAATAACATTAAAATTCAGTTTTGCTTAAAGCAAAATGATCATTTCACTGCTGATTGTACGGTGAGATCTTTCATCGTTTCTGATGAGAGGACTGAAACAACAAACAAATTTAGAGAAATCATTCCAGAAATAACCCATGATGGCAATCAGTTCATTTTATCTGCTAGCAGCGATGGTTCTCTGAGTGATAAGAATATCACTGTAATGTTAACTGTTGATAACCCTCAAACTTTGATTGCCCTAGATTATCTTTTCGAGATACAATCCTTTTTGAATAAAGGGTTGGTTAGTAATCCGAATGCCACCAATGAGCAAGGCAAGCTTCCTAACATAAAAACAGAGGAGAGTAAAACACAATCAGATAAAGCAGATGTTTCCAAAGGAAAATTTGGATTCTCAATAAATATCAAAGAACCGACTTTGAAGTTGCTAGCAGACTCTAGTAAAGAAAATACAGAAGCATTGGTGTTTAGAGTCGAGCAAGTGTTAATAACTAGTCAAAATATTGTTTCATTGGCAGCTAATAACATTGGGATGTTCTTGTGTACAATGGATGACTTTAACACAAATTACCGAATCATTGATGACTTTTCCATTTCATTTGCCCTTGATTCAAGAGATTCATCAGTAAATAATTACTTAACAAATGTCCAATTGTCGATAGATCCTGTTTTAGTTCGGGTGTCATTAAGGGACATCAGACTTGCATTATCCATTTTCAATAAAGCGAATGACCTATACAAGGATTACCAGGCGGCTTCTGGTTCAGAAGAGGATATTGATGAAAATGGGTCAGATCTGTTGTCCGAAGCAGGCTCGGATCAATACAAGAGATTAACTGACTATGTACCAAATGTGACTGTTGGGATGTCTGCTTCCACGAAAGAGAATGAAGAAGAAACAGATGAGATTATAATAAAAGGAGAAGAATTCAATGCTAGTTTCGGCGGTGTAAGATTCGTCTTAATCGGTGATGTACACGAATTACCTGTACTAGATATGAACCTAAAGTCCTTTGAAGCAAGAGCCATCAATTGGTCAACTGACTTGAGTGCAGAAACACATATTGAATCATTTATAAACATTTACAACTACTCAAGATCTACTTGGGAGCCTTTAGTGGAGCCATGGCCGGTAGCCGTGTATGTGTCTCGAGTAGCTGGGCCAAATTTCAATATCATGATAGATATTGTGTCGAGGAAACTTGCTGAAGTGACTGTGTCATCGAGATCAATTGCATTACTATCTCAAATGTTCTCCCTGATTTTAACTGAGGATGGTGTGATGAACCGTGGTGGGGATAGTCCATACGAAATTTATAATGACACGGGATTTGATTTAGAAGTCTGGATAGACCATGCGGATGGAAGTAAGAAGAATAAAACAGTTATTAAGAACCAAGAGAAAATTTCATGGGCTTTTGAGTCATGGAAAGAAGTGCGTCAAAACTTAGCAACAGAGACAAAAGAGGGAGTATTAGCTGTTTCATTTGTTGGCGATCGTTATAAAGAAGTACATGGTATATCTGTAACAGGAGAGGGCGAAGAATTGTACATGCTATCACCAACAGTTGATAATGTTCACAATAGATTGGCGTGTGAGGTGACTTTGAGAGAAGATAATATAAAAACTGTTAGACTCAAATCTACTCTCAGTATTCAAAATGATGCCGATGTCGCAATAGTAATCAAGTTATGCGGTGATACCCATGCGTCTCCTGAGAATAATATTGTGGTTCCGTCGAAAGGTTCTAAATCATTGCCCTTGGATTGTGTCTTCAAAGGAAAAATAAAAATAAAGCCTCAACTTGAGACTGAATATGAATGGTCGGACAAAGAAATTTTTTGGAAAGATCTTATAAACGGGGGACTCTCTCTTCGTTGCAATACCTTTTCAAGTGACGACAAATCTTCGTATTATTTTCAAGCCGAAGCTCTGTACGATAAGGATGAACTGTTGGCTAAAATATATCCTCATATGAACTTGATTATTTCTGCTCCTTTAGAAATAGAGAATCTCTTACCTTTTGATTTAACATATAGGCTTTATGACAAGGGAGCAAGAAAAGACTGGAGCGGTAAAATTTCCAAAGGTGTTAAGAGCTACGTGCATGTTGTTAGTTTAGAACATTTATTGCTCTTGAGCATAGAACCTTTGGAATGTGGATTCGGCAAATCAGAATTTGCGATAATCAATACATCAATAAAGAGCGATTTTAAGAGAGAAAATATAATCACGTTGAGAAACGATGATGGCCAGCTACTTAAACTTAGAATTCATTACCCAAGAAAGAGTAACACAAGTTCCAGTCTAAAGGTAATGATTTATTCACCCTACGTGATCCTCAACAGGACATTACAAGACATCACTATTAATGAGAAAGGAAATATGTTGTTATCAAAAGGAAAGTCTCAGTTCAAATCATCGCCTTGCATGTTTTCCTTTGACAAGCATGGTGATCGAAAAAACAGAGCTTTGCTCAAGATCAACGATTCGACATGGACGAACCCGCTTAGTTTTGATGCTATCGGCCAATCCGTTACAGCTAGAGCGCAGATTGTGAGCAAGCAGAAAGAGATGAACGTGGGTATATCAGTCAGCGAGGGAGAAGGTAAATATAATTTAACTAAAGTAGTGACTATTGCACCAAGATATGTCATCAAAAATACACTCAAGGAGACTATACAAATAGTGGAATATGGTTCTACTTCACTTCAGAACATTGAACCAAATGAGCTCTTGCCACTATATGGGTTAAGAAGATTGGATAAAAAGAGTTTACTTATAAAGTTTGCACACTCCTCTAAGACTTGGTCTTCTCCATTTTCAATCGATGACATCGGCCAACTATTCATCAAGGTGAATAAAGAAAATGAAGGACAGACTCTAGTTAAAGTCAACATACTATTGGAGAATGCAACTATCTATATTCAGCTCGATGACTCGAATAATCACTGGCCATTCTCTATTAGAAACTTCAGTGATTCTGAGTTTTACATCTATCAAAGTAATCCGAACGTTAATGAAAACGGTGATATTGTGAAACATGATACTGATTACAAGCCAATATATTACAAGGTTCCACCAAAAAGTGTTATGCCTTATGCATATGACTATCCTAATGCAATTGTCAAAGAGTTGGTGATAAGATCGCACGGCCGTGAGAGATCAGTCAATCTATCTGAGATAGGAAACTTAAAACCTTTTAGATTGCCACCAACTCAAGATGTTGATCAAGCAATCGTAGATTTGAACGTTATTGCAGATGGACCAGTTCAATCTTTGGTAATAACCAATTATGATCCATCTGTGAGTTTGTACAAACTTCAAGGAAAAGGCAGTTCCTCGACAACGAACTTGTCTCAAACATTCGAAGCTACTGAAAATGATGAAAACTACTTCACCAAGATTATCACTAAATTTGAAGGATTGGGGGTCTCCTTAATCAACACAAGAGGACAAGAATTATGTTACATAACCCTTAGAGGACTTGAAGTGAGATACAATGAATCTGATCTTTACCAAAATTTGAGCGTGAAACTTAAATGGATACAAATAGATAATCAGCTATATGGTGGAATATTCCCAATAATTTTGTATCCTACTGTGGTTCCAAAATCAGGTAAGGAGATGAATAGTCATCCTTCTTTCTCTTGTGCTGTTTGCAAAGTCAAGGATAACAATCATGGTGTCCTCTTTATAAAATATGCTACTGTATTGTTGCAGGAAATGACGTTCGAAATGGACGAAGACTTCCTCTTCGCGTTGCTAGATTTTGCTAAAGTTCCGGGGGCGATATGGAACAAAGATCATGTGGACAAACTCTGTGACGACAGCTTAGAGCTAACGGCGCCTAAAAGTTTGAATGATAGTAGCGACATTTATTTCGAGGCATTGCATTTGCAACCCACATTATTAAATTTATCGTTTGTTAGAACAGAGCGAGTGAATGTTGAAGATAAAGCATCGTCGCAGAATGCGTTGATGTTTTTCTTTAATGTGTTGACGATGGCCATAGGTAACATTAATGACGCTCCTATTAAATTGAATGCTCTCTTCATTGAAAATATTAGAGTTCCAATTCCAATTTTAATGGAGTCCATTCAAACTCATTATGGTCAAGCATTTTTCTATCAAGTCCATAAGATACTAGGGTCTGCAGATTTCTTAGGTAATCCAGTTGGTTTATTTAACCATATATCATCTGGGGTGTTGGACATATTTTATGAACCTTATCAAGGTTTCATAATAAATGACAGACCTCAAGAACTTGGTATTGGAATTGCCAAGGGAGGGCTCAGCTTTTTGAAGAAATCGATTTTTGGATTTTCAGACTCGTTTGCTAAAGTGACTGGATCTTTGGCTAAAGGTTTGAGTGTTGTAACTCTTGACAAGAAATTTCAGGAGCGTCGTCGCTTGAATCAACGTCGTAATCGTCCGAAGCATGCCATGTATGGTTTTGCAACGGGAGCAAACTCATTCTTCGAATCAATATCATCTGGTGTTACAGGTGTTGCAACAGCTCCTCTAGAAGGTGCAAACAAGGAAGGAACTGCAGGTTTTTTCAAGGGATTAGGTAAAGGGGTTGTAGGATTACCCACAAAGACTGCCATAGGGTTTTTTGACTTGGCATCCAATGTTAGTGAAGGAATTAAAAATACTACTACGGTTTTCGATGCAGAAGGCTTGGATAAAGTAAGGTTACCCAGATACATTAGCCACGACAATGTCATCCGACCTTACTCTCATAGAGAGGCCCAAGGCCAATTTTGGTTGAAATCAATTGATGGTGGCATTTATTTCGATGAGAAATATTTAGCTCATTTAGTTCTTTCAGGCGAAGAGAATGCAATACTAGTAACTTACAGAAAGATTATACTTGTCCAATTGAGCCAATTGAAGACCATTTGGGTCATTGCATTTGATCAAATTAAATCGATTTCCATAGAGTCCACAGGTATCAATATTGGTTTGAAGAGAAGAGAAGGTCCTTTCATTCCTATTCCTGAAAGACCAAACAGAAACTTCCTCTACAACAAGATAGGAATAGCTGTGCAAGAGTTCAACAAGCATTGTCAAGTCGTCTTGTGATTTGTTATTAGAGTAATTATACTTTTATAAAGAAATGCACGATAATACATCTATAAAAATTTAAGTACCATGTGTCCCGTTCTCTTTTCCAATTTCTTCACGAATTGAGTAGGATTTTCTTCAGGACAATATTGCATTTTTAAGGATCGTGCACTTACGAAGCCATCCTTCGTCTTCACTATCAAAAGGTTTCTTTCAGAATCAAGCATAAACTCTCCTGGTTCTTTCAATGTATTATCGTGTATTTCGAGGAGGTCGATCCCATATAATAAGACCTTGTGGTTTTCTTGTATATGATTTTTTTTCTTAGTGATATCAACAAACTTGAACGTATATATATGTCCTAATGCATCGCTTAACCTCTTCACGTTTATTGATGTATGCTCACCCCAATCAACTAGTCTTGCAGTAGGATCCAACATCGGAGCATGCGAAGGCAAGTATGGGCTCTCTATAGGTTGTTTCGTTATATATGCTTCATTATGTATGAAGTCCACCAACATCTTTCCCCCGACATCTCCAAGTTTTTTTTCGAGTGAAGCATATGTATCATTCCAATCAACGGGAATCTCCTCGGACTGCGCTAGAATATCTCCTCCATCAAACTTAGTAGGATGCAACGTCTGAAGGGTCACACCGCATATCTTGTCATTATTCATTAACGTATACTGTAATGGAGAGGGACCCGCATACCTGGGCAACAAGGAAGGATGAACATTAAATCCCCCATATTTGCAGGAGAAAATGAAATCTGCTGGAATGAGTCTCCCATATGAAACAGCAATGGCAGCATTGAATTCGATTCTCTTCAAAGAATCCATAATCTGTCTTCCCGAATCTGCTCGAATAACGTTTATTCCGTGCTGCTCGGAAAATTGGCCTATAGGCAAGTCTATATGATTCTTCAAGTTTCGTCCAGTGGGTTTAATACTTCTTGTGATCACGTCAATGGTCTCGATACGCGAAGGGTACTCCTTCTGGTACCTCAAAAGCTGTTTCAACGACAGAATACTGAACTCATCACTACCGAAAAATGCAATTTTTAGACCCGAAAAAGCTCTAGTTGTACTAGAAAAGTTCCTCATACAATGGCCAGTGCCCAAAAACACTGATTTGAACTTAGATAGCATCATTCATCGTCCAGAGATTTCATAAAAATAGGATTCTATAAATGTACCTGAAAAATTCAATTTTTCTAATTTTGATTCTGTCGTGTGCATAAAAGAGATCTTCAACGGTAAATCAAAACATCGCCAGTTGTTCTCAAGCATCGTCTAACAACGTTTGGGAGAAGTCATTGAGAACCTCGTTATTGTTGATGGTAATTTAAGTGACTTGCTTACTTTGAGTTAATCTACAAATATGGCATCAGCTGTTAGGAAATCATTTATCTTACTATCTTGTTCATTTTTGGGATTAATATGCGGAACGTTGTACCTTTATTCATCTTACAGTCCCCAATTCGCTAAACGATTGAACTACACGGTCACAAATTCGTCATCTATAGCGCTTCTTGGGACGTTGGGAACTGCTCTCGCGGGACCCATTGCAGGAATAGTAGTTGATAAAAAGGGATTTACCGTTGCTCTTTTGATCGGTGGGGTATCAATACTGTCGGGATATTTGGGCATGAAGCGACAGTACGATGCTAAGATATCGAATGTTGCCTTGTCGGCATTTCTAAATTTTATTATTGGATGTGGGTCAACGTTCATCAATTCAAGCAGCTTGAAATGTTGTGCTATTACGTTTCCGAGTCTAAGGGGAATAGCCACAGCTCTCCCGTTGTCCCTCTATGGGCTTAGTGCGTTATTCTACTCAGTAATAGCTTCAATCTTGATGCCTGGAGATACATCGAAGTTTTTGGCACTTTTGGGATACTCCAGTATGCTTATCTTCATTATATGTGCTCCCAACATTATGTACTGCGACAGGGAACGCAGGTCGACACGTCCAACGCAAAGAAAGAAACCCACCGCTGAAGTATTTGAAATGGCGTCTATATCCGCGCCTGGTGCGATTCCGGTCACATCAGTTCAAAGTCCCAAAAGAAGTGCTCCAATAAGCACTGCGCACAAATCGTCGAACAACGTCAGTGGGGCAGAATTGTTCACTAATGTGAATTTCTGGAACCTATTCATCTTGACTGGGGCATTGGCTGCAATGGGACAGATGTACATATATTCTGTTGGTTACATGGTCAAGGCTCTCGTTACCAACCAAGTCAATGTTGAGGGTAACCCGCTTTCTCTTACGCCTTCCGATATCGAAGGTTTGCTTCAACATGAACAGCAGATTCAAGTTGGAATACTCTCAGTGACAAACTGTGCTGGAAGAATTATATCTGGGATTGTTGGAGATGTCTTCAGCCATACATTTAAAGCTTCCAGATCGTGGTTACTATTCGTGCCCTGCGTGGGCTCGATGTTCACGCAGCTTATGGGGTTGAAAATCGAAACCATCTCTAATCTCTTTTTCGACTCACTACTCACGGGGTTTTTTTACGGTTTCACCTTCTGTTTGATGCCTATTCTTGTTGGCGATTACTTCGGAATCGAGAACTTTTCGTTCAACTGGGGTATAGTGGGATTGGCTCCCATTGGCCCCAGTTTCTACTTCACGAGTCTTTTCGGACGCATTTACGATTCCAATTCTGTTAAACAGGCAACATCCGACACATTGATTTGTACCCTAGGTAAGGGGTGCTACAATTCCATTTTCAAGCTCACCTTTGGTTTGACTATTTTCGCAACCATTATTGTAATCTTTTTGATTTTTATTGAGGCAAGAGATAGACGAGCCCATTCTACTTACAAGAAGTGAAGAGATTTGATTGGGAATTTATAGAGACTTTGCATATATACTTCATTTATTATAATTAGTACTAATAGTGTCGTGAAGGCACTTGGATACTATATATTTGTGCTGTGATATCGAAAATATCGCGATGGGCCTTTGTGGCTTCTCCAGTTTATCTCCGAATATTCTAAACAACTCTAATTCAATGCCCTTCAATGGCTATTAGTGGCATAAATAACCGGTCTGGTCAACATGAGCGAATACCTGGATCATCTTAATGATAGTAAAAATGCTAAATACAAAGCAAGAAAGAAAAAATATAGTTCATTTAAAAGCGCATCTAACTCAAGCTCAAATCAACCTAGTGAGTCTAATGATATACAGAACCCTATTATAGGATCACATCCACACAAGGAAATGGCAGACAACGCCAAGTTGACCCAAAGGCAGATGCGTTTCTCGGAAGAAAACCGCAAACATGCAAATCTGTTTGGGTATGTCAGTCGTGGTGAAGATAAACGTTTACAGAAAAGTGCAACAGAACGAGAGGCATTCTTCCAAAACATCATGGCATCATTTATAATTTATTGCAATGAGAACTCAACGTCAGTTCTCAGTCGAAGCTTACCTAAAATCATGAGCAGCCAGGAGTGTATTTCTCAAGACAACTTACCAGATAGATCAACCACTGTGGACCTCATTCTAGCCAACCTCAGGAAGCTCAGAGAGGCATTACTTCATGTGAAGACAGATGATTTCTGTAAGAATGTTTTCCTCTTCTCCATTCGAGTAGCTTCCACAATCGGCCACTATCAGACATACATCCCCAGTATCATGTTCCTTCTACAGAAGAAAAATTTCTCCTTGTTGACAGAGCTAGAGGTCGCAGAGATAACGACTCTCCTTATCCTACATTTATCGCATTTCAATGGTGATAACTCGGCGGCATTGAGGTATTACTTCAAGTATCTCGCTCCATACAAAGAATTGAAGACCTTACATACCCTCAGGAGCTGGATCCACCGAGATTACTTCAATTGGTTCAGGCTTTACAACACAGAAACAGACAACGCAAAGTTCCGTGTAATGTCTTTCGGCTTGGATGGAATGGTCCAATCAATGATAAAATGCATTAGTAACTCTTACTACACTATGAACATAAAAGACCTCGAGGGAAATTTTACACCTGAGAAATTGTCTTTGCAAGACCTTGTACGTAACTACCACGTTCAATGGAGACAGGAAGATGGTAATGTCATTATACGTGAGAGAAAAACGAAATAAACCCCTACTTATTTCATTGTGTATAAAATGCGATAGTAATATATGAAAATTCAATGTTTTAAGAGAATCCAAATAGTTTCAACTCTTAACATAACATTTATTACATATGAGCTCCTCTAGTACATCTACACTTCCAGACTCGATAAAGATCGATGATATTGCATCAGGGAAAATAGATCCCAATGCCATTTACGGCGAAATTGAGAGGTTGAAGGTGGAGATTAATATATTGAGAAACGACATGACGATGTTTTTGAAGTCGTTGGGCAGCATAGCGCCCAACCAGTCACAGGAGGCATATTTCAGACAGATATACCAGAAGTTAAAGGTGGTCCAGACTAGCATAAGGGATTATTGTAGCCAGTACAACAAAATACTTCCCATAATCAACTTGGCGCAGATCAAACTCGGCCAGGATGTGGACATAGTGCAGCAGGAGAACAGTAAGACCAAGAAGACGGACCCCAAATCACTCCAAGCAGCTAATTCACAGACCAACAAGGGTGGACGCAAGCAGAGTGCCAATGGGAAGCAGAGTGGTACTTCCATGTTTAATGGAAATGTGCTTGGCTCCACCAACGGCAGCACAGACGGCGTCAACGCTGAACAGCCAATACTTCTTTGATGAGAGATGGTTTGGACTGACATCGCTTGTCTCCTCACAGTCATCCAATAGCCATCCAATAGCCATGCTGTCGGTGGTGGAGCCGATGATGTATTTGGGGTTACCCTGAACTGACTCATGAAATATCGACTATAGAACTATAAGAAGCTAGCAAAGCTGAATTTATCACTTTCTATTCTTCAATTTAAATTATAAAGACATGTCTGTGGCTTTAAGAGAAACATTTCAGAGGTGTAAAGAGGAAGGCCGTAATGCCTTGGTTAACTTCATCACCGCAGGTTACCCAACTATCGAAGATACCATCCCTATCTTGAAGGGAATGCAAAAAGGTGGAGTGGACGTCATCGAGTTGGGAATCCCATTCTCAGATCCTATTGCGGACGGTCCAACTATCCAAGCAGCAAATAACGTTGCGTTGGATAACGGAATCAACGTTTCCAAATGTTTGGATTTAGTGAAGCAAGCTAGAAGCGAAGGAGTTACTGTGCCAATATTATTGATGGGTTATTATAATCCCATTTTGAAATACGGAGAAGAAAAGTTGATCCAAGACTCCGGAGAAGCAGGAGCAAACGGTTTCATAGTGGTTGATTTGCCACCAGAAGAGGCTATCAAGTTCAGATCAACGTGCTCTAAATATGGATTGTCTTATGTTCCTTTGGTTGCACCAGCTACTACAGATGAACGTTTGAAGGTTTTGGGAAGCATTGCAGATTCGTTCATATACGTTGTGTCCAGAATGGGTACTACTGGAGCTCTTCAAAGTGTTTCGACGGGTATTGCTGAATTGTGCGCAAGAGTAAGGAAGTTCTCTGGTGATACTCCATTAGCGGTTGGTTTTGGTGTTTCCAACAGAGACCACTTTTTAACTGTGGGTGAGGCAGCTGATGGTGTGGTCATCGGATCTAAGATTATCACTCTTCTAGGTGAGTCGGCTCCAGGTACAAGAGGTGAGGTGTCTTACAAATTTGTCAAATCTATTCTTGGAGAAGACTACGAGGCACATGCTCCAACTTCATTTAACAAGGCTGACGTCACTGGAGAGTCGAAACCGTTGAAGGAGGTTTTGGAAGAAAAACATAAGTTCAACCCCAAGTTTGGTGATTTTGGTGGACAATATGTTCCGGAGGCTTTACATACATGTTTAGCTGAATTGGAAAGGGGGTTTGAAGACGCAGTAGCTGATGAGACGTTTTGGGAAGACTTCAGGTCGCTTTATTCCTACATTGGAAGACCTTCATCTTTCCATAAAGCAGAGAGGTTGTCGGATTATGCAGGTGGTGCACAAATTTGGTTGAAGAGAGAGGACTTGAACCACACTGGTTCTCACAAAATCAATAATGCCTTGGCACAGGTTTTAATTGCAAGAAGATTGGGCAAGACTAAGATTATTGCAGAAACAGGAGCAGGTCAACACGGTGTTGCAACTGCTACAGCTTGCGCAAAGTTTGGTCTTGAGTGTACTGTCTTCATGGGTGCAGAAGATGTCAGGCGTCAGGCATTGAATGTTTTCAGAATGAGAATACTCGGTGCTAAGGTTATTGCAGTCACAAATGGAACTCAGACATTACGTGATGCTACATCCGAAGCATTTAGATATTGGGTCTCGAACTTGGAAACCACTCATTATGTTGTTGGTTCAGCTATCGGTCCCCATCCTTATCCAATATTGGTCAGGACCTTCCAAAGTATAATTGGTAAGGAGGCCAGGGAACAATTCAAAGAGTTGAATGGCGGCAAATTGCCCAATGCATTGGTCGCTTGTGTGGGTGGTGGATCTAATTCCTCTGGTTTGTTTTCTCCTTTTGAGAATGACAAGGAAGTTGCCATGTTGGGAGTAGAGGCTGCTGGTGATGGATTGGATACTGACCGTCACTCTGCAACCTTGTCTGCTGGTCTTCCAGGTGTGTTCCATGGTGTCAGAACTTACGTCTTGCAGGATTATGATGGTCAGGTTCACGACACCCACTCTGTTTCTGCTGGTTTGGACTATCCAGGCGTGGGTCCCGAATTGGCATACTGGAAGAGTACAGGTAGGGCTAACTTCGTTGCTGCTACCGATGCCCAGGCTTTGCTTGGCTTCAGGCTCTTGTCCCAATTAGAGGGTATCATTCCTGCTTTGGAGTCCTCCCATGCTATATATGGTGGAATCGAGCTTGCAAAGACATTGCCAAAGGATCACCACATTATCATCAATGTATCTGGAAGAGGTGATAAGGATGTCCAAAGCGTTGCAGAAGTTTTGCCCAAGCTCGGTAGCCAGATCGGTTGGGATTTAAGATTCCAAGCTGATCCCACCAAGGAAAACAGTAACTAGAATATGTGACAACTAAAACGAAATGATCACAGACGTATATGGTATATGTGTATATGGGATTTTTTAGGTCTATTTGGTTAGCAAAAAGTTTTACTTTTCTATAAATGAAATTTGACATTAGTCTCTTCAAATCGAGTTATCGAATAAATTTCAAATCTGTGCAACTAAAGTTTTGTTTATACTAGCAATGAACAGCGGTAATACCTTTAATATCCCATCTAATTTGGGGCTGAATAATGCTAATCAGTTAGTAATAGAGCTTGCCAGACTATTGAATGTTAATGAATTGGATGAAAGTGGAATTCAACTATGTGTCAAGTTATTAGATCAAGGTGTTGATCCCCAGATCTTAGGAAATAGCATTACGAAGATAAAAGATGAAACTAACTCTATATTGAGATAATTGACTATAGAAATACATGGAGTCTGATATCGTGAAAACCCATTGAGCCTAAGCAAACCCGCCTCTCTTTTTCTTTTTTGGTTTAGTTTGACTACTGTTGAGAGATGTTGGTCTCTTTTGCGAGCCACGTAGAGAACTAGGAATTGTTCTCAGTACTGTTTGGGACGTCGACGATCCTTCTTGGGAGGACTTATTGTCTTCTAATGCTAGTGTGGCCTGGGAATTGACAGTTGAGAGTTTAGACGGGTTGGCTTGTCTCTCTTGCATGGGCCTCATTTGTGATTGAGACCTATTTTGGGTTAATGCTTGGTGTCGTAAGCTATCCTGTGTTGCATGTCTGCGTGGTTTATCTTGAGAGGAAAGTCTAATTGTAGGTATGGAGGATGGTATATCGTAGAATCTGCTTTGCGAATCAGGTTCTTTTGCGCTTGGGTCATTGGCATTCTCGTCCTCGTTCCAGTTACCTAAGACAGACTTGCTCAACTCATTGGCAGTGTTGAATTCTCCTTCGAAGGCAGTCTTATATGCATCCACTATCAGTGGAGTATACGCTCTTAAAAGTGAACATCCAAGACGTATGGCCAATTTCAAGATAGAACTTTGAGAATTCGTACCTTCAATTTTAGAGTAAATACTAGAAATCATATCTTTTAAGTGTAAAACTCTTAAATCATCCTCATTTCCTGTTGAAATTTCAATCATCAGACACAGATTGACAAAGTGGGAAAGTGAACTGTGTAATATTATGTCTTTTTCTCCGTAAAAGCCAATGAGTTGCTTGATCATTGAATCCAATTCACTTATATCGTGAATGTGGTCAGGAACTTGATCCGATATTTCCAATAGAGAAAGATAAGAGGAATTGTTTGATAACACCTTCTCTTTGTCCTTTACCTTCAGACTTCCTTCACCCAACTTGAATGCGTAGTCTTGAATATATTTTATCTCCTGCGATGTCTTAAGCTTTGAGTGAGGTTTCATAAAATTTTCAATGATTGACGTGAGGTTTTGCTTGGAGAACTTCCTGAAGTACTTCAGCGTATAAGGTTTATATATTTCGGTGTCTGATTTATCTGTAGGCAGAAGCAGTCTGTTGTTGTCATTCAGTTGAAGCATTAGACCCTGCAACTCGGAATACAATGACACAGAAAGTAAATGGTCTGTGGTTAATTCAAAGAGACCAAAAGTTGTAAACCTAGGAGTTTCATCTTCGCTCTCTATAATTAAATCTGCTTCATCTATTATGTCCCTCAGTGAAGAGAAAAAGCTTCTGTCAAATCTTTCGAGCTTTATCTGGTGCAAACTCTCTGTGTTTGAATGCTTCTCGATATAATAAGGGTCTCGTAAACTATAGGGTCTGTTATTAATAACACCATATTGATACACAAATATTAGTGGATACACTTGTGAATATACCATGCAAGTATACTTATGCTCGCTCTCCTCTACCGTGACACTAAGTCTAAGAGAAGGATCATCATCTGATAGAAAGTGTTTCCAAGAGACCAATCTCTGGGTGGGAGAATCAAGACAAAACCATATGAGTTCCTTCGATGTCAAGAGGAATGCATAGTTTTTATGTGTAAAGATATCTTTTATTTGTGACCAAGTATTTGAAGTTATGAGCTTGAGAGAACTCAATTTTGGTTGAAGGGTGAATCTCGTTACTGAAGATCGTGTTCCTACGATAATAGAATTTGTATCAACTGACCACATAATTCTCTTCCAGTTCGATAATTCTGCTGCATCATACACAGAAGGTGGGCACTCTGCTTCAGAATTTGCAGATGTCAACTCCTGTTGATTGAGCAGGAGCTTGACCAACTTTTTGGAGTTGTCCTTCTTTATCTCCCATATGCCAAAGTTGCCTTTTATATCGACTATGCTGAATTTAGAAATTTCGTATGGATTAAACGAAACGTCTGCAAAACTGAACTTTTCCAAATCCAATGGGCTGACATCTCCGAGAATATCACACTCCACATTCGACGACCCTAGTTTTACTTTTGAAGACGATATAAAACAGTTTAGTACATAGATTTTGCTGTCAGTTCTCACAAGTAAAAATGAAGGAAGATAGTTAAGAAGTCCTTTGGAGAACACAATTTGTTTGATAGGCTCCGATAATGCAATTTGGAACGGCGTACCGACCTCTGGCATGTATGTATCATACTCTTCTGTAGGGTTCTCACTTTTCGCTATCACAACATGCTCATACCTCAACAACGATATATTCATGATGTTTCCTACTTGACCGCTAACATATGCCATCACCTTCCGCGAGAAGTTACCATTTCTGCTACGTAGCTCAGAAAATGCCAATAGTTCTCCATAAGAAGGATCGAATGCTATAGTTGACGTTAAGGAGTGCGATTCCACTAGATACGACTTCAAGATGTCCTTGGGAATGAACCATTGAGAATCTGCCAGGATCCTTCTAGAGTCCTCTGCCGTCGCCACAGACGACTTGAAGTCGGTGTACAGTGACTTCATCGAGTATTCCGATTCCTCTATCCTTACCAAAGTCCTGTGTGAATTGCCTATGCCATGTATCGTCTTTTGCTCGTTCTTTCTTGGGAACTCTATATCGATGCCTATCTTCGCATCTTCTCCATTGTCCTTCAAATTGATAACACCATTTCCCAGCACCCCATAACTCAAACCTACTCCAAGACCATTCTTTGATGGCCACATCTATATGAAAGACTTTTGGCTGCTTGAATACGAGGCTATTTATGCTCTAATCTCTTCTTTAAGAGTTGGTTCCATAATCTCTTCTAAAATATGCAGTTTCATGTCTGAAGGATTTTTCAGGCTTGATAATCTGTGATGCTTTTATATCGACTTAGGAAGACCAAGATCATCTTCAATGAGTATTAACATAGAGTCGTATCCATATTTGAACCCTGAGAAAGATCGCAGAGTCGCTCTTGTCACAGGGGGAAATAGTGGCATAGGGTTCTATACGGTACTTCACTTATATCTCCATGGATACGTTGTGTATGTAGCCGGTAGAAGCAAATCCAGAGTTATAAAATCTATGAAGATTATCAATGAGCAAGCTGAAGAGATTCGAACGAAGGATGGGGCCGAGGTTGCGGGAGCGAGGTTCTTGGGCGAAATGCATTTCTTAGAGATAGATTTACTTGACTTAAAATCCGTGTTGGATGCTGTTTCTGTATTCAAGAGCTTGGAACCGAAATTGGATATATTGGTGAATAATGCTGGTATTATGGCTCGTCCGTTCTCTGAGACCACAGACGGGTTTGAAATTCAGATGCAGACGAACTATGTTGCACCTTTTTTATTGACAACTAAACTTCTTCCGTTGCTCGAGGCAGCTGCCGATAAAGAGCATCACACACCCCGAGTCATTTACCTCAGTACGGTGGGCCACCATCTTCTATTCAAATACTTCGATTTAAGTTCTACATTCAACTACATCCCCAACATTGTCTTTACTTGGTTCAGATATGCCATGGCTAAGACAGCTGGAATACATTTGATGAAAATGTTAGCATTGAGAAATCCTAAATTACTATGCATGTCAGTTCACCCTGGTTTGGTAATGAACACTAGGTTATTTTCCTACTGGACTAGGTTGCCAATTGTTGGAATAGCGTTTTGGTGTTTTTTCCAAATAGTAGGCTACTTTTTCGGTGTTTCGAATGAGGATGGAGCCTATTCAACTCTCAAATGTTGCCTTGATCCTTCAATAACACCTCAGAAAGACAATGGAAAATATTACACAACAAACGGGGAAGAACGTAATCCTTCTCGAGTTGCAAGAAATATGGATTATGCTGCTCAGACTTGGATATGGACTATTCACAAATTGAGTGAAAAGAATATTCATATCTGAAATAATTTGCTTCTTTATTTCTTGTGGTTTAAGGCCTGATCCAAAAATATAGAGCCTGGACCAGTCGAGCTTGCATTGACACTTTGTATTAATTCAGACATATCATTAACTTTATTTTCATTTAAGAACTCTTTAAAATCTTCATCATTTTTTAATGTATCAAGAACCAGCATAAAATTATCTTGACTTATGTCCGGAGAATTTTCTTCACGATCGTACTCAACAGACGTTTCAGAATTGTAGTCACTATCATCGTTGTAGTCTTTCACTATTTTTGTAGTGATCTTTCTTTTGTTTGATCCCTTTTTATCCGAAATACTTGCCTCCTTTTCTACGCAGTAGTCTATGAAATCGGAGAACTCATCACCCAAGGTCTCTTTCAAATCGTTCAAGAGATTATGCGTTTTTTGATCTGCTTCTTTGTCTGAAAGAGCAACACTCGAGGAATCTGAATCTTCCAGCTCAAATGCGTTATCGATTCCATCTAGACCAGCTGTCTGATCAGTGAAGAAAGATTCCAAACGTGAAATTAACTCGTCTTCTTGCATTTGTATTCCCTCCTTTTCTGTCTCATCTGAGGGATCGTAACTGAGAACTTTTTCCAAAAATTGACTATCGCTATTCACATGGTGTTTCAATCTACCAGCAGATATCAATTTATTTATCAATTCATTTCGCGGGGAGTGCTCTAGAGTGTGTATTTTGTCATGCGATTCACCTTCAGAATTGGTGATATTATTTCCAAAGAGTATTGTGAACTCAAGCACCGATTTAAAAGAAAATGTCAATCCATGCTTTTCAAGCTCCTGTAAAGTCTTAATCACTTCACTTACCGAGAGTAGTTGTAATGATACAATTCCACTAGTTTGATTGTTATTTCTAGTGGGTAATTTGATATTAGAAATGCTTTCCTTGTCCAAAAGCTCGAACTGAGATGTCGAAAGTGATATGGATCTTGATATCGATGATGGATGAGTTGTAATCTTTTTTAGAATGTGTTCCGGGAGTTCAACCTCAAAGTCAAACACAGTTTCCAAGTTGTAATTCTTCACATCCATATTGAACATGTCAATGAAATATGCTGTGAGTTTTTCATGCGGATCCACCTTATCAAGTAAAACCTCATCGCAACTCTCTTTGAAAGATAATGCTAGATCATTAAATTTTGAAACCAACACTATTTCTCCTCTATGTATCCATGGCCTGTTAGCACCTGTTTTCGGGTCGATTGAGTTTCCTAAAGCCTCGTATCCCTCCACAAATAATACCTCGCCATCAAGAGAATCCGAAACATGTATGTATATATCTTCATGCAATGAGGTAAACTGCCACAATAAATATATAAGCAACCATTCGTCGTTCACATTATCACCGTAAGGTTGCTCTCCATAAATGTACTCGTACTTATCGTGCTTTCCTATTGACCATTTAGGTATATCAAAGTAAAAAGGATAATGATCTACGAATGGTTTCAAGTATAACAGTAGTGAGTGGTGAAAATGATTTATGTTTCCCGTGGTGCTGGCAATTTGAAACAATAGAGTCGGCGACTCAAACCTGCCAAGTGTTGAAGTATCTATATTAACATTCCATAGGTAGCTACTATCCATCTGATCATAAGAACCTCAATATATATATATATATACAGATAAATTTTGAATTTTTGAATATTACATTAATACAATAATGATATTGAGTATAGACAACTATCTAATTCAGCTTACAATTTGAAATCGGAGTCAACCTTCTCAATAACAATAGAGGAGGCACCACCACCACCATTGCAGATACCTGCAACACCGAACTTACCTCCTTCTTGGGTCAAAACAGATAACAAGGTGACTATGACTCTAGCACCTGAACAACCCAAAGGATGTCCCAAAGCAACGGCACCACCGTAAACATTCAATTTCTCGTTTGGAATGGAGCAAAGCTTACCGTTTGCCAATCCAACAACCGAGAATGCCTCATTTAATTCGAAGAAGTCAACTTGGTCCTGAGAAATCTTAGCATGTTTTAAAGCCTTTGGAATGGCCAAGGAAGGAGCGATTGTGAAGTCAATTGGGTCCCTTGCTGCTTCACCCCATCCAGTGATCTTAGCCAAAGGTTTCAAGTTTAATTCCTTCAACTTACGTTCGGACACCAAAACCAAAGCTGCACCACCATCGTTGAGAGGAGATGCGTTAGGCGCTGTAACGGTACCATTTTCCTTTTGGAAAACAGTCCTTGCAGATCTCAACTTGTCCTCGTTGAAGTTCTTGATCTCCTCGTCGGAGGTAACGACAGTGTCAGGCTTGCCTCTAAAGCCTTTGATGGTGACGGGTGCAATCTCATTGCTAAATTTTCCAGCCTCTGTGGCCTTCTTGGCCTTCGAGTACGAGCCAACAGCATAGTTGTCCTGGTCGTCTCTCGAAAACCCTTGTTCTTTGGCACACTTCTCGGCTGCAACTCCCATCAACTTCTGCTCGTACACATCTAAAAGACCGTCCTTTTGCACACCGTCGACCAAAACAGAGTCTCCAAACCTGGCTCCCGATCTGGCTGCAGGGATGTAGTATGGAACATTACTCATCGACTCGGCACCTCCAGCAACTACGATATCCGCTGTGCCTGTCAAAATCGTCTGCGCACCTAAAATCACCGCTTTCATACCCGAGGCACAAACCTTGTTCACAGTCGATGCCACAATTGACTTGGACAACCCAGCCTTCAAAGCAACCTGTCTTGCTGGTGCTTGTCCGACGTTTGCTTGCAACACGCCTCCGAAAATTATCTCTTCAACCTGGCTGGGCTCGATTTGGGGAACCTTTTCCAATGCACTTTTCACAGCGTGTGCTCCCAAATCTGAGTATGTCAAGGAAGAAAGACCTCCTTGAAATGATCCCAAAGGAGTACGGCTAGTTGATACGATATATACTGACATTCTGTTCAATTACTAAGAAGAACGACTTACTTTTGCAAAAGAAAAATTTCTATACCGCTTCTTCGATGTATAATTTTGGCTGTAATATATATGGATACATATATACGATAAACGAGAAATCAGTCTTCGATGGAAATATTACACAAAGTATCAACACTTTTCTCCAGCAACATGCTTAAATTCAGCACAACCAGAGGCGTAGGGCTGGTGGTAAATGGTGGTATAGGCCTTCGGGCTCTCTCATCCAGTAGTACTACGAGCTTTTTCGGGAAGAAAATGCGGTCTCAAAGAGACGTGGTGTTCGAAGAGCAAGTAAAAGGCCATCCCATATTGAAGCGAATCCCCAAGATTTTGCTTCCCTACACCAGAAACTTCCTCAACGCACCATTGTCACACGTCACGTCGTTCTTGATACTACACGAAGTGTCTGCTATAGTGCCTCTTTTGGGGATATGGTATCTCCTTCATAAATATCAATGGTCTGTGCCTTTGGACTTGCCCAGCTGGGCCATCGAGAAGGGCACGAAGATAATTGACCAGTCTATGGAAAAGTATGACTTCTCTAGCTACTCGTTGAACGAGAAGGCCAGGATAGTAATGGAGGGAGCATATGCATATGTGATAGTGAAGGCGCTTTTCCCAGTGAGAGTGCTTTTGAGCTTGGGGCTCATGCCGTGGTTCGCAAAATACATAGTGGTCCCGATGACTTCTGTTTTCAGTAAAAAGAAGCCCCAGCCCAGTTCCCCTGACCCGTTGAAACTTGAGGAAACTAAGGTCAAGAGTATTAACAAGCCTAGGCTTTGAGCTAACCGAGGAACCACGACAATGAAATGTTTGAATCAAGTGTGTACATATATATGTAAAGAAAACGAATTCATTTAAAAAATATAAACTATGATAATATCGTTAATCTATAGAGACTATCGTAACAGTTTTTAGTCATAAATTAAAACAATGCTTTCATTCAAGCGTAACTTTCAATTCTTCCAGCGTTAAAGGAACGAAATCAGACAACGACTTCGAGCCAGACTTCAAGTTCAATCTGTCGAGAGCAAAGTCTGGAACCAACTGAGCGTTTACAGCTGGTGCTGCCGATAACTCCCTATCATCAAAGTCGAATAATTCTGGCAAGTCTCTCGTGTCAGGCTGGTTGGCATAGATTTGATAGTTTGCGTTGTTTTGATGTTGGTTGGCGTTCTGATGATACTGTTGGCTAAACAACTTTCTATAGTTTGGTAACTTAGTTTGAGGGTTCCTCAACTCATCAAAGTAAGGATCGATTAAACCCTCGATGCATGATATTCTATCTACCGGAGAGTACTGCAAGACTCTAATGAGAAATTGTATGCAATCATTTGACATCTTCTTGAAGATCTTTGACAATGGAATTGGTTTTATCTGAGGGAACTTGTGTTCCATGTAGTTGGGATTCATGTTTTTGATTTGGTTTTTTGATGGAGTACCAAGAATCTTGATGATTTCCACCAATTGGTCGATGCCTGATTCTCCAGGAAACAATGGTTGACCCAAGATCAACTCTGCCATAACACAACCCGCGGACCACACGTCGATTTTGGTAGTGTAGTTCGTTGCACCAAAAATCAATTCTGGCGCACGGTAGTACCTGGAGCAAATATATGAGACATTTGGCTCACTTGGATTGAGAATCTTAGCCGAGCCAAAGTCACAGAGTTTCAATTCCCCCGTTTCCGGATTGATCAAAAGATTCTGGGGCTTGATGTCACGATGGCAGATGCCCTGCAAATGTATGTAATTGAGAGCCCTCAACATTTGGTATGTGTACAATTTGACCTCCAACGATGGCATAGACAAACGTTTGGAAACGTAATAGTGGCTTGCCTTGTAAAGAGTTTCAGGAACAAACTCCAAAATCAAGTTGAGGTACAACTCGTTCTTTTCATTGTTGGTGTAGAAAAAGTACTTCAAATCCACAATGTTGCGATGATGAACTAACTTCATGATCTGTAGCTCCCTGTTCTTGAACCGCTTGTCTTGGAGCACCCGCTTGATAGCGGCTATCTCATTGCGGGGAATGATTTGTGTTTGGAAAACCACACCAAACGATCCGTGGCCCACCATCAGCGATTGCGTGTACTGAATGGTCTCAGGCTCACCCGTGTGCCCATTATTGACATTTTCTGTAATTACTTCTATTTTAGACATGTTAGTACTTTGCACCTTATTTTTGAATTATTGCCCGAAGCGTTTCCACCACACTGCCAAGCACTGATGTTCTACTGCGTTCGCCTTCCTTCTATGCGTGCCACTCGTCTCGATGCTGCAAAGCTCCAGTCCTCACGGTCTCTCGCGCCCACTCCAGATCTCTCAGAAGAAAAAAGCTCCCAAAAAAAAAAATCCGTCGTCGATCTACCGATCCCGTCTACAGCTTCAATCGAAACCTATCGTTCGCACAATGCTCTCCGCCGCCGGCACCTTCTGATCCCTGCTACTCTCGCTTCACTGGCACTGCAGCTATTCCTGCTCTGTTCCAGTACACTACTTTTAGCCCACCGCTGTCACCACTCTAGTCGATTGTCCAGCTGCTTTCTATCCTAAAAAAGCTTCTAATCTATCTTCTATGTTTCTGCTTTTCCAATTGTATACTAGTACTTTTATATCAACCACTAGTATAATATAGATTCTTGCCGCCGAAGTTTTAAGGCAAACCCAGTGAAACTATCAAAACAAATGATATATTGTCGAAACATTTGCTGAGATAAATAATCATTTTTCGCACTAGAGTATAGGTCACGCACGAATGGCTAGCGACTTGGAAAGCATTTGCGCAAGCAAAGTGGGTGAGGAGAGAATTGGTATTTCGACACTACCCTTCAAAGGTACTCCGCAATTACATCAGTGATGGCTATTGTACAGTTAATAGTACGTTTCATGTGGACAGGCACCACGGTTAGAAACGGGAAAAAAAATACTTACGGATTTCATCGCTTAGTCTGCGGTGCGTGGAGTCGTTGGCTCTGAACTTTGAGAAAGCGCTTTTCTGGGACTTGCGGTTCGACGTCAACGTGCTCTTGGTCTGGTCGAAACTGCGAGTTGCTCTGAGTTGGAGGTCTCCGGCAGGGGCTGGCACGAGACCCTTGGGGGAGGAGTCCTGAGGGGGCGAGTCAGAGTTGCCGGTGACGAAATTGAGGAACTTCGAGGCGATCGAGTTGTTGCGCTTTTTCGGGCGCGACATCTTGTCAGTTCGAAGCGCCGCTTCGAATTGTGTGAGGGAGTATCTGTTGGATGCAAAGGGGTCTTGGAAGACTGCCCCCACAGAGTGGGGAGCGAACGAGCCCTGTGCGAGGTCGTCCTCGTCGTGCTCGTCGATGGTGTGCCGGTTGGGGTATTTTTTGTTTTTTGGCTTCTCACCGTCTGAATTGTCGTCGTGAGAACGCTTTTCGTCGTCGTAGTCAGCGTATGTGTAGTTTTTCTCGCCGCCGGGGCCGCTGAGCAAGGATGACACACTCAGCATCCTTCCTGCTGTCTGGAAATCGCTGTAGGCGATTCCAGAAAGTGCGGAGGTGGAGTCGTGCTTCCTTGCAGCCCTGGCTGACCTGGCCTCCATCTTGGTGGCATGACGCAGCTCGCGATGCTCGCGCCGTCTGGCCCTTTTCTCTCGGATATGCTCCTTCACTTCGTCGTGTCTCTCTTGTCTATGGGCCTTTCTGGCTTCTCTGCCATTCAAAGGCAGCCCAACCGGCGGTTCTGGCATCGCAGGCTCTTCGTACTCCTGGTAGGGAGGAAGCGCACCGGGCTCTGCGACCTGCGTGGCGGACGCAGCCGCTACCGCCTCCGCGGTAGGCGGCTTCACCCTAATATTCTCGCAACCTTTCTTCGCGAGCCGCTTGGCTCTACCTTTTTTTGGACACTTTAAATGCTTGTTAGCTTTGGAATATATAGGTTTGTCTGCTATCATGCTCTTCAACGTCGGCGTAGACACCCCGTTGTTGTGAATGTACACTGGATAGTATTTGTGTATGTTGAATCGTCTCTCGAGATCTTCATAGTCCAAGTGCTTGATGTAGTCGTTGTCCGTAGGATGTCGAGGTTGTCCACTGAGTGAAATTTTGTTGAGTCCCTTGCTGAGTATCGTAGAGGCCATCTCCTTCCTATATGTCTCTATCTGTCTCTGAGTGTTTTCTCTCGATAGTGGTGGTTCTAAGTGTTGGAATCACTCTTGCCTAGGTTTATCCTATGCTTTTTCCTGCTTTTTTTTCAATCACTATAGTCAGATCAAATTTGCTCTGGTCTTTTATCTGCCTATTGAAGTTCTACCCAAATTTTGTGGATGCGATGCGTTGACCCAAATTTTTAAACGAAGAGATTAAAGTTATTTGCAAAAGACAAATAGCTATGAAGAAAACTTATACTTCGAAAACTACAATAGAAATGACTATTTGCGCTCATCTGAATGGTGGGGTATTTGTACTCAAATATCATTCTCTGTCAAGAGCTCTAATAGATAGCACCTCGAGGAGGGGAAACTGTTGCAGTTGAGGCGTATATGCAGGTCGCCTCTTAGTTAACGAAATTGCGACAACTCGACGCTATATCGGAAAGTTCAAATTTCAAACATGCCACTAACAGAAACGAAGGCGATCCGGCCGGAGCTGCAATGTTCGTTGCGAGCCCTGGGCCGTGAATCCCGCAATCACTTCGGGCCGTATTGTTCGTGACAGCTCGCGCTGCGAAGCGCCAGGAACCACCGCTAACGACGTGTTGCAGGCGACAATTCGGTGCGGTACAGCCGGGAAGATGTGGATCACAGGGACATGACGGCGGTACGACAAAGGTCACCAGGCAGAATTCGAATCAACAACGGAGCAAACCCTGCTTGATCACTCACACAGCTTAGCCGGTAGACAATACTATAGGGGAATTTTGCGCGGAACCGAAGTTGGTTCAGGGACGCAAACTGTGGATTTGACATGGTATCTAAATTGGCACGGGGAAACTTGGCAACTCGTGGCTGCTATCACAATTTGCAACCTTTGAGATAAGCAATCCCGTCTGTGCTATATAGACGAATGCGCTATATAGACGAATAGCTATAGATGAATGCGCTATATAGGTGAATGCGGTGTATAGATGACTGTGGTGGATAGATGGATTGGGTATATAGACGGATGTGCCATATAGATGGATGTGCCATATAGACGAACATGCTATAGGTTCAAGCGGCAAAGGTTCGGAATACAACGTAGTCAATTTCACCGAGCTGAATTACGAGAAACTTAGTTTTAATAGGCGTATCATAGGCTTTACATGTATTTGGTATCTTAAATGCTAATTCAGGGTCTCCCATGTGGTTGAATAACCTAGAGAGGCCAGTGAGGCGGATTACGGTTTGGTGTGTAAAACGGTCATATTTACCGGTGTAGCTTGGTGAGTATATCCCTTGCAGTGGCTCTTTGGGAGGGCTCGTAAACCATCATGGCGTCAAACAATTCCAAAATTGCTGGATCATTGCATCGCGGAATTAGTGATTGCGTGGGTTTTCTGGGGTTTTTGCTGAAGTTGAAAGTTTTGAAATGATAGTTGTCGCTGTGCATTTGCGGCCAGTAGAGACTATCTGTGGGATCCAAACTGGGTGTGCCGAAATTTTTGAATATGGTGCTTATCAATGTGAGATCGTTATTCTCGTATTGCAAAAAGGACGCCGCATTGGACGAATAAAGCACTGTGAGCATAACTCCAAGCGACCATATATCCATTTCAAACAGATAGCTTGTAACGCCGAAGCATAGCTCCGGAGCCTTATATATGCCTGTGCACACATCTAGATACTTCTCTGACGGCGGTTCGTCTGAAGGCGGGTCGTTTGTGGGATAAGATATTCCAAAGTCAGCCAAAACGGGCGCTGAGTCCTCGTCTTTGAAAAACACATTGGAGAGCTTGATATCCCGGTGGATGATTGCCTTCACCTCATGCAAATAAGCGAGTGCCTCGCTGATCCCTTCTAGTATCCTTCTGACCCTGGCGACGGGAAATTGGTTCTTGTGCACAACAATATTTTTCAGCGGATCATCAATGTTGAATTTGATTGACTTTTTTACATGTGCCTTCAACAATTGCTCCAAGTCGTACTTGTATAAGGGTGTAACCAAGACCATGTCATCACTGACCTCGTACGAATCTAGATATTGGATCACATTGGGATGAGCTACACTCTTCAATATATCTATCTCTCGCTTGATATTGTGTGGTTTCAAACACAAATCCACATCAACGATTTTCAAACATACTTCTCCTTTGTTTTCATTTGTTGCTTCATAGATCTCAGATATAGGTCCACTGTATAGCCTCTTCCCCTTGTTATACTTGACCTTATTCATGCAAAATGTATGAAGAGCAGAGTTTAAGTAAATTCTTTTATTTTTGTGTTGCGCGCTATATACTCTAACGTTGTCTCTTCCTGTTGTTACTATCATCATAATTAAGTCTCTTGGAATTTTGATTGTTTGCAATGATATCATTGTCCTCAGTATTGATTCTTCTTCTGGGATAGTTGAGACTCAATCCTTCAAACGCGTTCTCGGTTACTTTGGGAGATTCCAAAAAGTAGGGATGGACCAATGCGTTATCAGCTGTCAATCGACTCGTGGGGTCATATTCTAGTAAACCCTGTAATAAACTGAGACATTGCTTATTAGAAGCTCCAACCATTTTATACCAGCTCCCTAGATTATGAGAATATGTAGTTTTAATTTGTTGTTGAAACGAGATGTACTCAGGGTACTTATTCAAAGAAGGCCATGTCTTCAAAGTTGGCGTACCCAAAATCTCAACGATTTTTTGAAACTGGCTCTTTTGGAAGGGGACCGACTTCTTATTGTTCATGTCTATCTTCGCCTCCTCACCTTTGAATATAGGTCTAAGAGAAAGCAATTCCGCTAGTATGCATCCTACAGCCCACAAATCTATTGCAGGAGTGTAGTGCCTTGTTCCCAACAACAACTCTGGTGCACGGTACCATATAGTAACCACGACTTTGTCACCAGTATATAGACTTTGTAGTGGGTTGTTGAATTTACGTGCCAAACCAAGGTCTCCGATTTTGACTACTCCGTTTGATGAGACCATGATATTAGCCGGTTTCAAATCTCGATGGAATATCCAATTTTTATGCAAAAATGTGACACCGTTGATGATTTGCCATATAAGTGACTTCACGGTTTGTTGCGGAATGGGCTTCATCTCTGGATGTGAATGATAATGAATGATTTGCAATAGATCATGTTCACAAAACTCGTAAACGATGTAAATGGCTTTGTTCTCGAGAATAATGTCAATCACTTTTGTTATATTCTTGTTGTTCAATTCTCGACATAAAGACATCTCTCGGATGGCAGACTGAGAAATTCCCGTGTAATGAACCACCTCATTCCCATGTATGTCATGATTCAGCGTTTTCCCGCTGGAATGACTGTCGCTCTTAAACTTCTTAATCGCAAAGAGTTCAATATCGTTATTTTGCTCCTTCGTCGACTCGTCATTATTGTTCTTCTTATTCTTAGATTTAGCCTTGTAGACCTTTCCATATGTTCCAGCCGCTATATACCCAATGATTTGGTATTTCGAGAGCACTGACTCTCGAGTAAGATCCTTTCTATGCTTGAAGGGTCCTATCGTTAAGATAGAGTTCAGTGCCATTAATGCAGGCTGTGGCGCCATTGGAACTGGGTTTTTCTGTCGTGATATTTGATTACTACCACTATATAGCCCTCCGCTGCTGAATGAGCTATTATAGTTCATTTGCAAAGGAAACCTCCAAGATTTTCACCATTGATGACTACATAATGTCCTAGGTGGAAACTATCTGTTTTATCCACGAGAGTGTATATAAGTACGTAACATTTCTTTTATAAATATAAACTACAAGCATCGGGGTTCGAGTCTTAAATTGTACTTGATTTTGTATAAACATAATAGATAGTATACAATGAATATTAGGGAGAATTCGATCTATCAAACTCAAATTGCATTTCGCGTCTTATCATAAACTTTAAGTGAAATGAAGAAATCATGTATCAGACTAAACAAACTTAGTTTGCACTGTACACTCTATCGTCGTCTCTTCCTTCGAGTTTACCCCTGATTTCCTCCATTTTCTGTGTCTCTTTGTTCCATAGTTTCTTGACATCTTCTTCTTTGTTCTTGACGAAAAGCGAGTCATCGGGTCGCCTGTAGCTTCTTCCCAACCTATCCCACAAAGTAGTGAATTGACCGTAGTTGTAGTTGAAGTAAAGGTGATGGACAGTATGACATGCAGTTCCGTTCACGACGGGATCGTTGGACAAATACTGACCATCGTGGATCATGACTGTCCAAAAGTTGACGAAAGTGAATAGGCCCAAATACGACACTTTGTGCAAAGGAAAAACCAATGGGTAAAAATGATACGGCAAGGACTGAGCCCATCCATCTACGGGATGGAATGCGTGGGATGCAAATGGGGTGCAAACAATCCACTTATGGTGAGGTTTGTGAAGCTTTTTGTAGACAGAGGGCCAGTGAAGCCACCTGTGGATAAAATAAATTCCACAATCTGTGAATAGAATGAAACTTGGGATCTGGAACAAAACCGCCTTCCAGCCACCTGTGGATTCATCGACGTTGAAATATAGCCTCGAAAATCCATTTAGCTCCAATACAAAGAAGGGGGCTGTCAACAAAACCATAGTCGGGATGGCGGTGGTGGCTCTCTCGATCTCTAAGTATATTTGATTTTTCAAGTAACGAGGATGGTTGAAAATCTTCTTATCGAAGACAGTGAAATATGAAAAAGATGCCACGAAAAAGTACAACACCCATCCGAAGACCGCAGTAACCAAAAATATTGTCACAAACTCCCTCAAAAGATTGTATCGGGGCAAGAGCGACTGATCCGATAACTCAGAATACGGCAAAAATTTAGGTCCATATCCGTATATATCCTCCTTGTTCTGAAGCTTTCCAATACTATCCAACACAAACTGCATTGCCGGAGGATGCTTGACCGTCAAAGTGCTGTTCCCACTCAAGGACCCTAATGGGCTTTCTGTCTTGCCCAACCCATATTTTCCGAGCTTACCTGCAAGTGGTCCATCAGCAGGAAGTAAGGTAGCATACACCTTATCAAATATAAAGTAGTCCGATATTTCCAAAACGATATCCATCTTGCTACCTTATGCCTTTTAGTTTCACTAAACAACTATCTAGAGTGTTTTGTTATTTTTGTAAGATAATATATAGTTTATTGTGAGTCTTCTTGATGCGATGCTCGTATACCGTTCCTCGCTAAACGACCGGAACGAGCCAAAAAAAACATGCGAAAAATAACCATCCGATTTTCGGTCTAAAAAGCAAGCTGATTATTTATCGTGAGATGTTAATTAAAGCCTATTAATTATATACATTGGATAGGTGTCATCAACGTAATGAAGTGCTATCATTAAAGATTGTGAGTGAAATTATTTGACACGAATGAAACATGCAAAGTGCGCACCATGACATTAATAAATAATGAAAACGTAGACAATTGTAGGTAATCGGAATCTCGAGGATTCTCAATTAGTTATGATGCTGAAAGAGCCAACGGAAGGCAGAGGGGAGTCTGTAGAAGGGGGTGCATTGATTCTCTCGAAGTTTATGGCATTGAGAATGTCTTTTCCTCCCTTCTTGGTCAATAGATCACCAAGAGCTATTCCCACTTGATCTGCATCCTTTTTAGTCGTAATATGGGCACTATATTCGTCCTCTACTGATTGTGAGCCATCAGGACTTACTATGATTCCCTTCAATGATAAACTGTTTGTTTCGGAGTTGAAGTGGGACTTCACGCCAATAGGCACAGAACAACCACCCTCCAAATGTCTCATTAATGCACGTTCTGCTAAACAGCAATATGTAGTTGGTAAGTCTTCTATTTGCAGGAGTATGTTCAACATATCTTGATCGCCTTTTCTGATTTCTATACCCAAGGCACCTTGGCCCACTGCGTAGTACATTTCGGGTGCGTCTAAATATGAGGTGATTCTGTTACCCATTCCTACTCTCTCCATTCCAGCTGCGGCCAAAACAAGGCATTGAAACTTGGACTCGGAATCATCTAGCTTCGTTAATCTGGTTCGTAAGTTGCCTCTTACAGAGTCGAATCTCAAATGAGGATAATTTTTCATCAACTGAGACGATCTTCTTACGGAAGATGTCCCCACTATAGAGCCTTCTGGCAAATCGTCTAACGATTTATAAGGTGATCCTTCTTTCATTATAAGAGCGTCTCTTGGGTCCTGTCTGTCGAGAATGCACCCAAGCTCAAATTCCTCGGGCAAGTTGGTCGGCATGTCCTTCAAAGAATGTACGATCAAATCGAGTTTGGGGAATCCTTCCACCTCATCGATCAACAATACTTCCAACTCTTTTGTCCATAATGCCTTTCCTCCAAACAGGTATAATGGCTTACTTTGAACTTTGTCTCCCAATGTACTCAATGCTAAAATGGAGCAACTGAGATGGGGAAACCTCTTTTCTATGTAGCCTTTAACAATCTCAGACTGTTTGATCGCCAACGGCGACTTGCGGCCTCCAATGCTAATATGATTATTAGGAAGCTGTGTTTCGGTTGTTGTCATTCTCTTCGTATGATGGGGCATCGGACAATGTATGATCTAGTTATTGAGATGTTGGAATGCTATTGGAAAATTATATCGACCTTGAAAAAATTACTTTCAATGGACAATTCTCCAATTTTCAATGAGATTCCTTACCCTTATCCTTATAAGTAAATAGCGTATAGCTGATTCTTCAGTTATTTCACCCACTAAGAGCTCGGATATTCTTATGATAAAAAGACTATGTGAAAAATCTGCTAAAAGAAATTCAAGTTTTGAGCAAATCAAAATTCTGTTAATGTTAAGCTACCGAAATAGGCAATTTTTTCCCTGAGATGAACCTTACAATTCAACAAGTTCAAGGCCAAAAGTACATGTGGTAACGTAAACAGCTGCTATATGTGTTGTAGAGGTGCTTTTAGAATTTCTACGTAGTTTCTACGACCTTCTGAGCACTAGTTTAGGTTGATAAATAGTTGATATCCTTCCATTGCACCCAAGAAACCGAGTCTCGGGATCTTGAGTCGCACTCAAGCAGCCACTCGAAGCACTCGTGATTTTAAGCAGCACATGCACTTTCTTGCCTCTATAGGCAAAAGTATTATCCGGGTTTAGTCTGGAGGGGGGGGCGTTCTCCACGAGCGGACAATAGATAGCTGATAGATCCTTATGTCTACAAGATACTAGGTAAAAAGAGTTTAGTTTGACATATGTTGTATGCACACTCGAAGGAATATGGAGCTAGACATAGAAGAAAAGCACCTAGATGGGGAGTCCATCGAAGGTTAAAAGGTGTCATCAGAGCCATAACCTACGCTTGAAGTATCTGAGTTCTGGTTATCCTCTTCGTTGTAGTCTTCGGATGAATTTATCAGATAAATATCGTCCACTGATACCTCAGCGATGTTATAGATTTTGTTATCAATGGGTAGGACATTCAGGTTGTTGCTTCCAAGTGTACTCTGGGAGTCGGAGATCTCACGTTTTGCCATCGCCTGCGAACAAAAGGTGTTGAACAAGAGCTCTATTTGATCTAGCTTTCGTAATATCTGCTTGTTGTTGACCTGTCTGCGTTTTCTTTTAGCAGCCATTGTTGCGTTCAACGCAGAAGGAACATTGGATACGTGAGAGGTACTCAACTTTGCAAACTCTGAGTTGTTTGTTCTTACGTGCTCTAAGGGAAACTTCTCGGAAACATGTGGAGCAAAGGCCTCATTCGTGTTTGAGTTGTTATTTGTATTCGACATGGCGTTGCCGTACTTTTTGGCTAGCAACTCATCTATGAAAAGTGAATCTGTCGAAGCACTCTTGAAGTTACCCAATGTACTGATAGAATGTGCGGGCACTAGATTGTTGACCTTTGCAAACATCTGGTTGTCAATCTGGCTGAACCTCCGATGGAAGGCAGAAGCTTTTCTTGACTTGACCACTTTAAGACTCGCATCAGATTCATCGTCAATATTTATAAGGTCGTTATCTTGGTAGTAGTCTGTGTCTTTATTCAAAAATGTGAAATGTTTGAGGTCACCTTCTGAATTTCTCTTCATTGCATTGAACCTAATTGAGGTCAGTTCATACATCCACAACAATAGCACAATAGGCAACTTGAATGAGTTCAAAATTTTGTTGATAATAAAGTTTCCAAAAAACCCACTTTCTGTATTTATCTCTGCCACCTTCAAGTAAATTATAAGATTGATCGATTTTATATAGTGAAATTCCTCCTTGTTTGTCTCATTGACTTTCGAAAATACGTCACTTAGGACAATTGCAAGAATTGTGCTAACCACGAATTGCATGAGAAACAAGTAGCCCATTTGGACCCCTTTTCCTAATTCATTGTAATTGTCCCAATTATTCCAGACGGCAGGAGTGAACCCAAAAAAGATCTTCAACATATCAAATGCGATATCATAATTGGATTGGTTCAATGTAAGAGATATGGAACTAATATAGAACCCACTTATCAAACAAATGAACATGCAGAATAGTCCCATAAACTTCCATGACATCTTCTTAAAACTTGTTATGATCATATTGAAAAATTCATAGTTGTTGAATACAGATAAAATACGAGGTAAAAGGATAATGGAGATCAAACTGAAAATAGCATGATAGTAGACTGTAGATCGGAGTATTACCGCTGCATCAATAAGAAGAATTAATAAAAAATCCACATAATTCCAAATAATTTTTTTAAGAAATTTAATGTCGATGTTGAAAATCTTCATCAAAAACTCGATATTGAAATCAAGACCTATAATCCAGAGGAGGACCTCGACAATTGTTATGAAGACGCCATTGCCGATTACTCCCTTATGCGTTAAAACAATGATAAAATATAATGCTGTGAAAAAAATTAATTTAAGGTTAATTACCAATGATTGGTATTTTGGAACTGTATTGGATCTGTTGAATAATTTGGTGAAAGAAGCTCGGTTGTATCTGTAATTTTCAATTCCTTGTTCCAACAAGTAATCTTCTTCTGGTGATACAATGCTTTTTTGTTTATTTTTCAAAATTAATTCACCATTATAAACCATATCGAGAATTTGAATGATTGCTGGTTGCGAAAGAAACCTTTTGGATTTCGACAACACGCACAACTCCAACGTATTCAAATCTTTTCCAAACGATTCCATTGGGGATATGAACAAAGTATTCACTCGATCTGCAAATTTATACTCACGTAACATTCTTATGGCAAGAATCTCGCATACATTAGCTTTGGTATTGCTCAAATCGTACCGGACAAAGTCATTCTCTGATTGTATCAAATATTCATATCTCAAAAGAAGTAAAATAAACACCATGTAGAGCGAAATCTTTGGCCTCTGGCCTTCTACTTGTGGCTCAAACCTCAAACTTTGGTTCTGGGGGGAAATGTGGGGCGTTTTCCCGATTCTCTTGATCAAATTGGATGTACTGGCAACTTCAAGTATCTTGCATGTCATAGGTTTGAGCAACGTCGCATGTAACTCCGGCGATTTGAGCTGTTCATATTTCAAACCTAATGTAACTTTTTTATTGATAAGCAGCTGAACCTTGAAGTAAAGATATTTAAACTCCAATTGACTATATCGTACCTTATTTTGCGGACTATTCCCATAGCTGAAGCTTGGCTCGCGAGCCTTGGTATAATAATGGCTCATAAAATTTAACTAAAGCTCTATTTGAAACGTGAAGAAGTGACCTGTATCACTACGAAATATCAGAATTGACGGTCATTTGCAATATATATTTGGGATGAAGCAGCAAGGCATCCCTGGATCATATACTAATTCTCGTAGTTTGTAAACAAACGATCACGTGCTTATCTTAAAGAGTGGGATCCTGTCTATAAAAGGAGATTGTATACCTTGATCCATGGTTTATGTGATAATGTGCCTCGACTGAGAGCTAGATGACCACGTATTTCAACGATTGAGTAGTCGGTCTCAGTGTATCAACTAGAGCGCTCTTACCCTGTCGAATGTAAAAATTCAGTCCTTCATTGTAAGACAAAAAATTAATATTCTTTTCAATCAGAGAAAAAACCCTGACGAGAACTGCTCAACTATTTTTCTTCAAAGATCCCAATGGTGGTAATACGTATTCAGGTAGACATCTTCATCTATAATACCTGAATATGCAACCAGATAATCCTTTCTCTTTTGGTGATATGGAGATAATTCATTACCACCATATATTTTTGTGTCATGAAAGCGTACATATACAACGTAAGTACTACTTCACTTGATAGTTAAAAAAGTTGAACACTTTTGAACCGTTTTCCTCCCCTAAAAGATCGATTAAGTCGGCTTTAGGGACGCGAGAAAGATCATCTAAAGATCTGATTCTTCTGATCACCAAATGATAGTTAGCATTATTAATTCCTGGTATAGTCTGTAGAAAGTCAATGGGATCATCGTTGTATACAGGTGGTCCTCCGTCCTCAGTGACGATTTCACTATTAACACCTTTGTATAAGGCTTCCGTTACGTCAGGCTCTTCTTGATTTGCTTTAAGAGTCAAGAATATTTGAGCTGTTTCGTAAGAAGAAGAAGACCAGATTAATTTTAACTTCGGGAACGAAAGCAACAATGACATCAATTTCGATTGTATGTTTTGCTGAAGAAATTGATTAGTTGTGGGGTTCGTGGGATTCAATTTGCGGAACTTCGACTCTGAGAATGGCTCTAATGAGAACGATTTGCTTTCATCGAACTCAATTAACAATACTGGTAGCTCGTAGTGTCTAAACATCTGTTCACATTGATTGTATAATCTCCCGCTTGCAAAACTTGAAATCAAATCAGGAATTGACTTTCTCTCAATGCAAATTTTGGGTGTCACGACGTAATCACCCACAGTCAACATACAAGGCACAACTTCAATTCCAACTCTATGTAGCAAATTGGGTAAGGCAGATCTAAATTCTCTGACATCCACAATGACTTTGAATTCGTCATTCTCAGAACGGAACGTTGCACCTCCTGCAATTCTTGTGTTTACTACATTTGCTTTTCTTATTCTAAACTTGGACTTGTCGTCTTCAGTTTCAAAGTGTTTGCTCAATGATGCCTTTTCACGGATCAATCGTGTGAATGCTTCTTTTTCCTTTTTTATTTTTAACAAATGCTTTTGTTCTTCAACTGAGTTTCCATAATACATGAAGTATGTCTTTGCAGGTCTTTCCTTATTGATTGCTTGATAGACTTCTATCCTCCTAATGAAGGACAAGTCAGGCTCGTACATGATTATATGAGAAGGCGCCAACTCCTGTAGTAATGCATCTTCCGATTTTTCGTTATAGCACCGAATGATTATTTGATCGTCTACTGAGATATATCCAGTTCCTGTCGTATCTTGTGAATCCAAAATCTCTATTGGGCTCTCTGATCCTTCGTTAGCTTTTTGGTTGCTCTTAGAACCATCACCATCCTCCAAATCGTCATCAACTACGATGTTGACGCTTTCTTCTAGCTTTTGTAGAACTTCTTTGTCTACCTCCACCGCTTGTACATTTTTGCCCTCGTTATTCCCCGAATAAAGCTTACTTACTCTAGCTGTCGCAGATGCTCCCCTAACTCTTCTTCGTTTGCTGGTATGTTGTTGGTTTCTTGAAAATGATTTTGATATACTTAATTGTTGTTCATCTGTTTGTTCTCCCTCTGGTTGCTCGGATTTCTCTATCTCAGTCTTCAACTTCTTCGCCAAAGAATTGATTTCTCTCCACGTCAAGTACTCGTGTAATTTTCGAATCATGAATCTCTTGCTACTGAAGTACTTTCTGTTCGTACTTATATCTTCTAATGTTGACATTGAAGATATAACATTGGACAATTGCTTTGCTATATTTGGTGTTGAGCACATAATGAGTATTGGGCCCTGTGAATGCGACTGAACTATTGATTTTTCATGTATGATATCATCTAATAGTATGCCAAGTTCGTTCCATTTTGGTAGCTCTTCCAATAAGTATTCTTCATCATTCTTATCCTGTCTTTCAATCCTTGATGGTTCTACATCGGAATTACTCGTCGTATCTTCATTATTCATCGCTACAGGAATGTTCTTTTTTACTTTTCCGAGTGCTCTTTCCCTTGCATATCCTATTATAGTATTAGACTCATCCAAATTTAACCACGGACTCATTGTTACATTTCCTAGCGCTCCTGATGAGTTGTTTCTCACATTTTGGTCCACTATTCCCTGAACCATTTCATAAAAAGAAACTGAGTCTATGGTAACAAGATATTTTAGTAAGTCTGTCAAAGTGGATAAATCGTAGACTAGCTGCTTAGAGGTATATGTCAATCTGTGCCACTGCGACTCCAAAGAAATCCTTATTCTCCGCACAAAACCAGGATCATGTACATTGTCCATATCCCAGTACTCTGTCGCTATGTCCATGTTGTGTCTCTTAAGCTCCTGTAAACAAGCTTGGATACATGCTAAAATTGCTGATTGAATCTTCGACATTTTGTAAGACATCTTTGTATTAATTTCAGTAACAAATCGTCGAGCTCGAGCTTCGTTTTTGACTCTGTTGGTAGATCCTTTGGAATGTGCATTCAATGACATTGAAACATCAACGTGAAATCGGGGCCATAGAAACACATTTGATAAATTAAGAATTTTCAATTTGGATGCCAACGGTGTGAATCCAGTGAAAGACTCCGGATCATCAGAGACTGCTTTTAGGAACCCCCAGTCATTTTGTTTTCGAAACAACGTTATAGCGAAAGCCTCGTTAGATGTCTCTCGAATTCTTTCTGCGTGCAAAATAAATAAACCAGTTATATCGTTTGGAGAGATGAGACCTGAAAGGAGGTCTACAACTAAAACTCTTGATGTCACAGTGATAATACCCCCCAGGGAATATATCTTTTTTCTTTTACTTGCGGTTTGCTGCATGTCTCCGCCGATTTCCACAAAGTTATATTGGTTTTCAAGGTTATCAATCCACATCAACTCAGTTAACTCTTCTTTTATCCTAGCTACCTCTTCCTCTCCAGCATTCAATACGAAGATTAGACCTTTTTTCTCGACCTTATTGGTGTTGTTTGCCAATGCAATGGTAGGTGATGATAAGGCATGAAGCAAATTCGCCGTTATAGAATCCCATCCTAATCCTCTGGCAAGTAAGAGCAACCCATCTCTTGCGAGCATGTCTTCGACTATCTCCTGCTGAAACTTCAATGGTAAGTTGCAACTGACTTCACGCGATTCAAACTGTAAAACTACATTAGGTTCTTCAAACACCACTGGCATCGAAGTACTTTCCTCTTGTTCTTCAATTGAATGCTCTGCATCAACATTGAATGCACCAATTTCCGTCCTCTCCAGGTTAGCGTTATCTTCTATACCATTGTCTATATTAGAAGACTGACCTTCTTCTTGAATGGTATCTTCATATCCCTCAGTCACAAATAAAGACATCCTTCAGGTGAAGCATCGATTCAACATGGAAATCTAATTGCGAATTTGTAATTTGATCTAATATAACCAAATTTTTCACTACTTTTCTAATCAAATATCATCTATGAGTCTAGAGCTGGGTAAAGATAACGAGTACAATCCTAATCTTTACAATGACAAAGTTTGCTTCCTCGATAAGCCAGTTTTGTTCAATATTATGTTTGTAGTGGATATAGCGAGTTCAAAGTTGTCCCAGATCGAGCATATTCAAGATATTGATAATCCGGCCAGTGCTAACGTAGACAGAATAAACAAGTCGTCTAACACGGGTACAAGACCAAGAATAATAAGAGAAATAAATATCAATGCAAATGAGAATGAAGAATCGGGCATATTTCGCCCTGTCAAACTGATATACAAGCTTCTCTTGAGAGATAGATTCAATAATTATTCTTTCGCATACGAGCATAATGACAAGCTTCCCTTTTTAAATCAACTGACCAACGATGCAAATCAGCTATATCTAGCTTTGGGGAGCCGAATTGTCGTGAAGAAGGGTGCAATGATACGACATGGAGCTTTGCTTCTCACCAGGGCCACATGCGATTACCTTGGAAAGGTAGAAGAAGATAAAGAACTAGTTGATAGTCTTGGAGGGGAAATTACGAAGAAATACATAGAAATTCTCACTAACGAGATGAACAGCTAATGGACTATAAAATGTGCATTCGTATATGGTATAAAGCGAGTCTATGAAAAAAGTGAAATGAGAATATTGGCTTGATTGTCGTCTATTGTAATGATGAGCAAATTCATAAAAGTTGCTCCAATCATTGCAAGAGAGAATTCCACAAACCATACTCATTCTTAAAGTCATGATGAATCAAACTTACCAAATAGTACTCTTTGAATACGTTATTGAGTAAGTTGTATGATTTTGAATTCTTTTTGTAGCACCTAGCCCATTCGAGCCAAAGGTGAAAGGCTTCTTCGTTCCAGGCCTTGAATGATTCGAAATCAATGATAGTCGGCTGTAAAACCTCCTTCAGTGGGAACACACCCCACGTAATTGCATTTTTCGTGTTTGAGGAATCAGAGTCTATTGGAAGATTAGAAGAGATTTCTCCTTCGGAGTTCCCCACAAAATATGTGATGACCAGCTCATCAGTAAGATGTTTTATTTTTGGAAACAAGTTCTCTTCCCAATCCTTCTTTGGTAAGAAAAGCTCAACGAAAGCCTTTTGGTAGATAACACCATTGTTAGGTCCCCAACCGAAAATTTTGTCAGTTGATTTGCATCCATCTACTGCAGGTTGTGAAGACAATGAGAACCAGCCCTTCTCGTTCAAATCAAGCAATTCTTCTTGGATCAAAGCTGTTTCAGAAGAAAGAGCAACATCAACCCATGGAAGCTGTTCTATCTTGTTTGTCAAGTAGTTAACAAAAACTTTTGCAATGTCTTTTGTTGTTTCTGGCTCACCCCAAATTTTAATTGCTTCTTGCGATGATGAAACTTTCAAAGTTGGGCCATAACCATCAATCTGTCCATAAGCAGGAGAATTCGAGTCACCAAATCTACCGTTAGGAAAATCATCCCAAGTCGCATCTTTTCCCAACGCACCTTTTCCAGTACTTATATCAACTAGTAGTTTTTTATCACCCAATAATGATTTGCCAACAATACTTCTTTGAGCAGCTGTTGTACCACCTAGTATTGCCAGCGTAGGAGTAGCTAAGCCGTTTTCATTGAGCATAGAAGAAGCTCTTCTTTTTGTTTTATTGGGTACAATCGACAACTCACTATCAGAGTCATCGGCAATAGCACTATCGTTTGTAGAATCAAGAGATGAGCCCAGACTATCCATTACAGAGCCCAAAACAGAAGACTGGCTCATTATGGATGCCACTGCTTTTTCCAAGTTTAGGCAGTAGAAATGGTAACCTTTGATTCTACCATTGGTTTTTGAGTCAATCTCTGATATAAGATCAACTAAAAGCTCGACACCTTTTTCCTTCACAAGATCATCATTAGAGCGCAAGGAGTCAAGCTCTCTAGACATGAATTCTGGAATAGAAGCATGCGATAACTTAGTGGCTCTCTTGAAAACCTCGTACGTAGAAATAGGCATCAATCCAGGAATCAAAATTATGTCTTTCAATTTTTCATGAGACCTGATCAACTTTTCATACGCAACAAATTTGTCCGCGTCATAAAACAACTGTGTAACTATGAAATCAGCTCCAGCTTCCACTTTCTCAATCAAGTATGGCAAATCTTTCTCTGGACTCTGGTTCGAGTTGTCGGATCCATCGACATGACCCTCAGGATACCCAGCAACTCCGATGCAGAAATAGTCTCCGTAATTGGCTTTAATGTATTTCACTAAGTCAATGGCAGCACTAAACTCACAATTCGGAGTCCAGTACTCCTCCGTTCGGGGTGGATCACCTCGAAGTGCTAATATATTGCGGATACCGCTCTTCTTTGCTCGTGCAAGTGCATTATCAATGATCTCTTTATTGGTGTTTGTGCATGTTAAGTGTAAAACTGTGGTCAAATTCAAGTGCTCCTGACACGTTTCCGCAAGTTCCAATGATTTCTCGCTCGTTGAACCCCCAGCTCCCCATGTTATAGTAGTGAATAGAGGATTTAGGGCCAGCATTCGATTCAATCTTGCCAAAAGATTGCGAAACCCGGCATCTGTTTTGGGAGGGAAAAACTCGAATGAAACAAACCGTTTATTCCCATCGAAAGAACGGATCTTTTCCTTCACCGTGGCCATTTTGCTACAAATATTGCTTGAGTTACTGCTGTACATCCGATCAAGAAAGATATTAGATGGAAGAATTTGAAGTATTGATTTCACGTGACTGTTCCCGAGTCTGACTTGACATATCTAGTGGAAACTCTTTAACTATATAACTATTAAGCATGTAATATATACAGCAAACGGTTGAGAATTGGTGGGTGAGCCATCACACAGCACTGTACTCGCCTCTGTTGCTATTTCCCGTAAACTTTTCGATTATTTCTTTGATAAATGCAGGTAAGCCTCGCAAAAGATCGATAAAGTTCTCGAGGACCTCTTTGAGGGCCGATTGGAAGTCTATAGCATTCCCCTTGCTGTACTGGAACCATGCACCTCCAATAATGTAGATGCTTAAGAAAAGAACCAAAAAGATGAAGATCCAGGTGAACCAACCCCACGACTCACCTTGGTCCTTGTTGGACTTGTCCTTGTTGCCGTCTTTGTTCTTCTTCTTGTCGTTCTCTGAAGTGACGCATGCTGCTTTGGTCTTCATCGAGAGCTGCAAGTTGTTGTTCTCCCACTTGACGATCTTCAACTTGTTATACAGCTCATCGTCTTCTTTTGTGGAACATAAAAACAGAATCGTGGCGCCTACTAGGTTGTCTCCCCAGTTCGCATCCTTGTACACCACCTTCACTCCCTCACCGTTCTCCGCAGCACTGTCTGACAAGTCTTCGTACGATTTGTGGAGATTCGAGTTGAAACCCACAATCTCAGATATTAATGGATTCTTGGTGTTTTTGTCCTTGATTATCTCCGTGATACCACACACATCCAGATTCTTCGGGCAATGCTCTACGTCGTTTATCGACTCGCATATCCCTACATACCACGTCCTCCGGGTCTCTGTCGGCGGCGTATCTTTCTCAACCAGTACGCTGTGGATACCTTTAATACTCTCAAAGTTGTACTTTTTGAGCGCTGACTCCGAGCAATCGATACCTAGCACCCTACTGGTAAGACACAACACAACCCACAATAAAATCCCACCATGTGTCATGATATCTTGTTACTTTGTGTTTGTTGAATACTATGCTCGCTTCAATATATCAATGGCAATGTAACGGCGAGATAGATTGCAGATGTTCCCTTTAACCTGCAAATATGGCCACCCAACCTGCAAAACACGTTTTGCAGGTTGAATATCCTTTTGCACTTTTGCACTTTTACAATTTTACACTTTGCTGTCTCCTTTTGCAGATTATCTGTTTTGCGATAACAGAATGACTCCTGAGTCACAGTCCCTCTTCTCTCCTCCAGTTGACCTGATGCCTGTGTCTCAGAGTCTCATCATCTCCCTCTCGTGATCAACTCCCGCACTACCGGATCTTCCCCCCAATTTCTCCTCCATCTTGCCGTCTGGCTCCCCTCTATCATTCCCTCTCACCGAGGAATTAGTTTATCCGAGCTCCATGTGACTAATGCGTACCGGGGAAGCCCCAGTAGCGATGACGAGAGACCATACTTGTAGGGATAAATTTACCATTGAAGTACTTCATTATACACATTCTATAGACTTTCTATAGGCTTTCTTTTGTAATACTTTAAACTTTTACCTTTCCTTTGCGTTTGATTGGCTTTATATTGAATTTGCATTTGCTATAGCTGTGAACTTTCCAAAGGAATTTAACATCGGATATTTCATTAAATATATCATTGAATATTCACTGAATTTGACCATTGGAATTGCCCACTGGAATTAACTATTGAAGTTTACTGTTTAAGGGTGAACTGTCGAGGAAACTTATCCAGATATAATTTGCGTGGCTAGGATTGAATAGTATAGGTCGCTGCAACACTTAAATTGACAGCTGAAGAATTTCGATATCTGAGACCCCATCTTAGATTAATTCTAGTGCGTTTGATCTGTTAATCTTTGAAAAGTCAGAAATTTGGGGTTCCGAATACTTTGGCGGATCTATAGTAGGATAGAGCAGGTATAGAGGTTGTAACAAGGAGAAACAGGAGTGCTACGTACCTTGTTGAAACTAACTTTCAGGTGGATTTCGAGAATTCTTGATTATTTGCTGTGAATTTGCGGAGAAGCATACTAGTGTATTTGAAATAGTGCACTAAAAACTATTGCTGGGATTGACGTGCTGAAGACGTTGATCAAAGATTGTAGAGAGCTCGAAACTTGACTGGTAAACTCTAGACTGGTTCATTTTGAGTGTCCTTAAGATATTAGGTTAGTTAAAAAAAAAATCGACACAGAAGTGCAAACATGGTGAAAGTTACTGTGTGTGGAGCTGCTGGCGGGATCGGACAGCCATTGTCGTTGTTGTTGAAATTAAATGAGCAAGTGAGTGAATTGGCACTTTTTGACATAGTCAATGCCAAGGGTGTGGCCGCAGACTTGTCGCACATCAACACACCTGCTGTTGTGCAGGGGTACCAACCAGCTAGCAAAGAGGATAAAAGTGCCATTGAGGCGGCATTGAAGGGTACTGATGTTGTGGTTATCCCTGCGGGTGTTCCTCGTAAGCCTGGTATGACTAGAGCTGATTTGTTCAACATTAATGCATCCATCATTCGGGATTTGGCAACAAGCATTGGTAAAGTCGCCCCTCAAGCGTCTGTGTTGGTCATTTCCAACCCAGTCAATGCCACTGTGCCCATTGTTGCTGAGGTTTTGAAGAAACTTAATGTTTTCAACCCCAAGAAGCTCTTCGGTGTCACCACCTTGGACTCTGTGAGAGCAGAGACTTTCCTTGGTGAGCTTATCGGTGAGAATCCTACTGATTTGAAAGGCCGCATCTCTGTTGTGGGAGGACATTCAGGAGACACCATTGTTCCATTGGTGAACTTCGATTCTGCCGTTTCCAACAAGGTCTCCAATTTGAAGAAGAATGACTATGATACTTTTGTTAATAGAGTCCAGTTCGGAGGAGACGAGGTCGTCAAGGCCAAGAATGGTGCTGGGTCTGCCACATTGTCCATGGCGCATGCTGGTTATAGATTTGCTGCTTCCATAGTTGCTTCTCTCTCGGGTGCATCCAACAATTCCGCGGTGCCAGACTCTTCTTACGTCTATTTGCCCGGTGTACCTGGTGGACTGCTGGTTGTTTCAAGCCATCTCAATGGTGTTGAATTCTTCTCCGTACCCGTCTTCTTGGAGAATGGTGCGGTCAAGAGCATTGTTAACCCATTTGAGCTGTTGAAGGTCTCCAGCGGAGAGCAAAAATTGATTGATGTCGCATTAGAAGGCTTGAAAAAATCTATCTCACAAGGTAGCTCTTTCGTAACAAGCTCCAAATTGTGATTGGATAATCTTTGGTGCTTCAGTGATATACTTACATCGTCAAAGTGTATTGTATATGGTGTAAATGATAACGCTTTAAAAAATATGCCATTTTGTAGTCCGAGCTTCGCAGCAATACTGAAAAAAGAGTTGCAAATTTCTACATCAAACTTTTGTTATACAACAGGTCACCTTCAAGCTTCCCTCATTAACATGTTCTGTGCTGCCAACACATCATATGTTGTCGTCAATAAAACCTATCATGATACCTGTTACCAGCTGTAACAATGCGTATTAAGGAGATGTTTTAAAAACATTTATTGGAAATGATACCAACATTTCTAATCATATTGAAAATCTGTTGATGATTACAAAACATATATAGTGCTTCAAATCTAAATTTCAGTGTAAAACGAAAATCAGCTTACAAATAAATGCCAAAGTGTTTGTGCTCGGTTTGTCCAATTCGGCTTCTCTTTCTTAGCTCATCTCATGTACAACGGAAGTATCTCTGATGCTATTGTGCTTTTATGCAATTTTGACATATTTGCTGATAAAGCCTCCTAGTTGTTACTAATGAAATCTTCAATTAGTAGTGTGATTCTTCTTGTTTTCTCGGAATTAAAAAAAAAAGGAATATTGGTCGCATATGATTTAAGACGGGAGAGGGGCGCACATTGATAGAAGATCTCTTTCAATCCCAATCGCAGCAATAAAATTCATTAAGCCTACTCAATGCACGCTAAGTTCTCAAAAGAGCAAATAGAAAGCCTTCGGGTGAAGTTGGATGGTTTACTCAACGAGTACACAACCATAGAAAGTGAGGAAAAGGGTCCCAAAATTAGTGCAGTAGCAGCAGGAGTGACTGATGGCCACGGAAATGCATATTTCAATAGTAAGGGGTGCAGAGATGTGCCAAATGGTGAACCTATAGATAAAGACGACATCTTTGCCTACTTCTCATGTACTAAGCTGATCACTACTATGGGACTCTTGAAACTTTGGGAGCAAGGAAAGGTAAAGTTGGACGTACCAGCCGAACGCTATGATCCTCAAATCGGTTCAATTGGGCTCATAGATGAAGGCCAGGTGGATGACGAGGGGAATTTCAAGACACCCCCAAGGAAACCCAAGACCAAAATTACGTTGAGACATCTTTTGACGCACACTAGTGGCTTTTCCTATAACTTCATGCGCCCTGAATACTTATTGCTCATGAAGAAAAAGAACCCTCATATTAATGCTATCAATCCTCTGGATGAGTTTTTTACTACCGAAAAAATGCCTCTTTTGTTCGAACCAGGTTCCCAATGGACGTACGGACACAGCTCGGATTGGGTGGGAAGGATCATCGAGCGAGTTAGCGGATACAAACTCAACGAGTATTTGCAGAGAGAATTATTAGATCCTATAGGAATGGATTCATGCACCTTTCATTTGAAGAATTTCGACAAGCTTGTCAAAATGCAAGAGCGGGGTGGTGATGGAAGCCTCAACCTCAAACGTAACCCGGGGATCAATTATGATCCCAAGGTGGATATGGGAGGTCAAGGTTGCTTTGGTTCTGTTGGTGATTATCTAAAGTTCATCCGTGTGTGGTTAAACTATGGTTATTCTCCAGATTCACAGAAGAGAATTTTGAAACAAGAAACAGTCGAGTATGCAATTGAAAACCACTTGCCAGACGGTATGCATATTGAATTTCCATCACCACTGTCCGTTTCTCTCTCCGAGGAGTCTGATCCACACACTTTTTCCTTGACCGGCAATGCCTACACAGCAAGTGATTATCCTTCGGGAAGGCTGAAAGGTTCGCTTTACTGGGGAGGTTTGGCTAACTTGTTTTTCTGGATTGATATGAAGAATCAAATAGGAGGTTTCTGGGGCTCTCAAATTCTTCCTTATTTAGATTCTGAGGTAGTAGATGCGTATAACAAGTTTGAAGCTTTGACTTACGAAGTGTTAAACGATTCCAGTGATAACAAAGGTTCTAAATTAACGTACAAAATTTGACGGATTTATTCGCAGCCGTTTAAGAATTTTTGCAAAATTTAATAAATATATACTTTGATTAACCATTACACAAACTGTTTTTCTATACAATTGTCTTAAAATAGCTCAACCTAACAAACCAAGCTTCTCCATTCTGACGTGAACGGCATTTCTATGTGCTTCTAAACCTTCTACCTCCGCTAAAGTCATTACTGCTTTACCTATATTCTTCAAACCTTCTTCAGTTACATCTTGAGAAGTTATAAACTTCTGGAAAGTGGCAGTGTTAACACCTGAGTATTGTCTTGCATATCCATAAGTAGGCAATGTGTGGTTGGTTCCACTTGAGTAGTCACCACAAGATTCAGGTGAGAGTTTTCCAACAAACACAGATCCGGCATTTTCGATGTAGTCAGGGACATACGATCTAGCATTATCAATCTGCAAAATAAGATGCTCCGGGGCGTATCTGTTTGACATCTTGAAAGCCTCCTCATAGTTCTCTACAACTAGTATGTATGAATGTGCTAAACTTTTTGCGACAATCTCTTTTCTTGGTAAGACAGAAGCCTGCTTCTCCACAGCCTTTTGGAATTCGGCCAACTTTTCTTTCGTTAAGTTGACACCTATCAACACAACTTGTGAGTCTACACCATGTTCTGCCTGAGACAACAAATCGCTGGCAACAAAGTCTGCATCGGCATTGTTATCTGCAATAACCAAGACTTCAGAAGGACCAGCTGGCATATCAATAGAACATAAAGCCTGGGTATCATTTTGAACGTACATCTTTGCTGCCGTTACAAATTGATTACCTGGACCGAGAATCTTGTCGCACTTCAAAACACTCTCAGTACCGTATGCCATTGCTGTAACTGCTTGTGCACCACCTGCCATGACTATGCATTTTGCTCCCAATCTGTGAGCTACATAAACAACTTCAGGAGTAAGTTTACCAGTAGCTCTGGATGGAGGAGAAGCTAACACTATATTTGCACACCCGGCGACCTTTGCAGGAACACCAAGCATCATAGCTGTCGAAGGCAAAACTGCAGTACCACCAGGAACATACAAACCAACGTTTTCGATCGGCTTTGCAAAACGGGAACAGAAAACCCCAGGGGCGGTTTCAACTGTCATGATCTTTTCCTTTGGTAATTGTGCAGCATGAAACTTTTCAATGTTTGAAATAGAAATATCAATAGCGCTCTTCATATCGTCGCTTATATTCATCATGTCTTGTGGAAATGGTGCTCTAAGGACAGGGGTGTTCAATTTGACACCGTCAAATTTTTCAGTGAGTTCTATCAATGCGCTATCGCCATCCTTTCTCACTTTTTGAATAATAGGCAATACTAATTTCATGATATCCTCTGTCTTCTGAACTGGTCTCAACAAAGCTTTTTCAACTTCCTTGGAATTTGGAGATGACTTGTCAACATATATAGTTTGCAAATCAAATTTCAACTCTTTATCTTCGGCCTTAGTTTCGCTCTTAACATAGGCTGGCTTTGCATCCCCTTTTCTTCTTGTGACCTTCAAGCTCTTTATGTCAAGATTTCGCTCAATATCAGCCAATCTAACTCCATTTTTTATGCACCATACCATCACAAAATAGATTAAATCTGCAGATTCCCAAGCAATTTCGTTTTTATCTTTTTGTTGGCCAGCTTCTATGAGTTCATCAAGCTCTTCTTTCAATTTGGCTATCAATAATTTCTCATCATTAAACAACCTTTTAGTATAAGAGTTTTCGGGGGCTGACTTGAATCTTGCTGCCAAAGTCTCATCTAATCTAACTAAACCGGAACCTGAGACGGAATCTTCTTCAACTAACTCATTGTCCTGAAAACAGGTCGAGTTACTGCTTAAATGACAGAATCCCATACCCTTTTTGGTCTCAACTACAAATTTGACCACATCAGAATCGCAATCTTTTTCTAACTTCACTAATTCTTGAGTTGCACCACTAGTGGCACCTTTATACCATAATTCATCAGGACGCTTTCTAGATTGGTACACTCCCTTACCCTCGGCAATAGCAGCAGATATAGATTCAACTGATGAGTATACCACACCCAAAGCCGTAGAAGCAGGAGGTGGAGAAGTAATCAATGTGGTGAACAAGCCATCTGGTCTATCAGTGGTCAAAGTTGACGTGAAAACAGCAGAAATTGAAATCTTGCCTGATTCAGATCTACTTCTGGTAAGCTTCTGAGAATCGATAATTGGCACATAGCCATCCTGAGCAAGTTCTATGGCTCTGTCTTGATTAATATCTCTTTCCACGAAAAAAATCGGTCTGTTCCCATCTTGTCCATAAGCCTTCTTCTTATTATTGCTCAACAGCTTGGAAACCACGAATGAACATTTCAGTTCCAAAAAATCATTTGTGACGTCGTCCGAGTCAAACTTAACGCCAAACCTGGACTGGGGAAGCCCACTGTCAAAAATGACATTTTTTGCATCCTCACTGGATACCAAAATTTGCTTCACTCCACAATTAAGCACATTAACGGCAGTTTCAGCATCGATTCTTCTTCCAATAGCATCCACAAAAACATCAATACTCCTGGGAAACTGACACAAGAAGTGTTTCTTGATCTCTATCTTCTCCAAAGGTAAGACTAATTGTCCAACCACTGCAAATTTGTTTATACTTTCAGAGTCCGATGGCGACTGAACCACAGGCAACAAAGGAAAGGTCATACTGATCTTGATACGAAAGTACGATCACTATATTTAGCTGAGAGTAAGAATTATCTTTGAACTTTAGATAACGGCCGAAGTGAAAAATCTATATGTGCACACTAAACTTTTTGTTGAGTCATATCAGTCAGGTGATTTATATAGTTCGAAAATGCTCTTATCAATTATACACTGTACAAATGGTTCAGAAGTTGAATTCACCTCTGAATTGGTTAACGTCCAAGTCTGGCTTCACAAGATCAATTAGGTCTCTTCTGTCCATTGCAATGAATGCTCTTTTTAATGTTTCCATTAAGGATGTGGACTGGTTGGGACTCAATTTCGTGACTGGTACATTCTCTTGACCCTCCACCTGATGCATTGCTAAACCGGAAAGCAAATGCTCTGCAGCCTCTTTGTAACAACCAATGTTGATACAACAAACTCCTAAATTGTACCTTGCTCTGACAAAAGTAGGCTTCAATTCCAAAGCTTTGAAATATGCGTCCACAGCTTCTTCTGGATGATTGAAGTTTGCAAGAGAAGCACCCAACCTATTCCACAACACAGCATCATCTGGTCTTATGGTGAGCGCTGCTCTGAAGCAATCTATTGTTTTGACAAAATCCTCGTCGGCGTAGAAGAGGACACCCAAACCCATTTGCACGTCAGCATCCATACTAGCCTGGTCAGGAGACAATTGCGCAGCTTTCATGAAAAGGTTGATAACTCTATCAATGAGCGAGTATCTCTCCTCACTCGCAATGCCGGGGTCTTCTTTCTTCGCCTGTGCAGCAATTTCTGGGTATTTAGTGGAAAGCCATCGTTCTAGAGTGGCGAATGCAGCATTGTGGTAGCCTTCGTTAACGTAAGAAATCGCAAGGTTCATCAACGCTTCAGAATTTTCTGGGTGTAATTCAAGACATTTTTCCAAAGCAGCAATTCCTGCTATTTCTTTTTCGTTTTGGGTTTGAACTTCTCCCAATTTCAACCACGCATCTATGTGGTTATCATTCTTTTGTATTGCAGCCTCAAATGCGAGTGCAGCTTCTGAAAGCTTTGCACCATTTTCCATCAATTGAAGACCCAACTCGTAGGGATCCTGATCAGCTGGCAAATCCAAAAATTGATTGTTCTGTTTTTCTTCAAACTTGTACTCACCGAAATGAGCTCTTGTTGATGCATACTTGGCAAAGTCCTTTTCCCATTGCTCGAGATCGGCTCTGTCCAATTCTTTCTTGGTATTCTTGAATTCTTCGTATTGGTTATTGATGAAATCATTTTCTATGGCATCAGAATTCAAGTTGTCCCAAACCTCCTGGAACGTAGCCTGATACTTATCATCAATTACAATCTCAGGCGATCCTTCCTTTTCCACATCTTTTTCTTGTACAGCCTCATTCTCTAGCTGTTCGATCTCTTTGAACTGATTATCCCAATCAACTTGTGGTTCCTCCGTCTTTCCCTGCTGCGCATGTGGCTGGACCATCGGCGAGTTCATACGCCCTGCCATCAATGAGGACCCTAGCATGGGTCTGTGACCCATGCGCATGTTACTCATTGCACTGTAATTCTGGCCCGGCGACTGGTTCATCGTATTGCTGCTCTGTGGGCTGAACTCAGAAACCCACTGTGTGTTAGCCCTACTGCTTGACTCAACTATTCCCGGCGAAAACCTATGCTCTGCCATCATAGGCCCATGACTCTGGAACTCTTCACTCCACTGGTTTGGCATCCCAGTTTGTGAATGGTTCTGTTGGATCACATTCAACTCATGTCGCATCGGCTGGAACTGGAAACTCAGCTGGTTCGTTCCTCCTCCCATGAACTGCTCGAGATGCTGCTTTTCTTGCGAACTCATCAAGTTATCGCTTTTGAATCCCCCATTAGTACTGACCCCAGGTTGATTAGCAGTTTGGCGTTGTAATGACCGATCTTGTTGGGTGTGCTTATTGAACTGAGAAATAATATTACCGTTTGTAGAGCATTCTGCTCCTCCACCTACGAACGACATTGCTATCTATTCTTCAATCCCACTTTTCAGACTTATTATTGCCAGCATGGAAGCCTGATGATTTATAAGGCTCCTCTGGATGATAAAGTGACACAAAATCAATCTTCATATGCTTCCGAGGTCAGCTTGGATGAAGCTGACGAAAACTGGGGTCCATCGTGATGAGAAATGACTAGCGATGAGGGCGATCGACAGATGAAGTGGTTTATGTGTACAAACGTAGAGTCAAATAGAAGTAGGCATATACATGTATACAGCAAGTGTATTGCCTAAAAGTCTGGAGCTTTAGTGCAAAAATATATAATTGCAGTCATTTAACGGAAAGACATACAGTGCGATCAGAGAGCAAAATTAGGCACTCAATGAAAGAAGACTCAAAGGTGAGCAATAAGTAAGCCAGAAGGAAACCAGATGGAAGGAAATCAGGTTGAGGCAGACTGGATATATGAAGACCAGGTAGAAGGATACTATGCAAAACAGATTACACTGATGTCAAAACGAGTACTGTAGTTCCGTTACTATAACTAAATAATTAACTAGACACTGTAAATCACCATTGCAAGTCGGTGTCGGGATTCGAGCCTCCGCATTCCAATTGGTTGCAAATATCTTCCAAATGTTGTACGTCCTTGTTCTCGCTTACTCGTCCCGTGAAGGCAGGGTTGATGGGACCACCCTTCTCTTTCTCTAGCTCGAAGTGTTCCTTCACCATGTCACGCACCAAGCCCTGGTAGTACAAAACACCGCTCTCTTTTTCCGGATGCAAGTATCCAGTGGAGTAAACACCCTGATTGAGATTCTTTTGAGTCAACTGACAGAGGTTGAAATCTTCGAGTTCGACTAGCTGCAAAAAGTCGACAAACTCCTTCTTCTTATCTTCGGCCAAACCTTTTTTGGTGTAGATGTCGTACTGCAAGATTGTTTTAGTAGCAGTGATGGGCAAAACTCTGATGGAGTACCAGGCTGGAGAGTAGCAGTTTATACCATTATTGGGGAACAAGTACACCCACAAGCCGTTGAATTCACCACCGGGGTTCTCTTTTTTGACTGGTTGGGGTTTGTCTTGTGGTTTCAGTTTTCCGAAACCGAACCACGAGGAACCTTCTTCGGCCTCAGAAGAGTCTTTCAGTTCCTTTGGTTCTTCTCTCACAATATCTGCGTAATGACGGCAGTACCTATTTTTTGCGACAACTTTGTACGTTTCCATTTTGAATGCCGAGTTCAATCCAGGATGCGCAGTGGGACAATGGTAACATTCTTGGTATCCATCCATCAATGTTTTCCAATTAAAATCACCATTCAAGGTGTAAGACATGTGGTACTCGTAATCGCTGAAATCAAACTCATCCCACTCAGTGTACACACCCTTATACCACTCTTGAAAGGGTATAACATCGGCACTGGCGTTGAAATTGATGAAAACCAATCCGTGGGGCGTAGTGTGGGTCTTGATCGGGAAAAGGGAGTTCTTTTCCTTCTCGAAACCTTCGACATCTTCGAAATGCGGTGCCTTCTTCAAGCTCCCATTTGTATCATAACTCCATCCATGGTATTTACATCCCAAAACGATGGATGATCCCTTCTCTTTTTTGACCACAGGGAAAGCCCTGTGACGACAAACGTTGTGGAATGCTCTCAACTCACCATCCACCTTCGACTTGATGATGAAAAAGTTAATTCCCACAACATTGAAAGCGTAGTAGTCTCCAGCCTTCTTGAACCTTGATGCATGGGTACAGAACAACCACGATTTATTGAAGATGGCTCTCTTTTCCAATTCAAAGACCTTATCAGATGTCCACCAACTGGCTGGAAGTGTGTGTTCACCTGCCAACTTGCCTGATTTGCCTACTTCCACAGGAGGAGCGCTTGAAACTGATGCTGATGCCATTTTATAATTGAGCTAACTATGTGTTATATCCACCTAGCCTATACTCCTTGCTGAGGTACCAGCTTCTTTATATATACTAACCTTAAATTTGCAACTTTGATAGATAGCTATGATAGACATTTCCTAATCGGTAAGGGACTTGCGCTTTTTGAGATTTTCATTATCTTATGGATGATATTCCTTTAAATGGAATTTATCTCCACCCACACACACTCCCATAACCCACTAAGACGATAACTTCCCCTTAACTATCTCCATATCTATACAAGTTTTGCTCTTCATACCCCCATTTAGCCAAGAGAGTATGTCATTTCAAAAAGTTGAGCGTTGTATTTTCTATTAACAAGCATATATTGCTATCTATGTAGACCGAAGGTGTAGAGCCTATAGAAACTGCACATTTACTAAGCTATTTTCTTGTAAAGCGCAACCATTCGCACGACTTCTTTACTGAGCAGCTTGTTGATTGCAGGTGCCAAATATGTGTCTAAAGCTGAAAACTTATTAGGCACTACGCGAGATAGATCTTTGAGAGATCTAATCAGTTCGCGCATTTCATTATCTTCGGAAACCATGTAGTAATCAACAGACTTTGCTAATAGGGTATTGACCACTACTAACGACTTGAAGAGAACCATATTCAAAACTCTAGTTTCATGAGAGGATGGGGGTGTTTTTGCGGTTTCTCCCACTAAAGTAACAGACAAACGCGAAAGACTGGACAACAAAAATTCCTTATTCGTGATGAGGAACTGGACCAAAAGTTTGTTTACCGGAGCGTCCGGCTCGTCACTCGAAATCATATCGAGCATAAGTTTGACTCCAAACAAAGCTTGCGACAAAGTTACCGATCTACTGAATATCAGTTTGGAGAACTCGAATGTTGTAGCTTTGAAGGGGAGAACACTCAAAAGTAGTAAAATTGTGTGTAAGCCCAAGTTCTTCTCTTCTTTATTTTCAACGAAAGCCTCAATGAGTTTCTTGGTGGTAGCGCGGTCCTTTTCCGTTATCACCAATTTATGGGTAAAGTCAGACGATGCATTGACTTGAAATGTGCCATCAAAAATAGCTTGTAAGTATGCCTTGTGTGGATCCTTTACTAACAACTTTGCTAGTGCATCGATACCATAAGGCAAGTATGTGTAAATATCCAAAGGAGTGTCGGGTATGTGGTGACCTGTGGTCTTGGGTCCAAATGAAGAAATAAGTGCAACAACCAAGAAGGCATCTTGCAATGACCTCAATTCCAAATAAAATGAAACGTTATCCAATATCATGAGACAATCCTTGAACAAACTCAAACGTTTTCTATTGAATTTAAATGCTCCACTGTGGGTGATCACAGTTTTTATGGTCTTGAAAAGGAACTCTTTAAAAAGGGGGTTTTTTGCCATTACAGCTCTGTTAAAGTTGACATACGAAAAGTTACGTAAAATCATCGTGACCGTTATCAACTCTTCTACCAATACCAAATCTTCATCAACAGCGCTCTTTGTTTGTATTTTGCTGAAGTGATGCCTATTCTCTTCCTTAAACTTGTGCAATGAGGTCAAGTAATCATCTAAAGCGAATTCACTCGTTTCTTCAGTGGAAGATTGTGGTGTAGCGCTGTTGGAGGTTTCTCTTTCTTCTGTTGAGAACAAGTCATCGAATTCGAAATCAGACTCATCTTCTTCTATCATTTCCCCTGTCAATGAATCCACGATATACGAAATATCTTCATTCTTCATCTTTTTACTGGTTCCAGCATATTTCTTGAAAATGTTACTTATGTTATCATTGTCATCTAAGTCAAAGTCAAGATACACGTCCTTCTTTGATCTGTCAACCAAAAAGTCAAGTAACTTAATACCGAGAGAGGACAAAGTATCTAAGAGTTCTAGGGAATCACTGATCTTGAATGAATAATTAGAATCAGAAGTGATAACTAGTAACGTATTCAATGAGCTCACTACCTCACTATTGTTCCCATATGTCAAATTCTTCAAAGCCATAGTCAATGCATGTAAGTTCACGGCTCCCAACTCTGGGGCAAATAAAAAAACTGGTTTGATTATTTCCACTTCCCCTGCAACAGTCGAAAGTGACTTAATATTATAACCACCATGTGTGTCCAAAATAGGTTTCAATGGAACATAATTTCTTACTATTTCAGTCTGATCCACCTTGGGCTCCTTAGCGATTTGAGTGCTCGAATCTTCCGAAGGTCTTTTGTTTGGTCGACTACCCACACTAGGTACTCTCTGAGGATCATAATTCATTTGGGTATGTGGAGATTGAATTTGTGACTGCACTTTCAGCTGTTGTATTTGGTGTATTTGAGCTTGTTGGGGGTTCAATTGAGGATGTTGTACCGTACTACCGGACCTCGACCCTGCTCTAGAAAATGGAGAGGTTCCAATATTGGGAGAACTTTGGTTCGATACATTACCCGTGCGAGAAGGTTTGCGCTGCTGAGGGGTACCTGCTTGACTTATTATTGGACTCTGTCTTGTAGCTGGTGTTTGATTATTAAAAACAGGCGACATGGCATTAGTAGCTGGGGATACTCTTTGGAAAGTAGCCGAGTGTGGTGAATTGTGCATTGTTGGTGATTGGAATGGCTGTTGTTGTTGTTGTTGTGGCTGTGGAAACTGGGATTGGAATTGTTGTTGCAAATGTGGTTGGAAGTTTTGTTGCAACGATTGCTGAGCTTGATTAGGCTGAGGTTTTGGTTGTGTCTGCTGAGCATTTGGAGACTGATAGAACTGCTTAGCTTGGTTTGGATGCGATTGTGATTGGAGTTGAGAAGATGCTTGTTGCTGCTGTTGTTGTTGAAATTTCATTAGTAATTGTTTCTGAAAATGAAGTCTTCTCTGTTGGATATCCCTCAGTCCATCAGGTGTCGCACAATACTGTTCGTATGGCAATATATACTGAACGTAACAATTGCCTAGTTCCTTCTCTACCTGAAGCTTTCTTGATACGTCTTGTTGAATATTTATACCCTCGAATAAACCCAACTTTTGGGACATGAGAGTCCATGGATTAGGATATTGCTGGTTCGAGGACTGGAGTGTTGGGACCAATTGCTGGGATCCTCCTAGTTTTTGAGAAAGTATGTAGAGGAAAAACAAATTAACATTCTTGTTGCCTATGACAGGTGGTTGGGGAATAGAAGTTCCTCTTCTGTTCATAAAATCGTAGAGAGTAGTCAAAAATAATTCGACGTGTAACTGTGAAATCTGGGACTGAGGTGGTTTGTTTGATGGTTCCGGTGCCTGTCTGGGAAATCGAGGATTAGGTGTATTAGAAATCTGGGGTGACATGGCCGGATTGTTTGCGTTAAAAAGATTTTGTTGTGAAACGTTCTGGGGCATTTGCATCTGCATTTGCATCTGCATTTGCGACGGAGTATTTTGACCACTGTTGTTATTGCTAGGCATCTGAGGCCTTGCGGAAGATTGTACGCCTCCTCCCAGAAGCTCCATATTCTTCAATCTCACCGATGCCTGTGCCTGCGCCTGGGGAGACGTATTTTGCACGTTATTAGCAAGGTTGAGGTTTTGCAGCAGCATTTGCTGTTGTCCCTGTTGTTTTTGTTGAGCTTGTAGCATCTGCTGTTGCATTATCTGCTGCCGCATACGAAGCAATTGCTCTTTCTTGGTGTGGTCTAGCGATCCTGCTCCAGATGCCCCTATACCATTGTCAGAGTCCTGTTTCATGTACATAGGATTGCCTGCCATGCCTTGGCCGCCCATAACATTGCGCGATTGCATGTTTGGCGGTTGGCCTTGGCTCCTTCCCCCAGTTGTATTCATATTTCCAGACATCTGTCCAGCATTTTGATCGAACATACTATTTAGAAAATCATCGGGACTGTTATTCACTCCATCAAACTGCTGACTGTTACCCAGAAAAGCGTTATCTTTGAACCAGAAATTATCAGACATGGTGCCGTTAACGCTATATAAGAGTATAAGCCAGATATTTCACCAAAAACATTTGATATTGAACTTTGAGCCATACACGCCCCAAATTTGAAAAGTCTATAAATACTGCTATAGAGGTATATAAGAGCTACCAGAACTTCCACCATCTTTTGTGAAGTCTCTTAGAGAGTGCTTTGTATTTCTCCATTTCACCCCAGCAGTCTCTTCCCCACTCGCATCCAGCCATGTTTATGACGAAATCGTGGTTTTGGAAGAAGAATTGAGGGTCGTTGGCCTTCTCTGAGCAAGCACCAGGAGGGAAGGAGTTTATCTTACGTAGAGGCAAGAACCCTATACGCTCCCTGATCCAGGGTTGTGTCGAGTAGAAAGTTTCAAGAGCATCCTGTTCTTTATGCTCCCAAACCATGTGCATTTGCTCGTAGAGGACCGGGTCCCACAAGAAGTCCAAGAGCATTTCGGACCACGTGGAGCGTCGCATAAGGAACGAGCCTAGGTTGAAGCCTCCACAGTCCTGTGTGATTATCATGTCGATGGGGGAGTCGTAGTTGACGTAGGGAAGATCACCCGGAAGTTGGAGTGGGTTGAAGTTGTCCAACAACCTATATGTAGTATTATAAAGATCGTCGAGGAAATGCTCTTCCAAAGAGATCTGGGGCTCCATGATATATGTGTGTAAATCGAGCCACCAGAACCATTCGGTATTGGGGAACTGGCGCATGGTCTGTTTCATGATATCCACTTTTTCCCACGATTCTCTCCACTCATGAGAGTATCTTTTCCGAATCGTCATATCCTTGATTGCCAAGCCATACCCATGTCTCTTAGCGTAGTTTTTCTTGTTTGCGATCGACGACCTCTCCACCGACCACTCTTGTGGCCCCTTCCACTTGAGCACACCTCCTCCTTCGTTTGCCGCCAAAATGATCACCACCTTGGGGCTTGATGATCGAAAGTGAGGCACAAATGGCACGTTGGTCAAAAGTGACAAACATATGAAGAGAACTAATGCTATCAGTGTCTTTTTGTAGCCCAGAGCGAACTCAATTAGTTGCTTGAGCCATGATGCGATCAAAATCTTTATTGATCTTACTTTTCTGTTTGGCTTTAACGCGTTGGAAGCTTTGCCGCCACGCTCCATTTCATCCAAGTCATCTATATATACAGCCGGATGAGTGTACGACTTCTCGTACCCTGTGCTCATTGCCTTTCAAGACTTCAAAGGTGTTGAAATTGAATTTTCAAACCGTCTATAATAGTTGATATTCATTAAAACGTTGAAACCAATGTGCAGGTCCACGCAAGAATTCAAACTGTGAGATTCCTTTTCTAGGATCACTAACGTGCTGTGTTTGAGGCCACAGAGACTTCATAGGTCATAAGTCAGCTTCACATGACTGAATGTTCCTTTTTTCCACTCACTTTCTGTGAATTCTGTGGCTAGTGGCATGGTCTTTGAAAAGAGCATAAGCGAGAATTATAAATAGAGTTGCTCTCTTTGAAACACCTTTTCCTACTTACCTAAGACAGTCTTTCACTATCAGTCTAGTATTCAGATATCGATGTATCTTGCGACCAGGTAGTCCATGAGGCCTTCTCTGTGGTAAGGCAGTATAGCCCATACTGCCATACTTCAGAGATATCAATTTTGTGTCATATATGTCTATATGCACATTTATATACAAGACGGAACAATTGCGTACGAGCTACTGGGGGCTGTTATTTTAGTATTAAGCGGTACAGACTTGCATTAAGAGGAGGTGGCACATCAAGAAGCCTTGGACTATCGACCACATATATCTCTATACACAACCGTCTCTAGTACTATTGAGCAAATTACTTGCGGTTCTGCAATGGTCATCGATTCATTGTTGCAGCAATTGTCAGTTTTAGATTTTCCTATCTAGCCCTTCAACTCTACCGGGATCAACTAGAAGGAAAAACATGTCACCTTTCTCGCAACTGTGGTGCGGCAAAGTTGTTTCGTTTTCACCATAGTTCATATACAATTAGTGTTGTCCATGGATTTATAAATACATACATGGGGAGGTCCTTATAGGATAACATTGTGAAAATTAATGCCTCCGTGAATATTTCCATCAACATTCCGATTCAACGTGAAGAGGCACAGAGTGATATGGTACCTCATTTTAAAGGTAATAGATTTTGCTCCAAGCACAGCTGCCTGCAGAGAGGACATTCTGGGTTCTGTCTCAACCAATCTACTATACATGTCCAGCAGAATAAATGGCCACATATGGCCGCTGATGGATTCAACATAGGAGATAAACAGAGCATGCAAGAGCGGGAATTTTCTGGCAAATACGGAAGATGCTTCGGGTTGGACAAGTCGACATTGAGGGCTTTATTTAGAACGCTATCATTATTCATCTTGTTGGATAAAGCTTCCAATTGCTTTACTTTTCTAAATTGGTCAATTGCGGTGGTTATCGGTTCGTCGTCATTATGCTTTTTGGAGTCATGGTATGCTTTCAATCTTATAAGAGATTTAACTGTAAATTGTAGAATCATTATTATACCCAATAAAGAGTAGTTCCCATGAATCCGTTTTTTGGGGTCTTTGTTGTGACCAAAGACATACCGCATGCCAAATATTCTCTTTGATATGGTGTAGTACCTTCCTGTGAAGTAGAAAATGGCTACATGAAGGTGTAGTATGACGTCCAAAACCTTTGAATATGAAGATGCAAGTTTGCTCCACTTAGTGCCCTCCTCCGATTTGAATTTTCGTACAAGTCTTGTAATGGCATACGGTAGAAGTGTGTAAGATGCGATAAACAATCCCCTAGTAGCCAACAGTGGAAACCGTTTTCCTCTCCTGTTAACGTATAAGATATCAGCGTACTCCTCACCCAAAGTTCTCGCCCCCAAAAAAGTTGTAACCAAAAGGTACAAGGCCTTTGCGGCCACGCTGATTTCTTCGGGATTCATATTTATGAAGCGCTGACCTTTGATTACACTCAAGGCATCTTGGATTTGTGATCGTAGCAAGGAAACAAAGTATACGTCTTTCTGATGCGCTCTCACTATCGATGTTAGTAAATTCAAATTAACTAGGATGATCATTTGGAAGAAGCAACAACGAACTTATACATACCTATCGTGGCAGCATTGGTATCTGGCAATGCTCTGTTATTGACTTTTGACATATTGTTACAAAATAGAGATGGAAGTATATAGAATAGTTCAAACTATTTACTTAAATATTGCACCTCGGGCATGAAATATTACACAAATGTTCCATCATCAAAATGGTAGTTTGGATTGAACTTTTCCATTCTTTCTTTTTCCCTTGGGAGACTCTGGTGCTTTGCTGTGGGTCGTCCCATTCATCTTGATAGATAAATCAAGAGCGATATGGTAATCTACATGCTCATCCACAGACACTTCCGTTTCGGCACATAAGGGACATACACCTGATTGCAAAATTTCGCTCTTAAGTTCATTATAATCCACTTTATTCAGACGCTTTTTCAACTTCTTCTTGGGAGAGGTCTCTGAGAGGTATGAGCTCGGTGCTGTAGCACCCCGCTTTCTCTCTAAATTTGAGAACGATGAATTCGGATGCTTGTTGTCACTTTCAGGAGTGTCTCTCTGATAAGAGGTAGATTCAACAGAATATTCATTACCATGTATTCTATCAATGTATTGTTCACCAACGTTTCCCTTGATCTGTGCTATTTCGTCGTATGACTCTTGGCCTTTGTTTGGTGTTGAAGGTTTAGTGGAGCTTGTGAGTGTCCTTTTCTCCATTAATGAATCTATAGAAGATGTATCATCCAAGACCACAAAGTTCGATACACCAATGGCCATTTTTATTATAGGAGAAATATTGATACGACTTTTCTGCTCATTAATTAGATCCTTGATGTTTTTTCCATCGTTTAGCAGCAGCACCGAGGTGTTCGTGTCTATTAGTTCTCTCAAAAGTTTTATTGATGTAGCCTCTATATTGCCTTTCAAAGTATCCAAAGATCTCACAACCAGGATTTGGGTTTGTTTTGAAAATTTTTGATAGTTGGCTGTTGTAAATGTAACACTGAGAGTCTTAGGTCGTCTCAAAGTTGCCTTGTGGGATTTTTCCATATGAACAATGTTTAGATTCTCTTCGTCGAGCTCTATCATCCGGTTATAGACGTCACCGACAAAAACCTTTATCCAGTCTTCGGCATCAGATAACCGATTTATTTCATTGGAAAAGTTTTTGGACGACATCATTGATTTTATGTCCACTCTGTACGATAATTCTTGTTTATTATCACCTCGTACGATATCATAAACTTTAGTTGCAAGTTGGTTGTCATCTTCGAGAGCCTTTTCCAAATCTCTTAGTGTGAAATTCTCCCGTATATAGCTTATAGAGTCTTCATCGTAAGGTACTTGTAATTTTTGAAGTACAAGTTCACCCGTCTTACCTCCCATACTTGTCAAATCAGTTAGTTCAAAATTCGTCAAGAAATTATTTATTTGCAGTGTTTGTATAATTGTCTGATTGTCTGGTTTTTTAAACCCGCCACTTAACTTAGCAATAATTTTGTTTCTTCCTAATCCCCCTGAAGTGGTATAACCTAACTGTTGATAGACATCACATCTTATCTCGTATAGTATTTTAGACCCAATCATCATGCATATATCATCCCAGTCTGAAACAATTGAAGGATTAAATTGCACATCCGTGTCCTCTCCATCATTTGTCTTACGATCCTTTATGGTTTCGCCAATAAAGCTTATGCTGTCAGGCATTTCTGAGGGTATAGTGGGGAGTGTGGTAGAATCTTGAAGAGTGCTAAGATACGGAAAAAATTCAATAAGCCTTTTATAGACGATTCGTCCTAAATCAAGATAGCACTCATCAACACTAGCCTTTTGAACAAGGTCACAGTGCTTTTGGTATACCTTTATAATTTTGCGACTTTCTCGTCGATATGGGTCTAGCGATACTTTGTGAGTAGTTTGATTAGGCATGTAATTTGTATACGCCCAGTTCGACTCACCCTTCTTAAACACTGCCGCATGTGCTATGATCAAATTAGGACACTTAGATTTGGCAGAAGCAATAGTATCCATTCTATTTATTCCATATTTTCTGGCTGCGTACGAGATGGCTATCAACGATTGCCATTGCGCACAGACAACCGGGTCATCGGTACTGTAATTTAATCTTAGCTGTTCAACTTGAGCAAAGAAAGCATTCAAATCAATCAATGCTATAGTAGCTAGTGGTGAGGCGTATGCTCTTTTGGCGTTGTTTAAATCGAACAAATTCTTCACGGTGTACCTCGATTCGACGGGCCTTACAACAACCAGTTCTTGGAAGTTCTTTCTCACAGAACTCGAGTCATTTGAAACGGACATTGCATATGGTTTGTGCAAGTCATTTAAACCCAGTCTACTGTCTCCAAATACGTTGATATGGTTTAGTGTATTAAATTATCAAATCATCGTGAGCACTTTGTCAGATAAAGTAATAAATTTGGGGGCTAAACCTCTTCAAGTCTCAAGAAACAAAAATATTTCAGAGTAGCTCGTATGGCGCAGTGGTAGCGCAGCAGATTGCAAATCTGTTGGTCCTTAGTTCGAACCTGAGTGCGAGCTATTTTTTTTGGCTTGTTAATTGTCGCTCTTGCCTCATTTTGGACAAGTTTAAACACGGGGAAACTAAAATATTATTATAGATGTATTAACTACATATCGTATGACTCGTATAAAAACTTCATTTCATTTCTCTTGGCAACAGTTCTAGAGTCTTCCACCAAAGATGCTGGCCCACAAGCAATTAGCCAACAATCTGTAGAGTATGTTGTCTCAGAAGGTAATATTATCTCATCTTCAAGCTTAGGCCTTCCATTTTTTATACCACCAAGTTTTAGTTGTGAATGAACGTCCTCGCTGCTGTCAATAAGGGAATTTGAAGAGAGAATTGATTGCATTTCAATATTTTCCTCATCGTATTCTTGTTCATATTCAAGTTCGTATTCTGAGATTGGCAATCTAGTAATAAATATTTTAATATGCTCACAGAAAGGGTATTCCTTTAGAATAAATAGATCCTCTTTGTATGGTGTGCACCATATCAAAGAGATGTCAGCCTGCTCATGAGTTTTGACGTATTTTAGTAGAGGCAATCCAAATGAAATACCTGAACCTCCACATGCTATGGATATGCTTTTTGCGCCGTTGAAAAATGATAGCCCTAACAGAGGAAATGGATTTGATAGTTGGTAAGATACACTTTTTGAGAACAGAAAACTGCTCTTGCGAACAACCAATTCCAACGTTTCATCTTCAGTCGTAGAAGCAATCGTATATGGATGTGATGCCAAAAACCAAGCCCAGTTTGGGCATATACGTATATGCGAACAAGGTATCCAATTTGGGTAATATTCTGGAAGACTTATTCTCACCAATTGTAACGAGGACTTAGAGTTCTCTTTCACTTCGACTTTCGTAGGAGAGTACGAACGAAAGAACCTCAAGTAAACCTGAACGAAAAGTAATGCGACGTTGATCAATGCAAATAAATTCACTCCAGGTCTTGCATGAAAAATAATCAAGATGACAAACGCAAACACGGTTACGTTATGTAAAATATAGAAAACCTTGTAGTTGAAACGTCGGAAAGCTCTTATTGAAAGTGCTAGCAACGCAAGACTCAAGATGAAAACCACAATCCCTAAAGAATTGAGAATTTTGAAACTTTTTTGCAATAACGTGCCCTCAGATACCCATTTGTAAAAAAAACCAATACTGTGTATCGTTCCCAGGCCAATGATTAACCTAGACACCCATTTGTGTAGCATGAGTAATCCCATATAATCAGACAAGTTCGGACGTAATGCTAGAAGAATATCCAACGGGATCAAACAGTATGCTAATCTTCCAAATCGCTTGACAGATGTGATATACTGCTCTGGAAAGTCAATTTTGAGTACACCCATGACCAATATCACCGCAACCCACAAGCCAATATCAATCCATCTGTACACCCCAGATATCTTCAGGGCGCCTCCTTTGTTTGATCGTGTAGATCCATAACGATTTAATCCTATCCTCACTAAAAAATACACAAACGATACCCCAAATACGATATATCCATATTTGATATTAGCACCATGATGATGGTGTCCTTCGTGTCTTAGCTCTTTCTCACCCTCCGCAACTAAGTCCACATTCATAACGAGTAGCTCGGTCTCGAGCGGCCAATTGATATACTCTTAGTAATATCTTACTATTTGAACAATTTTGTCACATAGATGGTCGAATTTGTGTAATTTTGCTTAGATCGCACCGTTTTCGACTAACTTCTGGACTATTCAAAGTCAGATCCGATTTTAACATCGAATAATGCTCTCTACGTACATAACATAGCAACCGAGTATACCTAGATGTTATATGAGCAATCTAGAAAACAGTAAATGCCTGTTCATGTCAGAGAAAAAATTATTTTGCAACTTTCCTAGGCGTTGTTGGAGAAAAGGTGAAAGATCACATCACAGAACTGTCGTCAGAGCGGCTACAGTTAAGAAACGCAAATTTTCACACGCAAAAAGTGACATGTGATTTGCGGTTCGTATATGGAGTACTTGTAAAGCACGGAGGAGTCTCTCTGATATTTTCTAACGTTTAGTGGACTTCCTTGCCATGACGAGTATAGGTTACATGCAGGTTTCGAATAAATGCGAAACTGGTAATCTGAACCTGGTATTTGATAATCTAAATCGAGGTTCGTCCTAAAGGCACGTCCAGATTTCAGAAGCCACAAACAACGAATTCTTTGCCACCTTTCACAAATGTTCACTCGAGCAGGCATATTAACAGAGATTGCTAGTAGCCTCGCCTCGGACAGTTCACAATAGCTCATATAACATGTCTTCCTCTGTGCTATTACATCATGCACTGTGCTCACTAAAACCCTTTAAAATTTTATCTTACCCTTCTCCTACATCATTGCAGCTGCGCCACAAGTATGTCACCTCTTCTGTAGTTACGGCTTTTGATGTAAGTGTAATGATCCGTTCCAAGTTTGTTAACGTCTCTCTTCAGTGCGACATATGGAATCAACTTGCGTCCTTCTAGAAAGCCATTCGCTGCCACTTCCGTACACAAAACCACTGATGGAATTTCCCTCCATAAATTTGGAGGAGAATATCGCACTATATGCAGTACCGTGGAATAAACGGGATTCGCACTAATCATTGTGGATTTAAGGCCAACAAACGCTTTCTACATAGGTGTCTAGAATATCTTATCTAATTCGCACAGAATATTATCATCTACATCTAACTCAATTCCCCTAGAATATGGGGGTGTGCACATAAAACCAAGTGCCCTTATCCCCTTTCCTTCATGGAGCCAGAATTGGGCTATCCAGCAGAACCGCCACAAAAGAACAATATCTTGCTGCCCATTATTCTATTCTCTCGGGCCCCCAAAAAAGATTCGATCTTCGATACTCTTCATTGTCACAGATTGTTGACATATCTAGCCACATCCCCCAGACTTGTTTCTCTTATATCCGTTGAACTCCCCGATGGAGTCCGGCTGGAAGTCCGGTGTTTATATGAAGATCACTTAACTTCCACTGGTTGCATATCCGTTTCGTGCGGAATAGCATCTCAATCTGTCAAAATAATTTCAAAAATGCAATCGTGACCTAGGCACAATAGAACCCTTGGGTACATTATATTTTGTAATCCAATTATTAAACTTACGTAAGCACCTTAGGCTCTATAACTGACCTACTCTCCTCCCACGCCCCCTTTCAGGACACTACACATTTTGCGCTTTTCACAAGACCCTCCTCAAGCCGTGGGTTGGCTTCCTTGCTCCGATACATGCAATATGAAGCATGCCCTCCACGGCTTGACGAACGCATGTTCATAGCATGCAAATTTCAATCGATATGTAATGGATTCCAAGCTTCTAAAAAAACTACAACTCAATGATATCACTGTCTTCTGCAGCTTAGATTACGTAAAACGCATCAATATGCACCATGTATAATAATTGGGGACAGTTTGAATAGAACTATGCACCTCGGTACAGATAATCTGCTACATGAAGCATAATCTGCACCTAATACAGTGCTAATTTGAGGGAGATGTTCCTATCTGCTTGTAGAAAGAATACTCTCATCGTACGTTTATACGTCTTCTGAAAATGGACTCCTGAAATAGCGGTTCTGAAAAATATTTCAGTCAAGTCTGACCTAATAGAGGTAGATTATATAAATAAGACCAATTATCCGATAAAGTCAAGCTATTTGATAATACATTAACAGGTGTACCATATAGAATTAACAGATATCCTTCAATTGATATCAATACAGTAACTGAAGGCAATAAAAAGTATAGCCCCAGTAAAACAAGAAAACGTTGGAACATAGTATCGAATAGAATACACTTGAGTTTATAGTGTACTACTAGAGCTACTTAGACACACAGCAAGAATGGTTTACTCCAATGAAGGAGCCAAATGGAAGGCTTACCAGTTCAGCGACCCTTTCGCTGCTGGTTCGTTTTATGTGTGCAACAAGCTTAACAAAACGTTCTGTCGCCCGGACTGTGATGCAAAGCCGATTACTAACTTGAAGTCTGAAATCAAGTTTGTGGACAGTGACAATGATGCAATGAAGATGGGATACTCACCCTGTGAGTTCTGTGACCCTCTCAGCTCACCATCAATTGACGTAAAACTTTTGATTCAATGTGTGGCTGCGGTGAATGACAGTATTGGCTTCATGCCACCACTTCTTGACGAGAATGAGGAAAAGAACAACAGGAGAATTAAGGAGAACATTAGCGAAAGCAAGAAGCTCACTGGTGAGCAACTCATGAAGCACATCAATTCGACCCCTGGTGGTAGGAGGTTGTCCGCACCCACTATTAACTACGACGGCAAGTTTACTAAAGAATTTGACAGTATCACGTTGTCTAAAAACGATTCGGACCATTATAGACTAGCTGATTTAGCTTGCCGACACTTGGCTTTGGCTGCTGCAATAAACTTATTTAAACCTGACTCGATGAGAGGTTCCAAGTCTCCTGAAGAACCATCTAGTCCTACAAGTACAGGAAGCAAGAAGAGAAGAAGAAGAGGAGGTGTATTGGGATTTAAGGAGTTGGCGGCAAAATCTAAATTATCGGCATGGCATTTCCATAGAGTATTCAAATCAGTCACACGTTTAACACCCAAGACATATGGTGATAAATGTTGGGAGTACTTGAAGAATTACAAGGATTCGGGCAAGTCTACATCTTTTATCCAAGATAACCAAACTCCAATCACTAGTATTGCCAATGAGTCGTCTGTGCCTACTTCTCCTGAGTCGATAGAGCCAGTGATGAAAAGACAAAAGGTTGAAAATGCCAGTGACGCTAATTTGACAACCTCATTCCCAGACGAAAACCTCCCTATAGACACTTTAAATTCAGACCTTAATGTTGCTGACGAAACACCTTTAAGCTTATACATGATGAGTAACAACAAAAGTCCTGAGTTTAACTTCACTTCAAATGAGCCGAATCCCATTGACTTTGGCCAGCCAATTTTGAATACCAACTTCAACATGTTTGAAGAAGATATGTCAGATTCCTATGGTCTAAACAGAGCTCAGTCCACTCCTAACTTGCAAAACTTTTTAAGAGTGAATGAGCCTACAACACTTTTTGAGCATTCGCAGTCGGTAGAAACAGGAAACTATCCTCTGCTAGAAGAACCAGAGTTTATGCCAAATTTTGGTAACGTGGTAGAGGATAATATCGACTGGAAAGCTCAAGCTCCAAGCCTTAATATGACCAATGACTACGCCAACGAGCCTTTTGTCTCCGTTGGTGACTTCAACACTTTCATTGATTCAATGAACGATGATTTCAGTGTTAAAAGTAAAGTTTTCTAAGACGTTTACGATGCCTGCTTTTGATGGCTTTCATGTGATTTATCCTTTAGTGGATTATTTTGAAAGTCTGTCGTTTAATGTATTTTTATGAACCTGATGATGTATAGTAATACACACTACCCATTTATAAGAGAGCTGTAACTTGAAAGTAGTTAAATTTGTCACCATGATTTCATCTGTCACAGATGAATGCCAGTTAATGCAGGTAACTGATTCTGCATTGTTGAAAGTTCACACTGAAACACTATGGATATAAATTTATTGTTGGTCTACAGGGATTTACATCACATGTAGAGAACAAAATTCGCAGCTTATCTGAAATGTGTGGCAGCATCTAGAATCAACAATATTTTATAAAGTAACATAATTTCAGTTAATCACAAATTTAGGCGATTACACTACATTTTGAACTTGATATATGTAAGTACTTTACATTAACGAAAAAATTAGACAGCTTCGGCATGACCAAACTGACTAAAAAAAAGTAATGTTTGTAAATAGCAAACTAGACTAGCTCATTTCACTTTGTTGTATCTGTTGACTCATTGTACAGAGCTACTCTATCTTTGTTCTTACGCGCAGCCTGGACTAGCTGGACGAAAGCATCTGTTGTAAGATCACCCTTTTTGGAAGTATCTGTCTTTTTAGAACTGGAACTTCCTTGACTGGTAAGTGTGGTAGTTGACCCGTGGGGATCCGATATACCCAAAGAATCCCTAAAACTTTTCCATGATGTAAGAGGGTTGCTTGACCCTTGGGGTGAGCTTTCAGGTTGTACTACGCCTTGGTCGCCAAAGAAGTCAATCTCAAGAGGATCGTCATCATCATCAGTCTGAATTACTTTCAACTTCCGTATCTTATTATTCAACTTAACAACTTCTATCGCTTGTTTGAATTTGGATTTGGCGTTGAAGCCCTGTTTCAAGTTCGGGAGCAAATCTGCTTCTCTATGCTTAGAAGCAACTGACACTAGCCATGGATCTTTCAATAATGCACTTGCATCTGGTCTATGGTCCGGGTTGAATTGAAGTGCTTTGACTATGAATCTTCTTGCATCTTTGGAAACATCTTTCCAATAATCTGCATGAAAGATGACTGCATTATTGTGCTTGACTTCATTTATGAAATCGTGGACATTTTCTGACCTGAAAGGCGAGTAACCGCAAAGTAATGTATATGTTATAACTCCTAAAGACCAGATATCGCAAGGTTTACCATGGCCTGTTCCAATTATTACTTCTGGAGCAGCATACCCGAATGATCCCGCGGATGAAGTGAGAAGCTCATCTGCTGATTCTAGTCGTTTGGCAATTCCAAAGTCAGCTAGAACCACATTCGAGTCTGGTTTGGGTGTCAAATACAAAATATTCTCTGGCTTCAAGTCTCTATGAACTATATTCTTCCCATGTAAATATTCTATTGCTTCCAATATCTGGACAATCACCAAGGATGCATCGTGCTCAGTGAAGCTTCCCTGCTGAACAATCCGATCAAACAACTCTCCTCCCGTAGCTAATTGAGTCACTATATAAAACTTGTCTTTGGATTCAAACCAATCCTTGAAAGCCACTATATGATGGTGGTCGAGATTCAGTAGCAAGTCTAACTCATCTATCACCATCTGCTCATTGCCCTTAAGAGCTTTCTTCAACATAATCTTGATAGCAAACTCTTCACCAGTATCATTCGCTCTAGCGTAACGGACAATTCCAAACGACCCAGCACCCAAGGTTTTACCAAACGTATAGTTTGACTTCCTTGCATATGATGAAGGCTGTCCGCTTATTTTATTCAATAGCTTCTTTATTTGATGCCCATCCAAGCCGGATGAAGAGTTGGTGTCTACCAGTGCCATGTTTCTGTGTTTCCTCCAGCAATACGTCTACAATAATGCGCTGAATGGATAGCTTCACTGAAAATCTTCTCTGAATATCTTGTAACTCAATTAATTGTTTCGATAATCAAGTCACGAGAATCGTAATTAAATCTTGAATTATGAAATTTCTCATCTGAATGACTTTTTGGGCATAGCCAAATCCAAGAACAATTCAATTATCTTCATGGCTTATTAGCAAGATTGAGAGCATTTACAAATATACACATGCGTGAGATGATGTACTAATCTTTGTGTAAAACCACTTCACAGGAACTATGTGGTATCTACATGTGGGTTCTTCGAGTGGATTCTCCATGTAGATTTGGAGAGGTGCGATTTTAGATGCTTCGAGTAAAGAGATAAATATCATGTAGACTTTTAAGTAGAGTCTCGACAAGGACAAAAAACTTTTCCACGAATAGTAGAAATTAACTTTAGACCGTAGAACATATATAGCTATAGAACACTAAGCGAGACGGGCATACGTCCATATGGTCCTCATATATAACGTCGCATGGCCTTATCGGGAACCTCATTCCGCGAAAAGTTAACATGGGGAGCTAACGGGAATCGAGATCCTGAAGCTGCGAGCTTGAGTCAACCACGATAGCATGATATAAAAACCTCCTCTGCCGTTCTGAAGAACTCGAGTAGAAGGCAAGAATCATGTTGAAAGTCCTGAGAGTACATACGAGACAGATTGCAGCCGCAATCCGCTCATATTCAGTTGCAGCTAAGTATTTTCCAGGTGAACCAGAATCGCCCATCTTGAAGACCAACAAAATTCCAGGCCCAATCAGTGAGAAGATCAATGACGAACTAGGCGAATTGTTCGACAACCGTGCCACGTACTTCGTAGCGGACTACTTCAACTCTTTGGGAAACTACATATCTGACTGCGATGGTAATCAGTTGCTTGATGTGTATGCACAGATTTCGTCGATTGCATTGGGATACAACAATCCTGAGTTGATCAAGGCTGCTAAGTCCGACGAGATGATCAATTCGTTGGTCAACAGGCCTGCGTTGGCCTGTTTCCCGGGCGCTTACTACAACAAGCTCTTGCAAGAAGGTATTTTGGCTGCGGCACCACCTGGTATGAGTCGAGTATGGACAGCACTTAGTGGTTCTTGTGCTAACGAGACAGCGTACAAAGCAGCATTCATGTATCAGCATGCCAAGCTCAGGGGATCTTTGGACTTCTCTTCGGAAGAATTGGCCTCCGTGATGGAGAACGAGCTTCCAGGTGCTTCCGATATGGTAATTTTGTCCTTCGATGGCGGCTTCCACGGACGTCTCTTTGGATCGTTGTCTACTACCAGATCCAAGGCGATACACAAGCTTGACATTCCTGCCTTCGCATGGCCAAAGTCTCCTTTTCCACAACTCAAGTATCCCTTAGAAGAATTCAAAGAGGAAAACCAAAAGGAGGAACAGCGTTGTCTTGATGCTTTCGAGTCGATAATAGAGCTGTATCCTCCTCATAAAATAGCTGCGATCATAGTCGAGCCAGTGCAAAGTGAAGGTGGAGATAACCATGCATCTCCATTTTTTTTCCAGGGTCTCAGAGATATCACCTTAAAACATGAAATCTTGATGATTGTTGACGAGGTGCAAACAGGTGTGGGTGCCTCTGGTAAGTTTTGGGCGCACGAGCACTGGAACTTGACCACTCCTCCAGATATGGTAACCTTTTCTAAAAAGTTCCAAGCTGCCGGATTTTACTTCGGTGACTCCGAATTGCAACCTTCGCAGCCATACAGACAGTTCAACACCTGGTGTGGAGACCCGTCCAAGGCTATTATAGCCAGAACGATCTACCAGGAAATCCAAAAGCACAACCTAGTAGAGCAAACCGCCGAGGTGGGTAACTACCTCTACACCCAGCTCAAGTCGCTTTTATCTAAGTATCCTGCACTTGTCAAAAACTTAAGAGGTCAAAATTTTGGCACTTTTATCGCATGGGACTGTACCGATGCACAAACAAGAAACAGTTTACTTCTCAAATTGAGGGAATATGGAATCAATATAGGTGGTTGTGGAGAAACTGCTGTGCGTCTCAGACCCACCTTGGTCTTCAACAAAAAGCATGCAGATGTCCTTCTTGAATCCCTCGAGCACGCCTTATCCACACTTTCCAAATAGGATGGTGGGCTGGTAAGTTTGTTTTTCCCTGGTGCATCTCACTTAATAGGTAGTTAATAGGTAGTCTATCAACCATAATATTGAATATTGTCTTTCTTTGATATCCCGTTAAAGATGTCGCCGGTTCTCTCTCTAAGGCCTTTCGACCCCCTCGCCTCATAGATATCTACATCGAACTACGGCCACATAGTGTAAACCTTCATAAACTTGACGCGCCCTTTTGTCCTTACACCATCTTCTTTAGTACATGCTCTAATACTCATGCAAATCAACTTTTCAGATATTGCACTTGCACTATCTGAAAACCCTACATCCACATGTACATACACTTTTGCATTCAATTTACCTCTACACCAAGTAATGCTCGCCTGTATTCGAAGTAATACGTCGTCTACTACACATCCAGCCACCAGCCGCACGCGATTATCCTACACTACGACACCCCACTATCAGCCCTGTTTATCTTTCAATCGCTTACAACCTATCAGCCAATCGCCTGTTGTCAATCTAACTTCGCAGGCTCACCTGCCAACCGTCTAAACCCTAGACGATCTTTCGCTGCCTGCTCGTTTATCAATGAGGCCTCGGAAGTTGAATTCACGTGCTTTGGCCATACATTCATACGTATATCCGGTCCTTCGGTTATCCCGCTCATCTCTTCGCCAATATAAAGAACACGGCCTAATCGTCTTGCAGCTTCGTTATGTTCAGATAACAAATGCCTAGAACAACAAATCCCACAGAAAAATACCAGGGTCCATTCGTATGAATGGCCACATCTATCTCTGTTGTGCCCATAGTCGCATCGCTGTATTTTCGCAACCTTGATGCATGCACCGGGGCGAGATGTCACTATGAGAAAGAATTTACCGTCGTGAAATTTCACCTTGTGTTAAATCCGGGCTCGCCAGAACAAAAACTGTGTTACTGAATGTTTTATTTAATTTATTAGAAAAATCTTCGTATTATAGAACGGTAAATAAAGGGTAGTATTCTTTTGCGTATATAGATCGCCAGTAGTTGTATGGCAGATTAAACAGTAAGTGGCTAATCATCAAAAAAATACAACTAGGGGGATTAATCGGCGGGTACGGGAAGATCAGTACGAAGGCAGCAAAAGAGCAGTGCAGCAAGTGAGCGGTTGAAGGAAAAAACGGGTGAACTAGCATACACAGCGGCAAGAGGCAGATAGATAGCGCCTTATCATTGCGGTGGAAGAGGAGGAAGACTACCACGGGGTCAGTAGAAGGGCTGCAAAAGGTTGGAGACAAACCAGTGGCTGCAGACTTAGCCTAGCGCGGAAGAGAACGACCGGATTCTTACGACGAGAGTTCCAAGACCAAAGAGAAATTTGGCTTTACGGGGTTGAATTTCAAGGCAGCGGGTACTTCTAGAGTCAGAGGCATCGAATTGTCCAGAGAAGCCTTGGGTAGCTTTGGAATACGATAATAGAAGGATAGTGCGTGACTTCAGGTAGCAGATGGACGTTGCAGCTGACAGATAGGCTATACGATATATACACCAGTGCATTAGAGAACTACACGATGTTAGGGAGACTTTTCAGCCAGAGCTCTTTTGGGTCGCAAGGATTAGGTGGAAGTGGCAGTGGGCAGAACATGGTGTCTGGAGGCAGTAACTTAAACTCTTATGATGATGCCTACACCCGTGAAATTCTTTACGGGACCACCAATGCCAATCAAATCTCGCCCAGCCAACTTAGCACTCAACTCTTCCGAATAGTGGTATGCCAAGACGGAGGTAACTTGCGCAACAAACAAGTGCTATTTGACTCATCCCAGGACCAGCGACTTGTCGGACAAAAGCCGCAAAGCTACTCCATGACTCCAAAGCAAGGTCATAATATCAATGAGTTGAATGACTATATGTTTGGATGTGGCCTACCTAGCAGTGAATCCCATAGTTCCATAAAACTACATGTTTTACCCACGTTAAACAGTATGATATATGGCTCTTATGAGTCTGTACTCATTACTCGACTTTTCCTGATATATGACGAATCTCCATCCCCAGATAAAGGTTCTGATTGGGATCCGAGATCCACATTGCCGGTTAAAAATAAAGCACTGATTCATTCTAATGAGACCGTTAGCAGTCGATTTTCAATAGGATTGGTCATAACGTTAGAGTCCATCGACGAGTTTCATGATGTTATATTCAATAACTGGGATGAGATTTCCCAGTTTCTCATAATCTTGCAACGCTTGACGATAAAGAAGATGATAACACATTTGAATTCTAATCCATCCTATGTGCTGAACAAAAGAATTCAATTCCCACCCCATTTTTTCCAAGCAGATGCCGATTTCCACGGACAATTGGTCAGACTAATCAAACTTGTACATTATAACTCAAACATACCAAAACTAATCAATTCCAATGTGTTAATGTACACTAATACTGAGACAAAGAAATTTCAATCTGTAATGTTCAGCTGGATCCTTGAGATTTTGAATTGGTTGGAATTCAAAGATGGAAAATCATTCAATCCATTTCCTCTTCATACACATTCCAATAACATCAGTCCTTCACTAAGCACAGATTCCAGTGGATCTTTTTTGGCGAGCTTATTCGCCTTATTGATTCCGATGAGGTCTTCGTTGTCACAAAAACCTGTACGCTCACCGACAAAGAGATTCAAACGAGACATTACAAGAGTAGTCGTAATGACAGGTAACCCCACAGTAGCCAAGAAGTTGATATTTATCATAAATGGTTTGATACCCGACTCTGAGTTGTCCCTGAATTTAAAAGAGTACGACGACGAACCGGATCAATCTAGGCCATTTGTATTAGCGGATGAGTTCGAAGGAAGTGATGATGACTTCAGTCTTGACTCCCCTTTGTATTCACCACCTCCTGTTGAACCGAGAATAATTTCTCAAAGCAAAACGACTACCACTACGCCCATCCCAATACAAAGGCCGGAATTATCTACCTCTTATGGCTCTTCGGATAATTCTCTTGCGAGATCCACACCATCTATGAAAGGATGGGAGATACCGCAAAAGTCAGGTCCAAGTACTAAGGCAACTTCTGGAAAGTCGAGAATAAATGTAACAACACAGAACATTCCGATTGAAAATAGAGGTGAGTCAAGAGGCTCTGTTTCAAAGTCATCTTCAATGGCACAGTTATCGTCATCCTTGAATTCTTCTTTATCCTCGTCACTTTCCAGTTATTCGTTGTCAAAATTGGGAGGCAGCTTCATGGAAAAATGGAAGAACTCTTTTAATAGCAACCTGAACGCGGGAACTTTGAGTAACTACCCAGAAAATGTCGATCACTCACAAATGCATTCGTATGGAAGCTTGTCCAAACGCCAATCAATGCAATCTCTCAGGACACCCTCTCCTGCTTGTGAGGCAGACGAATTCACTTTTCTTCAGCAAGGATCAGTGGGATCGTCTGTGTCAACGCGGGTGACAAGATCACATTCAATGGTTGATCTATTCAATAAGGGTAACCTTGAGCACAAAAGTTTAGACTTGAAAAGATCTAAAACGTCTTTGATAGTTCCTTTGACAAACGACAATAGCCTCAAAAATGTAGCAGAGCATAATAGAGCTGTTATTAAGGCGAAATGCTCAGCAATTATGAAAAAGAAGGTTTCAGTGACCCCCGTTTCCGAAGGACTGTTGAATGTGCAACCGATTAATTTCGATTTCATGAATGCGGAATCCCCTTTCAAACAAAAATCATCGGGCTCTGCAATATACAAATGTAAGCCACTTTTACCAGCGGTGGCCTTTACCGATGAGTTCAGACCCGAGTTCATCTTGCAATCTTGTCCCACAGGCCCCAAGGTCGAATCTCAGATCCTCAATGCCATGAGGAATGATCTAATCATGAACCAGAATTTCTTAGATGGAGAGCACGTAGCTTCAAAGACAGTATTCATCAACCTCAGAGCTAGGGAAATTAAATGCATACACATGCATGTAACCCCAGAGAAGAAGAGGCGAGGTTCCACAAACACTGCGTTTTCCCATGCCGGTAGCTCACCAGAAGAGAGCAACGCTCGAGTCTCTGGTGCCGGTTCCAACATGTCTTATCTGACAAACATCAAAAAGGTTTACACTCCATCCAAGAATGTCGGTGACAAACAATACATCGGCTACATTGAATCTGTATTCGAGGAAATTTGTAACATAGTGATTAAAAAATCAGCAGGTGCACACAGCGAAGACTTCGAGGAGAAGCTCTCAAGTCTAGTCTCTAACTTGTTCAAATAGTGTCCTACTTTTTACTAACTAGAAGTGTATTTTTATAAAAGGTTTTGTGTAACATTTAATCTTCACTTTGAAATAAACCAGTTTTTTCATTTCAGAGTTTCCAAATTTCAGCACTAATATTTTGGACCTTCGCCCCAGGTTTATCGAAACGATATAAGAAAAAGGCTTCTATATTAAACCAACTTGGCATCTAGTAGTTTCGAATCATAATAGACGGGGTGTAATTTTATCACATAATGACTGAAAGCGAGGGTGTAAAACGACAAGTTCAGATTTTCCTAGATAATGAGGACAAGACAGAAGAGGCTAAGACCAAATTTGAGGAGATCCCAGACTGTAAGTATTCCAATAAGGGGCTCGGATCGAGTGATCAAAATGAGTACATGACATGTGATTGTTATGAAGATTGGGACTCTGATGCACAGACGAACTTGGCTTGTGGTGAGGATTCCGACTGTATTAACCGAGTGACATCGGTCGAATGTGTCAACAAGCATTCTCATTGTGGGAAAAATTGTCAAAATCAAAGGTTTCAAAAGAAGCAGTATGCCAATGTGAGTGTGATACAAACCGAATTGAAAGGGTATGGTTTGCGGGCAGACTCTGATATCGGGGATCACAGTTTTATCTACGAATATATAGGTGAGGTTATAAGCGAAGACACTTTCAGGAAACGAATGGTGGAGTATGACAACAAAAACTTCAAGCATTTCTATTTCATGATGTTGAAAAAAGATTCCTTCATAGATGCCACCGTGAAAGGGTCTTTAGCTCGTTTCTGTAACCATTCATGCAATCCCAATGCATATGTTGATAAGTGGGTCGTTGGTGACAAATTGAGGATGGGTATATTTGCCAAAAGAACAATACAAAAGGGTGAAGAAATAACGTTTGATTACAACGTTGATCGATATGGTGCCCAATCCCAACCTTGTTACTGTAATGAGCCCAACTGTATAAAATGGATGGGAGGTAAGACTCAAACAGATGCAGCATTATTGCTTCCAGATGGAATCTCAGAAGCCCTTGGTGTCACTTCAAAGCAAGAAAAACAATGGTTGAAAGAGAACAAGCACTTGAGATCGAAACAACAAAGCGATGATTCTATTATAAACGAAGAATTTGTTAAATCGATTCAAGTTACTGCACTCGATGAATCTGAAGTTTCCAAGGTGATTGGATCTTTGATGAGGTCGCAAGAGTATAATATTGTCTACAAGTTGATCGAGAGAATATATTTAACAAACGACAACAAAGTCAATTCTGTGATCATAAGATTCCATGGTTACAAAACACTTTCCAAGATTCTTAAAGATAATAAAGACGCAAACGAAATTGTACTGATGATCCTTACTATTTTATCCAAATGGCCTAGAGTGACTAGAAATAAAATCTCCTCTTCACAAATTGAAGATATTGTCAAAGAAATAAGTGGCTCTACGGACGATGATGAGCTTAGGGATCTATCAAGTAATCTTTTGGAGGAGTGGAGTAAGCTTCAGATGGCTTATAGAATCCCCAAGAATGAGAACAACGATTCCACTCCTGTTCTATACGGACGTAATTCCAGGTCGGAAGAAAGATCACCTGAAAGAACGGAGACTCCTCAGAATACTGAGGAAGAAGAGCCCCTTCCAGATGGATGGGAAGTGGGATTTGATCCTCAAACAAAGTCGAATTATTATTTCCACCGTGAGTTGAACCTTTCAAGATGGGACCGTCCTACAAATGCTGTTCCAAAAGGGCCCAAAGGTCCAAAAGGAAACAAGCCATTTCAACAGAACAATGACAACAAGAGAACACAGCCCAAAGGATTTAACGACGATAGGTTGGCCAAGATAGAAGAAGAGAGACTTAAGAAGGAGAAGGAATTGCAATTCAAAGAAGTGCAGGCAAAAGAAAAGCAATTGCAAGAGTTGATTCTCCAAAGTCAGAGAGAGGCAGAAGAGAAAAGACAAAATGAAGAAAGATTAAGAATGGAGAAAATTGAAAAGCATAAGGAACGGAAGTTGAAGAAATCTGCATCTTCAGGTTCGTCATTGGAACACCAATGGACCAAGTTGTTCGCTAAGAATATCCCCAATATGATAAAGAAATATGAAAAGGAAATAGGCAGAGACAACTTGAAAGGATGTGCGAAAGACTTGGTAAAGGCATTGGTGAGTAAGGAACTAAAGAAGGAGAGCAAACCTCCTAAAGAATTTGACAATCACAAGATGAAAAAGCTTAAAGAATTTTCTAAAGTCTTCATGGAAAAATTCTTAACCAAATATAGAGCAAAGCATAAGAAGAGATCTTCTAATAATGAATCTGGCGAGAGCAGTTCCGCCAACAAAAAGCCCAAGTTAGAAGAAACTAAATAGATAATGCTGTTCTTGTATAAAATGTATATATAAATAGTCTATAATTTGAAATCTAATTTTTTTCTAACAAAACTGGTAAGTTCTCAATAGATTCCGATCCATAGATTATTTGATAGGTAGCCTCAAATAAGGGGAATTCTTGCGTCTTGCCTACGTTTGTCAAAAGATCATGTACTTCTTTGGCTGTGATTATACCTTGAGAAGATTGACCATTTAACAACTTCTTTTCGGCAGCCTCAGCAGAATCTCCTGTTTTAGCCATGTGTCTTCCCACTTTTACGTTTCTTCCTCCCGAACATGTAGTGATCAAATCTGCTACACCTGCAGATTCTTCAGTAAAAGTCGACGATTGTGACTCTGGAAAGAAAGTGTTGGAAAACTTGATTGTTTCCAATAATCCAACTCTCATGATGGCTGCCTTCGCATTGTCACCCCATCCTAAACCTTCGACAAAACCAACTGCCAAGGCAACGATGTTTTTCAATGCACCGGCAACAGACACACCTGCGACATCTTGCACGACATTGACGTGGAAGTAAGGTCTGTGGAATGCTGCTTTCAAGACAAACTGGTCAATGTCCTTGCCTTTACCCAAGTAATTCTGAGGGATCTTGTAAGCGATTGTGGTCTCTGACCATTTGCCTCTAGCAACCTCAGGAGCCAAATTTGCACCCGACAAGGCACCGCATTCAATGCCAAGTTGTTCCGTGATGTATGTTGAGAGCAATTTGCAACCATTGGGGGTCACTTCAAGACCTTTCAAACACGATATGGCCCTTGCATTCGGCTTCAAGTTGCCTCTCAATTGCTTACAGATCTTAGGCAAAAATTGATGGGGCAAGTTGAACACTAACAAATCAGCGTCCTGTGCTGTCTTCACGATATCTGGCTCGGCACGCAAGTTAGCGGGCAATTGAACCCCTGGCAAGTACTTTACGTTCTCACGTTTGGTATTAATGATCTCAGTCAAGTTCTCTCCATCGATCTTTTCCTCGAAAACCCACATCTTGACATGGTTAACAAACAAGTGCGGTCTTGCTGCTGTATTCTCTGCCACCACCTTCGCAATGGTGGTACCCCAATTACCAGATCCAATCACCGCAATTCTGAATGGATGGCTCTCTGTGGCTGAGGTGGGATTGGCCGACAAAAGTCTGGCAAGGTGCTCCAATCTCTCTGTAGCCTGATTCTGCATGTTTATCGTGTGCTGTATTTAATATCTGTGTAAGTCAGAATTCAAGTGCTTTCAAAAGTTCACTATTCTTTGCTTTCTACTCTCAATTATGTATGCTAATATGGATACCGATTCGTATTTGGATCCTAATACCCTATCTGCTTTATAGCTGTTATGACTTGGTTTGTTAGTTACTGTGCTGTTATCCGACGTCTATACTAGTTATCACTTCCACCTCCCGATTTTATTAGATTACGAGTTGAAAAGCACTTGCTAAAATACTTCTCTAATTAATCTGTAATTAATCTCTTCAAATAATCTCTCTAATTAGTGTCTCCAATTTATTATATGGAAATTCTTTTGCTTTCCGCTATACTAATTTTTGCCGCCAACTAAATATTGTAGTGAAAGCTTCCCAGATGACTTGAGCGCTTAACTAGTAGACTTACTTGAGGTTGATCAGCTAGCTGATCAACCCAAGTGAGCTTCTAAACTATGAATATGAACTTACTATACGGTCTTCAGGTCTAAGTTATTGGCCTATTGACTATCTATATGGACATCAGAAAGAGAAGGGTCAGAAGGACCTTATATATTTCGTGACTTCCGATTCCATTTATACGGAATCAGACGTCATAACTGTAAATTGACTCGAAGCTTTTGCAACAATAGCGACAAGCGGAGAGCACGAGCAAGAAAACGGCAGAGGGTGATTCAGTACGAGCGGTGAGCTCGAGTAGCATAGGGTAATGACAGTAGAGGTTCCCGCTCGTGTGGTTGACGCCAGGCAGGCGTCAACCACCGGCTGTTGGAACGTCCAAGTCTTAAGTTGACTCAAGCAGCATATTGGAACAATCCGGAGAAACTCAGCCGAACGTCGGAAAGGAACTCAAAACCTCGGCTCAGTGGATAAGAGCCAGTCACAAGAGCCGAGGGTCTTCAGCAAAACGGTCTCCTGTGCGGGTGTAGATGGGAAATGTCGCGTGCGACATTGTCGCTCTGTTCCATCGGTACCTGCAAAAACCAGGGTAGAGAACGGGCAGCAGCACACAGAGTGAATTGCAATTGATTAAATCTAATCTACAGTATGTACCTGTATATGTGAACAAGAGATTTGTCCTGCTGCTGATTTCATCAGCAGCAGAGTGTGGATGTGTTGTGCAATAAACCTGACGGTAACACTCATACTCGAAGCTGATAATGTGGTTGCGGTGGCTAGGGTACGAACGGCACCCGTGGAATTCTCTTGCCTATCATTCTGCACTGTTAAGTTCCTGTAGTTTCAAGTGACATTCGGTTATTTCATTCACAGGCACTTGTGCATTTATCAGATTGGAATTTGGTGATTTGGCAGTTGGCAGAGACGACGAAGTAACACTTGAAGTGGTGGTGTTTCTGGTGATGAGAGACAGCCTTCCAGTGCGACCTACTTTTTTTTTGCAATAGCGCCATAATTCTATTGTGGTCGATAGGGGTAGCTATAGGGCCTCGGTGAATCACAAGAATGTTGTGCATAGCTCCAGCTGAGTTGCAGCTGACGTTGTTCGGATATCACTTCTGCTTGCAGTTGGAACAAGACAGAATGGTTTGCTGATAAGAATCGGGGCAATTTAGGGGGGATGCGAGCTTTTGTGGCATATCAAAGATTATGTGTAGATATAGACTATATGCCGGGGCGTATTAATCGCTCCCATCGTTAGATTGCAAATGTTCCAAGTTGTCGATGTAGAGCTTCTTTTCCGCATTTCGTTTGCAAGTAAGCGTACCCCTGTGACGCTTGAGGGCATCCTTTCGGGCAAACCCCTTACCACACTGCTCGCATATATTGGGAGGGATTTCCAAGTGTTGTTTTTCGTGGCGCTTGAGATCAGACGACCTTCTGAATGACTGCGAACACTTAGAACACAAGTATTTTCGAGTGGCGTCTGTCGGTATTGATGGCTGCACAAGCTGCTGGTTGTTGTCGATAATCTCTCCTCTGTTTCCGTATGACTGTGTGAGCACCATCATGTCATTTTCCCCGTTTGTAGATGCCCTCTTGGGATACATATAATTGTTCTTATTTTTGCGCAGCTGTACCGATAATTCTGGTGACTGGGTGTGAGATAACGGAGTCCCCGGAGGGCTTGCATCAGCACCAGCTACGTTTCCGTTGCTTGCGTGGCCAATGAGATAGTTCCAGTCGTCACCGTTTTGTCGGTTGATGTCGTTTGATATATGGTTAAAGCCGTCTGGGGAATTGCCTGTAAATATGTTGTTGCTGAGATCAGGAAATTTCTGGTAGAAGTCTTGTACCATGAGTTGACCGTTCTTATTTGTTCGTATAGTGTCTGATCTTTTCATTGGATTCCCGTGTGGTGATGATGCATACTGAAGACGTCTAAGAAGGTCCAGTATTGTTGGATCGATTAGGTTGCCGGAGTTGCCTGCACCCCTTGCGGTGGCTACTAATGCATCGTGAGCAAGACGAAGAAACTTTCTGTCTTCGTCGTTGGAGCTCTCCTCCCACGCTTCGTCGCCTTTGTCCTGTTTCGTGGTCCGCGCTATATTGCTGGAGCCTCTTGTGTAGCTGACATTTGCACCTATAAAACCAGGTGTCTGCGTCTGTGGGTGCGGGTGGGTCTTAATCAAATAGTCGATGGGTGCTGTAGACACCAGTTTGTGTCTCTTGGAAGACAGCAGCAACTCGCCACCCGTAAAGTGAGAAGATCGAATCTGTGGTGTACCTTTGGACCCCATGTTGCTGAATGAAGCAGACGAAGACAGTATACCAAACAGTGGCTCCTGTGTGACGTTATCTAAACCAATGTGTGACTCTATATCTTCGTTGCCAGATCGTTCAAATACTTTGCCAAGCCGCTTTCGACCTCGACCCATTAATTCTACCAGAGTAAAACTTCTCTAGCAAGATGAAGGTTCCAGCCAGTTGTGGATTAATTACCTCTTTTGTCGTGGTGGTGGTCGTCTGTCCTTCTTTTGAGAACCCTTATCCCTTTTAGAAGCAATATAGCCTTCGCTTATGTTATTCTGTGTATTTCGTTGGTTTTCTTGTCTATAGAGTGCTTTCACTTATCACTGTCCTAAGTTGCAGAAAACCAATTGCAAGTGTGAATTATTTCTTTCTGAACACTGTTTGTGGCACACTAATGACTTCTATTCGTATGTTTATAACTGTCTGAGCTTTTTCTTTCGTTGTTGTCACCGATGTCAAACGTCTCTTCCCCTGGAGCCACACTTTTATTATGTTAGCAGATGGCAAAAACTCGATACGAAATTTACTGGACTTTAGAATATTAACGCTAAATTGACCGTAGTTCGAGCTCCTACTTCTTATATAGCCCAACTGAGTACAATATGCTCTCTTCTTGCCGTGAAAGCGTCTAATTTCGTGTGTTGTAGGCTATTTTTTCAACTGCAATTTTTCTACTTGCAACCCGCACAATCTCTTCTACAGGAATACCCTTGACAGACCCAATGAACGATGGCCTATATTAACTAGCCTACGAGAGCACGACGTGCCCTTCGGTACTAAAGAAGAAGTGTGGATGAATAGCTGATACTCCAGAAATCGACTTCAAAATGCCCGTCTTGCGTAGAATTGCGAATTTTGTTTATCATGTATTCATCTATATCACGTTATTTAAGGTGATCGTAGCACCGTATAGATGAATACCACCCTGAATAGACCAAACATTAAGGCAATGAAGCAGGGCCGTGCCATGGAGGGATGTCTACCGCGAGGGATGGCTTTGCCTCATGTTCTTTGAGTGCCATTAAATTGTGTTTCCTGGAGTTGTTTGCAAATGGGAGCCACGTACTGACAAATTCATGTTCCAAAATCCATCTCGTAAAAAAAGAACCAGGTAGTAGAGAGTAGGTAGAAGAGGCCACTATCGTGGCCTCTATGCGTAATCTACGATGCAAACGAGTCGCGCAATGAACAATTGACAGCTGAACTTCAGACACTCCAGCCGGAGTGGAATACGCGGGTCTCTATACCATCCAAACGCGAGCCAGTCTGTACAGATGGATGCTATTCCTCACACTTGAAATACTACATCCTAGCACCATGGAGAGAGGAAAGCCTTAACCTGCATTTTCAGGATCTAAACTGTAAGTAATTAACCTGCAAATTATGGTGCCTGCATGTTGGTTTTTTGCAGATTAGCAATTCATGGAAAGAGTACTCAAACCATCTAACGAAACGAAAGAGCATCTGAAGATATATAATCGTAAACAAATGACAATCCAGGACTTGCCGGCGCGCCAGAGGTCGCAGAGACTAGTGAACAAGAACAAGTTGAATCATGGACACTTCCAAGAGTTCAAACAACGTGCTAAGAATATAAATAACGTCAACGAGCTTTTACCAGGATTGAACGATATCAGCGATGCGTTCGAAGCGCTTCCTTTAGAGTTGGTGAAGTACTTCACGCTCTTAAAGGAAATCGACGCCAAGTGCATCAACACCATCCCCAAGATTAACCACTCAATAGAAACGTATATTGAGGATCTTCATTCTGGTAATGAGGTGCCTCAAACACTGAAGTTCAAGAGATTGACGGCATTGAAGAACAGGATCAGCGACGTCATTCCGTGCTTCGAAGAGAAGACTCATGTTACTTCCGTGGCTGCTGATTTGATGAACAGACACCTTTTCCGCATCGATAACGACTACAAGTTGATTATTCAGAATAATGAGATACCCGACTCGATCAGAATAGGACCGCTCAATCATCCGGCAATGATCATGGACTCGTCGTCCCCGAGTGACAAATCCAACCCTAATCGTTCTGCCCAGAGTCAGCGCAGTGAGAGTCGAAGAGAGGCCTTGGCCGCAAAGAAAGCCCATAAGGACACCGACGATGAAGGTGACAGGCGGAAGAAAGTGAAGGATGTATCGCCTCCTGAAATAAAATCGGCTACCAGTAGCAGCAGCAACAACAAAAAGAGACCACGCAAGGAGTCCGAAGAGATATCCAGACCCGGCACCCCTGTCACTCTGAACCCAAAGAAAAGAACTTCCAATAAGATCAGAAAGGAGGAAGACTACAACTCATCGTCCGGCCGTCATCCTGCAGATACGCCAAACACAAATTCCTCAAATTCTCACAGCGAACCAACCTATTGTTATTGCAATCAAGTCTCCTTCGGAGAAATGGTGGGCTGTGATGGAGATGACTGTAAGTGTGAGTGGTTTCACTTGCCATGCATTGGTTTCAAAAACCCACCCAAGGGGAAGTGGTATTGTGACGATTGTCTTTTGAAGATGAAAAAAATTAAAAAGATTTAGCTTAATCCCATGTTCTTACCTCCAATTGTATAGAAGTCAGTGTAGAACATCTCTATTGTTGAATTAGTGCACGGTCTAAGTACAATATATATTTAGTAACTATCATGCACTCTGATAAGTATTCTGGATATCGTCTTACCTTTGAATGGAGTAATTGGGTCACATATCCGGCAATGGCATGTACTAGGAATAGTGTCATAATCAGTTTCACCATTACATACATTGGTAACCCGAAAAGGCTCTTATGTGTTCCTACAGAGCCCCATATGTTGTGAAGACTGACTCTGATTGTTCCCCCAGAAACGCCATGTTCAATGCTTTTGTTCATTTTCTCATTATTCGAGATTTTCAGGCTATATTCCCCATTTAGTTAGAGCGCAGCCAAAATTCGGTGCACAACCAAAAACGGAAACGTCCCCATTTATCTCAGCTAACTTGGAAATCTAAATACTTGTCTACGGGATATCTGGTGCTTATGCCTAACTTGCGTGCGAGCCCTTCGGGTTATATTTCTTAACAAGGTTCGGTCGTCCACACTTTCTTTGTCTTTTACTCCATACGTACAATAGTTTCCAATTTCCCCGTCTCGCAGGACCCGCACACCTGGCTGGTGGGTAACCGTCCGAAGACCCACAGCACTTCCTGCACCGGCTTGGCACCAACATCGTCTGACTACAGATGTAAAGTACCTTGTCTGCACTGCTCCAACTATGTGAGCTTTACAATTGGCCTCTCGGTGGCCACGTACGTGTTGTAGACTTCGTGCGAAGCACGTCCTGCCAAGTGTCAAATGTTAGGATGGCCATCCCCGAGTTCGTCTACGCCCAACAAACTGTGCAGTGTTGCACCGCTACGGTTTTCTGCTTTTTTGTTCAAGCAGGTTGGAACCTTCGTTACACTCATCGCCTTTCTCGTCTCCTCGGATACTCTCCACAAGGGCATCCGTAAGTCACGCCATATCTCTACAATCGTAACAATAGTCCAGCAGGACCTTTGAAAGGTCCTGCTGCGACCCTCCCTGCACCGTCGGAGTCACTGTGTATTCAGCCGTGTGGCACTGACACACCGACGCACTCGGAGGTATGACACTCATATCTATCTTCTCCCCTCCTTACCATGAAATAGAGCGTTGATGCTGACCCATGCATGCATCCATCAAAGGGGACTGCTTTCCATACTCTAGTTGAACCCCTACACTTCCCAACATAAATTCAGTACAATGGAATTTCCGTGACCTCACTGCCTTCGCTGACCTCGCTAACTTACTTCCACTATTTATTATCATACTATACACTCTGTTTCATTGCGAGCAATTTACACTTAGCATTTATCCGGCTGCAGTAGTACAGAGCAAATTATTCGAACTTAGAAAGTCGAAGAAGTCAATAATAGGGACTCCAAAGAAGCATTACAAAAAAAAAGTTCAAATTGTTCTATAATCCGGTAGTCGAACACGAAGGAGTCGAGCAGCAATTAGGTCGGATAGGCGAAATTTGCAAGTAAGAAAGGAATATTGTTGTAGGAGAATATTTGAAAGTCTCGCACTCGAATAATTCATTACACTATCTGTGAAAAAAAAATTCAAAAAGTAAGAAGAAGCTGGGCTGTTCAGGAAACATACCACATTATATTGTACAATAAAGGATGTTGAAGGAATACAAGTTGGTTGTAATTGGAGGTGGTGGTGTCGGTAAATCCGCGTTGACAATTCAGCTAATTCAATCACACTTCGTTGACGAATATGACCCTACCATTGAAGACTCGTACAGAAAGCAGTGTACTATTGATGGAGAACAGGTGATATTAGATGTTTTAGACACAGCTGGACAAGAAGAGTATAGTGCGATGCGAGAACAGTACATGCGAACAGGAGAGGGGTTTTTGCTCGTATATTCTATCAACTCGAGGAATTCACTCGAGGAGTTGCAGGGGTTCTACGAACAGATTTTGAGAGTGAAGGACTCTGACAACGTGCCGGTGTTTGTGGTAGGTAATAAGAGCGATTTGGAGATGGAAAGACAAGTCAGCTACGAGGAGGGGTTGAGTTTGGCTTCATCTTTTGGCTGTGAGTTCTTAGAAACTTCAGCAAAACAAAGAGTTAATGTGGAGGAATCGTTCTACAACTTAGTGAGAGCCATCAGAAACAAGACCAAAGCAGCTGCTGAGTTGAAGAACCTCGCCAATGGAAATCAAGCGGACTCTGGTGACAATGGCAAGTCAGGAGATGTTAAAGCACAGTCAGGAGGTAACAAGAACGTCAGTGCGGTGGGAGGTACTTCCGGTCAAGATAAAAGATCCCAGCAGGCAGGTACTGGTAAATCTGGAGGCGGAAAAGAGAGTTCGGGGTGCTGTGTCATCACATAGTCTAGAAAACATATTTTTATGTCTGTCTACATTCTAAAAAAGTGAAAAAAAGTTTAAATTTCTCTACCTTGAAGTTTCAACATATTTGCTGGCTCGATACGTCTTAACCTTGTATCTAATGTCTATAGTCGGCTGTCTTGTGAAAACCACAATTCCCTACATATTACGGTAGAGTTTTTTAGTGCTTTCTTAATATACTTATATTCGTTGTATAAATCTAGTTTATAAAATGATACACTACAAAGTGTAAAATCAAGCTTGCGAAAATGAAGTCGCCAAATGCTCTTTGCGGCCCTATTCTCAGTAAGCCTTTATCATCACCGGCGGCAGAGTCCTCCGAACCCGAGTTTTCAGCATCAAGCTCACTCTCTGGCTCTCCTTTGACCCCCTCTTTCAGCCCAGGCTTCGGCGTTCCATTATTCACCTGCAATCTCAAACTCACCGTCAACACGAACTGTCCAACACACATTATAAACCCTCCCAAAAACGCATTGAAAGGAAAGTTTCCGATGAGAAGCACATATCCAAATTGCAAGATACCCAAAAGAACAAGAAACACCAAAAACGTATCGATCAACTTCAATCTTGGGGTGAGTGTGCTAAAATAGTGGTTGTAAGTGTTTGTCACTACAGAAGTCAATTCTTTGGCAGAGACGTTCAATTTACTGCTAGCATTACCACCGCGGTGAGCTGTCTTACTTCCCCCAGTGCTTTGCTTCGAGCTTCTACTTTTCTCACCCATTTCCGCTATCGAATCTCTTTCTTTTCCATAGTACGTGTTGAGTTCTCTGAAAAATCCATCTGTTGGTTTTGTGTAACTTAATTAGTAGTGGAATATCAGACTAGGCCTAGAGAATAGAGAGGAAGAAGGGAGAAAAGACGGGTCAGAAGCGAACATAGACGCACAGGCTATATACCAGGAGTATTTACAGTGAGTACACCACATAAAGGATGGCATCCGACACTCCGCAAGTGGATACGGGTGGTACAACGGACAATTCAGTGGGAGAAGGAAGCAAGAGGACGATCACCAGACCGCCCAGTCTTCGAATCATCCCCCCTCTCAATTTCTGTGCGGTAGAGCGGAAACTCTATCGCTCAGGACAACCTTCGATTATAAACCAGTCATTTTTGAAAGACTTAAATCTTAAGACGATCTTGTGGTTGGCGAGTGAGGAACCGCAAGACCAATTCGTGGATTTTTGCACCGCATCCAGCATCAATATCGAGTTTGTTGGTATGACGGACGACTACAACTACCAGAGCATGAACCCATGGGACTCTTTGAGCGAGCAGACGATTCGCACAGCGCTTGAATTGATATGTGACAAGGAGAACTATCCTCTTCTTGTGTGCTGTGGCATGGGCCGGCACCGCACAGGGACAGTCATTGGCTGTTTACGCAGGCTCCAGGGCTGGAACTTGGCCAGCGTCAGTGAGGAATACAGGAGGTTCACCGGAGCGCGAGGTGGCCGTATTTTGGTCGAGCTTTTGATTGAAAGTTTTGACATTTCCTCAGTCAAGGTCGATTCTTCCAAGCTTCCAGACTGGCTCAAAAAGGGCCATTGACGGCAATTTCACGAAAAAAACTTCTACATAGCACACACGCAGCTGTTCGGAAGGTCTGTGTCCTTCCCTATAGCACGCAACAGTCCCCCAGGACCACCATTTGAACGTCGGACTTCTTTCCGGACCATGTTCTCTAAGGTCTTGTATGCACACTACCTTTTATATCTTGATAAAATAGAAAGCTCTCCTTACGATTTAGTAACGCATCTCTTGAGATAGCAGACTCTTTACATCTTTGCTGTATCTAACCAAGTTGGAAACAACCAGTAGAGACTTTAATTTTCGTAATTAATCTACACTATTAAACGTCACAACAAAAAGAATTTTTAGGATCTGATATGGCAGGAACTTGTATTGCCACTGTCAAGGTGTTGGGCTATTCCACGTTAGGATTGCTAACCGCCTCCTACACGTACCAAGTGAAAGACGTGATTCCGGGATTTTTGGAGCGAGTAAACAAGAGAGCTGTAACGGTGACTGAAGGGCAGTTGCTGAAGATTAAGACGCTTATCAAAAGCAGTCGCTTGATCAATATAGTACTCAGCTCGATCTCAGCAAGTTTGTTCTCATTGGCATTTAAGTACTCGCCAGCTGCTAGCAAGCATCCATATCTATTATACGCTGCTTTGGGAGGACCTTTAGCGGTGCTTGTTTCTCTGTATAAGGGCTACTCAAGCGAAAGCAAGATATTGGGCATTTCCGCACCGGTCAAAGCAACAGCCAAAACTCAGAAGGAGAAAGTTTCAGCTGGAGAGGAGGCAGACTCCAACCTCACCAAGTCATACATCCACGTATCGGATGAAGACTCGTCCTCTACAGTGTCGACTCCCGTGACATCTACACCAAACTCACCGCTTCTCAACTCTGACGATGCAAACATTGAAGAAGAGGTCAACCAGAGTTTGTTCAAAAAGAGTATCTCCAACAACTTAAGTCTGGTCTCCCTGTCCTACGAACTTGGTTCCTGGATCTCTGGCTTCACCTTCGTCATCACTAGTATCGGTTTGTTTGGTGATTACTACCTTTTGTAGGAGGTTTACATTGAGTCGTCACTGTCGTCCGGTGTTGCACGCTATACAATCCCCCTCCCATCGCTATGGTTATTTATGAATGATGTGGCTAGGATTGAATGGTTTGATATAAGACTTCCTACAATTATATATGATCTCAGCTTTTATCATGAACCATTTTTAGTTTTAACGATATGTTTTAATTTTTATATTTACATACACTGTTTGACACTGCAAATGAAGGGTAATCATGTTGCTCGTGTGGCCAGATAACTTTGAGCACAATCTGGCCAACTGGCATAGGCGTCATGTAGAGAGATTTTGCTTAGTTAAAGGTCATTGCTTATTCACTTTTCCTGTACAATGTCAAAAGAATACAAAGCATCCCATCGGGCCATTTGTAATATATGGAGGTCTCGCCCACACTACTATTATACTATATAAGTGTTCATCCAACTATTTGTGATGCAATTATGTTTTCTAAACTAACTCAAACTTGAATAATTATTAGTAGTCGTTAAAGTATGTCTAGTTTCTACGATTTAGCCCCAGAAGATAAGACTGGAAAGCCATTCCCATTCTCTGAACTCAAGGGAAAAGTAGTGTTGATTGTCAATGTTGCTTCCAAGTGTGGTTTCACCCCCCAGTACAAGGAATTGGAGGAATTGAACAAGAAGTACGCAGACAAGGATGTGCAGATCTTGGGATTCCCATGTAATCAATTTGGAAGTCAAGAGCCGGGTACCGAAGAGGAAATCCAAAGCTTTTGCCAATTGAACTATGGGGTGACATTTCCTGTGTTGAAGAAGATCGATGTAAACGGAGACAATGCAAGCCCCGTTTACAAGTTTTTGAAATCCCAAAAATCGGGACTCTTGGGATTGAACAGAATCAAATGGAACTTTGAAAAGTTCTTGATCGACAAAGAAGGTAACGTGGTGGAGAGATTCAGTTCTTTAACAAAACCATTGTCTATTCTGTCTCAGATCGACGAGTTGTTGAAGAAATAGTTCCACATGTAGATTATAACATATGTACTTAATTACTTAATGGAAATACTATAATAATATTGTTTATTGACTAGTTTTGTCTTTGTCTGGATGCCAACTGAAAGAACCCGACCACAGTACTACTGTAAAAGAAAGGGCTCGGGGAATAAGCATACTCTACATTGAACCGCATTGTAATATGATTTCGACCTCTCGACTTGCTCGCTTGTATTCTCAGCTTTTTTTGCCAGCAATTGGTGCCGACGACGCCGGGTAGGACGTCCGCTTGGCAAGATTAACGAAAGAAGCCTGAGAGAGGAAAGAGGCCTGAGAAAGTAAAAAATTCCTTGCGAATGTCTGTACCCTAATGGATAAAACCATTGTGTTGAAGTTGTGGTGCTAGATCGAGAAGATGCTCTAGCATGCGATACTATCTTACATACATATTCCACAAACTCTGGGATGTCGCTCAGCACATCTTTATCAGTTATCGTACACGAATACCGTAGACGATCTCTTTTCGGGCAGTGTATCAGACGTCACAAGGCACCTAGCGTAGACGACGGTTATACATAGCATGGCTGATTAACACATTTCTACGTCTTGTCTACATCTTGTCTACTTCGTGTCTACATCTTGTCTACATGTCTGTTTCCATCACTACTGGTATTCTATAATTTTGTAGAATTGTTGAATTATTACATAAAAACTTTAAAATATCTCTCACTCACAATAGCTCATTAACAGCTACATAATACCGACATGCAAACAACGCCATTACCAAACATCTCAATAGAGATAAACACAAATACCCACGTTAAACAAAGCTACTGACAACATCGCGATACGCTCCCTTCAATAACAACCGTTGGTACCTTACGTGCCTTGGATACGCTACCAAGGAGGGAGATACTACAACACCCCCTTGATTTGTATTCAGTAAATACATGTATAGCCTTCCTACACTAACCGATTCTAGCTACGGTACCATACCATCAGCACGGCTTCTGCTGCTGACTTCACAACATGTCTCTTGCCCGTCTCCCGCGATACCGTGCATTCTACCCCTTATTGATTCCCTGCCCTGCTTTTCCCATCCGATATCCGTATCAACTTTACCCTTTTGCACCCACTTGGGCTGATTTTCATCCCATTTCGTTCTCAGTCGTCTCTCCCTATCGCTCGCCATATGTTTCCTTTGTCTTGCTACAATGTCTACCTCATTCTAACATCTTACCTCCTCCACCCTCCTACACGATCTCACCTTCTATACATGCTGTTCCCATATACTGCTTTCTACATCACCGTACGTCTGTCCTACATCTAATCTATACTGGACTCTACTAGATTATTGAGCCACATTCTCCGTTTTCAACCGTTATCGTGCACTTATCCAGATTAACCTCCTCAACATTTCCTGTCCCCTACGTCTTGGTTATGTTCCCTCAGGGTTTATCACTGTCATGCTTTAAAAGTTGCTGCTTGACAATAGCCACTTATTTGTGTCAACATAAAATGCTTTGACTACATTTGCCGGACAAAGAGTAGGATGTGCATGGTATTGTATTCAATTAGTCTTGCATTTTGATATTGGAGTCTGTACGGTATAACGGCTGTTGACTCTACTGAAATCATCTTCTTAAGCCGATTACATAACCAGACGGAATCATTTTCTTCTCCAGATATTCGTTATCGTTCCATATTAGACCACAATAGACATAATTGATTTACCCCTAAATGCATGAAGAACTGAGGTTGCGAATTTGTATATATATGAAGTTGTAGAGTTCACTTGAATCAGGAAGAAGTTTTCAGGATCATTTTGTATAGTAAATTTTTTTATTTTTTACGGAATCGTTAGTAGATCTCATTGCTGGAAAGCAGGCAGAGTGTTCAGACCTTTTAGCATAGACTTTATTCAGTACAGGCTACTTAGAAGATATCAGAAGGAGCCAATTGGATTTACTGTTTGAAGTTAAAGTCAGATCAGTGAAATCAGGGAAGAAGAGTACAGAAAAGTGCTTTGGTTATAGGAATGGTAAAGAGCAATGAAGGAGCTGTTGGCACGAATGCCACGGAAAAGCAAGTAGAAGGCGAGGGACAGGTTGGAGGAGCTGGTGTAGTTGACAACTCATATGATCTGTATGAGAAGGGCACTGCGTTGCTTGGGGCACGGTACCAGTATGTGGGGCACCTTCAAGAGGGGTCCTTCGGGAAGGTTACATTAGCTGTGGATACGGTAGAGAACCAGAAGGTCGCAGTTAAGGCAATGTACAAGTCGAAGTCGAAGTTCATGGCGGATCATGAGATCAACATATTGACAAGGTTGGGATATGGTTGCAGCAACATCTGTCAATTATTGGGTCACTTTGAGACTGACCACTTTATAATCTTGATACTAGAGTACTGTGCCAATGGTGATTTGTACGATCTTATCCACTCTGACACCAAGTTCTCTGCGATGGAAGTGTGGAACTTGTCCAAGGAGATGAGTGCTGGAATGAAGTATGCACACTCCAGGGGTGTCTTCCACAGGGACATAAAGCCTGAGAACGTGCTATTCACTCATGAGGGCACAGTCAAGCTATGTGACTGGGGATTATCTACCACAAGAAGGTACAACAATGAGTTCAATGTTGGAACGGAGAAGTATATGGCGCCTGAATGCTTTATCAAGAGAGAAGATTTCAACAATTATGATGCTAAGTTTGCGGACTACTGGTCTTTGGGTGTAACCGTGCTCACTGCTGTGTTTGGAAATTCGCCATTCAAACCCGTTGGTGAGTCCAAGCTGTTAGTTTCCGATTCCAATTTCAAGAACTTTGTGGAGTACAATAATCCGCTGATTCTTTATGATATCTTTCCTGCAATGAATGCTAATTGCTTCAAGATATTCATGCACCTTCTTAAGGCTGGAGGCAGGAACAGTGACATCAATAACTACAGGCAAACCATCCGATCCAGAAACATTGAAGTGTTCTTGAAGGATTTCGAAGAGAATTGGTCGTTGGGCCTTACTATTGATGACGATTACACCATCGAGGAGTATGTCGATGTGAAAGAAGAACTCTTCGACATGGACCATGATGACATAGGCCCTTTCATTGGCCACAACAGCCATGGGTACTTCTCTGAGTCGGAAACTGACAACTATGATGATGACTTGGACTCCCTCAACTTCCAAAACGACACCAGTTACAAACCAAAGAATGAGATTTCCTCAGCCACATCTGCAGGTCTTCCTTCATTGGTAGATTCATCTATCAACTCTTCGAAATCGTGGTGCGATTTCGAAGACGATGACGACGAGTTTGAAAAGATATTCACACGCTTGTCGATGTCCAAAAATCCTACAAAGAACAAAGGTTTAAAGAAAGAAGTGGTTCGTCCCGGCAAGTCTAACGTCTTCCCCTTCTTGGGGAATGATCTCAAGATTCAAGGTGCTACGGATCTCATCAGCTTGATGGATTGAACTTTTTGCTATTTTTTTCTGAGTATATTCCCTTTCACCAGGAAGGGTCTTAAATTTATTGATTGGGTGCAAGTTATACATAGTGGTTAAGGTACATAGTTTTGCAGGTCATGGGCTAATACATATCGATTAATACAACAACTCTTATTGCACAATGTATTCCAAGGCTTCTATCAGGGTCTATCAGCTCCTTTCAATCTCTTCAGGTGCCTATAAGTGCCTTTAAGTGCCCTTCACCGGCCCTTTGGTAGCTTCTTGAGTGGACCATGATAGAGATGCCTATAGTCCGGAATCACCTAATTTCCTTTTTGGGCATCAACCGGTTTCCGGTCCTTTAGCGGCCAAACTTGTGGTTTGCACACGACCCTGAAAAATTACTCACGTCGTCGATGGTATACTGAAAAACTGGGGCTTATAAGGAGAAGATTCCCATTAGTGAAAAATTACTGAAGTATTATATTCAATAATAACGTTAAAAATGTCTTTCAGAAACGCATCTATTCGTATGGCTAGAATCGCCTCACGTTCTGCTAAGCAAGCTGCAGCCAAGAGAAGTTTGACTATCTTAGCTAACTCAGCTCGTCCAGTTTTGGCTAAGCAGGCTACCACTCCAGTTGCTGTGCGTGGTATCAAGACAATCAACTTCGGTGGTACCGAAGAAGTTGTGCACGAGCGTGCAGACTGGCCAAGAGAGAAGTTGTTGGAGTACTTTAAGAACGACACCTTGGCATTAATTGGATACGGATCGCAAGGTTACGGACAAGGTTTGAACTTGAGAGATAACGGATTGAACGTTATCATTGGTGTCAGAAAGAACGGAGCTTCATGGAAGGCTGCTATCGAGGACGGATGGGTTCCAGGTGAGAACTTGTTCGATGTCAACGAGGCCATCTCCAAGGGTACTTACATCATGAACTTGTTGTCTGATGCTGCACAATCTGAGACCTGGACCTCTATCAAACCATTGATCACTGAGGGTAAGACTTTGTACTTTTCCCACGGTTTCTCCCCAGTTTTCAAGGAGTTGACCAAGGTTGAGCCACCATCAAATGTTGATGTTATTTTGGCTGCACCAAAGGGATCTGGTAGAACTGTCAGATCTTTGTTCAAAGAGGGTAGAGGTATCAACTCATCTTACGCCGTCTGGAATGATGTCACCGGTAAGGCCGAGGAGAAGGCCATTGCCTTGGCCGTTGCTATTGGTTCTGGTTACGTTTACCAAACCACTTTCGAGAGAGAAGTCAACTCTGACTTGTACGGTGAGAGAGGTTGTTTGATGGGAGGTATCCACGGTATGTTCTTGGCTCAATACGAGGTCTTGAGAGAGAATGGCCACACCCCATCTGAGGCTTTCAATGAGACCGTCGAGGAAGCTACCCAATCTTTGTACCCATTGATCGGTAAGTACGGTATGGACTACATGTACGACGCTTGTTCCACCACAGCAAGAAGAGGTGCTTTGGACTGGTACCCAAGATTCAAGGATGCTTTGAAACCAGTCTTCACTGAGTTGTACGAGTCTGTTAAGAACGGTTCCGAGACCCAAAGATCTTTGGATTTCAACTCTCAACCAGACTACCGTGAGAAATTGGAGGAAGAGTTGAAGATCATCAGAAACATGGAGATCTGGAGAGTCGGTAAGGAAGTCAGAAAATTGCGTCCTGAAAACCAATAAGCTTAATCTCACATTTCTATGTATTTATTGTGATCATGATGGTCTCAGAATGACTTAATGATTTAAGCTAACTTCAGTTCTTTTTTTTTGCTTCTGATTTCCACATCTTTAATTAGGGTACTATGGCTCATAAAAAAAACACTATATATAATTAGCATAAGGACTCTCAGTTTGTTGAATAAACAAGTTCTCGTTTAAAGTACTCTTCTTATTTGTAACATCTATTATGACTGTCGCTAACCGAACCAAGCTGTGAACAAACAAACGATGGATTCATAAATGCCAGAGTTCAGATACCATGGTTAAAGCCCTAACAGAAAGCCCGATGCATTTTCTTGAGCAAAAACAAGATCCGGTCATTAACACGTGTGTTATCACCGGAAATCAATTTTTCATTCCTCTTGATGAACTCGTTTCTTCAGTTCATTTTTTTTCAGAACCTCTTAGTATTCTTGATTATCTTAAACATGGCTGTCGGTAAGAACAAGAGATTGTCCAAAGGAAAGAAGGGATTGAAAAAGAAGGTCGTCGACCCTTTCACCAGAAAAGAATGGTATGACATCAAGGCTCCATCGACTTTTGAGCATAGAGCTGTTGGTAAGACCTTAATCAACAGGTCCACCGGTATGAAGAATGCTGCTGATGGATTGAAGGGCCGTATTGTTGATGTCAACTTGGCAGATTTGCAAGGTTCTGAGGACCACTCATACAGAAAGATTAAGTTGAGAGTGGACGAGGTTCAAGGTAAGAACTTGTTGACCAACTTCCACGGATTGGATTTTACTTCGGACAAGTTGAGATCTTTGGTAAGAAAATGGCAATCTTTGGTCGAGGCTAACGTCACCGTCAAGACCTCTGACGACTACGTTTTGAGGGTCTTCGCTATTGCATTCACCAAGAGGCAACAAAACCAAATCAGAAAAACCACCTACGCTCAGACCTCCAAGTTGAGAGAAATCAGAAAGAAAATGATTGAAATTATGCAAAGAGAGGTCTCCAACGTCACCTTGGCTCAACTTACCTCTAAGTTGATCCCAGAGGTCATCGGTCGTGAAATTGAAAAGTCCACTCAATCCATCTTCCCATTGCAAAACGTTCACATCAGAAAAGTGAAGTTGTTGAAGCAACCTAAGTTCGACTTGGGTGCTTTGATGGCTTTGCACGGTGAGGCTTCTGCCGACGATAAAGGTAAGAAGGTCTCTTCTGGTTTCAAGGATGTTGTCTTAGAAACAGTCTAAGTCCAACAGCTGTAACTTATTTAATCTCGTGTATTTTATGAACCTTTTGCTCTACGGTGAAGCTGGTTACATGGATTTATTCTATATGTCATGAAAACTATATTCTTGTATATTTTCAATAATGCTACGCTATCGATAAAAGCCAAGATGTATTGACTTGTAGGTGTCTGCTATCTGATAGGTTGAATTTCCCCTTGTCAACCAACTTCTTTCCTCTTGTGTAGCACTATTTACACTTCGTTCCCGTCGTTCCAGTTGTTTTCCCAACAGTCTCCAGAGAGACTGTATATAGACAGTGCTTCAAACCGTATGATATCAACCTTTTTAAGATCTCTAGCGGTTAAACTTCTCCATAGCAAGCAGAATTGTACCTATGCGACAAGGTAACATGGAAGATGAAGAGGATGATCCCTGGACTTACACCTTCCCTCCACTGAGTGATAATTTAGTTATCGGAAAAACACTCAGTAAGATAGATTTGAACGCAGATCGGAGCAACGATGTGGCAAGAGCAGAGAATGGAGACAAGAAGGCAACGAAGGTGGAGTCTTCGGAGCCTTCTCGTGGGGACGAGGATGAAAATGCGTCTCAGAACTCATCTGTATCATCGGCAAATGGGGCAAACAGCGAAAACCGACTCAAAGACATGACGCTGCTCCTTCCAGTGATGTCCCAGACGTCATCATCGCTTTCGCTTCAGTCACCGTTTGCAGTGAAATCGACACCTGCGGGTCCCCATACGACGAAGGAAGATGCTAGCAGCATCATGTCCAAAGACTCTATGTACAACGGGCTTGAGGATTCACTTAACAATCAACAAGCCTCGTCGCTGCCTTACATGAAGGCAGGGTTCTTCAACAACGTCAGAAATAGCATGGGCATGCTGTCCCAAACACCAGAGAAGCAGGAGGAGTCAAACGGGAAAGTGCAAGTGACACCTAAGGGTAGCATCGATCCCGATATTAAGGAAGTATCAAGCAATAACTCTCAAGCGTCGCCCAGAATTCTCTCCTATAGAAAGTCTAGGAGAACTATCAGTTCAGGTGCATTTCTGACGGATTCTGAAGATTTGAATACAAAGGAGCGATTTGATCCCAAACTTTATGTCGATGAGTTTTACAAGGATACCAAATATAGGTATGCCACGATGAAACGAAATACAGAGTTTCACCAATTATTTACATCTTTGGACCTAACGGATAGATTGCTAGACGATTTCTCATGTGCATTAAGTAGGGAAATATTACTACAAGGTAGGTTGTATGTGAGTGAAAACCACATATGTTTTAACTCCAATCTACTAGGATGGGTGACAAACTTAACTATTCCGATGTTGGATGTGATAAGAATTGAGAAAAAGTTCACTGCTGGTTTGTTCCCTAATGGTATAACGCTAGTTACGAAGGATGCAAAACATAATCTTGCCAGTTTGATTTCGAGGGATGTGACGTTTGAATTCTTAAAGAAAGTTTGGGAGGGTTCAACTGGGAAAATAATGAATGATGTTGAGGAATCTTCGGAGTTCAGCCAGTCAACAAATGACAACACAGAGAACAATACACCAATGGAACCAGGATCTCCACAAATCAATTCTTATATTCTTTCAATTGACGAAGATTCAAGCAACCAAGTTAGCGACATTGAAAGCAATGATGTACCCGAGATTACAACTTTTAATGCAAAATTGGTGAAATTCAAAGAACTGTCAAATTTTGTTAATAGAGGACCCGATTTCCATGCACCAACTGAAGTTCCCTTTGACTATGTGAAGGAATTCAACGAAATAGAGCTTTGTAATGAGAATATCGAGGCACCACTAGGAGTCGTTTTTGAGTTATTATTCAGCTCATCAAATACCAGTTTTCATGAAAAGATGTTAGAATCTCAGGATGCTTCGGAAATCTCTGAATACAGTATGTTCCATCCACTGGAAGACGATCCTACAAAGCTTGAACGGCATTATGAATATAGAAAGGCATTAGGATATTCAATTGGACCGAAATCAACAAAGTGTAAAGTCAGTGAAGTAATTGAACATATGAATTTTATTGACTACGCTGTTGTTGTAAGTACCACCTCAACTCCAGACGTCCCTCTGGGAAATTCTTTCGTTGTGAACACTAGGTTTTGTTTTTCATGGGGACCGAACAATAGTACCAACTTAAGAATTTCTTTCATCATAAAATGGACTGGAAAGTCGTGGATTAGAAGTGTTATCGAAAAGCAATCTCTTTCGGGACAGACCGAGGCGGCAAATAATCTTTTGCAGATGCTACGTGATGAGATAAATGATAAAACTTATCGCGCAGAAGAAGAAATAACTATGGAATCTTCACCTTCGGCAATCAACAGCATTAGAGAAAATGAAAAGAAGTCTTTATCGCGCTTATCGTCGAAGAGCACAGATTCTGGTACTATTTCAATACCGTCGATACAATTAAGTCTGCAAAAGTTATTGTTTGCTCTAATATTCTCGCTCATGGCTGTTTTATTTATTATGCAGCTCAAGATATTCGCTTCACTTCAAAATGTCAAAGACATCGCTACAAATTCACTAATAGTCAGTTCGAGGTATATTGATAAAATCAATACAGCTGAAGAAATTCCTACGGAAGATAACGAATTTGCTAGTAGCGATAATACAAAACAATCTATCTCGGATGACGATAATATTTTATGGGAATGGCTCAAACAAAAAAAGGGAAAAGAAATGACTTACGACGAAAAAATGGATTATTTGGTTGGTCAGCTTTCTTCATTGAATGAGGAAGTATATCAAAGAATAGTCCACAGCACTGATGCTTCGAAATTGGAATGTGATAATGAAGTTTCATGTTCTAGCAAAAAAAATAATAAATCGTTATTGGATTTATTGAGTGGATTAATATGAAGTTGATCCTTTTCATTTATGTACATTATTTATCTTAACTATATACAATAGGTCAACAAATTCTAAGTTCACCGTCGACATCTTCTGTTTCATTTCTTTCCACTATGTCAATGTCTTCAATTGTATGTACAAGTATTTGGTCGTTATCCTCGTTAAGTTCAAATATGAATATTCCAGATATTACTCTCTCCAATTTACCCTTCTCTTTGGTGAGACCGATTAAGGTCGTCGTGAGCAGAGATATTGTGGTGGATATCGAGGGCAAGGAATTTGATCGGGAATCATTTTTGGATTCCTTGATTATCTTTGAAGTGTCTAGCTTGGACCAGCTGTGAGATCCGAGTTTTGCATCCGAAGTTGAATGATACAGGAGATTATCTTTTTGAGTATCATTATTGCTATCCGAAGAAAGATGAGAACATCCCTCGGAGCACGTCGTCCACCGTATATGTATCTTCGTCGAGTCCTGAATCACGGACTTGAAGTCGTTCGATTTGGTAGCACGAATAGATTGTATATGAAGTTTCACCTTGGGATTCAAAACGATCGATGTAAGTAATAGTTGGAGAGTTTTGCAAGTAGCGTAGTACGAAACATGTCCTCTAAGTGTAGGAATATAAGCATTGAACTCTTCGAAATGGGTCGGGCAAATCCTCAACAAGACCTTCTTGGAAACTATGCTCTTGGGCAACGAGTTGCTCAAAATCTGAGGTACGAGCTCTCGCAACTGCTCGATCATGGAGCCGAGATTTGCCTTCTTCTCAACCTCTTTGCTGTCCGGTGTATCCTTATCCTTCATGGAGTATAGTCTTCTCCTTTCAGTATTCACCACTCGTATGCCATTTGCTCTTCTGCCATCCATCAAATAGTGCGAGCTCTTGATCCATTTGATAGAACTAACTGTGTAATCTTGTCTTCTTGGATTATTTTGTGTTTCTTTGAAAACGACGATTCGATTGTTGGGGTGTAAACCAGAATTGAGTTCTTTCAAACCATGCGACACCCATCGCTTGGGTACACCGTTCATATTTCTCAGCCCGTCTACTTCAATAGTTTTCTAAGCACTTCTATTAGACTTTAGAGGAGAAATAGAGATATATTCATGTACAGGACTCACGATAATTCTCATCGAGAGCAACGACGACTACAAGAACAAAGCAAATCCACTTCAGAAAGAGATCAAGTTCTTGTAGGTAGCGCTTTACTATATAAAATACGGGCAAAATCCATTGACTCTTGTCATTCACAGAACGTACTTATACACGATATTATTTAGACATATAAGGATGGCTCCTCGAGCCTGTCACACATTAGACTTAGTTTTGGTTCTTAGTCTCCAATGGAGTCAAACGCAAGTATGGCTTAATGATTCTGAACTTAGGGAACAAAGTCTTTGCCTCCTCGTTGGAAACACTTGGGTGAACAATGACATCGTCACCTGGAACCCAGTTAATTGGGGTGGTAACTCTGTACTTGTCACCGGTCTGCAAGGAGTCGACAACTCTCAAGACCTCAGCAGTGTTTCTACCAGTAGAAGCTGGGTAGGTCAAAATCAATCTGATCTTCTTCTTTGGGTCGATGATGAACACAGATCTGATGGTGAGTTGCACACCCTTGTCATCGACGTTCGTAGCATCTTGGTAATCAATCATGTCGTACAGGTGTGCGACCTTTCTCTCGGGGTCAGCGATGATTGGGAAGCTCAAGTGAGATCCAGTGATCTCGTCAATATCCTTGATCCAGGCCTTGTGGGAGTCGGTACCGTTGGCTGACAATCCAATCAACTTGACACCTCTCTTGGCGAACTCTGGCTCCAACTTGGCAAAGGCTCCCAATTCGGTGGTACAGACGGGGGTGAAGTCGTCTGGGTGAGAAAACAAGACCACCCAGCTGTCTCCCACAAACTCGTGGAAGTTAATTTTACCCTTAGAAGATTCGGCTACGAAATCTGGGGCAGTAGATCCCAAACGCAAGGAAGTATTTTGAGATGCCATTTTAATTTTTCACTGTCTTTAGTACAATTACAATTACTATTCAATAAGAAACCAATTTATCGACCAAAGTTACTATAGAATATAAATTATAGGGGAATCACTATATTTCCTGGCTCTTATATACTATTGCGACTCCGATACCATTAGAGCAGCAAAGAATCACCAATTTGCACGTGCCATGATTATAGCAGTGGTTTCCATAACCAGAATGGACGATAAGCAGGACGAAGGCTGGATGGTCGAAAGGGGCATTGTCGAGATGGTAGGCCAAGCACGACCCGTGGACTGTGGACAGGTTACGGGAGAAACAGCATGATGAGGGGTGGTGGATACAATGCACAGCTATTGCCGCAAAAAAAGACGAACGGCAGATTCATGGGCAGATCAATTGAAATTGACATGTTGACGGACTAGTTGTTGTGGATGGAGAGAAGGACGTCGTTCTCTGCATCTTCGGCGTCGACATCGACTCCGAAGTCGTCCAAGGTCTCGCCCAAGTCGTTCATCCACTTGTCCCGTGACATGTTTGCTCTGGGATCAAGTCGCTTCCTGATGGCAGCGACTTGATGCGGGGCCACCAGAGTGGGCAAGTCATCGAGTGAAGGCTCGACGTACTCCAGATGGCCGCCATCTGGCGGCCATGGCAAGCCGAGCTGGTCATCTTCAGTGTACTCCGATTTTTTGTAGTTGACACCGTTGGTTCGTGGGCCAACGAAAAGTAAGGGCCAGAACCAAGGGAAGTTACAGTAGTCGAAAAGATTGCGAAAAAATCCTAAATCGTAGGGAAAGACCAAATCATCAATGGTAAAGTTTGCAGGCACTATGCTGTCTTCAGAAGGAGCGTTTGCAGACGATCCCATGTGATCTTCCACCTGTATGTTGTCTAACTTAAGACTGTTGCCGTCATTGCTGTCGAATTCGTCTTCTTCGACTTCTTCCTCCTCCACACCTGGGGGCAATTCGTAGTATTCTGGGAACATCCAGGATGTGAGCTTGGGCATGGGCTTGCCGTGCAAGGCTTGGTAGTTCTTTCTTATCTGGAGCCACATGCGTTCCGTATGGAACTGCGATTCAATGCGCTCTTTCTCCCAAATTTCGATCTGTGTCATGCCATAGAACAAGTGATTTATAATGCAACGAACAAGGAGAATCAGCACTGTCAAGGTCAAGAAGAAGTCCAATGGTAGCAAAGCGATCACCGCCACCATCTCCTTCTTGTTTATGAGGTACGATGGGAGGTCCCTGTCCTCGTAGTATTGGTATGCTCGTTTGGAGAGCTCCACCAACACAAAAACTCCATTGCACACCACTGCCACCAAGTATCGCATGAAGTGGGGGAAGTTCTTGTGTCCCACGCAGTTCATGGTCCAGGGACAGTGGTGGTCCATCCGTAAAACGCACTGGTTGCACGTTTTGCAGTGATGCGTTCTCTCGGGCTTGTAGTTCTCACACTTCTTGCACCATCTCCTCCACTCACCAGCTCTCGGCTTGAATGTCTTCGGAGGCCTCCCCGGCTGTGACTTGATTGCAATTAAGTACGTAATCCAAAGGATGCAAAGACTGATCAAAAAACCGTTCTTCTTACGCTCTTCAAGATGCTCTCTGAACACAAAAAAATATGACCCATACCCAACGGTGGACACTAGTATGATGGGTATCTATCTTCAGTTAGTACTTGTATCCTCGCTGTCTCTCAAGATTCGTTTCTGGGCACCCTGGCAAGCTTTCCACCGCGTTGGCTGTTCACTCGCTACCTTTTCACGCCCCAGATTTGCTCTTTTTCCGCTTCAAACGCAAAACTTACAATAATACCTAAAATTGGCCACTTGAACTTGACTGCCATGGCTCTGGTTACTTGAATCACGGCTTGTCTGCTCTATATATTCCAGAATATCGCTGATGATGGCCTGAAAAGAGTGAAGAGAAAAGTTACACAAAAGTGCAGAGTAGATTTCTCGATATGAGTGGCGATTTGTTTCTCACTTATTACTGGAGTTCATTCAGTTCATTCACGTAGAAGGAACTAAAAACTTCATTATATCGAGTGAGAGATGGTAAGTATATAGTAATGATTATCACAGATGGAACAATTAGTACTAACGACAGTCTAGACGTCAATTGGAACAGGATATGATTTATCAAATAGTGTCTTTTCACCAGGTAAGTATTGCAGCAGACAAGAGTGGATGAAGCACAGTCAACGAAAGAGAGGGGTTGAGTGTGAAAAACATTAATGAAGCATTTACTAACATATCACAGATGGAAGAAACTTTCAGGTGGAGTATGCAATGAAGGCGGTGGAGAATGGTGGTACGTCGATAGGAATTAAGTGCAAGGACGGAGTTGTGTTGGCGGCAGAAAAGATCATAAACTCGAAGCTCTTGGTGCCGGGACGAAATAAGCGCATTCAGACTGTTGACAGACACATTGGAGTGGTGTACTCTGGGCTTTTGCCTGATGGACGTCATTTCGTCAACCGGGGCCGTGAAGAGGCCCTGTCTTTCAAGTCCATCTATAAGACACCGGTCTCCGTGCCTCACTTGATGGACAGACTTGGAATCTACGTTCAGAACTACACATGTTACAATTCAGTAAGGCCTTTTGGAATTGTGTCGATTGTGGGAGGAGTCGATGACAACGGCCCTCACTTGTATATGATCGAGCCTAGTGGAACATGCTGGGGTTACTCTGGAGCTGCCACCGGTAAGGGGAGACAGATTGCCAAGTCGGAGCTCGAGAAAATCGACTTCGAGGCTATTACCGTCAGAGAGGCTATCAAGCTCGCCGCAAAGATCATCAACCTTGCTCACGAGGACAACAAAGACAAGGACTATGAACTTGAAATCTCCTGGGTGTCCAAGAGCGAGACCCAGGGCAGACACGAGATAATACCGGATGATCTCTTGCAGGAAGCCATTAAGTCTGTCGAAGAGGAAGATGATGACGACGAGGACGAAATGCAAGAGTAAGAGTAAAGCCAAGAATCGCATGAAATTCTATACTATATATGGAATGCCTCAAACCGTGTGGGTCTCGGTGAACTATGGCCATAGCATCTAGATGCTGCTGTCAGCTAGCCTATTGCTCGCTTCCATCACTGTTGCCAGTAGATCCAATAGATGTTAATATGGAACCTTTTGGTTACGCGCATTAATATATACATAAAATTCAAAACAGAGATAAATAAATACTGATTTAGTGTGAAACATATAAATTTATAGGTCCTTAAGTCGTGATACCAGTCTCAAATCGTCTATACATATGTCTGAACTTAGTCGGATCATCGAGTCGAATAATGAACTGAGCAATAAACTTGTTATGGAAGACATATCGGAGATGGTGAACTCAGCTAAATATGTATCAAAAATCAATAGCATAGGCTTCTACGACCATAGCAGGGAAATAGATGTACTAGATCAGTCATTAGATACCAACAGCCCGTCTAGCCCGTTTGTATCAAACCCTGATATAGGCCTTGGGGATATTTCGGGTACTGGTGATCTATTACAGAGCCTAAGCTCCAATAATGACGAAGAGGACGAAGGGAATCAAATATATGAACCTTTTAACAACGGGGTGAACGAAGACATAGACCCCCAAGATCAATCAGAGAGTGAACAGGAACGTAGTTCAAACACCGATGTGCCATTGGCACCAGAGAAAACGGATACTGTGGCAGACGAGACGTTTTTAAGCGAGTTGTCTCAAGAGAAGGATGACGACAAAGACAATACTGCTGGACATGTATCGACTCTGAGCATACCGCGCAATAAGAATAGGTCGCCGTGGAGGACACTCCGAACAACATTGAACAATAGTAATTTGGGGAACCCAGGAAAGATACCGAATCTACATTTTCACGATTTGACACCCGGTCTACGCAAATCGGTTGGCACTAATAAATATGAAGCAGCATCATCATTCTCGAGAGTACATGAACTCAATAAAGAAATCACAGGATACCGCATACAGATCAAGTTTTTCAAACAGTTTCTTCAGGATTTGATCGACCGATCAGGCCAAATAGATGGGTTGGTCCACGGCCAGTTAGATCTAGGAGATCTAGCCAAAATCCAAGATACTGTGGGTCAGATCGAAAAGCCATCTCAGGACAACCAATTTTTAGAGTTGCAAAAGAAGTATGATACTTTGGCAAAGAACTATGACGACATCTATAGTCTTAACCGGGATTTATACAAAAATTTGGAAACATTCGAACACAATCTCAAGAGCAAAGAGGAGTTATTACAGGACTTACAACAATACACACAAGACTGTGAAGTAGCACTTGATGGGATTCTCGACGACATTATCAAGAATTCGCAGACAGATGCTTTATCACGTCAAGCACTACTCAAATGCCAAGGCTCGCAGGGAGCTAAAATGCTCTCCATGAAAGCCCAGGTAATTAAGTTGGAGTTGGGGAAAATATTTGAAACCAAGATCAAGGGAAAGTATCCTTCACCTCCTTCATCAAACAGAGAAAGAGGACTGGAGGATTTCTCGGTGCATGCCCATTTAATGCAGACGGTCTTATCATCCTTAGATAGGATACAAAACGATTATGCTGATCTGAAATCAGAGACTAAAAAGTTGGAATCTGAGCTCAAGTCAGAGATAGCGTCTTCAAAGACAGTAATTGACAATTATATGATAATGCAAGAGACACTCCAACAGATAAGCAGATCGATGGAAGACAAGGCAGGAAGAGATCCCGCCGAATTAATGAGGCTCGAGTCTGAGAATAAGAGACTTGCGAGCTCTTTGAAAGACATGGAAGATCGCTTCTTCGAATACAAAAAGATCAGCGAGGATCTACAGGAAGAGGTTAATGCTTTAAGAAGTAGCAGGTTTTCAATATTGGGTTCACGACGAGACTCGAGCTTTATTAGTAGCACTCATGACTTTGAATTGCAGGGTGAATTGTTGACTTCGCATAAAGAATACAAACAACTTAATCAAGATTACATCCAACTATCAACCGACTTCAATAAGTTGAAGCACGAGTCGTCAGAAAAAATCACCAATTTGAAAAATGACTTGCAAAGCAAACAGCATGAGCTCAATATGTTGAGGTCTAACGAGAAATCGTACGAGAACCTCAAACATGACCTAGAAATAGCAGTCGAAAAGCAGAGGATCTTAAAGGCTGAGAATATTCGTCAATCATACAGCATCGAGTCGCTCACGAACGACAAAATCTCTCTCCTGTCAACCATCAAAAGTTTGACCGACAAAATAGCACTCCTCACGGTTCCCACTTCGCACGAAAAGTCCGAATCCGTACTGAAGAAGCTCAACATCTTGGAATACCAGCTCGAAGATCTAATGTTCTTCGACGTGCAGGAGTTCCAGCGCCTTTTGAAGTCTTTCAACAAGATCGCAGACGATTCTTCGTTGAAAGAACCAAAACGCAAGATAGATTCCCTCGCCAGGAAGTTTGCCAGAGACGAGAGACCTCCAAAACTAGACGTCGAGCACCTCAATGTCGTCAGAGACTACCACAAGTCCGTCTTCAACTACTTCGCACGGGCCGTTGACATCATCATCAACGACCACGTCAAGCTACTATTGAAGGACAATGAACATCCAGACTCCGAGGCCCACCTCGACTCCTTGATTGCCCAGATCGACCTGTTGAGAGCAGAAAACACTTCCCTCACGAAGAAATTGAACAATATGTCTAATACTCGCGAAACTTCTACTCTGTCTCCCCGCTACCAGCTCAGGATTGACGAGCTTACAAATAGGTGGAAGGCCGAGAGAGAAGCAAGAGTCTACGAAAACAAAGAGTCCCTCAAGCGACTCGAGGAACTTGAAGCAGAAAATGCTAAACTCAAGAGTAGATCATCGTAGTTAATGTAAAATAAATGTGACACAAAATACCTCTGAAAATTTCAATAAGTCAAAAATTTTTCAGCGCGATATGGATAAGTCTTAACTTCCAGTATTAATATTCTATTTAACGTATTGCAATGGCATATGATGATAGAATAGATGATCTCGAGAAGGAGATCAAGCTAGATGATATCGACTTCTCTGATTTAGAAGCGAAATACAATGTTCAGCTGACACCTGCTTTGAACAAATACGTAATTGTCGATGGAGCACCAATAGCCCCCGAATCGAAGGTACCTATATTGATCAAGGTTTTGAGAAAGTTATTGAGCACTGTAGGTGAAGTGGTCGCTGGAGACGAGGGAATTTACATGCCTTTGGAGGATGGAAAATCCAAGGGGTATTTGTTTGTTCAGTTTGCTAAGGCAGAGATGGCCGATGCTGCGATCAAACAATTGAACGGTAAAAAGTTGGACCAAAAGCACAGATTGCTTGTCAACAGGGTGAGTGATATTGAGAAATATGCAGCTGAGGGAAATGTGAGAGAAGAATTTGAGGAGCCTCAAGTTCCTCCTTTTAAAAGCCATGGATACCTCAAGTCGTGGTTGCTTGACGAACAGGGAAGGGAACAATTTGCCTTACATTTTTCTGAAACAGTCGGTGTGTACTGGAATAAGAAGAAGAATGATCCAGAAAACGTTATTGAACCAAGAAAGGGATTCACGTCGAAATACGCAAAGTTTTCGCCAAAAGGTACCTATTTATTTTCTATCCACCCTCAAGGTGTTCAGTCCTGGGGTGGAGACGGTTTCCAGAGTATCAACAAGTTCATACACAATCAAGTCAGATTGATTGATTTCTCGCCTAATGAGAACTATATGGTGACTTTATCGCCTCTTCCAATCGCTTTGCCTGATGATCCTGCTGAACGGTCAATCTTTCCATTTGGTCCAGAAAGCGATGGTCACAAGTTGGTGATTTGGGATTTGAAGACTGGTGAACCAGTAAGAACTTTTGCCTTACCCCCTCATCTTGAGGGTCAAAAGGAAATGCCCTGGCCTTTGGTCAAGTGGTCTCACGATGACAAGTATTGTGCTCGTCAAGGACCTGGTGCGTTGGCTATATACGAAACTCCTTCCTTCCAGTTACTTGATAAGAAATTATTCAAGATTGATGGAATCATGGATTTCGAATGGGCTCCGGCTAGTGTATATCTTGCAGGCACTAAATCTAATGAGGGTGAGCATATCATATCATATTGGACACCAGAAACAGAAAATCACACAGCTAGAGTTACTATAATGAAGGTTAAGACAAGAGAAGTGTTAAGAACAGTGAACTTGTTCCAAGTTAGTGACTGTAAGATGCACTGGCACGATGAAGCAAAATTTTTGTGTGTAAAGGTCGATCGTCATACAAAGTCGGGTAAAACCTTGTTTTCGAATTTGGAATTCTTCAAGTTGAATGAGAAGGATATTCCAGTCGAAAAGTTGGAGTTGAAGGAGGTTGTAGTCAATTTTGCATGGGAACCTAAGTCCGAAAGATTTATCACCATATCACGTTTAGATGATGGAAATAACAACCCAGCTATCTATAAAAACACCGTTTCATTCTATGCTCCTTTTACTCTGTCTAAGGGTGCGGTAACAAATACGAAGTACAAGATTTTTGATTCCGTCAACAACAAAGGCTGCAATACTGTCTTCTGGTCTCCTAAAGGTAGGTTCGTTGTTATTGCTACCATATCGAAGACAAGTGGTGAGTTAGAATTCTACGATTGTTCATTCGAGGACGAGAAGAGCAGTAATAATGTAACTGTAAACGAAGTTAAATTGATGAGGACAGAAAAGTTTTCGGGAATGACCAATCTCTCCTGGGATCCATCTGGTAGATTTGTTGCTGCATGGTCTTCAACTTGGTTGCATACTATTGAAAGTGGTTATAAATTGTACGAGTTCACTGGCAACTTATTGAGAGATGACAGTATCGATAATTTTAAGGATTTCCTCTGGAGGCCTCGTCCAGCATCGTTGTTGAATGCTGCAGATAGAAAGAAGGTGAGAAAGAACTTACGTGAATACAGTGCACAATTCGAAGAAGCTGACGCCATGGAGGCTGATGCTGCAACCAGAGAAGCAATCTTGGCTCGTCGTAAGGCTTTGGAAGACTGGAGAGCTTACAGAGCTAAACACTCTACCAAGGGAATCGAAAGAAACGATGTTCAAGCCGAAATTATTGAGGAAATCAAGGAGGAGATCATCGAAGAAAAGGAGGAAATTGTAGATTAAATATAACTTCATTTTTATAATAAAAGTACACACATTTGTCTAAAAGTACTAGCTGAGCTATTTACAGAAGTAAATCTTTCCTTCGATACCGGAGTAACAATAAATATGGATAATCATGTCGACTTGGTTTTGAGCTGTAATCCGTGCCATTTGGCAATCTCGTCTTTCAACACTTCGTTGACTAATCGATGTTGCTTGATCATCGGTATGCCTTTGAATTTCTCACTTTCCACGAGAATAGCAAACATCGAACCGCAGCCACCAGAGACATCTTTGACTTGTAGATCACTCGGTTTGAAGCTCTCCGAGAGAATATTGTATATTTTTTTCTCGTAGTCACCCATCACTTCCTGCTCCGGTTCAGATGACAATAGCCTTCTAGGAAACACAGAAAGCTGCTTGGAAATAGAAGGGTAACCAATATTAGATACTTTCAGTGCAAGAAAGACATTATTTAACCTGCTTAACAACATTTCAGACCAAATAAACCAAGTTGACGTTGATTAGAAGATCGATTGGATTTTTTTCTCGAATCCCATACAGAATCACAAAAATCTACAGTTTAAACAATAATCAGCGATAAATGGCCGTTGAGTCACTTAGAGTAGTGATTTGTGGAGATGAGGCAGTAGGGAAGTCGTCCTTGGTCACCTCATTGATCCGTGAAGCATTTATACCCAACATTCAAAACGTGGTTCCTCCCATCACCATATCAAAATCGGATTATACGAACAGTTTTAGCGATTTCAACCTGAAAAGCAACGGGAAGAAGGGGAAAAGGCATGATTTAGGAAGACCCAACGATAGTTCATCGATTTTTGAGGACAAGGACTATACCCAGATTCTGAAGTACATTCCCGAGACTACAACAATCATCGATACTTCTTCGTCAGATATGGCTACATTGCAAAGGGAGCTTAAAAGGGCTGATGTGATCTGGTTGGTCTACTCGGATCACTACACGTATGAGCGTATCTCATTGCACTGGATGACAATGTTCAGGTCCATGGGTGTGAATCTCCCCATTGTGCTATGTGCTAACAAAGCGGACCTTTTGCAGAAAGAGGTCCCCCTCAAGACCCAAAACTCAGAGGAATTTATACCGTTACTAAACGAGTTCAAAGAAATCGAGGTTTGTATTCGATGCAGTGCTAAGACGATGTACAATGTGGTAGAGGCTTTCTATCTATGCGAAAGAGCTGTAACGCATCCTATTACGCCAATTTTCGATTCGAAAGAAGGAAACCTAAAACCTGCTGCGATAGAGGCATTGAAGAGGGTATTTTTCCTCTGCGACGAAGATAAAAGCGGGTTTTTAAACTTCGAGGAGTTCAATAATCTTTACAAGAAGTGTTTCGACAACAAGTTATCGGAGCACGAGTATAATGACATATTGGATGTTGTGAATCAGATTATTTTACCTGAGGGTAAAAACGATGGAACGCTTCTTTCAGAAGACGGGTTTATTCTTTTGAACAAGATATATGCCGAAAGGGGAAGGCATGAAAGCATATGGGGGATATTGAGAACATTCCACTATACCAATTCACTTTCTTTGAGTGATAAATTTTTGTATCCTCAGCTAGACGTAAATCCAAACTCTAGTGTAGAATTAAGTCCCACGGGTTACAAATTTTTGGTTGATCTATTTCTCACGTTTGATAAAGATAATGACGGAGGATTGAGTGAAGAAGAGTTGAACAACCTCTTTCTTCCTACTCCGGGTATTCCAAAACTATGGAAAGAATCTGAGTTTCCATCATCCATCGTTTACAATGAAGAGGGAAATGTTACACTCCAAGGATGGCTAGCTCAGTGGAACCTTACCACTTTCTTGGATTACAGGACAACCCTAGAACATCTAGCATATCTTGGTTATGACGAGGGATCATCGATCAAAGCATTGAAAATAACCAAGCCAAGGAGATTACGACAAAAACAAGGAAAACATTATCGTCATTCGGTGAATGATAGGAACGTGTTCAGCTGTTTCGTGCTCGGTGCACCAAAAAGCGGCAAATCTTCTCTTTTGGAACTGTTTCTCCGAGGTTCATACAGCGAGCTTTACTCACCAACTATCAAACCCCGGTTGTGTGTGAAGGATATTGAATTACGTGGAGGTAAACAATGTTATTTGATATTGGAAGAGCTCGGTGAGTTAGAGCCCGCGATACTCGAAAACAAGAGAAGGCTAGACCAATGCGATGTTATTTGCTACATGTATGACTCCTCAGACCCAGATTCGTTCCAATATTTGATAGATTTACGTGAGAGGTACTCTTCACTTCTTGATGAAGTTCCTGCAATCTTTATCGCTTCAAAAGCTGATCTTGACAAACAACAACAGAGGTCAGATATACAGCCTGAAAACTACACACGAGACTTGTTTTTGAGCTCGCCATTGCACATATCCTCCGGTTGGACGGCCTCTCTACACGAATTATTCATACAAATTGTTGATGTAGCAAAGGTGCCATCTTCGGGGACACCAGGCCTCGAGCCAGAGCCGGAAGACACAGACATCGAGAACATCAAACACTACTTCATGGCAGGAGCAGCCATGACGGTGATGACCATGGCATCCATATGGATCTGGAAAAACTCACTCCAAAGCTCCAGGTAATGATGAATTCATGTATATAGGAATGTAATAATTTTTTTTTTCCAATCCATCTCTACCTCATCTCTAAAACCATCCACCTTTTTGTTTTACAATAACAGCTGAAAAGATGTCTGAAGAGAGAGATGTGTCTGTGAACGTCGAAAAGCTGATACCGAATACATATGATTTAGGTAACTTGGCTACATTCGATCCAAATCCATTAGACAATGAAGTTCTTAAAGATGATTCGCAACGTGAAAAATATCTTACCCAGGTCACTAGAGACAACGTCCAGTTGTTAATAAACCAAGTGTTATCATTACCCATGAAGTCAACGACAGACTCAGGTACATCGACGGGCCAAAGCTCCTCGATGACCTTGATTCAGCTCCCAGAGCCCACCACTCAGTTGCCCAGAGAAAAACCAGTGCCCAAGCCCAAAGAACCCTCCAAGTGGGAGAAGTTTGCCGCAAGAAAGGGAATCAAAGCCAAATCGAAAGACGGCAAGTTGGTGTACGATGAAGAGAAGGGCAAATGGGTGCCTAAATGGGGCTTCAATGGCAAGAACAAAGAAATCGACGACCAGTGGTTGGTCGAGGTCGACGATAAAGTCAAGAACACCGAGGAAGAGCTCATCGACCCCAGATCGCTCAATCGTGCCGAGAGGAAGAAGTTGGTCAAAAAGAACGAGTTGCAGCATAAGCGTAATTTGAAAAATCGCTCCAACTAGATAGCTTAAACAACTTTATTCCGCATGCTTGACTTCTTACGCTTTTTTTTTCACACTCACTTGTCACATTCTACATGTGATGCCAGCATCTTCTGGTGTTGAACCATCAGACCTCCGTTCTGTCCACTTGTATGTTTCTTCTATCTAATAGCCTTTGTATATAACGATAAATGGACGACCTGTATAAAATTGAGACTATATTTCAATACTTCTTATATAGCAGCGTTTTACATAGTAAACACAGTAAAATGGATGAAGTATACAACCCTGATCAGTATCTTCCCACTATTGATGTGAGTATATTATTACTATAGATATATGGTTTAATCAGTGAAATTCTAACGATTTTACAGGCTATATTGGGAGTGGCAGACTTAGAGAAGATAACAGTCAAGAAGATCAGAAACGCCCTACAGGAATTGTTCGGCATCGATCTCCAAGCACATAAAGTAAGTAGACAGGGAGGGATATAGCGAGTAATTACTAACAACTTGGCGAGTAGAAAGATATAAATGAGGTGATATTGAAGCGATACTATGGGCTTATCGAAAAAAGAGCTCAGGAGGAGACATTCGAAAAAGAGCGATTGAAGGAGATCGAGCGACAGGACGCCATAATGGCCGCCCGCTTGCTGAAGACCACAGACAGAGGCCCCGTGGTGCGGCCTCGGAAGAAGCAGCGAGCAAAGCCTGCTGAGGGCCGCACATCCAACGGTGGTTTCAATCGTGAAATGATACTTTCTGCTGAGTTGCAGAGCACCATAGGCCAGGAGCGGTGCTCGAGGCCGCAGGTTGTTAAGCTTCTCTGGTCCTACATCAAATCCAACAACCTACAAAATCCTAATGACAAGAGGCAGATACGCTGCGACGAGAAATTGCAAAAACTCTTTAAAAAAAGTAAGTATTCCCACTTCCCCATTCCGTCGAGCCACTACTAACACGTTATCAGAGGTCGTAGGTGCCTTCGAGATGAACAAGATCCTCACGAACCACATTTTCAAGCCCGAGGACGTAGGCAAACAGGCAAAATCTGAAAAAGTCCCTTCCGACGACCTGGACGAGTCTGAGGAAGAAATTTCCGACGCTGACGACTTGTAGCCCACTGCACCATCAATCTTCCTTCTGCCATCTGTACAATATGTATATTAACCCATCTTTTCTCGTTCAAAAGTCTCCAGAGTAGTTGACCAGTTTATAAAACCTATGCAGTATCAAGATAGAAGTTATTTATTTTGACTTTTCTAAGAAGTTGTAACATATGTCTAACAAAGAAACTAAAACCCATTAATAAATGCTAGTAAGATGCTGGAACGGCTAAAGGAATTGAAGGATAGCTCAAGCCGATCTCAAAGTTTGGCATCAAGTTCAATCTTGAATGAATATAGAGATCGGCAAGACGTTGACTTAAACGAATTGTATCTCGCAGTTTTAAAGCTAATTGTCATTGAGTATAGAAATGAAGGACGATTTCGCAAGCCGATACCGTCTTCAAGCGGTAGTAATAAGCTGACCACACTGAACTCAACATCGTCGTCACATTCGAAGTATTATAGAAACTCAAAAACCGCAGAAGATAGTGATGTGAAGCTTCCCGCGTATTTGATTCCAAGCTTGGAAAAGAGACTCAACAAAATAACTATGAAGAAATCAGACAAGAATATAGATGAAGACACACGAAGATCTCTTCTTCGTCTCTATAGCGAGCTTTTAGACCCTACATTGAGGGCGGAGTACATGAACGTAAATAAGCCTGAATATTTGGTGATGAAATTTGTGTCTTGTGCCAACAAAGAATTGGTGAAGATCGGCACAGTCCCTCTGAATGAGGTTAGCTATACTGTGTTCAAGCAGGCAGATACGTTTGTGAAGATTCTCATAGAGTTGATCAGAAAGGACAAAGACAGTGATGCCATAATTGCAAAGTTGCAGGAGAATAAAGAAATATTGGAACCGTCGGTGAAGTTGAAAAGACGTTCGGCTCCAAGTTCGTCATCTTTGGTTGATGATTCTGCATTGTCCGCATCATTTGTCCAGCCATCTTTTCAGGTTTCAGATATGGATCAGACAATAGTTGGTCTCATATCGGAGCTCTTCAAAATAGACCATGATACTATACAGCAAGATGTGAAGAAAATCTCAAACATATCACAAGAGAAAACATTGCATAAGGATTTGGACCAAGTCCTATTTTATTTGGATAAGGATATGGGCAAATATAGAAGAAAAGACTTTTCTCTGGAAGCCTCATACGAGGCATGGAAAGAAAGAGAGAAGGATTCCTGTCAATATATAAAAAACAAGTACCCTATTCCTGCAGCTTCAAGATTAATTCTGATTCCTGATTTACCTCAAAATGAGAAATACTATGTGCTACCTAATGAGTCACTGATTCGGCCGTATTTGATAACATTAAGCAAGTTATGTTGGGACAGGGAAAAAGATACTCGTAAAACCATTGCAAGTACCGATGATGGATCTGTAATTATATCAAAACCTGCCATAAACCTTTTAAATACGTGTTTCAAGTTTTGGAAGACAGACCACCCTACGAGAATTACATTTCTCTTTTTGGGGGCTCATTTAAGCGGCATTTTGAAAGACAAGTTGAGTATTGAATCCGAAACTAAAAGTTCTGGTCCAATAGATTTGGATGCCACCCTAGGTGTATTGCTGCTCTGTCGTAAGATCATGGATGATGGTAGACTTTCTTTTTACAATAAACACGAATGGAGTATTTCAGATCAGGAAGAGTGGACAAACTGTTTAATATTGTCATATAACGATGTTCTATACACATTCAAAGAATTTTTACTGATGATTTTCAGTAAGAGAGCAAAGCCAAGATTCGGTCCTTATCTAGCTTTTCTAGGTGAACATATAGAACAGGACATTTTGTTCTCTAATGTTCAGAGTTCGGGAATTACTAAGAAGTGGGAAAAGAGATTATCCAAATCGCTTTTACGAGGAACTGAGTTATATTATTCGGATCTTCTTAGTGATCTTCCAAGAGATGATACATTAAACATTCTTCATATCATAGAAATTGCTGAAACAATTGTTGATCAAATTAAATCCTTACAGAGAAAATACAAGAATCCTTTTTTGGGTTTTTTGGATGTTCCAAGAACCGTGGCAGCTGTATTAACCTCAATGTTTGCTGCTGATGCTAAGAATATATTTTTGCACATCGAAACATACGCAAACAATCGTAATGAATTTTTACCTTACGGTGACTGTTTGGAGTGTTACAAACTGCTTTGTGAGATAAGATCAATATTTTATCAGGTTTCAACTCGGGGAACTACTTTCAAATTCAACCTTGAAGAATTCTTCTTCAAATACTTAAGGTCATGGGTTGATGAGAGTGGTGAAAAAATAATGCAGATTGTTAAGGAGGCGATAAAGAACGATAAATTCGAACCTATCAATTTGGATGAAGATTCCAAGAAATGTAGCTCATCTGTTTTGGATATTGTTACACTTATCAAAGAATTTCTTAAGATTTTGAATGGGTTAAAGTGGCAAAATGAATACCAATTGGCCGTTTCGTCGACTTCGTTGTTAAAAAGTATTTCGGATGGGCTTCTACTTTTTTCGAATTCGTTCGCTGATAAAATCACCAGAGATTTGAACGAGGAAGAATTGAAAAGGCAACAGATAGAGGAACAAAATCGCAAGAATGAGAACCGCAAAAGTGGCAGTTGGTTTAATGATGTAAAAAATGTGGTTTCAAGCATTCACAATTCTACCAAACTTGAAATTGAAGAACCTTACAATTTCAAATCCGAAACGTGTGTTGCATTGAACAATATATCTGCCATGATGAATCAACTCACTAAGCTTGAGGAATTATTGGATCCTCAGTCAATTTCCGCAATGATGAGAAAACATGATCCCAGTTCCCAGACCAAGTATACTAGTCATATTTTCACGTTGAGAATAGTCAGAGCAGAAAATTTGAAAATGACGGGCTCTTCGTTTCCCAATCCATATGTCACATTGGTTGATACTAAAGCCAGAAAGACTGTTGGAAGAACCAGAGTTATAAATAATAAGGCGGACCCTGAATGGGATGAAGAATTTGAAATAACACTTTCCCCACATTCTTCTTTAACTTTGTCTACCACTGTTTGGAATCAGAAATTAGGAACACATGCGGTTTGTGGTAGAGCCTTGATTCAATTAGATCCTAGGAGGTTCAAAAGTGATGGTGTACCAAATGAAATATATTTGGATTTGGATTCTCAAGGTCGTCTATTGATCGAAGTCGCAGTAGAAAGTGAAAAACTTGATGCCATGTTTGTTATGGGAAGAGCTTATAGAAATCTCAAAAGGGGTCAGGAAAGATGTACCAAATTAATTGTGGAGAAATTTTCAAGATTTATATACTACTGTTTTTCCAGAAATAATTTGAAATTGGTTTGTGGTGTCAATGGACAATTGAAACCTACCCAAGAACAAATGGATGATGCGATGATGCCCTTGTACAATTACTTGAACCTGAATCTACAAATACTCGCAGAGTATCTAACGAAGGAACTTTTGTTGAAGGTTATGCTTGCTGCATGGTCAGTTGTTATTTCAAGTGCCGATCAGCTTCTACTTCCGAAGTTGAGTAGTGCGAAGACTTTTGGCTTATCTAGCTCCACTTCATCTGGTTCAAATACTCAGTCTGCGGGATGGCATTCTGCTGTCTCTTCGGCTGTTGCAAACGTAACAAATTCGATGGGTTTGATAGGTTTCGGTAAACTGTTGACTACCAACGAGCTTGAGACTGTCTTCTCGTGGTTGAACTTCTTATGTTTTGACTTCTTTCACAATGACGGTAATGGGCCACCAGTAGAAGAGTTGAAAAATGAGCAATACCAAGCACTTTTATTATTACCTGTTCACTATGACAGTGATCTGGAGCTGCTATTTCAAGAGGTTGAGAGATTGTCACCTGCTTTCGTGAAATCTTTGCGTGATAAAAATAATTTTGATAATGAAAGCTCACATGAATTTAAACAAACGGGCAACAGGAAACTCACAAGAGCTGGTAGTATTGTCAGGACAAAGACTATAACAGCTAATGCCACTTCAAAACTTAGAGCTATGGCAGCTGAAGAAATGAAAGCCTCAAAATCTGATCCAGTTGCAGCACAGACCCTCGCAGAAGATGTTATTTTGCGACTCTTGATTTTGAGAGGTGAGCGCCAATTCGTTGCAAAACGTCTACAACAAAGAGAGAGACTTGCGCATAGCATTGCAACTGAACGTCTCGCAAGAGCTGCAGTGGAGGGTAAATTTTTGGGATACTAAAGAACACGCATTCGCATTCAGCCATTCATAATCACTTCATATAAAAGTACATAATATTGGACTATCAATACAAACATATCTAGTAAGGAACATAAATAAAACAAGCCAGTATGCTTTATGTGGGTAAAAATTTTTTTTCGATAAGAACATCATGATGTCCAATTTGTGAACAGATTAGCCATCCACAATCATGGAAGCTTCTTCTTGATTGACAGTAGTATCTTCATGAGTTGTATCATTGACATCCTGTTGAATCGTTGTGTCATTGTTTTCTTGCACTGTAGCATCTGCGTCATGGACATTTTCTGCATTTGGTTTGAGTTGGAACTTTTGAGCGTCATCAGTTCTCAATGATGTTTCAGATTTATCCTCAGTCTCTTGCTCTTTTTGAGCCTCTTTTGTTGCATTAGTCTCATTGACTATTTTACGGTAGTCGTCAGCACCCCGCTCGAACAAAACCTTCAAATTCTGTTCCTGGATCTCAGGATCTTGATCACTCTTTAAGGTGCTACGCCATCCATAATCTTCTCCATCAATGAGCTTCCTCAAAGTTTCTACTTTTTCCTTTTTGTTCTCAGAATCGTCATTTTCTTTAGTGAAAACAGAATTGGAAGTGAATTCATCATGACCATCAGCTTCAAAAAATAAACGATAAGAATTTTGACATATGGACACTTTCAACTCTGACGAAGTTCTTCCTTCACATTGGTCTTCTTCGATATTTTCGATAAATGATTTCAGAAATGGCATATTAAGCTTAGAGGCCGAGACACCTTCTGTTGGATGAGACATTATGTAACTCGTAACATAATAATTGTACCTTGCTTCAGCGCTTTCATGGTCATTAATCGTCAAGTCATCGAGTGCAACAAATTGAATATTCACTGAGTGATCAATGTCGTTGTATGTAATTTTGAACATGTTTTCATCCGTCGACATACAAGATCTCACCTGCATTCTATACAAGATCTGCTCTTTAGCACTAGAAAATGGCTTTTTCCTGTCTTGCTCGAATAAAACAATAATCTCGGAAGTTTTAGAATCTGTGATCATGGTGTGCATGTGTTTCACCATTGCTTGAACCACCTTGTCAATAGAGTATATTTTGTAGGCCTTGTTTCTGTATGCTTGTCTTAACGATTCTTCGAACCATTGGTGTTCAAGCTCACCTTCAATAAGCTTTTCTGACAAATCTAAGACTTGCAAGTAACAATCTTTATCGCCGGATAATTCAATGCCCATATCCTCAAGCTGGTGAGGCAATAAGTTCAAGTCAACCGCAAATTGAGTATTTTTACGGCTTCTGATTTCCTTACCAACTTCTTCATTCATTTTCTTTATCTCTTCGAGTCTTTCATATAGAGTTCGCAAGTGACGGAAAAGAACATAAGTGACGGTATTGCAAAACAAGTTGTATTTGTATCTTCTCTGTTGGCTACTTGCCTCAGCAGCAATGTCCTTTTCGGTGTTATTGACTTTGATCCACAACTCACTTGACTTTTCTATCTCTTCTGCCAATTCGTTCTCTTCAGCCTCACTTAATGCATTATTGGGTGATTCGGCACGATCATCTTTCTTGGACTTCGACTGCTTCTTCAAAACATCCTTCAAAAGATCGTTTTCACGATGACGTTTCTTGGATTGAGTAGATTCCAGGTTCAAAGTTGTCTCCTTAGACTCTTGCTCCTGTGTACCTTCAACCTTCTCGTCGTCTGATTTATTTGCCAAAAACTTGTCAAAATCCTCCTCAGGAATATCGAAGAAAAGTCCCAAAAAGAATTGGAAAAACTGTCCTAGTTTCTCCCTGTCATTAGCAGAATAATTAGACGATTTGTTGATAAAGCAGTCAGACAAGCGGTAAATGTCCATTAGTATTGAATAATCAACAAATTGGTAGTTCAACTGCTCCTGTGGTTTTGGTGTCAATGGGTGTAACCTTTTGTTTTGCTGTTCAACCTTGACAGTACTGATTTCACTGACCAACTGCTTTGCAGTGAGTAATTTTTTGTCTGCTTGCTTGAATGTCAACCCCAAATGGTCCAAAGATTTGTAGAAAACCTTTTGTTCCATTTCTCTCCATACCTTATTCCATTCTCTCTGAGATCTCTTCCATTCTTCATCTTTTTGTTTGAGTCTTTTCAACACAACAGGTACCGCAACGGCAGGATTCTCATGCAAAGCATCGATGACTTCAAAACCACGATCCTTATCGTAAATTTTCCTTATCACTTTTTTGTATATAGTCTGAGATGTGTGACCCAATCCAGGGGGTAATTTAAAGTTAGCTTTTTGCTCAGGTGTCATATTAGCAATTCTATTGGCAATTGTTTCGAGCTTCTGAATGGTTCTCAAGTTGGATTCCATGTAATAATCAAACTCTAGTCTTTCTTCTTCTATCTTGAAAAGAATTTCTTCGTATTGGTTCTTACGATGAGCTATGAAACCTGAATCTTCCGATGCCCATGTTGGGTGACCTACCCATTCATCATTAAGAACTTCCCAGCACATTTCGTCTCTACCAGAACATGGCATGTAAGTCTCGGCCTTAGGCAACTGCCTATAAGATGGTCCATAGGATTTACACAAGGATAACTCCAATTGATGTTTCTTGAAGACGATATTCTCAATGTGTTGAGGCTTATCCTCATATCCAACAAACATCTTGAACCAATTTATCAACTCAGGATAGTTATCACCAAGAAATCCTTCGACTCTTTCCACTAGGGTCTCCTTATCGATGATATCTTGTGAGAACAAATTCAATATCTTCAAGAATTCGTTATAAGTCTGCTTGTTTCCAATAGCCTTCTTCACTTTATCAAAAAAGTTCAACTCTTCAGATAACGAAGAACTCTTAGCTGTTGCTGACAATGGAACAGGTTCTGGGATTCCAGGAACCAATGTTGGATTGGTCACTGTCACCGCTGAACCGTTCTTGATATCACTTGCTCCATACTTTCCACCTTTGACACCTTGAACCGATATTCGCATGTTCGAGTATTGAGGGTCTTGTTTATACTCATTATCGTAACCGTAAGCTTCCGAAATCGACTTTTTCTTTCTATTTACCTCCGCTTCTGCCTCTAAGGCTTCAGCACCATTGAGGACCGCAACAGTGCTAAATTGACCACCTTGTTGGAACTGGTTAGCTCCATTAGCATTGATACCCGTGACAGCAGAGTGTTGCTGGAAGTTGCCAACAGGGGGAAGCTGGGAAGCTTCATTGATGTTACCATAGTATCCACCAGCTTGTAATTGCTGTTCAGCACCTTGCGCATATCCTTGGTTAGAAGTGTCTGGAAGGAATTGTTTGAAGTCGTCAAGCAAATCGGGTGAATTTGCAAAGAGCACAGTCACCTGCTCGTAAACTTCACCAATCGGCTTCTGTTCGCGCTGGTATGTCTGCAATATTTCCAAAAATTGTTTGTAAATGTCTGGCTGATTGGCAAACCTGGTCTTGATCTTATTCACGTAAGAGATTGCGTGATTGAACTCGATCTGACTGCCAGGGTTCTGGTCCTGTTGTTGCAATTGTTCCGCTGGAAATTGTCCTCCAACAGGTGATTGATGGAAAACCTGTTGCTGCTGCATTCTAGATGCTATTTCCTGCTCTTGGCTTGCAGTACTGTCCCAATTAGAGCTGTAGTTACCGTTTATATTAGGTTTAGTGGTGGTTCCCGTGGGGGTAGTAACCCTGATAGGATTAGGATCGGAAGGATCCCAAGAACATTCAATTCGGTAGCCTGGTGGCAAAAAAGTGTTGAAACCCTGGATTAAATTTGGATGTCCTCGAAATAAGGTAGACACTCTGTCAATTACGCCTGGCGTATCGATACTAGAATCAGTTAGTATTTCTTCTGAAACAAGAAAAAAATCCGAAATCGAATCTGCTGGTAGTGCGATCACTCCAAAAGCCTTCTTTGAAAAACTTACCTTTGCGACTTGAAGTCCTTCATAATGTCAAGAAAGTTATTATATACATCAGCCTGGTTGTAGAACTGTATCTTTACTTGGTCAAGATATGACAAAGCATCCTTCACGTTCAAGGGACGATACACATTGGTGGAAGCCAATCTGTTGGGTATGCCTTGCCCCATCAGTGTCTGAGATGAAACATTCTGTGGCTCGCCCGCAGACGGCACCGACGATGGCAACGGCAACTGTGTAGACGTGTTATTCGAATTTGTCTCTGACCGCCTTCTGATCTCTGTGTTTTGTATTGGGATTTCGTTTGACGGCTAAATATGATGTTAGTATGGTTCGGACTAATACCCGTTAAAAGTCTTCGCCAATCTCAAGATAAGCAAAAAACTTCCAAACTTCGAAATACACGTACCTGCTTCACTGCAATGTTCTCTCCGCCAGTATTTATGGAGGGAATGTTGAAAACATGCCCCGACTGGGGATGCCCTGCTCCATTACCCAAACTGGGTAGGCTTGGCAAAGGATAAAACGATTGTCCTCCTGCTCTAGTTAGTATGCTCTTCTTCTTCTTCTATCCACCCCTGGCCATGGTGGGTACCCACCATGGCCATCAAACGTGTCCACTTACCTGTTTCCAACGTGGCGGGTGGAGGCAACACCGGAGGATGCTGACGACTAAAATTTCAGTTAGTATGTGCTCGATACCGCTCTCCAACCTCTCTACTTACTTGAACGGCTGTCCCAATGTCCGCTGCTGGCTGTTCCACATTTCCTGTTGATTTGTCATTTTTCTTCTCTCGCGCCCACAACTAGTACTTCTCCTGCTAGTCTTTCCCGCTGCTTGTCGATTCCCAGCTGTATACTCTGGGTCCGTAAATTCCTCGAAGTCCTACTGTTGTAACAATCCTTAGCGCTTGAATTCAAACTCCCGAAGATACTTCTGCCCACTTATCGTGTTTGATTGACGTCTGCTACAACACAATATGGGGAATGGAGTATTCTAAATTCACTGTACTAGAAGATAGAGGTCGAAATCTGGCATCACAACATAAGAACGGGTACATTGTCTGACGCCGGGTAACCCCGTTCTTCTCTCGGCCCGGGGCTCATACTCGGGTCTAAATGACATTACCCTACGTGGGGGACGGAATAAGAAGGGACCGGACTGCCAAAGTGCCAATATTAGTCGTGTGAGAACCGGAACTTCTGGGCCATTGCGGGCGATAGATTCGAGGGCGATAGAATCGAGGGCTTCTGGGGCACGGCTCAGGAGACATGTGGCAGAACAGACGGGGAGGGCTCTGCTTCGGCGAGGAGCCGGCAGAGAACTAGTGACACAATGCCGCCGAGGATGGGGAAGAGAGGAGAGCAAGGCGCAAAAGAAGAGGAGCATACGGTCACATGGGCTGGCCAGCGTGGGTCGTGGTGTACTAAAGGGTAGGTCATTCGACCTACCCTTCTTTTGCACGATATGTGGCAGCCGAGCAGGTGAAAGAGAGATCAAAGAGTCGCAGTACGTATATGGCGTGGCAGGAGGTGAATATTATGGGAGTGCATGTAGTGTGTATATAGCGGGTGTGTATATAGCGCATTTTCGGGCTGTTTGAGGGTCTTGGATCGGTTGCGGATGGGACGTTAAAGGGCTTGGTGGTTTGGTGGGAGTGGATAGCAGAGCTGGGGGTGGTCGAGAGAGAAGCCAGAAAGTCTCGGCAAGCGCCGAGACTTTCTGTCGTTGTTGGAGCAGAGCGAAGTGAGAGATGTGGTTTTGTGTCACTTATGGTGTTAAGGTGAAAAATTCAATCTAATCTATGGAAACGGTGGCTGGAAGCATATAGAGGCACAGAGCAGGACGATTACGACGACATGAACGCCCCAGATAGATTCGAGCTTTTCATCCTACCTGAAGGTGTGGACAAGTAAGTAGTTTCGACACGGAGAGGCGTGGATAGAGGTCTGCAGAAAGGTTGAACTAGAGATACTAACTGCCAACAGGATTAAAATCACACCCGACACCAAGGTGCCGAATGCCGCCATCATCAAGATCGAGAGAGAGGACCACACGTTGGGCAATTTGTTGAGAGCGCAGCTTTTGAAGGACGAAAGAGTGATCTTTGCTGCTTACAAGGTTGAGCACCCTTTATTTGCCAACTTCATTTTGAGAATACAGACGGAAGAAAACTACTCGCCTAGGGAGGCCTTGAGAAATGCATGTTCCGGATTGATCAGTGACTTGGATGTGATCAAGACCAGGTTCAAGGATGAATGGGCTCTCAAGTCGTTGCTTAATACCAACGACGAGTTTTAAACGTAGAGGGCACATTTCAATGTTTATTTAGATCCAATTCGTTTGTATAATTACGGAAAAAGAAGTTAAGGACCGGTCCCAGCGGCTGGCAATCCAATGTACATTAGCATTCCAGTGAATGACGTTCCCGTAGGAAGTCTACAAAGCTTATATTATATGAATGTAGTTTATTGTATAATCAGAATTTGTTTTCTTTGCTCCATTGTGAGACTTTTATGTACTATAAAAGCACTGGGCATACTTGTAAAAGTTAGATGATAAGTTATGCAGTTATAAATGGTTTTGAGATAGACAATGCGATTTATATGGTCATTAAACAGATGGCTCGGAAATCAGGTCTCTTTGAATGTTTTCTTTTTGATAGCCTCTTTGATTGTATGTATCTTCTCCAAACAGCCTGGGACTTCCACTGTCGGGAAATTTCCTTGTTTGAGAATCAAAATCAATGGGTGAGTTTGCGTGACTCTATTAGGTGATACGTGAGTTACCGCCAAACCTGATTTTGAAATACAAATTTTATGGTGATCCTTGAAGTTAAACTGAAAGTTGCCGTTTGTCATTTCAAACATGATATACTCAGGTGTCCTTGTATACCTTCTCAAGAAGACAGTCTCTTTGCGGTCTTCGTTCTCACTGACCTTTGATAAATTGCTATTCATATACTTTGCAAAAAAATCAACGATTTCCAACTGTCTTTTGGCTTGAGCAGGTGGTTGCAAAGCACTACTTTCTATGCAAGTCCATCCCTCTTCTTCATGATAAATCAATTCGAGGAATCTGTCGGAATTGTACAACTTCAATAACGTATTTTCATCATTAAATAAAACACCGATGTCGTTGTTATTTAATTGATACGAAAATCCATACTTATTGGAGTAATCAACCCATTTAGAAATCAATGTAGGGTTTTCGCATCTCGGTAACTCCAAGGCATCAATGGTTTCATGTTTCGAATACTCTAATCTTCTCATGTTTTGATATGTTTCGAAACAAACCAGATTTAACTTCTTAACTGTAGTCGAGAAATCGCCGTTGAAGTTTACTTTTCTTGGTCTGACCATCAGCGAAGGATCAACCTCTTGATATTTGTTTTTGGTATCGTTAGGGGATAAGGATTGTGGAAGCATGGTCTTAGGCTGTTCTGATTGTAAATCTGACCTCAAAATCTCTACAGGATTTCTGGTCTTTGGGGTATATATTCCAGCACCAGCTTTAGTGTTGGTAAAGTTAATTGCTGATTGAGCTTTAGAAATTTCATCGAGGCCTTCGGGGGTACCATTCAAGCTGACCTCGTGTGTCTTGTCTGGGAAAGGACCTTTGAACCAGTCATAGTCAAGAATCTCATTTATGGTTGGCCTATTGAGAGGATTCAAACTCAATAAGTCGTTAATAAGTTCTTTAGCCTCTCTAGATATTGGTTTGTCTTCTGGGAAAAAATATTCAGTTTTCTTTATTCTTTCATAGATCACTTGAACATCCTTGGCCTGAAATGGTGGCTTTCCCACTAATAAGGCATACATCATGATTCCTATTGCCCATATATCAACTTCAAAACTGTGTCCAGTCTTCTTTCCGCCCAATACTTCTGGGGCAATGTAGTTTGGTGTTCCACAAATGGTATACTTTCTTGAGTCAGTAGAAGGTAAAACAGAAGCCAAACCGAAATCTCCAATCTTCAAATTCATTTCTGGATCGAAGAAAATATTTCCCAATTTAAGGTCTCTGTGAATCACTCTTCTAGAATGCAAATATTTGATTGCACCCACGATTTGCACCATGAAAAATCTTACTTCAGGCTCTGAGACTCTCTTACGAGTTTTGAGAAGTTCCATTAAAGATTGGTTAGGGCAAATCTCCAACAAAATGTAAACGTTGACATCGTCTTCGAAACAGTCTACAAAGTTGACAATATTGGAGTGCTTTAACGACTTGTGAATCTTGATCTCAGACAACAACTTAGTCTTGGTCTTCTCATTCTTAATAGATGCCTTGGCGACGGTCTTGGCGGCGAAGATCTGGCCTGAGGCATCTTTCATCTGAAAACAGCGAGCGAAACCACCTTCTCCCAAAAAGTTTCCTCGGCGGTAATCTCTACCATTTCTAGTACGAACTATAGATGGGGGTGTTTTGCACAATGCTGAGAGTTTCTCTTTTCTCTTCTTCTGCTTCTGCTCGACAACATTCTCCTTCGATATTCTCACAGGTTTGATTGGCGTGATATTGTTGGCTCTTGCATTTAGCTGACCGTTGTTTAATGGCTGCAAAGGTTGAGTACGAACGCTGGACATTTCCTTGATTCTTTTATACTTTATATTCAGAGAACTGCCCTGATCCGTCTTCTTTCCTATTCGACGACTTGAAATGCTTCAATCTATAAATTCTTATCTGAGTTGATTTTCGATCTCGTCGGTTAACTTCGATGATCCGGGATTTATATCCAACTACAGACTAAAATGACCAGAGAGATTAGAAACAAAAGTAATGAAGTTTCTCTAGGGAGCTGGGCAAGGAGTAGTAGTTCTGTCGGATTAACGATAGATTATATAAAGGTTGTTTGTGTAACAGATATTTTCAATATACTTGTTCCAATATATTTATATTTTTCCCAAAACGGTTTGAACGACAATATATTTACAAACAGATCGAATTGAGAAATTTGTCGATGTTCATCAAAAAAATGTTTACAAAACCACCCATACTAGCTCACGTGAAAATCTATAGTTTAAGAAGATCAATGAATTTATTGCCTATTGAGGACGGATAGTGACTGGTGTAGATAGCCGTTCTGATAGCAAAATGAGATTTTCATCTCCAGTTGGGGCTATTAAGGCGAATTTGTCAAAATAGGTAAATATTATGATTCCATAGGAGTAATGCAAAGGGAAGGTTCCTGAACAAGCCCATTATAAGAATAATGGTCTCAATAGCTGATGTGAAACAACATGGACATTGGAAGACCTTAGATGTATAGAAGAAAAACAGACTAATTCTGTGAAATAGAAGGTTAGTGGAGGAAGACAGGATGTAGACGACTGCAGCGGGCTACTATTGCAATCTCCAACCTGCCATTTGGGAACGACCCATTTTGGAAAAGAAACAGCGAGTTTCAGTGAGTCCTGAAGCAGGGACTAGCTTTTAGTAAATGCAATCGCTTGTAAGCGGGTGTCAGGATATAGTAATGATCGACGTTTTCAGTGGTTATCTAAAAGGGCTTGTTTTCGGGATTTAGAAAAACATTGATCTGGAAATCAAAGCAAATACACATAAGCGACATTCAATGGCTTCAGTAAACAATCGATTTCGAAGGAATATTTGTATTATCCCACGACCGATGACTTTCTACACTTTGGGTGTGACTGACGGAATCAACTGTCATCGCCATGGCGATAAATGACCATTCCGCGCTGACGCTTTACCGTCCAACCGCCATGTGTTTACACCGTTAAAACTACATCCAACTAAAAAATATTAATGTTCGCATATTTTGCTTCACCCAGCTCTCTGGGCATTCTTCGTACAACCCTAACAACTGTCATTGTAGGCAACTTTACGGCGTAGTTGGTTCTTACTTCTGATGGTTGTTTTGATTTACTACATCTCTATTCAGAAAGCTCCACATATTCCTGATCGGGAAGTCCTATTGGACTAGTCTGCCATTGCAAAAATAATAATAGAGTCTTCTTTTACAGCGGACTAACGTAACTTCACTCGTATAAAACAGTCGAATTTATTTGTTGCGACATGAACGACATTTATTGGATTTCGTGTCGTGTGGATGCCAATGTCGCATTATGGAAAACGTATGAGGCCTGAAGACTTGTGTTACTTGTTTATTTCAAGTTGAGAAGTAACATAGTTCAGGTCAGTAGTTGTACGCAATCACACGTAGCTGTGTCAAGATGAGTTCCTCTGAAGATGATATTGTGCTATCCAAGAGAAAGAAGCCGATTACCACGCGTGATCTGGACTCCGAAGAAGATGTACCGCTTGCTAAAATAGAGGGCTCTAGCAGCAAAGTAGGCGCTTCATCGAAGGGCAATGGACAGACGAAAAGAAAAAGCAATGGAGCACAAGGAAGAGAGAAAAAAGTCAAGAAAATCAAAACCGAGACGACCAATGGGAAGAAAGAAAAGGCTTCTCTCAATGGTAAATCCAAAACTAAGAGCACGGACGCGAAGGTGAAGAAAGAGACAACGCCTGTGACTAAATCCAATGGAGTGAGTAAGTCTCCGGAAAAAAGTACGAAAGAGGAGGAGGAGGAAGAAGAAAGATATAAGTGGTGGGAAGCAGAGGACATGGATGGTGAGCAAAAATGGGAAACCTTGGAGCATAACGGTGTCATTTTTCCACCAGAGTATGAGCCATTACCATCGCATGTCAAGCTATACTACGATGGCAAACCAGTAGATTTGCCAAAAGAAGCAGAGGAAGTAGCAGGTTTTTTCGGCGCGATGGTAGAGACTGACCACGCTAAGAATCCGGTTTTCCAAAAGAATTTCTTCGAAGATTTTTTGACAGTGTTGAAGGAGTCCGGAGGATGCAATGTTGATATAAAGGAATTCGGTAAAATGGATTTCTCCAAAATGCATGCTTATTTTGAAGAAGAGAAGGAGAAGAAAAAATCTCTCTCTCGTGACGAAAAGAAAGCACTAAAAGCAGAGAAAGAAAAATTTGAGGAACCTTATAAAACGTGTTTATTGAACGGAAGAAAAGAACAGGTTGGTAACTTTCGAGTCGAGCCCCCTGGTCTTTTCAGAGGAAGAGGTGCCCATCCAAAGACAGGTAAGTATAAAAGAAGAGTTTACCCTGAGGACATTACTTTGAACCTCGGTGAGGGAGTTAAAATTCCTGATCCTCCTCCAGGCCATAAGTGGGGTGAGATAAGACATGATAACACTGTTACATGGCTTGCGATGTGGAAGGAGAACATTGCAGATTCATTTAAATATGTTAGATTCGCCGCTAATTCCTCAATCAAAGGTGTTTCGGATTTCAAAAAGTTCGAAACCGCTAGGAAGCTTAAATTCCACATTGATCCCATAAGAAAAGACTACACAAAGATGTTAAAAGACGAATTGATGCAAAACCGTCAAATGGCAACTGCTACTTATCTTATTGATATCTTTGCTTTAAGAGCAGGAGGTGAAAAGGGTGATGATGAGGCTGATACAGTCGGATGTTGTTCATTGAGATATGAACATATAACGTTGAAGCCCCCGAATAAGGTGATATTCGATTTCTTGGGTAAAGATTCAATTAGATTCTATCAGGAAGTTGAGGTCGATAAGCAAGTTTTCAAAAATTTGAGAATATTTAAGAAGCCTCCAAAACAGCCAGGTGATAATTTATTTGACAGAATATCACCACCGGTGCTTAACAAACATTTACAAAACTATATGAAGGGTTTGACAGCTAAAGTCTTTCGTACTTATAACGCGTCCAAGACTATGCAAGATCAATTAGATCTCATTAAGAATGAAGGAACTGTCGCTGAGAAGGTCGTCAAGTTCAATGCTGCTAATAGAACTGTGGCCATATTATGTAACCATCAGCGTACCGTTAGTAAAACCCATGGTAACAGTATCCAGAAGATAAACGATAAACTTAAAGAGTTGATATGGCAAAAAATAAGATTGAAAAAGATAATCTTACAGCTCGAGCCGAAATTACTTAGGCAGCAGCCCAAGTACTTTGAGGAATTGGATGATCTCACAAAAGAAGATGAAGCTCACATCCACGAAGCCATTATAAATAGACAAAAGGAGCTGGCATTCAAAAAGCTCCAAAGAGATAACGAAAAATTGAAGCTAGAGAACAAGCCTTTACTTACAGAAGACTCCATTAAAGACAAACTCGAGAAAATCGAGGAACTCAAGGAGGAGTACGAGCAGGAATTAAAAACGGGTGTGCCTGTCTTCAAGAAGTCTACCCCGGTAGACAAATTGAGGCAGCAGATTGAAACTATAGAGAATAGGATTATCAATGTTAGCTTCCAATTGAAAGACAAAGAAGATAATTCCGAAGTCTCTTTGGGTACCTCCAAATTAAACTATATTGACCCCCGTTTAACTGTCGTGTTCTCTAAGAAATTCGATGTCCCTATCGAGAAGTTATTCACTAAAACCTTACGTGATAAGTTCAAGTGGGCCATTGAATCTGCCGATGAGAACTGGAGGTTTTAAATTCATTTTTTCTTTCAACGTAGTAAGCCAAAAAAAAAGCCTCTTGTTATATTTTGTATATTACTTATATGGTACTTGATTGAATGCCTAAATGAATAATGAAGTACTTGTTGAAATGCTTTATCTATGTACACGATTCAAGGGTTCTTGACTACACGCTATTCATGAAACGCGTGGAAGCAATATGCGATCTGTTCCAGATTGTTACGCGCTTTTTTTCACGTTTCCTGCTTATATTGCGATTATTACATACGATAAGCTCATGTGGAATACCTAAAGGGAACAGTAATGAAATTGATCTGGCATTGAAAGCCGGCACCACTTACACCTCCCGTATATAAACAAGCTATAAAATCTGAGATAATTTTTTAACATGTAGTGTTGATCATGATTGTAAAGCACAAAATATGGCAACTAGTGGTTGCGATTCTCATGTTCGGGGAAATCGAGGCCATCGCAATCGGGCCGGTGAATAAGGCCTTCAATGACTCTGTTATAGGAAATAAGAGGACTCGTCAGCTCCACAGAAATCAAGTTGTTATAGAGGATTCGAGAGCCGATGGTCTAGCGGATTCTCCTGTGAATATCCTGGTTGCGAAACGAGCGGATCATACGTCGGCCTCTAAGCTGACCAAGCTGAGCGATGAGGATGCGGACACCGCTATGCCAACCATCCTGGATAACGCGGCTTCGTATACATATGATGTCCAGGTACCTAACGCAACCGGCATTCTGATCGAGGATCCCTACTTATACCGCTCAAGATTTCCTATGAATTTTGTTTTCATGGTGATTGCAGGAATCATTTTGCTCATGCTTCTTTGCACATTTTCCTTCTACATTGTGACGTCGCTAATGTCAAGGCAGGTTGCAGGGCATGATAAATACACGTTCTCTCTGGATTTCAATGGAAGTTTCATTGGGTCCGAATGGTCACAGACGGAACTATCTAGTTCCAATGCATCACTTTTTCGCAGAAACTCCGTTGGTTCCATTAACAGTGCACCCATATTGATGAACAGAGGCTCTGTGTTCTTTTCAAATCCATCCGCATCGAATCTCTTCGAAACGAGTGAGGAACCACGTCGATATAAAGACAGAGTAGTTGGGAACCGTGCATCAATGTTCGTCAGTCCAGTAATGGAGCTCATGGCAAATGCTAATGTCAATTCCACTGATCATATTTTACCTCTACACAATGACACATACATGAACGAGAGAACACCATCATTGTATTATAATTTCTTCAACTTTGAGGGCTCTCAAGAGTCCACATCAGAGTTCGAAGGGAGAGCATCTTTGGAGAAGTTGGTCACAGGTGATTGTAATTCGCTGAAAACCCACAGGAGGACTCCAAGTCAATATCTTGACGACTTAATTAATAGAGATAGCATAGATCTGGTACACTCGTAACTATAGAATCATAATACATACCACACTATGCTCGACAGAGAAACAAAGCAGAAGCTCCGTTGCAGCTCGCTGTCTTATCTTCCCCCACATATTTTCCCCATAAAAATGACACAAAAACGAAGGGCCCCTTGACCCGGTTGGTGAATTATCACGGAAATACCATACTAACCATCTTCTTTTCCTGACCAAAGTTATATTTGTATTACTCACACACTCAATAGAACACCTCAATTATACTCGATGATGTACAGATCAGTTGGAAATGCTTTGAACAGCGGCTTGGTGCGCAGAAGCGGCACAATTAGAACATTCATGACTACACACATGGTTAGAGCAAAAAACGATAGTTCTCACATTGACTCTTTTAAATTGCCATCCCAGACATCGATCAACGAGTGGGAATTCAAATACGACTTCATTCCCAAAGTGGGTGACCCTAAGGTGCCCCCTGTGACGCCGGAGGCGGTAAAACAGGATATTGCTCACGAGAAGAAAGCAAGCGTCGAAAAAGAGCTTTTCAACCAGGAGTTGACCTCATCTGTCAAAGTGGAAGCTAACTCGGCAAGTGTGGTTCATGGAGGAGAATTTGTGAAGGATGAGCCGGAGTATTTACAAGACAGAGGTTCTGACCCCGTTGACGTCTCCCACAACAATGCTTCCAACTCCAACAAGCCCAAAAAGCCAGCCGATAGAGAAAAGTACATACAGTCATCAATTAACCCCAACATCAACCAGAGCGACGTCGTCAGCTTGGGTGAGAATGCCGTTGAGCACAAAGTATCCGATGTTGACAGACCCCTGGTAGTGGATGACCTTGAGCACGATAAGCTTCAATCCGAAGGTCAACCTAAGGAGGATGCTACAAAAAGTTCGGGACTTAACCCCGGGATTCTTCTCGTGCTAGCAGGCGGTGCTGGAGGCGCTGGTTATTACCTCTACTCGAAGGACAAGCTGACCAAATCGAATTGAATCCTTCTGAGCTCTACATTTCGTCGTTATTCATCATATGAATCTTTATTTACAAGAACATATATATTCAAAATAATAAATATTCGAGACTAGAAACATCTCTTGTTTTATATGGTGATGGAGAGCCTCGGGCTTCGATCTGCTCCTTTTTAATAGTGTCTGGAAGCCTCCTGGCATGCCTTCAATTGTTGCAAGTAGTACTCGCACGTTTGCATGTTGCCATTGTTGTCCGACAAACATCTGGTGAAGTTGCTAGCATCAGCATCGCAGGTTCTCACCTGCTCTTGGTATGCCTGCTGCTGTTGAGCAGGAACAATATTTTGTTCCTGTTGAGCAGGTGCTTGCGAGGATCCGAATAAAGACGTGATCCCTGCTCCTAAAGTGTGTCCAATGGTGGATCCAACCGCCACTCCGGCTGCTGTAGATGCCATCTGTCCAAACAACCCGGGTCCCTGCTGGGTTTGCGTGGGATGTGATTGGGCGGTTGGGTGAGCAGATGGATAATGTGGAGCTGCAGCAGCTGTGGATGCTGATCTCGTGTTACTCCTGGGAGCTGGTGCTGATCTTCTTTGTCTAGGCATGTTGTGACTTTAGCTTTTGAATATGGCTACTGGGTGAAAAACTACTAATGAGAAGCTTTTATAGATGGCCTTAGTGGCGAACAATTTCTCGATACCCTTATATCCGAGCCCTCGGATATTGTCTTTTCTATGGTTTTCTGTGACATTCGAGGTCATCATTTTCAAGGCTCGATTTTCGGTCGCCCATGTTTTCTGTGACTCTCAAAGCGGTTTTTTGTGTTCCTGTATATGGTTGGCTTCATATTGCTCCTGTATATAGGTATTATGTTGACTTCCTGTGTATAGATTGATTGCGTAGACGAGAGCATGTCAAGGGCTGAGAAACTCTGTACCTGAGAGTTTTGAAGCTGGGTATTCGAAAGCTGGGTGCTCAAAAGCTAGGAGCGCAGATGGAAGCAGAAAATGTATCACTATTGAACGACGATCTGCTGGTCTGGGAACGGTCCTACTCCGCGGGTGACTTTGATGTGGTGTTGGTGAGCTGTGCGACATACTAGAGAACCTCAGATGCGCGCTGTGTGGGCGAATGAAATGTTTGTCTACAGCCTTTTCATTGGGGTGTTTAGGGGCTAATGAAAGGGCTTTCGGAACTGACATTGTCGCCAGCAGCATCTAGAGGATGGTGGTGTTCATCTAGTGTGTGTTTAGTGCCCCAAAGAAGCACAAGAGCAGCCTGGGGAGCCCGTTTGTTGTCGGTTTTTTTGCAATCAATAAATGCTTTCGCACGTGTTCATGACCAAGGAAAATCATCGTCGTATCTTAATATAGATCACTTATAGACACTAGAGAGCTAAACGTTGAAAGCTAAATACTTCACGAATCAGTTAGATTTAGTTGGCTGCTGAAGTTCTATCGAGGTGCTTGATATATTTAGTATCGAGAGGAGTCAAATTGGGGTATTTTTAGCATAGATCAAACCACTGGGCTGACTTGCTAGACGGAAAACGGACAGCGAAAAGGAGTGCAAAGTTACAGAGGTGGTGATTACTTGGAGATCAAAACCAGAAGGCAGTTAATAGTTTGAAGAAGACTGGGAGGTCAAGGTTGATAATATGGGTCCCTTCGAGTACAAGTAAGTATAAATCTATTGCAAAAGACATAAAGAATTCTGCGATGGGGATATTAACATTCGATTTTAGGCCCAAGAATAACGCCAGCAGAGTTTCCAACGGTGCTAAGGCAGTTTTTATTGGAGCGACGATTTCTCTAGTGGTTTTCGTTCTTCGCTTGCTTGGCACTCGGTCGCTTTATGCTCCAAAGTTTAACGACAGCACAGAGGTGCAATTTTTCGACTTGAAAAACTACGAAGGATCTTCCGATGGTTGGCGTAGAGATGAGCGAGTACTTTTCTGTGTTCCTTTGAGAGACGCATCATCGCATTTGCCTATGTTTTTCGGGCACATGAAGAACTTGACCTATCCACATAATTTGATTGATCTTGCATTTTTGGTTAGTGACTCTTCCGACGACACTATGGTGCAGTTAAAGGCTAATTTGGAGTCTATACAGAGCGACCCAGATCCATCAAAACGTTTTGGTGAGATTGAAATATTCGAGAAAGACTTTGGTCAAATAATCGGCCAGAGTTTCTCAGATAGACATGGATTCGAGGCTCAAGGACCCAGAAGAAAGTTAATGGCAAGAGCAAGAAACTGGCTTTGGACCGTTGCCATTAAACCGTACCATTCACACGTATATTGGAGAGATGCTGATGTAGAAACCGTGCCACCAACGATCTTGGAAGATTTAATGCACCATGACAAAGACGTGATAGTTCCAAATGTATGGCGTCCTTTGCCAGACTGGCTTGGAAACCAACAGCCTTATGATTTAAATTCATGGCAAGAATCAGATGGTGGCTTGCAATTAGCTGAAGCCCTTGATGAAGATGCATGCATTGTGGAAGGTTACGTGGAATATCAAACTTGGAGGCCTCATTTGGCGTATCTAAGAGATCCTTATGGTGACCCAGAAGTTGAAATGGAGCTTGATGGAATAGGTGGTGTCTCCATCTTGACCAAGGCAAGGGTCTTCAAAAGTGGATCGCATTTCCCTGCCTTTTCGTTTGAGAAGCATGCAGAGACCGAAGCATTTGGTAAGTTGAGTAAGAGAATGGGGTTTTCTGTTGTTGGATTACCTCACTATGTCATATGGCATATTTATGAGCCTTCTTCAGATGACTTGAAGCATATGGAGTGGATGGCTCTTGAAGAAAGCAGGCAGAAAGAGGAGGCCAAGATTAAGAAGGTCTACGACAAAGTGTGGAACAAGGCGTTTGATGATGTTCAAGACAATTGGGTAAAGGAAAGAAATAAGTTCATGAAGAATACTGATATGTCTCATTTGAGAAAGATTAATGTAGATTGGTCTGGTATGGACGAATGGAAAATAGATGACAGTAAGGATGATAAACGTTTAGCTGAATTCAATCCATAAAGCAGATAATTCATGAAATAATACAATATTGAACATATAAAACGCCATTAAAGGTTTTTTTCACTTATAGACTGTTTATATTCCATATGCTTGGCAATGTGTAAATTAGTAAGATACGATACTTGTCGAATAGTTACCCAATAATAATGTTTTGTATTTGTTTACTCTAATGCATCTGAGTTTGTATGGTGTTCTCTGTACATGTAGAACTGCAAGAATATGAAGCTGTCTTCCGCTATTGTTCCTAAAGAACCCAATAGCCAACTCAAATTCAAGATGATGTATTTTTGATCACTTCTGTAGAACAAAATTTGACCAGCATAGCTTAGGTTTCCCAATGTGGATAATAAGAAGAATAATAAACTCAATCCGTGAACAGACTTTCTTTTGTGATTTTGAATGATCTGAGGAATTCTTGCACCCAAGTACAAAAGGGCCGAAATGTATCCCATTGATTGCGGACCAAGCTTAATAGAGTCAGAGGGCGGTTCTCCATTATCGTCTCCCACTTTAGAACCAGACAAAAGAAATCCCACAAGTCCAGCAGCGACAACAAATAACAACGGCAAGACGTATCTGACCAACAAGCTATGATTTTCAGGTTCCAATGCAATGTCTGTCAATGTTGAAGACCTCCTTCTCTCCAATAGGGGCTGTGATTCGTCGTGTTGGGTTTCAAGCTCAGCTTTCTTGTCTACTTTGTAAATGAATGTGTAGTATACATACGAGAATACCATCATAGAGTCAGCAATACAGAACCATATTGCAAGGAATATCACTTCTGGCAACAACCCAGCCCATAAGGCACCAACCAAGTTGAAAATGTCACCCAAAAACCAAATTATAATGAACCCAATAGCAACTCCATCTGCCGACTTGAGTCTCCATTGCTCAATGAGCTGAGGCAACAAGAGAACAATCCAGCATGCCAATCTTGAATGTTGTTAGTTTTCATGCATCAAATGCCATAATATGCCAAATACTTACGATGTGGACCCCATCACACTTGAAATTTGTAGTCTCAACGACGCTTCTTGATGTGAATTAACCACCATTTTCGAAAATCCTTCGACACCTTGCCAGCTCATGTTTCTAATTAGATGTGTCCTGTTACTTATGTGAACCTATCGGGTCTCTTAAGACTTATTCTTTGAAATAAGTCTAATAAAAAAAGGGACAGTGACCGAAGAAGAAATGAAGTATGTTTTCTGATAACGGGAAAAAGTTCCGCTTCGCAGTCGCATTCTGATCGTTTCAGAAAGCGAAATCGATAAAACATAGGCACCTTATCAAGTCCGTTCCTTGCGTCCAGGTAACAGGAACCGCAAGCCTCTGTCTGCCATGTAAGAGTTAGGGCTGGGGTTCTGCTCGGTGAATAAAAGTGGATATGAATGGTTTTCTGTATTATCTTGGCTGAATTTAGACCCTGTGGGCAAGCCCTAAGAGCTTTTCATCGAGCAATGCGCTCAATGAGCTGTTTCAATAGCAATTTGAAGCAGAAATACCAGCATAAAGAATATGGGTTGGTACGATGGTGCAGTGAAGTTATAAGTTTATTAAAGAAAAAAATAAAGGCTTGGTATTGCTGTTATTGAACTCTTTATAGGTGCAAAAAATATAAATTTTGGTGAAATATGAAAAAAATGAATTAAACCGTTTGAATGTTTTGTTTGATCTCCACACAAGACACAGTATTCTATAAATACATAGTATATATACAAGCCCAACAGTATGTTCGAAGCATGGAATACCATGATCAGCTATAATCAAGAAAGTGCTTCTCAATATAGAGGCATTGGTCGTGATCGTATTCCCGAAGTCATGAGGTGCACATGTGGACCGGTGTTCGAACAGAAGTATGGCCCTCAGTACATGTATACCCACTAGAGCCTGTAAGACACTCTCTACATCTGATATACTCCCAGAAACCTCATATCTCACGACGTTAATTGCAACCATTTTATTTTCCTTCAGTAATTCTCAGCACGGAAAACATCTGAGAATACAAAGGTAACTATGAAAAATTTTAGGCTTTAGAAGAAGATTTTCAGACTTCATTAAGTTTCTGTACTAAAGTAGAACTAAACATATCGAAATGGTAAGTCCTTAATCGGTAGCATGGAGCTCATCCTCCCAAGTATCACCTCGTTATCAATAAGATAGAAAGTTGTGCTCAGGGAGTGGTGCCATTTTAATCTTAACTTTTATATATAGTTCTATTGAACTAAATAAAGTACAGACAGCTTTATCAGAGCGATGCGTTCGGCCTTTCGACCGAATCCAGAGCTCGATAGCTGAATGTGCATCACTTCTTGATGCACAGGCTGAGTATCTTACGATACTGTAGGGTAAAGATATGGAAAGGAGAGTTCGTTGACAGAGAGAACGCCTTCAACTAACTTTACTCAATGACACAGCCTGCCAAGAAAGTTGCTCCAGCACCATTCGCTACTCAGACTAAGTCTAAGTCAGCACCAAAGAACCCTTTACTCGAATCTAGCCCAAAAAATTTTGGAATTGGACAAGATATTCAGCCAAAGAGAAACTTATCAAGGTTTGTTAAGTGGCCAGAATATGTCAGATTGCAGAGACAAAAGAAGATCTTGTCCTTGAGATTGAAGGTCCCACCTGCAATCTCCCAATTTCAACACACTTTGGACAAGAACACTGCAGCTCAGGTCTTCAAGTTGTTCAACAAGTACAGACCTGAGACCACTGCCGAGAAAAAGGAGAGATTGATCAAAGAGGCCGCTGCTGTTGCCGACGGCAAGAACGCGAAGGACGTGTCACCAAAGCCTTTGAACATCAAGTATGGTTTGAACCACGTTGTCGCTTTGGTTGAGAACAAGAAAGCCAAGTTGGTTTTAATTGCTCACGATGTAGACCCAATTGAGTTGGTTGTATTCTTACCAGCATTGTGCAGAAAGATGGGTGTTCCTTACGCCATCATCAAGGGAAAGGCTAGACTTGGTGCTCTTGTGCACCAAAAGACCTCTGCCGTGGCTGCCTTGACAGACGTCAGACCAGAAGACGAAGCTGACTTGGCCAAGTTAGTTTCTACAATCAACAGCAACTTCATCGAGAAGTATGAGGAGAACAGAAAACACTGGGGTGGTGGTATCTTGGGTTCCAAGGCCACTGACAAGCAGATCAAGAAAGCTAAGAAATCCGATGTCCCTACCATTTCTGCCTAATTTCCTTCTCACTTGTATAATAAATAGCCAAAATATAAAGTTCATTTACGTTATTTCTGAACAACACATTTACTATTGTACTACACCGCTAGACGCCCTGGACAGAAGTGTAGAGGTACCACTAGCTATGCCAGTACCAAACTAGTAACGTAACCTCTGCCAAACAACTACACCTTTATAACCGTAGTGATATTGCACCCATTTTCAAGGGTTAAAACCCTTGAATTACATAATCCACAAAATTAGTTTTGTGACACGAAAATTTTTCGATGCACACCCTACTCTCTGTCTCGCTTGGACCGATTCTATGCTCAAATTTAATCCTTCATTCTCTGAAGTTTAGTATATCGTCAATAGTACTATAAACAATACTAATTAGGGTATGTTTGATCGTGAAGAATAGAGGGTGAAAGAAAGGAGTGATAGAGTGGGTTGCTGATTAAGTTGTGTGGGATTATATTGATGAAAAAGTGGACGAGGAACAGAGGAAATGATGATAGATAAATTGAAAAAGTGGAAAGAGGATCAAAGATGTAGGAAATGAAAGAAGGAAGACCAAAGAAACACATGGTGATTCTAGGGTTCTTTCTTTGCTTACTAGGGATGCATTTGAGATGGAGAAATTAGAGTGAATAATTTCAGGAAAAGTCCAGATTTCAACGACACAACGTGGCGAGAAACGTATAGAGACCACATGTGGAGTTGATTGGAAAGGAACTGTGCCTGTCCAGTAGAAAATTCAAGATGAAGACTGAGTGGTGATCAAATTTGAAACAAGCAGATCTTTATATGTTGAAGACCCGACTCTACACCTTTATCTTGAACCAATACAATTGGATAAATACTAACAAAATATAGAAAAATGGCTAAATCTAAGAACCATACCGCCCATAACCAAACCAAGAAGGCTCACAAGAACGGTATCAAGAAGCCAAAGACTCACAAGTACCCTTCTTTGAGAGGTGTTGACTCTAAGTTCAGAAGAAACCACAGATACGCTTTGCACGGTACTGCTAAGGCTTTGGCTAAGGCTCGTGCTGAGAAGTCTGCTTAAATTATTGGTGTTGATAAAACATATCATGTCAAATCTGTATAATGTCAATAGTTTTATGTCTGCTCTCCGAGTTTGATGGTTTATAAGTTAAATAAACCTGTTTAATCACTAAATATATCGCAAGATGTATATCAACACACGTTGTAGATAAATACTGCTGCTGCTTAATGTAGTTGTTCATTTGGACTTTAAACTGAGCTAAATGTTTTGCTTGCTAGGAATTTTGCTTTTGAACATGGGGGAGGGGGCAGAATTGTTTTCAACAAGAAACAAGAATTGGTCATCATCTCACTGTAGTGAGAAACGTTTCGTTATAAACATATGGACGGATTGATGGATATAACAATGTTGCAGTCAACTTGTTAAGAGATGTAAGCATGTTGATCTGAATGAATTAGAGATTAATAAACCTGACAAACACGAGAGTGACTTGAAAGGGAAATATAGAATAGAGGACCATAGCATCCATATATCAGCGCCTATTTTGTGGATATGTCAATGATTCATTCTGCGTAGACTATCTATATTCAAATTAACCAACCAAGGTAGCTACGGTGAACTCTACGGAAAGTTTCAAAATCCCATCACTGTTTTGGAGGTAAATAGGGTCTGAAAATGGAATTGGCAGTACTTCGAGTAGGCATGTTGCACTTGGTATCTTGACATAAACCGTTCATTACTGAGAGTCGATTATTTCATCAATTTATTGCGATGTGAATTATACTATAAAAGTTGCAATATTTAAGCGAAAATTAGGATCTAAGTACGTTAGATATTCACTATCATCCACCAACACAAGGTCATGTTTTCTTTCTTAGTGCTCAAGAAACTCATCCACAAGCAATGTGTCTAGAATCAATGCAAAGCGATTTTGATTGCAAAATGTTCATGCTTCCAAATTCGGAAATAGTGATAGTTGCAAAATCCACAAATACAAGAACCACAAGTACATAAACATATCCACTTGACATCAACTCTTACAAACAATAGGACTAATCTCTTTCTCTCCTTAACACTAACTAACAGTTATCTTCAGGATCCAATGACTTCAAGAGTTTACTTCAAAAATTTGAACTATTACACCACTGAGGGTGAATTAACTGAATTCCTTCAGGACTACTATCCGTACGTAATTTAGATTTAAGAAAAGCTAAAGCTTTGATTTCAGGCTTACTAACAAAGCAAGTGTTAATGTGCTTATACCAAGCTACACTATCAGGTTCAGTAGGTCAGATAAGCATAAACCTTTAGGAATTGCTTACGCTGAATTCGAGTCGCAAGAAACGGCTGACAAAGTTGTCAGTGAGATCAACGGAAAACCCTTCAAGGGAAGACAACTCCTGGTAAAGTACCACGTTCCATTTTCTCCCAAGCCCAGAAAGGTTTCCTCGAACTCTCAAAATAATCTCTTCAGAGATAGTTCTGCTTTGGCAAAGACTGGAACCCCAGAGGTCTCAACACAGGAGGAGGATCCACAAATCCAAAACCAAGAAACCCTGGAGGAGTTACCCAACGACGAGAAGAGCCAAGAGCCAGAACAAGAACAAAATGTCGGTCTTGAAGCACTGCAGTTGAACGTTCTCGATGATATCAAAGAGGAGCCAGCTGTTTCTGATGAGTTTATCTTCCTCAACAATATCTCGTACAAGGTTACTGATGAGGACCTCAGAGAGTATTTCAAGGATTACCATCCAACAGATATCTATATCTACAAGAGAGCACCAAGAGGAAAGAGAGACTCGATTTCTTTCAAGCGTAGAAGATATGTGAGCGCCTTGGTACGTTTAGATACAGAATCTGAATTACCTGATGTTTTTGAGGCCCTTAAATCCAAAAAGCTCAAGGGCAAACGTGTATTACTCAGGGCCGCTTACTTGGACAAAGTTGAAGAAGTTGTTAAGGCAGCAAAAGAGAAAGAATTACTGGAATCTTCTGCGGAGCCTCAGGCCGAAGGTTACAATGAGCCAGAAACCGTCGAGCACCCTAACGAAGAAGTTGCCGAAGAGAAGCAAGAGGAAGTTGTTTCACAAGCTGAAATCTTGAACTCAGAAGATTCTGCAAGCAGAAAAGCGGTCTATGATTCCGAAGAGCAAGAAATCAAGGAATTGAGCGTAGTTAGAGGAGCTAGATTAAACCACCAGGAATCCGAATTGGCACCCGACACTGAAACAATTGAGGCACCAGAAGACAATGAATTCGATGCCCCAACTGAAGATTTTGGTTACCAGGGTGCCCAGGAGGATGCTACATCTCAAGAGACTAGACCCATTGACGGAACCATCGTCGATAGCTACAGAGAGAATAATAACCAATAAGCTAAACAGTAGACATATGAGGCCATATAATTGACGAATTATAACATTTTCAGCTCGTTTATTGTATTTAAGCTACCATATGGAACCCACAGAAACTATTTTATATTTAATCATCATTATTATTTTATACAAATTTAGTTGACTATTAAATAATTTTGTTTAGTCTTGAGTCTTTTGAGTACCACGTAACAAACCAGTTCTTCTTGCAGCAATCAAACCTGCCTTTTGACCTGAAACGGCACCTCTAGAGATAGTAGAAGCTTTACCAATATGTTGATGGTTACCACCACCATGAGGGTGATCGACTGGGTTCATAGCAACACCTCTGGTCTTTGGCCACGAGTTTCTCTTGACCTTGTATTTGTGGAATGCTCTACCAGCCTTCAACAATGGCTTATCGATTCTTCCACCACCTGCAACGACACCAATGACACCTCTTGCACTGGAAGGAAGGATCTTCTTAGCACCAGATGGCAACTTGACTCTGGTCTTACCTTCGTCGAGGTTGTGTCCGATGATGATAACGTAGTTACCGGAGGTTCTACCCAATGCACCTCTGTCACCAACCTTCTCTTCGACGTTGGAAACAATGGTACCTTCAGGACAAGAGCCCAATGGCAAGATGTTACCGATGTTCAAAGATGCCTTCTTACCAGCGTAAATGAATTGACCGGTGTATACACCTTCGTTAGCAATGAAAGTCTCCTCTCTCAACTTGTACTTGTAAGGATCACGGAATGAAACCCTAGCTAATGGAGCACCTCTTCCTGGATCGTGGATGATTTGCTTGACAACACCACGAACATATCCATGACGTTCAGCATAGTCCAAGGTTCTCAACTTGGCTGCACCCTTTCTCAAATTGGTGTGAGAAGTGAAGATGGAGCCAGCACCCTTTCTTTGGTTACGAATAACTCTACCTAAAGTATTTGTTAGTACTTGTTTAATGAAATAACACAAGGTTTGATATTGAAATTTGTTCTTGTTTCTTGCGCTCCCGGACTGAAGGCAGGAGAGTCTAACACATAATTTACCACATGTAACCGCACACTCTCCCACCAATGACAAAGGCAGTAAAGTCATCTCTGTCTAACTTTGTTTCCATGAATAAGTTGAAGACAACTATTCCACAGAGCTCAACGTCCCACCAAGCTTCTACGGTCGACAGTTTCCAAGCCTCCACTTCCAGACTTCTTTGCAACAGGCCTGACATCATTATCACTTCTACCCGGTGGCACCTACTCCAGCATCAAGGCACAGTTCCTTGTCTGTTGTCTTTGAAAATCTTTTCTTTCTGCCATCTTTGTCTACTCAGCATTGTCGGCGGAACTTCCTCACTTCCAAAACTGCTGATTTCAAACGTCTCATTTCCCCTTGAACCTAACAGAACAATCAAATCAAACCTCTGATTCCTTTCACCTCATCTGAACATACCCATTTCTACTGTTTACAATATAAAAAGTTTCGAAATGAACCTTCTAATAGTTTTCAGCTCTTTTTTTCAAGTCCTCACTATACCAGACTAGATGGAATCAAAATTTTTCACCAATTTTGGCGACACAAAACCAAGTTACACAAAACACCAAAGACTCGCCTAATACGGAATTTGCGGCTCCACATATAGATTGTATGTGCACACCACCCTCAGTACTGAGGACTGCCATATGCTGAGGGAGTTATCGGTGGAGGGAGCGAGAATTAGTAGAGTGGAGGGCTACAACCCGCATAAACTACAAAATGCATACGTCTCAATATGGTATGCAGGTACATAGATATACTTTTGCAGGATGCAAAGGGTGTGGCTGGTGAAAACTAGTGTTGCAAATAGTGCATTGGAGGTGCTGTTACTTGCGGCATTATTGAAGGAGTTAGCAGTTCGGTGTCGGCATATGCTGCGAGCTCTACATATTTGTGTCTGAATTCTTTGCGTGACAGAACTCTAATGGTGTCGATACAATGGTCTCAGATTAGTACGGGATCTGTTAACCAAAGCTGCGAACTACAATGAGATTCGAAGTAACTGTCATATTTAGGAATTTTATATAGATAAACGTAAATCAAGCATTCCCAGTTTTATGCAATGAATGTACCGGGCATGTGGTTACTCGCCTCACGACGATTCAAATTAGTTGCATTCTGGTTGTGTGAGATCGGGTTGGATATGTTGGCGTTATTTGCATCAGCGCTGTGAGATGCTGTATTGGCGGATATTGAGCCGGGTGCAAAAGACAAACCTGGGATTTTGTTAGCATTGGAATCCGACACTTCCCCTGTTTTAACGTCTAGATAGAGCTTGCTTCCTCCACGAGGAACCTTTTGAGGATTCTTTTCGACATATTGTCTTCTTTCTGCGAGGACTGCCAGGATGTCTTCCAGGGATGAGGCGTTTATTGCATCAATTTCGATTGAATTCTTTTGCCTCAGCTGAATGATCTTGGGGTCTAATGTTCCCAAACCGTGGGAGCTCGTGGCACCTTCATTAGAGACAGTTTGCGGAGTAGTATTCAATGAGTCCACTTCTGTTGGACTTAATTCTCTTGGGGATCTGGCGCCAGCAGTATTGCTGCTCTTTTCGAAATTCAATGGAGTACGAGGGTAAACGAGAGGAAGTCTTTCATTCTTCTCATTCGTTATTATTCCAGACTTACTATCCACTTTGATTTCCTTTGTTTCAGATAAAAGAGATGGATACTTTCTTAATTGGTCAACAATTTTATTAGCCAACACGTTCGCCTCTTCCTCGTCCTTGATATGTCTTATGGCAACCTGGATTTTGCTTCCTTCGCTTGCCTTAGATGATTCATGATTTCTTGACCTCTGAGGAGTATTCTTCTTACTCTCAGGATTAATGTCACCGATTGGTTCAACATCTTTATGGTTCTTTGAATCAGTTTCATGGTAGACTTTATTGAGGTTAGTGTCAATCACCAATTTCCCACCGGTTATCTCTACTCCCTTGTGGTTTAGCTGCCTCGATGTCTCCTGAGCAACCTTAGAGGCCAATTCTTTGTCCTTAATTCCGATTACCTCCACTATGACGTCGGATGAGTTTGCTTCATTGTCACCTTTCTCAAAGTGCAGTGAAGTAATATCTTTAGTTGCATCTATTTGTCCAGCTTCATGTGTGCCTTTCTCTAATCCTGCGTTGTAGAAAGTATCGTGATCTTCACGACTCAATTCCTTAGGAGTCTTAGAATCCGTGGAAGCCGGTGCATTCTTATTTCTCAAATGAGCGTATGCGGGCGAGTAGCGCTTATCGTGTGCAACAGCAGCAGCAAAGAAAGACTTTTTGTCTTTGAAAGACTTGTTGTCCTCATGTCCCGTTTCAGATGTTCCTGAGTTATGTTGAGCATCTTTCTCAGTCAGTCTCTGTGTTCTTTCATCACCATTCTTGCTGTTATCATGATTCCCTGCAACTGTTTCTGGATGCCCCAAATTATCATCTCGATTTGGCGAAGACAATTTATTCTGGTCCACAGATTTGGACGAGTCTGAATAAACTGAGGAAGACTTGGATGTCGTAGGAGGGACTTTGTGGGAAAAGTTGTTTCCTGTTTGGCTCACTTGGCTTTCACTTCCCTGCAAGTTCTTTTTTTTTAGCGAGTTACTGTTAGGATCAAGACTGGAGCTTAGAACTGAGTTACCACCATGCGACAGGTTTTTCAACTCGGGATGAGTAGACTCAGCTGCATCCAAAAGACTCTTGTTGCCTTTCTTGTTATGCTTTTTATTATGGCCAATAGCAAGTGCTTCTAAATCTTTCAGCTGGCTCTTGCCATGTCCTTGATCATCAGAAGATTTCTCCTTTGTAGATTGTTGTAAGCCGGGAACCGGTTGAACACCATCACCTTGCTCTTCACTCTTCTCACCCAACACAGTGGCGGTAGTCTTATGAGCTGGTGCCTTGGAAACATCATCATACTTAGTTTCTGCTTCTTGAATTAATGACTTATCAGGTGTCGAACTAGAATTGCCTTTCATTCCTACGTAACCCGCTGCAGCGCCCAATGTGGCACCAATACCACCTAGTACTCCTCCACTAATCTCTGAGGATTTATCATTTGAGCTTTCAGAATTTCCAGTCAAGGTTGTTCCAGCCGATTTACGCGATGTCAGTTGATCTGTCATGCCCCAGTTATTTTCAGAATTCGATGTGCTTGATTGCAAATTTGATTTACCCTTTGATTTTTCAGCCATTGTTGTCAAGTCTGTAGCTTTTGTAGGTGTACCAACAATACCATCTGATCCATTAGGCCTTTCCAGAGTTCCAGAGGTATTTTCACCAGCTCTAAGAGATCGATTAATTTTGTCACTCTTAGTCGAGTGGCTCTCTTCAATCTCTGAATCAGGATTAAAATGGCCCGGTTTGGACAATCCTGACCTCTCTGATTCATCGTCATCATTACTTGAGGCGAAGCCTAACGCTCCTGATGCCATTGCGGTTGCTGCACCAATTACACTGCCAATAACTCCTGCATTTTCGCCATTCGTTTCTGAACCAGCATTGTTGTTACTTTGATTCTTATTTTTGGTATTAGAATAAGTATCTGAAGCTGGAGAAACAGCAGATGGTTGCTTATCCTCTAAACCTTTCTCAAACCCAGCGTCATATGAACCTTTCTTTATTCCGTGGGAATAGGCTTCATCTAACACAGATGAATTGGCCATTTTTGAATCGTCTTCAGATGACTTGGAATGCGAATGTGCAATGGCTCCAACCCCAACCACTCCAGCTCCTGCAACAACCTGAGCAAAATGAGAAATATTTTGCCCAAAAGATGAACCAGAGTTTTCATCTTTGGTTTCTGCACTGTTGTGGCCTTCTTTGTTAAAGGCTGCGATTTCTTTATCAGTGGCTGCAATTTTCTGGTCCAATTTCTTGATCTCTTTTTCATAATCAGATGATTTAGCTGAAGGAGGAACAGATTGCGAGAGGTTTGTCAGCTTCACATCTTTACTGCTCAATTGTTGATTTCCACTACCATAAGCACTTGATGTACTCTTGGAGTTGTCCTTAGCATTTGCATTCGATGCACTATGACCTTCCCCACCATTTAAAGCAGATACTGCTGCTAATGATTCGTATTGTCCATCCTTCGCATTTCCAGATGCTTTATGATGACCCAAGGCACTGCTATCGACATATTTGTCGTCCTTTGATTGTTTACTAACGCTATCAGGTTTATTTTCTCTCTGTTCCTTGAGATCTCTCTCACCTTGTTCTCTACCCTTCGAATAAACCTCTCGCTCAAAGTCCCCACCTGATACTTGTTGGTTTTCACTACTTGAAGATGATCTATTTTGATAGGCACTAGGTACTGTCTTGAGCTTAGGCTGAGGATTCACTTTAGCTCTTGTGGCATCCTCGTGAGTCCCGTTTCCACCATAAGTACCACCCTGAGTATCCTTAGGGTCGTAGAAAAAGCCCCTTCCAGAAGAAATAGCAGCACTATTTCCATAAGAGGGATTCTTGTTCTCAATGTAATTGTCTGTAGGCTGATTAGAGGACTGATTTGAGCCTCTAACAAGCTCGGTTGGTTTCTTCTTGCCTGTGAAGTCACCACTGGGGTCTCCTTGAATAGGTCCTTTTCGAATTTTAGGAGGCTTCGAAACAACATCACCGAATGCAGTGGAAAGCACAACATTCGAATGGGCACCAGCTCTCTCAGGATTCCTGTGGAAGTTTTTTCTACCCTCCTCATATGCCTCCTTCACAATATTTTCTGGATCGACATTACTATCATTATGTTCATGGGCATCTTTTTTCGCACCCAGATATGTGTGATCTTCTTGAGAAGACTTCAGAGCACTACGATCTTTGCTGGATGTTGCAGAACCACCTTCTTCTCCTGTACTAGAGGAGGACCGTGAGTGTGATGCAAACGGTTTCTTGAGTTTTTCAATAAATCCTTGTTTATCGTTCTGCAGTGACATTGTTGAAGCTGCGAATACTTTCAATACTTAACTAGACTGAGTTGTAGGATCGATTTTTGAACTATATAGGGGGAGATCGCTTTAATAAATAGATTATAACTACAATGATTTTAGCAACCTTGATGTGGATGCATTTCCCTTGCACCGATCAAAACTATAATGTAGCAATTTTAACTTCTACACTTAATTTCTACCCCATGATCCACTACTGTTGAGAAAATGAGAAACATGAGCGGGGATGCTAACGTGGCCCACCTACAATATATGTAACATGTAGTACAGCGAATGATGTACTTCTTTTGAAGTGAAGCCAGTATGGATATTCTACTAGCAGCTTCACAATAAGCTGCGAAGATGCAAAATAGACACTCCAGATCGGGGTTGCATACCAATGACGCAAAATTGCTATGAAATTGATGAAGACATATGACAACCTCTACTTGCTATTTTCCATAGGATTGATGAGCAGAATGCTTGGGGGTCATGCACACCTTTAATTAGACATTTACGATGGTCAAGAGAGATGTCATATCACGTTAGTTCAATTTTTCATTAGACGTATTTTATGTAAACTCAAAACAGTCTGTAGCTACGAACGAGGTCTATTTATACAGAATAAATGCAGAGGTGAGGCAGGATAAGGAAACACGGACTATTTGTACTCCGGCATCCTGCTACTTTTGTTGTAAACAAGTCTTGTGACAAGCCATTCTAAACTCTCTTGTAGACCTTGGTTTTCTATTACCGACACAGGGAGCAACTTAGAATCCGTGGCCTCCAATTCACTCACCAATTTAATGAAAACACCGGTCTTCAAGGAAATCAGATCTACTGCCTGCGGAAGATCCTGTTTATTGGCGAGCATCAATATTGGGACGTTCACTTGCGCCTCGCCATCCTCATACCATAAATCGTCTTTCGTTATGTCAATGAGTGTCTCGTAACATTCCTGGAATCGCTCGGCGTCTGTGGAGTCTATGATGAATATAATCCCATGGCAGGATTTGAAATATCGGCTCCACATGCTTCGAAGAGACTTCTGCCCACCTAGATCCCAGAATTTCAAGTTGATGTTGTTGAACTGCGACGACAACTGCAGATCCGCCAGTGATTCGAATCGTATAACTGTAGTGTTTTGTCCAACAGTGGGAAGAATCCGCTTTTTCTTCAATGCTTCCGTCGTCAGCTTCTTGTCCTTGGAACTGCCCCCTTTCCTAGATGGCTCTGATGACAAAGGATACAAGAGCTTGAGGTGCTCCAAAAAAGTCGTCTTCCCTGCATTGTCCAATCCCAAGATCAATATGTTGTACTGTTCCCTCTTTGTATATTGAGTATAGAGTGACGACGCTAGATGGAACATATCTCTCGTTCTTTGATATAAATGCTCTCCGGTCTATTCGGTACGATCTCTAGTAAACTTGTCTACGATTTTTCAGCCCCGTTGACAATTGATCAATATTTTGTTGCTTTATGAGTCAATAGTTCTCCTGATCGTCTTGTAATGCAACATACAACTTCCCAAGTCACTGTTTAACATCTAGTGCTCTTCCTGGAACCTGATATCTTGGGTATAGAGCCTCGAATTATTACCCGGTGCTATATATAGGTTTTTCAATTCTCTTCGCTTCGATGAATTTTTTTTTCAACAACTTCGAAGAGGAAGTTAAAGTCCACACAGAGGGTAAGTAGAGCTCTAGAGACTGTAGAACGGTATCCTGAGCCTCCTGCTGCTGATGAATCACATGATAGGGACAACTGAGCGCTTGCGTTGAAGAAGTTGTCAGGAAAGATAGTAGAACCGAGACTGAAGCAGGGAAGGGCCGTCAAATTTGACCACAGAATACTAACAGAGACAGGAATGCGAATGTTGGCTCTTGCAGCCAGGATTTTACAAGGGGTGTTGGGTTTCAGAGGCCGAGTATGAGGCAAGTAAGGGCATGGAGAGGAAAGGCGATGGAATGGGTGCTGCGCACTCACCCCTCGACTTGTCTCGAGCCCTTTTCCTGCTTCATCGCCGCAGCGTGTGTTATGTGTACTGGAGTAGTGTAGTACAGTCTCACCAACAAGGGGCAAGTACAGTGTATCTTAGCCAAATGGTTCTTTGATGGTGCTCCAGTCGGTGAATCTTGTGAAGCAAGATATCCGGTGCCGTGCTGTCTTTTCGTAGAACTTTATTTGACCGGTCCAAAGACTAAATACATCTCTTAATCCTCTAACAACTCTGACCATCCTCGTAGTACTGACGGCCCAACAAGACGTCGTCGTTGGTGCTTCGTTGAGGTTCAGGTCACGTGATCTTTATTTAGCTGATCTTCAGGGAGATTGGTGCCTTGAAGACCAAGGGTCTTTCCTCTTCTTCTTTACTAAACAACAATGTCTTTCAATTTTTCGTCGTTCAATCTCCAGTCCATCCAGGACTCCCTTCCATCAGTTGAAAAGGTGAAAGAATCTTTCTCCAAAGTCAACGCGGGAAAAACTGTCGGCCAATTCAAGGAGTCGATTCAGCCTTTCGCTTCTAAGACGTCGCAGTTGTTGACAACACAATTGCAGCAGGTCCAGCAGCTTGCCAACGTCCACGCAAACTCGAACATCGAAGTGAGCGAGTTACCGTCCGAGTATTTGAAGTTGGAGACCAATAGCGACTTGCTTTTGAACTTATACAGCGATTTGATATCTTTTACCAATGAGACCTATGGCAAGGTGAGTTACGATTACCCACCAGGAAATTATGCTTTGAACGTCATCAAGGACACGAACGTGAGTGGAATTATTGGAGCCAAATTCAACCAGTTGAGAAATGTCAGCTCTCCACAGGAACTCGAGAAGGTGTTGCTCGGCAGTGCAGACAAAGAGGACACGGTCGAAGTTCAGACTGTTTCCAGTAAGATCCCTAAGACGTTGTATGGAAGATTATCGCAGATTGCAGAGCAGAACCGCGAGGAGTTGGCCGATTCCAACAACTCACTCTCTTTGGCCTTGTTGCATTTCAGCTCCACATACCTTGAAATCGCAAGTGCGCGTTTGGATTTGGACAAGAAGGTAATGGACGAACTTCACAACAAGCTCGTGTCAATTCTTAACACTCAGTTCATCAAGGTAAACGAGTTGAGAAAGAAGGTCTACACCATCAGATCGGAGTTCGACTTGTTGAGAGCCAAGGTGTCCGAAGAAGAAGAAAACGAGGACTTGATTAGCAAGGAAGACGAGTTAGTAAGTGCAACAGAGGTTGCTGTGTTAGAGATGAAGAAACTCCTCAAACCCTCCAAGAACGTATCATTGTTGAAAGTGTTTGTGCAAGCACAAAAGGACTGGTTTGAATTGACCACCAAGAAATTAGACTCACTTTTAAGCAACTTGGATAATATCGAATACAATGAGGACGACGAAGTGGAGGATGACGATGAGTAAGAACGAACGTCGCATTATTTACTTCTATACTATGATTTACATATATTACGAATGTCTGTTAATTTATTTTGATAACTTAGAAACATCACTTCTGATTCAATCTCTTTGGTGATTCACACCAAAAATCTGTAGGAGAATCGCCTTTGTTAGTGATACACTCTCTATATATCAATGCCATATGGCAATGTCATATAGCGTTGCCACGGATGTAGCACCTACTCTGAGACGTGCAATCTGGGGACGGCTGGGTTCTTCGCGAGTGCGCATTGAACATAGGCTACCGTTACCGAGAACATGGCACATTGATCAGTTGACAACAAGGTTCATCAGGAGAGCTGAAGCTGACATATCTGGAGTTCAAACTGAAGCAGCAACGATAGCAACTACAACAACAACATCAGGAAGAAAATTGGCATCGAAGCTGGAGAGCTATCAACGTCCCTAAAAGGTAAGTGCGGCTATAACACCAAAAGCCAAATCCAAAAAGTTTTAAACTGCTGTAGAGTATCTTCATTAATTAAGATTATAGCACGAAGAAATTAGGCAAAGATGGCATCTGTAGATGTTGAATTAGGAGTGACAGCCGATACAACGTACTCCATTGCGAGAAAGCAAATAAAATTCGACAAGAAAGAGGATATAGAGAAATATGTCGAGGAGATTAGTCAGTTCAAAGGCTTAAAGAAGATTGATCTCTCAGGTAACACGTTGGGAATCGAAGCATCTAAGGTATTGAGTGAGGGATTATTGAAGCACAAGGATACATTGGTTGAACTTGACTTTTCAGACTTGTACACGGGAAGATTGAACACCGAAATTCCCAGGTCATTGGAGTATCTCTTGCCTGCAATGTTACAATTGCCACACTTAAAGCTTGTCAACTTGAGTGACAACGCATTTGGATTGCAGACGATTGATCCGATTGAAGACTACTTGGGCAAAGCTGTATCTGTCGAGCATCTTATATTGTCCAACAACGGTATGGGACCTTTTGCTGGAGCAAGAATTGGAACTTCTTTATTCAAGTTGGCAAAGGCAAAGGAAGCATCTGGCAATCCATCTTTGAAAACTTTTATTTGTGGAAGAAACAGGTTGGAGAACGGTTCCATAAACCACTTGAGCGTGGGATTGAGAAACCATCGTGATCTCGAAGTAGTGAAGTTGTACCAAAACGGAATCAGACCAGCAGGAATCTCCAAGCTTCTTGAGCAGGGTCTTTCACACAACAAGAACTTGAAAGTGCTCGATTTGCAAGACAACACATTGGCTGTACGTGGTGCGGCCGCACTTGCCGAGAACTTGAGCAACTGGGAAGGACTAGTCGAGTTGAATCTCAATGACTCTCTATTGAAAGCAAAGGGTTCTTTGAAGGTTGTTCAGGCATTGAAGCAGAAACAGTGGAAACTATTAAAGAACTTGAAATTGCAATACAACGAATTGGAGGTTGATAGTCTTGAGTTGTTAGTATCCGTCATCGAAAATAACACGCCTATCTTGGAGGAAATTGAGTTAAATGGTAACAGATTCGAGGAAGACTCTGAGTTTGTTGAAAGGATAACTGCTATTTTCGAAGACAGAGGAACTGGTAAATTGGATGAGCTCGACGAACTCGAGGAAATCGACAGCGAGGAAGAAGAGGAAGATGACGACGAGGATGAAGACACTTTGGAAGAAGATGCTGATTTGGATGCTCTCGAGAAGGACTTGGCTGGCAAACTGGAGAAACCTGACTCAGAAGTTGATGATATTGCAGGTGAATTGGCCAAGTCTCATATAGCATAGTATATAAACGTGTCTGTTGAAATACACTAATAGTAAGTAGATATTGATAATACACAGTTTTTACTTTTCACTATATATCTTGCTACTAAAATTCTTACGAGAATTATTAAAAGCTTTACTTATATGTCAAGTTTATATAAGCTATCGATCCAAGGTATCCGGTCTTTTGACTGCGAGCAACCAGAGACTATCCAATTCGGATTCCCATTGACATTGATATGTGGGCAAAATGGATGTGGAAAGACTACAATTATCGAGTGTCTCAAGTATGCCACTACTGGTGATCTTCCTCCCAACTCTAAAGGAGGAGCATTTGTAATGGATCCAGAGATAGTAGGGCGAAACAATGTAACAGCACAAGTCAAGCTAGCATTTAAGGACGTGAATGGAAGATCACTCATCACCACACGGTCGATGCAGTTGAGTAAGAGGCGAGGGAATGCAAAAACTAATAGTAACACATTCAAGACTTTGGAGGGGCAGCTTGCAATAATAGACAAGGGAACAAAACACACGTTATCGACGAAGAATTTGGAACTAGACACTCGGATTCCTCTTCACCTAGGGGCTTCCAGGGCCATTTTGGATTATGTTATATTTTGTCACCAAGATGATAGTTTATGGCCCTTGAGCGAGGCCTCAGTGTTGAAGAAGCGTTTTGATGATATTTTTGAGGCATCTAAGTTCACAAAGGTGTTAGAGAATCTTAAGTCCATAAAGAAGGAGATGGGAAACGATATTAAACTCATAGAACAAAGTGTGAATCATTTGAAAATCGATAAGGAAAGATCACAGCGAATACATAGCAAGCTTGACGAAATCAACGAACAGTTTGAAACCCTTAGCACAGAGATAACTGATTTGAAGATCCAGATCGAAGAGAAAGATAAGGAAGCGGAATCACTTTTTGCAACAAACCAGGAGTACCAACAAACATTAGCAAGGTACGACCAGCTTACTCATTCTTGCATTTTACTTAAGCAGCAGCTTGAGAGATTACGATCATCAGTAGAGGTTATGGATGACTCTTATGAAGAACTTGTAGAGAAAAAGACGAACTTTGCGCAAATTATTCAAGAGAAAGAGCGTCAAGTCGAAGCTGAAAAGTCTAACAGGGCCAATATAAAAGAAAGAATAAGTGATGTTACAGAATCTATGAACGAAGAAATAAAGTTGGAGGCCGTTTTGAAATCTAGACAGGACAGTTTTGAATCAAACTCATCAAAGCTCGAAAAGACAATCGAATCTATGAGTAAGGAAGTCCAATTTATTCGAGACTCTTCAACCGATGCTTTCACAAATTTTGAAAAATTTGAGCGACAACTTGATGAAAAATTGAAGAGCTTGAGGAAAAGTCACACCAGAACAATCCTGTCAAACAAGGAAAAAGTGAGTGCTAAAAGACAGATTCTCCAAAGTATCCGAGATACTGTTTCAGGTAAAAGACAAGAGTTAAAGTATGCTGAATCGGATGTAACGGAGGGTCAAAGAAAGCTAAAGGATTTGAATCAAAAACTTGCCAAAGTCGAAGGACAGGGAAAGGATTTGGACCAGAAAAAGATCGAGCTCGAGACTAGTATCAAATCTCTTGATGACAAGAAACACGAAATAAGGGCATCTGAATTAGATAAAAACCTAGAATCTGACAAGTCAAAGTTATCTCAGTTGGATTTTGAATTAGAAGAGATCAATCGGACTTTGAGCTCAGCTCGAAGATTACTGGATCTTAGAGCTAGGTTTTCTCTCACTAAGGAAAAAAACGACGCTAAAAAATCTCATTTGAACAGAATCATCGATAAAGCAAAATCTAAATACAGCGAACTTTTTGGAGAACTGGTAGGAGAAATAGAATTACTGACAATATTCCATGAAAAGCACGATGTAATGAGCAAAGACCATATGAATGAAAAAGGGATAATCGAAGAATGGAGAAGTAAAGAGAAGACACATCAGCACGAAATAGAGAAGATAGGGATCGAAGTCAATCAAATCAGATCAGAGCTTGAAATGCATAAAAATAGTATCTCAATTGTAATAGATATTCAAGATATTCCTCAATACGAGCAAATTCTCGGTGAATTGGAGCAAGATTACAACACTACTTTTGAAAACCTCAATTCGTTAGAAATCACGAAACAATTCAAAGTTAAGGCATTAGAGGTGGCTGAGATCAGCAAGCATTGCCATTTATGCCAGAGAAGCTTTGCTGACAATGAGCTCAAAGGTTTTTTGTCTATGATAAACGAGAGTCTAAGTAAAAGTGGGTCCCAAAAATTTGAGCAAGATTTTGAAAATGCAAAAAGAGAATTTGATGCAATGAAGGGAATCTATAACGATATTCTTCAATTTCGGAAGCTCAATGACCAACTTGCAAGACTTGAGGACTCGAATAAGAAATGTAATGACGATCTTAAGGAATTACAAAAGAAATTAGCAGGCAAACAACTCAAGATCGAAAAGGCAGAGATGGATCTAGAGAAAAGTAATTCATTGAGAGACGAAATAAGAGAAGTAGAGAGAATGTCACAAGATCTTGAGGCAAATCAAAGAGAGCTAAAAGAGCTCGAATCTGAACTTCAGGACTATGGCACTTCCGCAGCTTCTTTAGATGAGTTACAATCTAATTACCAAAAGAAGTCATTAGAATTGAAAATCCTACGTCAATCAATAAACGACTTGACAGAGGAAAAATATGTGATCCTGAGAGAATTCTCAAGATTTGAAAATAAGATAAACAATATGAAAGTAGACATAGCCAACCTCGAAAAAGACTTGTCAAATCTGATTAGCATCAAAGTGACGATAAAGGAGTTATCTCAGATGGTCGAAGAGAAAACTCAAAACATAGAAAAGTACAAAGGTGAATTGATAAAAGTAGAGTCAGACGAAAAGAAATTACAACGAGAGCTATCTGATATCATTGAAGAAGTCGAAAAAAGCGAACAAAGACTGTTTGAGACTATTGGAGCAATGGAGAGATCGTACAATCACTTCAAACAAACACTCGATGACATCAAGACTTACAAAGAAGCAGACGAAAACCGATTAGAATCAAATAAGATTGATATATCAAATCTAAGACAACGAATGAAAGAGTTAAATATCACATTGGGAATAGCAGATGAGAAAATCCTGGCGTTAGAAAAAGATATAAAGTATTCATCAAATCTTGAGTATAAAATAATCTCTAACATAGATTATAGAGACATAGAGCGGGAGTTGAATGCGTTGGATGAGGAAATGTTCAGTTTAGATGTTGATAATGCGCGAAAGAAGAGAGATGAGTACCAAACATTATCGAACAGCTTGCGAGAAGAATTGAGTGAGTTGAATGGCGAATATGCAAGGAAGACAGGGGAGATAAAACAGATGAAGGATCAAATCAAGTCTTTACAAAGAGACTTAGATACTGAGTATAAAAATATTGATAACACTTATCACGAGGAATGGATAAAACTTCAAACTAATCTATTAATCTCTAACGATTTACAAACTTATTCAAAAGCTCTTGACAATGCTATTATGAAATACCACAGTATGAAAATGAAGGACATAAACAAGATCTTAAAAGAGTTATGGTCCCAAACGTACAAAGGTACAGATATTGATACTATAGCCATTAAAAGTGACGTAAATATCCAAGCCAAAGGTAATAGATCGTATAATTACCGAGTGGTCATGAACAAGTCCAATGCAGAATTAGATATGCGTGGAAGATGTTCTGCAGGCCAAAAAGTTTTGACAAGTATCTTAATCAGATTGGCCTTGGCCGAATGTTTTGGTGCAAATTGTGGCATGATCGCGCTTGATGAGCCAACCACCAATTTGGACCAAGAAAATGCTGAATCTCTTGCTCAAGCATTGAATCATATCATCTCATTCAGACAGAATCAACGAAATTTTCAATTAATCGTTATTACTCACGATGAGAAGTTCTTGAGCCACATCAATGGCGATCAATTTGCAGATAATTTTTATAGGGTGCAAAGGGATGAAAACCAAAGGTCTACCATCTTCAGTCTTCCTATAAGCAAGATTCACAATTAATAATGAATTAAGAAATTCTGGAGATTAACAGGGGCTCCGCAGATTGGGGTATAGATGGTCTAAACCCAGAAGCGCTTGTTATTGTGCTCGATTGCAATGGAGACATCACTATCTCGTTTTTTGGCAAGTTATCACGGATATTGTCGATCAACTTATCTTTTTCTACCCATGTATGCTCCAACCATCTTTCCAATTTACTTCTTTTTGTGGGGATCTTCGACAAAGCTTTGGATTTTATGTCCACTGTAATCATTATTGGGTACTCACTGGAGAACATTTCCAATAGAGTAGGAGCGGTGAATAGAAATTCGGGTAGCGGATCAGCATTGACCAGGGGTGGTTTAGTTAGCATATCTTTATAATAAAATGTTGTCACATCGTATAGTGATGTGAACTTAAAGTTGTCACGTGTGTTCATAGTAGTAATCACATTGTAGAAACCAGAGAATCGAGGGTAGAGCACATTGTTAAGGATGGGTAAGTAAAATTTCTGACTCTGTTGCTTCTGTAGCTCGCAAGATTCTTCGGTCCATATATTAACTTCAGGGAACAACACAACCCACTCATTTGCTTTACTAGTGAGTACCTTGTCAAATACGCGGTCACTAAGAGACTCTTCCAATTCCCAGTTCTCGTCACACTTTGCCAAATTGCTCAACACTCTAATAGTAGGTACTCGCCACAACAAGAACCAGGAAAAGAAGTTGATACGAGGGAGATTGAAGCTTTCCTTGATAACCTTATTGTTGGGTGGCAGCTTCTTTGAATCGAAATGTCTGGCCAAGTAAGCCATCACAATATGGTCCCCAAGTGACTGGTGGTTGCTAATAAGCACAGCTGAGTCCGATTCGATGTCGTCACCCCTGACGAATATCTTGGTCCCATTGAGTTCCTATATGAATGTTAGACTTGTTATATTAATCTTCAGATCGCCCTAAAATTTGCCCGTAGGCATTTCATAAGCGTCAAGCATCAAACTTACCATAAAATATATACATAGATCCCAGAACGCAGCCGCCGCTTTTCTTTTTGTACTGGCGCTGCTCTGAGGAAACAAAAAAGAGCTTGCCGAGCATAACGCTGATATAATATGATAAATTATAAGAACATTGAATAGAGTGTATAGCGTAACTATCCCTCTTAACTTCAACAAGAAAGACGTCAATGTGATATCTCTATCTATAAATATTCCGAAATGTTTGAATAGTTCCATTTTTATTTACTCCTACTTTTACTCCTACTTGTACACCAGTGACCAATTGAGTTAAAATCGGAAATTGTGATCCTTGTACTGAACTTATTCAAGTAATTCGTTGATATTGACTATGTAAATATAAGATAAGTTAATGCTAACTGATGGCCACAAATATAATTGCAATCATTTTGATGTTGCGTGCGGCTCAGTTTTTTTTTTTTTTTTTTTTTTTTTTTTCAGTTCTGGAAATTTTAGATGAGATGCTCATCTATCAAATTTCGCTTGTTCTTTTAGCTCTTCGATAGATAACCAGAGGAATATGTCGAGATTAATTGTAAGGGGACTTCCAAAGTACCTAACGGAAGACCGCTTGAGGGAACATTTTTCGAAAAAGGGCGATGTGACGGATGTAAAGTTGATGAAAAAGAGAAATGGAGAATCGAGAAGATTTGGGTTCATAGGGTACAAATCGGCACAGGACGCGAAGACAGCGGTACAGTTCTTCAATAAGACCTTCATAGACACATCCAGAATTGATGTGGAGGTAGCCAAGACGTTTTCCGACCCATCAGTGCCATTGCCATTCAAAGAGAAAAGACGATTGAACGAAGATCGGTTGAGAGAAGAGGAAGAGCGCCTATTGCAGGAGGAAGAGAGACTAAAGGCCAAGAAGCAGAAGAGGGGCAAGTCACATATTGATGAGGAGATTGAAAGAAATCCGAAATTGAAGGAATTCATGGAAGTAATGAAGCCATCGCATGAAGTTAAGTCATGGGCAAATGATGAGGCGGTGGATGCCAACGGAGGACCTGGCAACAAGGAGCTCGAGGAGGCCTTAGCGAAAGAGGGAATGTCGACAGAGAGTAATGCAGTAGATGTTCCAATGGTTCCAGAGGCCGATAGCGATGATGAATACAATGACTTCAACAAAAAGGAGGATAGCGAGTCAGAGGAAGAGATGATGAGCTTGGACACATTCAACAACGATAACGAGGATAGTTCGATTGCAAAAGATGATAATATTTCAGACCTTGATTGGTTGAAACAGAGAAGAAGACGTATGAAAGACAACGAAGGTAATGGAGGGTCTGAGACCACTGCGAAGGAGACATCTAACTATGATCCAGAGACCCCTAACGACGTAACTGAACAAAAGGAACCTAAGGTGACCGAGACAGAGACAGAGAAGGCAATCAGAAAATTGAAAGAGACTGGCAGACTATTCATACGTAACATTTTGTATACATCTACTGAGAACGAGTTCCGCGAGCTCTTCTCTCCGTACGGTGCATTGGAGGAGGTGCATATCGCTATTGATTCTCGAACAGGGAAGAGCAAGGGATTTGTGTACATACAATTTAAAAACAGTGATGATGCCATCGCAGCCTATCAGGAGTTGGACAAGCAGATATTCCAGGGTCGTTTATTGCATATATTACCAGCCGAAGGTAAAAAGGATCATAGACTTAACGAATTCGACATTAAAAACCTTCCATTGAAGAAACAAAGGGAGTTAAAAAAGAAGGCACAAGCATCCAAAACTCAATTCAGCTGGAACTCACTTTTCATGAACACAGATGCCGTTTTGGACTCTGTTGCTTCTAAGTTGAATGTCTCAAAATCAGAATTGATTGATCCTCAAAATTCAAATTCTGCAGTACAACAAGCTTTGGCAGAAGCACATGTTATAGGGGATGTGAGGAAGTACTTCGAAGAAAGGGGTGTTGACCTTGCTGCGTTCAATAAAAAGGAAAGAGATGATAAGTTAATATTAGTTAAAAACTTTCCTTTTGGTACTACCATCGAAGAGATTGGTGAGATGTTTGTTGCACATGGCCCTTTGAAAAGGATGCTAATGCCACCGGCTGGAACCATTGCAATGGTCGAATTCCGCGATGCCCCCAGTGCAAGAGCAGCATTCACCAAATTGTCTTATCGAAGATTCAAAGACACTATTCTCTATCTTGAGAAAGGGCCCATAGACTGCTTTATTCGCGAGCCTGCGGGTAATGAGACAATTGAGGATAGTTCGGTTGAGCCAAAGGCCGTGGAAGCCAAGATCACAGGAAGTGCTATGGTTAATGATTTGGCACGTACGGAAGAGGACGACGAGGAGCAGGTGATCGAAGGACCCACAGTATCAGTTTTCGTGAAGAACTTGAATTTTACAACCTCCAAGGATACCCTCACACAGCTCTTCAAATCACTACCTGGGTTTATTGTGGCTACGATTAAGACTAAGCCTGATCCCAAGAATCTGGGTTCGATGTTGAGCATGGGTTTTGGATTTGTTGAGTTCGAAACCAAGGACCAGGCTCTGACCGCCATTTCAACTTTAGATGGACACGTCTTGGATGGACACAAGTTGCAATTGAAGCTCTCTCACAGACAATCTTCGGCTGGCAATAACAGTGACAAGAGAAACAAGTCCAAGAAATCGAGCAAGATTATCATCAAAAACTTGCCATTTGAGGCTTCTAGAAAGGACGTGTTTACTTTGTTCAGTGCTTTTGGACAGTTGAAGTCTGTAAGAGTTCCAAAGAAGTTTGACCGTTCTGCTCGTGGTTTTGCTTTTGTTGAATTCACATTGGCCAAGGAGGCCGAAAATGCCATGAACCAATTGGAAGGTGTTCATTTGCTCGGTAGAAAACTTGTCATGCAATACGCTCAAGAGGATGCAGTTGACGCTGAGACAGAGATCGAGAGAATGACAAGGAAGGTCAAGAAACAGGTGGCTACCACAGAGTTGGCAGATGCTCAAAATATCGGAAAGGGCAAAATTGATCTCGAGGAAGAAGAGGACGAGTTTTAGGCGAAAAGAAGCTGCAAAATCGCAAAATCGCAACATGCACTTAACAACCGACAACATTTGTTTTGCTGTATGCGAATATGTAATTCGGGCGGTCTATCGTCTACGAGACTCTTCTCGTATTTCTCACCGCATACATGATATATAGTCGATCGCATATAGCACGAATTCACTATGGTAATATATTTGTCAAGTTGTTGCGAAATTGTATTTGTTCAAATAAATGATCATTATTGGTTAGTCACGCAGATCCCAAATACTGGCGAATGTAGGATGCTACTTCATGCTCTATGTTGCTGCATATATATCCACCTAGGTTGTTGGTCAAGCTAGCTGTCTGCACGCAATCTAAAGTTGACGTACAGAATTAATGTTCAGCATGAAAAAGCGTGCTACAGTGTACCACATACAACGTTTCGTATAGAAACTCCGATTCCGCAAGTCCCGATGCTCTAGTATGTATCTTGCGGGTCTGCAACATATCATATGATTCCAGATGTAAAACATACTATATAAACTATATTGTAGAGTATGCACTATTATACATGCCATTGTACATTCTAACGTAAATACCTACAAACAAGTTACAATACTCTACATAAAATCCTGCCATGCAATTCTGGAAGACCACTCTATGTTCAAATTTATACTGGCGTCAAAGATTAGTTCCATTCATCCCATTCAATGGCGCCTTCTGGTTTCCCTTTCACCCATACCGCGTACTTGTCCGGACTTAGACTCAACGTCACACAAGATCGGTCCGCTGCGAAAGCCTCCAAGAAGTAAGTCCACCAGAACACAGATCAGATGTGCTTGTGTGACGTTCAGATTGACCAGATCATACAATGTTGATTGACAAATGAGCGCATTCATTCCCCACACTTCGATATGTCGGAATTAATCTTAACGAACTCCGAACTCCGAATTGTCGTTGCGTCAGCGTAAAGTGCTAACGTCTCACTCAACAGCCAAACAACAGGTAGTGGAGACGATGCGTGCACCTCACATAGCCAAGACTCTGGGCTTGCTCTGCATTATGGTCTCTCCAGGTTGCGTACTCAGGAATACTCTTCTGATGCCCCCGGACCCATATCGAAGACAAGAGCCAAGTACCAAGTGCTACCAACGTCGGTCAGCACAACTGCCATTTAATGTCAAGTCCTCGTGCAAAAGGATTATGACACCATATTGTACTCATATACACATTCTTGAAACAATGTCGCAACCACTTTCTTTCCTGACCCACTTCCGGGTCTTTCACTCCGACATTGGCACTCCTATTCACACTCGCACACGTAACTTCCACTGACATATACTCCTGTCACCAACCATGAGCACCACTTTGCTCTTTATTTTGCGCATCCTCTGTGAGGTGTATTTTCAGTACTGTATCTGTATCTTTACGATCTATACTACGATCTACTCTACGATTTACTCTACGCTTCGGTTCCACCGGTCTGTTGTGGCTCTAACGTATGCCATTGACACCTCCAATAGTGTTCTGTCACCACCATCTTTCTGATCTGAGCTCCCTCTCCAAAGAGGGGAGGGTGGTGAACTCAACATTTCGACCCTTTGTCAACGCATATACTCTTTTGTGGGGACATCTAAAATCCGAGTAGTGTTTGCAGGATCATCGCACAATATAAGGAGCTTATACCCCAGATTTTGATATCCCATATTACAATTGATTGATATTTAACAAGTCATTTTTCATTGTTAATTCTTTATTGTTAAATAATTGACAGTCAAATAGTGTATATCAGTTGCTTCGTGGTAATTGGTTGTTATTTGTTGGTAATTTAGTGTTATTTGGTAGTAACTAGTTGTGTTGAGCACTCTTACTGTTAGCTGATATATAAGTGGGGAAGCTTTAACTAGAACTCCCGCCAAAGTATAGGTCTGTAAGTAGATTACAAGCAGACATATCAAAGTGAATAACTGGACGCTGATACAAGAGAAAGAAGTTACAGAGCTAGTAAGATATCATGTCTGAGTCGGGAAACGCCACACATCTTTCGTTGGACCACGAAAAGATGTCTGCTCCACCACAAGGGTTTCGTGAAAGAGCCACGCAAAAGCCTTTCTTGAGCGACTTCGATACATACGAGAAGTTGTACAAGGAGTCCATTGAGAGGCCAGACAAGTTTTTTGGAGAATATGCTGAAAAAGAGTTGTCATGGGATAGACCCTTTGATTTCGCCAGAATTCCGTTGGACCCTAGGGACGACTTTAAAAATGGCGATCTCCCTGCCTGGTTTGTTAATGGGCAGTTGAATGCGTCGTACAATGCGGTTGACAGATGGGCTGCCAAGAATCCTGATAAACCTGCCATCATCTACGAGGCAGACGAGGTAAACGAGGGCAGAATTATCACCTATGGTGAGCTTTTGAAGGAGGTGAGCAGATTGGCACAGGCATTGACCAAATTGGGTGTCGAGAAGGGCCACTCTGTGGCTGTATATTTGCCCATGATCCCTGAGGCAATCGTAACATTGTTGGCTATCGTGAGAATCGGCGCGGTTCACTCTGTCGTGTTTGCTGGTTTCAGCTCCACCTCCTTGAAGGATAGAATCTTGAATGCAGATTCAAGAATAGTCATTACCGCAGATGAGTCGAAGAGAGGAGGAAAAACGATTGAAACAAAGAAAATCGTGGACGATGCCTTGAAGGACTGTCCCAATGTTAGAAATGTCATCGTGTTCAAGAGAACTGGCAACTCGCATGTGCCGTTTTCTTCTGGTAGAGACTTGTGGTGGCATGAAGAGGTCAAGAAATATGGCCCGTACTTCCCACCTGTTCCAGTAAACTCTGAAGACCCGCTTTTCTTGTTGTATACGTCTGGTTCGACCGGCAAACCTAAAGGTGTGCAGCACAACGTGGCTGGATACTTGTTGGGAGCCCATATGTCATGCAAATACTCTTTTGATTTACATGAGGAGGATGTGATATTCACTGCTGGTGATATTGGGTGGATTACGGGTCATACATATGTCGTTTACGGTCCTTTGTTGAACGGGGCTACCACCGTTGTGTTTGAAGGCACACCTGCTTATCCAAACTACTCCAGATATTGGGAGATCGTTGACAAGTACAAGGTCAACCAATTTTATGTTGCACCTACAGCTTTGAGATTGTTGAAAAGAGCAGGCTCGAAGTTCGTTGAGAACTATGATCTCAGTTCGTTGAGAGTGTTAGGTTCTGTTGGTGAGCCAATTGCAGCCGAAGTCTGGCACTGGTACAATGAGAATATCGGTAGGGGAAAGGCCCATATAACTGACACTTATTGGCAAACGGAGTCAGGGTCTCATTTGTTGGCACCTTTGGCGGGCGTGACACCCACCAAACCTGGGTCTGCATCATTACCATGCTTCGGAATTGATGCAAAAATTTTAGACCCCGTTACTGGCGAGGAGTTGAAGGAAAATAATGTAGAAGGTGTGTTGGCCATCAAATCAGCATGGCCATCCATTACAAGAGGCATCTATAACGATTATGACCGTTTTATTGACACTTATTTGAAACCATACGCAAACCACTACTTCTCCGGAGATGGTGCTGCTAGAGACAAGGATGGATTCTACTGGATTTTAGGTAGGGTTGACGATGTTGTGAATGTTTCCGGACACAGATTGTCTACTGCTGAAATAGAAGCAGCATTGATTGAACACGAATTGGTTGGCGAGTCAGCTGTTGTTGGATATGCGGACGAATTGACCGGTCAAGCTGTTGCTGCGTACGTTTCTTTAAAAAATGTCCCAAACAAGGAAGATGTAGAGGCCATCAAGAAGGAGTTGATTTTAACTGTTCGTAAGGAAATTGGTCCTTTTGCTGCCCCTAAGCTCATCCTTTTGATCGACGATCTACCAAAGACTAGATCAGGCAAGATAATGAGAAGAATTTTGCGGAAGGTTTTGGCCGGAGAGGAAGACCAGTTGGGCGATATCTCTACCTTGGCAAACCCGGCTGTCGTGCAACAAATTATCGATGTTGTCAAATCATCCCGTAAGTGAAATTATGATTAAGTATACCCATGCCTTCGGTATGCTTCAACTCAATCTATTTATTTTTTAAATCTATTATATAATGTTATTTCAATGAATAATGTTTTCATTCAAAGACTCGAGTCGTATGATTGTAATGACTCAAAGAGAGAGTTAGCTTCGGGATATTTGGAGGTGACCATTGGTTCCAAGGAGTTTAGTTTTAAATACTCTTCTGTAGTCGGCCCAATACTAGCTATTTTGTGCTTCAAGTCTTTATCCTTGATATATTGTACTATTGATTCGGTCCCTTGTGGACTAAAGAATACTATCCAGCTATCCGACTCTGGAAATCCTTCTATATTATCTGATGTGCTCTTAAACGTGGGCAAAATATCATCCCTGGACTCTGTTTTGTAGATGATCTTCTCTTGAAGCCTATAATGATTCTCTTTCAACTTCTTCGGTATTATGTCTTTTCTAACCACTCCAGTGAAAAATATAATCTTTTGGCTTCTATCAACCTCTCTCATCACGATTTCAGCTAGTGCAGAGCCATTCCCGGCGTCAGCACCTCCCTTTACGTTGACAAAGCCAATTTCTGTTAGAACTTTGAAAGTTGCGGGGCCCACAGTGTAGCCAATTTTCTTGAATATTGTGCTTAGAATCAGCTCATCTTTGATTTCCTTCAAACACTCACCAAAAATCTCTACCGCTCGTTGACTGGTTATTATAAAATAAGGTGTTTTCAAAAAGTCATCACTCTTTAAGTATTTGATAGTCTCAGTCTTATCAAAATGTGAATGCTTCAATAACGGAATAAATATAGGGTTATAGAGTTCTTCCAGTAGCCGTGTATGATACGGATCCTTAGGAGTTGTCCGATTCTTCAAGAGTATAACATGCTTCATTATCCTGGTAGCTGTTATTTCTTATAGAAATGATTACTTTAACAAAGCAAACTATTGGCTTATGATTCGCAATCGAGATTTTCTTCTGTACTTCATGTATTAAATACTTCACCTCCGTCAACTACAAATTCAATCTCACTCTAAAACTATATTGAATAAAGCCCTATATATTTTAAACTTATATATATTCTGTATGTTGGACCATAAAAATTATTAAACCTCTAACCCTTCATTCGAGGTGGAGAAGAAACAGGGAGATCAAACATAATTCATCATAATTTAATTGGACATCAACATCCTCTCAACAGCATTCTCTTTGTTGAAAACCCTCGAGAGTCTTTCATTACCCACGACAAGATTACCAATGGCAGATCTGATGAAATCCTTTGCATTTTCCAAAGTTTCGAAAGTGTAGCCAGTTACGGTTGCATAGACGAATATTCCTATGATCAAAACCAACACCGGGAACCAGAAGAACAACAACATCTTGTCGTTCTCAAAGTTCTTCCTTTGGTGTCCTTCAATCGAAATAACCATATCCTCGGATGAGTCCGAAGTGATACCAGTATCTTCTTGCTGATCCATACTTGCGGACGAACTTTCTGTGACTATACCGCCACTTACCTTCGTATCCTGGTTCAATTGCTTCTCGAGGGTAGTCTTGGGCCTGGAATGGAATGAGGATGGACCAAAGGGGAACAAGTCATCGTAAGATGGTAATTGGCTATCATCGTCACTGTTGTTGAAAACTTGCTTGACCTTGGACCACAATCCCTGATGGGTGGTTGACGAGGAATGAGCAGCACTATCTGCAATCGGTACTATAGTGGAATTCGAGGTTACAGAGTGGTTGTCATTGAAGTTGTACACTTCATCTTCCGACTCTGAATCAGAAATCACGTAGTCCGACCTGTCCTCGTAATCGTCTTCATCATCCATCATGTCATCATCAGAATCGAATTCTGAATCAGCAAATTCAGAATTAGATTCATCATGAGACGATGACATTGGATTGAACTCACTTCTCATCACATGTCTATCACCGCTCACCATTTTGTTTCCAGCCGAAACCTGAACTGAGTTATCGATAACCATCTTGGAGATGTGGCATCCATAATTCAAACGGAAAACCGAGTTCAACGAATCTATACTCAATGATTTCGTCAAGGGAACATTGTATTCATCTTCGTCCTTGGAGTCTATCTGATCAACCACATCATCGACTTCCAAGTTTTGAAAAATATCCAAAACGTTAGGATCGCAGTAGTCTTTTATTTGCTTCTCGTTGGAGAGTCTCATATTCCAATTACATTTGCATTCCACATATATCTTGATCAAGTCACGATGTCCACACATGGAAGCCAAGAATAAAGGTGTCAACCCTTGATTATCTTGGACATCAGTCTTACAACCACGAGCAACCAAGAATCTAATAAGGTTCTTATAGTTTCTCAAAGTTGCCAAATGCAATAAAGATTGGCCTTCACTATTAGACAACTGCCAGTTCGGTATTATTATCGGGCAATTTGGAAGATTAACCAAAGAAAGGAAATCTATCAAGAGCTCTTCGGTAGAAAGATTTGACTTCGTTAACTTCTCGACTGCCTTATGGGCATTGTCGTACCACTCCATACTTGCTTGATTCATTCCGGCTGGGCTACTGTTTGTAGTGTTAGATTGACCACCAGAGGGACTATTTGAAGCACTTCCATCGGAACCCACAATCCTCTTTGCAATATTCTTTGCATCTTCCAACTTTCCGTTCATCTTCAAACCGACTATTTGCAAAGCTAATTCTATCAATTGCCTGTCAGTGTCATCAGTGTAAGTAAAGATTTGCAGCTGCTGGGTACTTCCCATAATCATACTTTCATGATTATCAAAACTAACCAAAACTTGACCAGGATGAGCAGCGGGTGGTAAATATGTCACGATAGTAGTCTCTGACCAGCAGTGAGTAGCAAGCGCTTGATTTGCACCAAATTTAACTTGTAAACCCGGCCTGAAGTTGAAACCCAATAAAGTGACTTCAATACCACCTCTAACTGGACCTCGGGCAGGGATGATACGCTGAATAGCTGGCAAGTTTTGTTGCATATTGGATTGTTGAATAGGCTGGCCCAAGTTGGATAAGCCAAGATGAGTGCTTAATTGACCATCAATGCCCTGTGTGTTATTTTTCATTATGACGTTGTTCACCGATGTATTGGTGTCGCTGTTGCTGACTGGAGAGAATCCATTGATGCTTCCATTAAACATGGGGTTTGTTGAGTTATTGTAAGAATCATCCACCGAGAGCTTCTTGCGCTTCAAGGATTTTCCTTCCTGGTTTGTATCAGTATTTGTTTGAGGTTCTGACGCGGACTCATCGATTGAGTTTGGCGAAATGGGATGCATTGGTTTAGTTAAGGCGTCTTTTCCAGACAGTTTTGAATCGTTCATATTTTGTAAATTAGTTGAAGAACCTACTGCAGAATTAGCCACGCTTTCTGACTTATTAGTAGATGAAGTGTTCTTCTTTCTGTCCATGATCATAATTGTTGAAGATATCAGTTTACCAACGACATCTCCATTAGCATTTTTCACAACAAACAAAAGTCGGAATCCTTCAGATTCCTTGTGATGTCTGCAATAACATATTATTCTTGCAGACAACTCCAAGGACTTACTTGAGTCGTTGAGACCATTGGGTGGAGGAAAAGAAACAATCTCCTTACAATTGAATATTATTGCCTTCTTAATCATTTTCTCATCAGCCCATGAATTTGGATTGTTTTTGACAACACCAGATGATGAATATGGGTTTGTGTAGTTAGTGGGCTCTGGGACATTTTCCGATTCGTTTCCGTTGACACCAGACTTTCTTCTCGAAGCTCTTTTTTGTTCTCTTTTAATACATCTGGAGCAAATATTACAGGACTTCTTCATGTCGGAAGTCAACACATATGCATCAAGATACAACAAATTCTCTTTCAAAGTCTGTGACAAACTGTCCAATGGCTCATTGAGGCAAAATTTGTTTTTGGATATAAGGTCTTGTGGTATATGCAATAAGACCTGAGATGGTGAAGGCGATACAGAAAACTTCAACTTTATTTGTGTTTCCACTCTTGAGTATGATGGCAAATTAGAAAGTTCCAACTTAAAGGGCAACTGCGCCATATATTCCGGCGAGAAATCCAAGTATGATGGATCCGGGACGTCAATAGAATCCGGGCACGGGTTCATATTGTGGTTACCGAATTTCAATTTCGCAAGCTCATCTCGAACAACCTCATAATCAGTAAGTTGGTACCCATTACTCTGCTTCAGGTAAATATCATTATCAACAGACATATAGGAACTATCCACGTTAGGATTTGCAACTCTTCCATCCTCCCCATTGCTATGATTGCTGTCAACAGAATTTGACTTCGGGCTATCTCCTTGTTGACTGGTATGGCCAAGTGGGCTCGCATATAGGCTTTCTGCATTCGTATACTGAGATGGTTCCATGCACATATAGCTATTCGACGGGCTGTGAGATCCAGAAGCCGGTGCGCCAAACATCTCCTGGCCGCTCATTTGTATATGGTTTCCCTCCGCGTCCTGTTGGTAAAAGACCTCCAAAACGTCGCTGTGCATAGGCTTGATCGGGTTCGACAAAGGACTGTTCATCCCCACCGAATCGTACACTCGCTGGTCCAAAAACTCGTCCAACACATCCTGGTCTTCCTGCGAAAGGCCTCCAAGAAACCCGTTTTCCAATATATTCTCGTCTGTGACCGAAGTAGTCATCTTGTATAGACCTCCTGCTTCGATTCACTGAAACAAATATACTTTCTCTCTGCTATAGAGTTGAGGCGTCCTTGACGTAAACTTATAGCCTCTCGTTCTTAATTTAGTCACTGTTTCGATACCGGCGTCTAATTATATTGGTACCTAAACCACTTTTTTTTGTAACTTTCTTTCCCTTTAGTTAATTCTTAGTGAAAAAGAGCATACAATCGCCTGTAATATCCTCAATATCCACTTATTTCAGCCTGTTTTGATGGGTTAAAAGTATGATAATACACTTACAACAAAAAATTTAATGGATATACAAGAAAAACTAGCCTAAATTACGTGCAGGTATATCAAATCCCCCTAATTGAAGTCAGCACAGAAGGTGAAAAAAGTTGAGGTTTTTAAAATGTTGGGGATACAAAGTCACGCATATACTAGTAATAGTGAGTCGGTTAAAACCTCGAAAGTAGTTTCGGATAATTCAGTCAGGCGGCGATGGTCTGAGGTAGATCATCTACATACAAGGTTGCGTGGAATCATCAGTTAAGGACAACGAACTAATGCGAGTATGAGATTTCGCTTGTTGCAACAGGGTTATTGTCCGTGTTCTGTCTGAATTTCTTTTCGGGTTTTACAGTGATCTTGCGTTTAGGAGAACATTCAAGAAGGAGACTCGGAATGTGTCTGGAGTAAAAAGTGTCTGAACGTTGCTGTCGGCGACTAGAGGTGGGGCAATTTGTTATGGTCGGGAGGTCCGATTGTTAGGCTGCTTACTGGCGAATTGTCAAATTATGGTTTACAGTCTGAATGTCTGATTGTCATCGCGTCTGGGTGTCTGCATTTTGTCTTGCCCTATCTCACAGGTAAGACAGGGGTATATGACAGGTCGCGGCTTCAATGATTTTTTCTGACTCTGACCAGAGATGCAATAGACTGTGTAGCAGAATAGGAGGTGAGAACAGGGTGACAAAACACCGTCGCAAACTGTTTGAATGCAAATTTCGCACCTGGATTCATAGAGTAATCTTCGAGTGGAGATCTCGCAGATTTGAACAGTAACACAAAAAGTGCCTACTCGTCTATTGAGAATACGTTGTAGCGGTTTGGTGTCGAAATAACGACTAGGTGTAGGAAGTTGCTCAGTAGCATTGTATGTCTGTATCAGATCTGGGCCGGGTATTGGAAATGCTTGACCAATATGATATGGGGGTGCATGATTTGTCTTTTTTTGGGGTTTCTCATACCTCAAGATACTCTACGATTTGCAAGAAGATAGAAAGAGCCAAATAGGCAACGAGTATTCCGACAAACAAAGATAGACGTCTTACACGATTCCCACAGCGTACGTGGTTGTAGTAGTGATTGTTGGGGACTCAGGGGTTGCAGATAAAAGTGTTGCTATTGTGAGATTTTGACACATGTAGACATAGAAGAGGATAGGGTGTAGGAATCGGAGGAACAGTGACCAGTATATGATGTTATTTTCCGGACTAGCATTCTATTTACCGGCAAGGGAAAGGGTATGTGGCCAAGGGGGCCATTGTGGCAGAGGGAGTTTTGAGTCAAAAGTTCCTATCAACATTTGGTCAATTTCCAAAAAGGGATTCGTCTCTAATCACCAGGCTCAAACTAGCTGCAAACTAGCATTTCCAATTATTGACAAGATATTGGGCACAAGCATCTTTTAGTCTTCATACTGAGAAATTCGGGACTCCGGTCATGGCACGTTGATGTGCTGTGGGAGTGATGGGTACTGTTTGTATTTGCTGTTAAATCTCGACTGAGGATTTTATATTTTCGCAGCATTAACGGAGTATGTGAATCACCTGGACTATTTGCCTTACTGTATTCACAGTCGAATATTTACTACTAATACATGTGTGATATGTCGTGATTTGGGCGTGGAAGACGTATCTCAATTACTCATTATCAAATTGCCGTACTAGCAGCAAGATGTATTCTACTTGGTCTATATAGATGTAGTACAGCATTAATATGCTGCTTTAATAGTCTTTTTTCAGGCGAGAAGAAGAGAACCTCCCAATGAATTGGCCCGTCCAATATCAATGGGAGTTGCTTTTCCATGGCTTGCACGGGCGGAGTTTCGGATGTTGACTTCTCTCATAGTTAGCATAATTATGGACAATACCATAGTGTCGTCATCAAAAGATAGAGTACTGTCAGGAGACTCCGAAGAGATAGTAGAACCGTCTTGATATACTTCTAATCTTCCTAACTCTTTGAATTTTTTGGGGATTATTCCAAAATCATCTTTCAAGTATAGTGTATAGTCTTTAAACATTCCAAACGGTGGTAGCTTGTCACACAGATATGATCTAGGATTGACGAAGTACTTGTCTCGAAACATCGGAGCCGAGAAGTCTGGGTGAGGATTTGGGTATGTTGTTGGATCGTCCTCGTCGAACTCGACAGAGATATTTGAGTCATACAGCGTGGTGGGTTTGATGTTCTCTACACTTTTCCTCCTCTTTCTGATTATCGACAGAAACTCGAAAGTTGGTTTCTTGTTGATGATAGAATCACATAGTCCTTCCTTGTTATTATCTATTATCATGAGTTTCAATTCTGGGTTATATGGCAAGGGATATCCAGAAACCATGGCTGTACCCATGATCCTGAACCTGGTTTCTTTGTAAATAAAGTCGGAGAAGGGTTTATAGTTATTTTGAAAAAGCAACACTCTGAAACTGTTCCGTTTTCCTGGGTAGAAATTAAAAAGAAATCGCTTGACTTCACGATGATGTTTCACATGTACCGTACTGAAGGTGTATTGTTCGAACGTCTCATCTTGCTCATCGTTTTTTGAGTCCTCCAGATCTTGGATACAAGGTGCTGGTGGGATCTCTTTAAATCTCTTGAAAACCATAAATGGCGAGTTTTTTCTGAATGAAGATAAGTATGGAACGTGTATTTTGAATAGAGGAAGCCCCATACCTTTTACTTTATAGCTGACGGGAATTATATGGGTCCTGTTATCCACAGTTCCTTCAGATAATGGCAAGTCTTCGGCCTTCACATTTGATAATCGCCGAATGGTGCCACTATTATCGTACAATATCAAGTTATTCTTACGCTCTTTTTTGATGTTAGATTTCAAAACTTTGAACAATTTGAAAGATTCCTCACTGGGGAAGACGTAGGTGTTGTTTTTCATAAATTCATTAGCTATTATTAACTTCCTCTTTACAGAAAAAGACCTCGTAGGCTTTTGAAGAATTTTAACGCCAGTAGATGGGCCCGATCCGCTTATGGGTACATCCACCACCGTAGATTGTGTCTCCTGTGTCTCGTTATCTGAATGGTCCATCGGACTATCCATACGTGTATCCAGATCCAGAGTAGAAACATGCGAATCAGGTGGTACTTCATGGTTTTGACTCTCAATAGCGAGCTGGCGAATGATATATGGAAGGTACACGGAAAAATTCTCATCATAAGTGTCCTGCAATTGCGTGCGTTGTTCCTTATCGTAGTACAATGTCTCTGAATCTGAAAGCCCTTTCGATTCGGTACTCAATGACGTGGTCCGTGATATATCTACAAGATCCCCTAGCACATCATTTCTACCATTGGTTGGGTTATTTTCCGATGTCTTGGAGGCATCGTGAAGAATATCGCTTGAAAAATTGTCAAGTGGGTTGCTCAAGCTGCGAGCCCTAAAGTTGTTTTGGTCGTTTTGTCCCCCACCTCGATCATGGTTCTTCCCTTTCTTAAAGATTCTCTTCATTGGTTAGCAATCACTCCTGCTCTTCTCCTTTCCTTGCTACTCTTATAGTGCTACAAGAAGATAAATTGTAGCTATAAATACAAAGTCATCGAAAGGAGCGCCGATACGAACTGCATGTTACCCTCCGCTACTCTCGTATCTTGGCACCTTTGGAACGGGAAGATGAGTCAACAGTCTTAGAGTTAAGGGGTGCTATAGTCCACTCCTGAGAAGTATTGAGCATGTATTCGTATGTTCTGAAGTCTTGTGGGTCATTGGAGCTCGGCATGCCCAGTGGTATAAATTTTTCAATGAATTTTCTTTAAAGATTCCAAACTAGTGTATACAAAATTGCAGCCATTGCAAGAAAATCGATACTAAAATATAAACGATCGATTTGACCAGAAGAGCTTGTATCTCGTTATGCCTGCCAAAACAGCGAGTAGAATTTACTTTTATCTGTATGCAATGTGTTGGTTTTATGCATAAATTATAGTGGATGTGGTTTCATAAAACATTGGGCTAGTCTCAACAGGATCCATTCTAAAGAACGAAAATAATATGTTTCTTATCTAAGTAATCTCGTTCGAATTGATCCACTCTATTCGCACAACAAACCACAAGATTATGTTATCGGAGATTATTCACGATGGGAAATATCTGTGTGGTGAAGCTTCTTGCTTTCTGTCGGATTAGCTATCGCAAGATTATTTTGGCTGCGATTTCTAGTTACAAAGCGACTAAACATAGAGATTAGAATTTAACAGTCTACATATGGAGGAGTCTAACAAAATAATTGTGCGTAAGGGCCTCATGCAACATAATGAACGGCATAGTGGTGAATGAACTTCTAATCTAGTTAAGAGAAGGGTCATCTTTGACAGAAGGGAAACTTATATAATCATACATTGACAAGGTAACACATTCTCCTATTCAGTTCCCAGCACTACCGTTGTTAAACGCACATTTACCCCTAGTCCGGTATGATGCACTACGGTGTCCAGCCTTTGCAACACTAGCTGTATTGGTACTATAAGTCCTAACCTGACTACATAATTCTAGGTGGTCACTATTTTCGTAATTTTCAGCCATTTCCAAACCGTTTTAAGCTACGAACATCAAAAATATGGTTGTTCTTGACAAATTATAATGCAAAAAATATATACATGCCAGTGACGGGAATAGAATCTGGTTCATAGAGAGTCTAATTTCTGCATCAAGCCATTGCAACGTCTCACTTAATCACTACTATCTAGTCTTATCCTTGGGTCCGTTGTCTCCTCTGCACTCAGCTCTGACTGCCCTTTCAACCTCATTTTGTCCCACAGGTAGAGGGGACCCTAGTCTCAACGATTTTCCACTGGAAAGGAATATAGCCAGCCCTAAGTCTTCACCGAGAAGCATCTTCTTAGCAGCCTCTGTCATTGGGCCTATCTGATGAATTTCGCCGTCGGTAATTACCATGCCCCCGTATATGCTGCTTGAACATACTTTTTACACCCAGATTTGCAATGGTTTATATACTTCTAAACACTTGCCAGTGACTGCATCTTTCAACCATGTTTCTCGCGATGTATTCACCGCATCCTCCATATACGAACTCACTTTTGGATTTCTCGGCACTCCTCTAGGAGTATAGGATAATACGCTTCCCCGGCCCAGGTCCTGAAAATACGCCAGGACACCACATTTTCAACACATGCTCGTCGAACTTTATTCTACGATCTCAAATTTCACGCTTTACTTTGCCTCGTGTGTACTCCGGGCTTATGATTAAACTCACATCTACCTCTACATTAGTCTAATACAATCTACTTCAACCCCTATGGTAGTCATGTCAGTCATGTCCTTTCTTGACCATTCCTTATCACATCACATATATTTTAAATGTGTCTCACTTTATCACCAGAAAAAATCCAGATTTAGAAACTGGTCTGGCATTCACCAAAATGACACAAAAAATCCTTCGAATTTTCTTCCTTGTAAGAAACCACGTCCATTAATTTTATCATTACATCTTTTTCTAGCACTCCATAGTATTTGACCACCTCTTTCGTAAGGTAGTTTGATAGTAAGTCAAGGAGGATCGAAAAGTCATCCTAGAAGATGATAATTGAAAGAGAGATTATATTCAGGATAAAAGTCTGAGACCTTTCTCTCTGTTTATTGTCTCTGATGGTCTATGGTATGGCTTGTAGCACGTATTGTAAAATTTGCGATTATGTGTGAATTGTAGATATCTTCATAAAGTGTAATCACGAGTGAGTAAACTTTGTATGAGGAGTGCGATACGAAATTGCTTGTGGTGAGCAATAGAGCTGGAAGAAGTGAGTTGGGGTGCAATTACACGTGAAGCTTAATGAAAAGTTAGACACTTCAGAGTCACCAGACTTTCGAAGACGACAACGCTTCTGATAATTCTGAGACAAGGATTAACAAGGTAATCGACTGCGTATAGTCAAGGAGTTTTTGCAAGCAGTCCGCAAAGTAGTAAGTGATCAAGTTATCGAAGTGAGCAGTAGATATAAAGCCGAGAAAAGGATTATAGAGTTAGAAATTCAGTGTGTAGAAGATAACGATGACAGAATTGCGTAGATCTACAAGACTTACAGAAGGCAAGAAGCCTAAGGTTGGTGACGTTGAGCTGAAAGTGGTAAAGAAGGTGGCTAATAAAGGCGCGAAGAAGAGTGTGGACCCCCCGGTGAAGAGTGAGGAATCGGGCACGAAGCAATTGGAAGTGGGCGATAGCATTCCTGATATCACGTTGCTCGACGATGACGAAAATGAGGTCAATTTGAAGGATGCAGCTAGCAAGACGAAGTTTTTGGTTATCTTTGCTTATCCAAAGGCTTCGACACCTGGTTGTACGAGACAGGTGTGTGGTTTCCAGAGAAACTTCGAGTTCTTACAGAAGAACGAAACGACAGTTTTTGGACTAAGCGCAGACAAGCCTCTGTCGCAGAAGAACTTTGTTAAGAAACAGGGGCTTCAGTACCATCTTTTGAGCGATCCTTCCAAAAAGCTCATTGGTGTTTTAGGAGCAAAGAAGAGCCCTCTGGGTATTAAGCGTTCGCACTGGATTTTTGTTGATGGGAAGTTGAAGATCAAGAAGATCCAGATCAGCCCCGAGGAGAGTTTCAACAGTGCCAAGATTGACATTGAAAGCTTGCTCGGTTCCAGCTAATTTGAAGGAGCGTAACAAGGTTAGACAATGGGGTGGTGAAACTCGCCATTCTGTGGGGACACCTATTGGCCCAGGACATACAAAAAGACTATTGAAAAGATTCAAGTATATGAATATGTATGCAATTGAATATCTTAAATATATGAAAGTAGAATGTCGAGAGAATACCATAAGATGACAATCAAGCTCACAATCTTGCTGGCCCACCACCAATGTTGAACAGTAAACGAGCAATAAGAAAACTCAAACTCCCATTTCTTTTCAGTGTCGTCAAAGTGACCGGTGAAAATACCAGTTTGACCATTGTAGTCGCCCATCATGGATCTCACTACAATCTCTTTTATAGGCTTCCTTGACGATGGTAAAATTTCCTTCGAGGCTACCCAATGATCTCCGTCGAAGTGATACCAACTCTTGCATCCTACATGATCGTGGCCTGTCATAATAATGCCATTCTGGTCTCCATTGGGGAACACAATATCCAACACTTTTTGGCTAGTTTCATAGGCAAGATGGTTTTGAGATCTTAAAAGGCCATTCTTGTACGGTTCCTTCTCGTTGTCTGCGTAATATCTGTGCTCTGGACCGTCTTCACATATTCCTTCCTTCTTGAAAAAAGGAATATGAGTAAGAAGGATGGTTGCACCCTTGAATGTAGGGTTTTCATGCTTTTGCAAATTTTCCAAAAAGGACCAAGTGTAACGAACGAAATCCTGTTCAAGTGCTGGTCCTTCCAATGTGAGAGAGTCAAGCACAACCAAACGCCACTCATTTTCTTTCCCTTTATTGTAGTTCACGACATAATTGTTTTGGCCAAAAAGAAGATGGAATCTGGCCATGTGCTGCCAAGTCGCATCACCACTGTACCCAATGTCATGGTTTCCAGTCAAATTAATGAATAATGGATTTTCATAGTTGGGTTTCAAAGAGTCGAGCTTAGTCCAGTCGTAAACGTCATTGTAAACTCTTGATTGGAATCGCTCTACGGGATCCATTGATTGTTCATCATTCATCCACCTCACCCAGTCGTAATTTTCGTGCTTACTGTGGGTATCAGTGACTATTTTCTTGTAGTCAGAATCTCTTGGGAACAATCTTTCGACAAATCTGTGCGTCCTATTGTAGAACTCCGAATCCAAGATCCATTGGGATGAAAAGAGATCGCCCATCACAGCCACATGACTGGGACCGAGTCTATTCTTCATCGTGTTGTATATGTGGCCCAAGTAGTAATCATTTCCGTAGTTGTCGAGTCTCTTGATGTATTTTGTCAGTGGCCAATTGCCGTTGATCTGTGGATCACCGAAGGTTAACATGTGTATTTCGTTGTGTGAATGCTTTGCGCGGGCATTGTCCCCATCTGCAACATCGGGCTTTATGCGAAGTGATGGGAAGTTCATCAAAAGCAATTCCTCTGCTCTTTCTGGAATCAAGCTTGTGAATTCATACTTGCGCTTCAAAATGGTGGAATCACCAAACTTGTGCCAGTTGCATTGATTCCTCAGATTCAAAATATCAGGATAAAAGTATACAAAAAAGTTTAAGAGAATAGCTAATACTGTAAGAAACCTCTTAAGAACCTTCAAAATTGGCACTCCTGACATGTTGTTGAAGTTAAGTTTTTGGCGTTGTAGGAATAAAAAAATTTATATATATAAATATGATTTGGTCTAGATTTGATCAAGAGATGATTTTGATAATATCAGAGAATGCTGACCGTTTGTATGATATAGAAATATGGAGCTATGTTCTCATATCTTAGAGTGTTTAGTAACCGGTTTAGACAAAAAAAAAAACCAGGCTCGTCTACAGATCTGAGGAGTTAACTAAATTCTTCATGATTTTTATTTAGGTTATGGAATAAGCTAATACCTTTCTAAGATACCCAGTATGTCATAATCTTGTTCGGAGTGGAATATATCTTTCTTCTATACGTCTAAATTCACCGGCTCAAGCGCTCACAATGCCTCAGACAAGGTTTGGTTCAACTTAGCAACCTTGGAAGAGATAGACAAGTCAGCAGTTCTGTCGCCAACCTCGACAACCAAACCTCCCAAGATCTCTGGGTTCACGGTGTTCGTGACCTTCAAAGTCTTGGAATCGCCCACAAAAGAGGACTTGCTGATGGCAGTCTGCAATCTTCTCAAAATCTTGGAGTCCAACGGCTTGGCAGATGTAATCTTAGCCTCAACAACTCCCTTGTATGCATCGTTTAAAACGGCAAACTTCTCGTAAACACCGTGAAGATTTTTCAATCTGTTGTTTTCTGCCAAAACATTCAAGAAATTGGCCACGGTCTTGTCCAACTTCAAGCTCTCGGAAACAGTACTAGCAAGAGTGGCCCTGTCATCCTTGGTCAATGCTGGGTTATGGAAAAACGACTGTACCTTGCTGTCGGTATCAACCAACTCCTTGACTTTGCCCAAAGATTGGAAAGTCTTGTCAATCGATGAATCCTGGATGGAAGCAGAGTACAACGCATTGGCATATGTTCCGTCAATACCGAATAATTGCACTGGCGGTTTTGCAGCCTTGGATGCTGAAGCCAAAGAACGAGCAAAGATACGTAATGACATTATCACTAATATAAGTCTCTAGTAAACTATCAATATATCAAAATTGTTAATTATTTTAGAAGAAAGTAGGCCGGGATTGGGATTGGGATTATTCTGAAAAATAATTGGACAAAATCGTGGACTGAAAAATACTTAGGCACACGTAGAAGCAAAAAATCAAAGCGTATTTATCAGACTGTGAGATTTTTTCACCAACTTGAAGGAATCATTAGAGGAGCGTTGAAGCACAAGAATCGGCGGAAAACAGAGAGATAGGATGTTGCCTTGGTCAAATAGATGCTTGGTGGGCCTGTTAGAGAGGTTAGGATTTGCTGGCCGTGGTTGCTTGGACGTGCGCAGAGCACATGGCGGGTTATTGCACTCTGGAACAGTCCGGTTTCAGAGCACCGACAATAGCGGCACGCCGACAGACGACATGACGGAGTTGGAGAAGAGAGATGAGACCTACAAGAGGCAGAGAAAGCTTGCATTGGCACACGTGAAGATGAAGTCGTACGCGAACGGTCACTTGCAGCCGGGATCGACTCACTTCAAGAAGCCTATCCACGATCACTTGTACAAGGGAAGACCTATCAAGGAGTTGACTGTGGCCAAGAGGAAGACAGCAGGAAGGAACAACACAGGTAAGATCACTGTAAGAGGAAGAGGAGGTGGACATAAGCAGAGAGCAAGGCTTGTCGATACACACCGGTTGACGGGAGGTAAGCACACAGTCGTACGTATAGAGTACGACCCGAACAGATCAGGACATATTGCGTTAATCAAGAACAATGAGACAGGAGACTTATCGTACATCTTAGCGGCCACAGGGTTGAGAGCAGGGGATGAGGTGGAGTCTTTCAGATCCGGGTTGCCTGAAGATTTCATAAACGAGATGAAGGAAACCAATAACGGAGAGATTGATGAGGCCTTATTGAACTCGAGAATCATGCAAAGAGGCAATTGTTTGCCTTTGAGTATGTTACCTGTCGGTTCCATCATTCATAACATTGGGTTGCGTCCAAATGGCAGAGGTCAACTCGTTAGATCTGCAGGTACTTTTGCCAGACTCTTATCTAAACAGCCCGAGCAAAACAGAGCAATAGTTAGGTTAAGTTCTGGAGAGCATCGTTACATCCACATCAAGTGTCACGCAACATTGGGAGTAGTATCCAATAAGGAGCATCAAGCAATATCTTGGGGTAAAGCAGGACGAAGCCGCCACAGAGGAAGAAGACCCATTACCAGAGGTGTGGCCATGAATGCCCACGATCATCCACATGGTGGTGGTAGAGGTAAGTCAAAGTCCAACAAGGTATCCCAGTCTATGTGGGGCCTCAAGAAGTTTGCAAAGACCAGGAAATTCAAGAATGTTAATAAAATGAAGGTCAGAGATAGACCAAGAAGATAGTTTATACTCCAATAACTTGTACATACAAAATAAAAGTAAGTCACTATTTAGTCATTATCGAAGGTATGTAAAAGGAACGATTAATCTTTGGTTCTATGAAATTCGTTATTCGTTAAATATATTAAGCTGGACAGAAGGCAGGCGATGGACCATCACCCACTCTCAAACTGAACAAGTAGCACACCATCATTCTGAGATAAATTATCAACAACCCTAATTGGTTATTATAGTACAATATCACTCCAATGACGGCAAAAACAGCGACGACCATCAAGTAGATAAAGATTCGATGTACCTCCAAATATTCCCTCATTGTCTCTGTGAAAATATAGTTCCACACAAATTCCATGAACGCAGTAATATAACTTGGGGGTATCTGCGGGGTGCCTGTCAATTGAGGTGATAAAGGTGTTTCATTCGACCCGTGAGTGGGCAAGAGAGGTTCCTGCTCGGGTGTACTTGTCTTCTTTCCAAGCCACTTTCTGATACATTGCATAACATAGGGTTGTTCAAATTCTATAGGATTATCGTATGGCAAGGAAGACGACAGTGCTAGCGATGCTCTATCTTCTGGAATGGGAGAGTACGGAGATGTGCTATTTCCAATCATGAATTCTACTGGCGACATCTCTGTCGGCGAGTCACTGTTCAAAAGGGAAGCTTCATTCGCTATTTCGTCCAACTGTTGAGAAAGCCCCGAAAGCTGCTCTTCAAATGTAATGGATCGTTCGTTCATCTGTTGATATACGATCCTATTAATTAAATATCGTAACGTTTTAGCGCTGATTGCAAAATATAATTGGCCCCAAAATGAAATCAGAAAAATTTAGTGCAATCACAAACACAAATACTTTTAAGAACACCAAGAAATCCAACATATTAAAGATTTTCAATTCCCTCGAGACATCAACTTCACTGTCCTATAATACCTCAGATCAGTACCGATTTCTGTCTGTTGTTATTGTAATTGTAGACTAATGGTACATGATATAGCATTTTGCAATCTCAGATTCGATAGGCAAATCGGAAATCAGTTTTCATGGAAAATGGTAGAAACAGCACAAGCTTAGTTAAACTGTACAGAATACTTATGGCACATACGTCTGTGAGTATTGCACTGTATATATGTTCTCATTTCATGATGTTGAATCGCCTCATGATCTTGCATTTCGTTTTTTTGTCGGTCATATAATGTTAAGATCTGTTTCATCATCTAGGGTATCTTCCGATCTCTTCAACCGATCGTATAATCCCTTCTCCGGAGTTGTAAGTAGGATGTAGCCTGGATCCTGGTAAATGAACATGATGTTCTTTTCTATGTGGTTGGATAATTCAACTTGATCTCTTTGAAAAATATCAACATCCAATACCTCCAAAACTAGCACATCAACATCATTGCCCGAGTATCCAAATTCTTCACGTAGGGACCTCATGCTCCTGAAACTGATGTTAAACTTATTAATTTTTAGAAAACTGTTAACTGTTTTATATGTTATTCTCTGGCCATACTTGGTTTCAAAATCAACTATAGTTTTGCAGTAAGGAAAGACCGCCAATATCTTATGTGTTGAATCTGACAATATCCCTGTAATGCTTAGATCCTTGGTTGTTTTCAAAAACTTAGAAACTCTTAGAATTGGTAGAACATTCTCTTTTCCACTGCAATGCTTGAGAACATTCGATGATACGGAAGTGTTATTTCGTTTTAGCAGGCTTTTAACCATGTCCAAAAGCCACAGCTCCTGAAAAACCAAAGGAAAGACTCTGGAGTTATTCATACAAGCAGACGGAATAATTGGTGTGCTATATAAGATCGATTGATGAAGATGAGCTGAATACATAATTTTGATAGCATTATATACAAGATAACTATTTACAACTTATTAACTCTTCACTGCTTCTTCGGTATCAGCACTATGTCTCCTTTGCTTCTTGAGCTTGTCCTTCAATCCTAATCTCTGCAATCTTTTTGCTTCTCTCTTTTCGGTTTGTTTTTTCAACTCTTTTTCCCTCTTTTCATGGAAATTGTCACCAAGATCTTCACTATTCAGAAGAACATTGACAATCGAGTTATAATTCAGCATCTGATCATCAAGATTCTTATAATTGACGAACATCAGATCAAAGGCGAAACAAATTTTCAACTCATCAAAGCTCTTTATTGCTCTCGATTTGTTCTCAAGTGAGAAAATGTTAGGAGTAGTTCCATATTTTGCAAGATATGCTTTCAATTTACTAGACAACTGGCTTAAGTCTTTTATCTGAGCCATGTTAGATCCATCAGAATATCTGGTACTGAAGTGAGTCAAAATGAGTTTTGGACAGTTCATGTAGCGACACACGTTGACAGCCTCTATCATCGTTGAATGTTTCTTCGAAATAGCTTCCTCTATGAGTTCATTATCAAGAGATGACTCGTGAATCAAAATGTCACTGTCAACGCCCGCATCAACGAATCGAGGATTGGGTCTCGTGTCACCAGAATAAGATACCTTGAAATCGCTGTCAGAATCAAGCTGAAATTTAATGGAAATAGAATACGACCAATAGCAATGGATAGCCCTCACAGTATTTATGGATTTGATTCCTAAGTCCAGATAGAGGTTATCGATTTTCTCATTGTTCCTTGATCTCAAAGGCATTTTAGGGACTGTATCATTCAACTTATTATTGTCATACTTATTTTCAAATCCATCCAAGTCGATTTGAAGATACTCAGGCTGTCTGTCATTCACGAAGTCTTCGCAGCTGATATAAACTAGCCTGTTAGTGTCAACAAATTTCGATACTTGCTTCTCCAAATTGTACCACTCACTGACAAAGTTATCATATTGCCATGGCAAAACTAGATAAAGCTTATTTTCATTATCATTATTCACTTCGAACCACTCATTGATGATCGAGAGAATACCAAGATGGTGGTCTGCATGCAAATGGCTCAAATGTATCATTCTAAGTTCCATCATTACTCGTTTCAACACACTTTTATCATATCCAAAGTTTCTCAATATCGACCCCAATGTATTCTCCCCACCATCCAATAATACGGAACGAAACTCAATTCCATTTGGTCCCATAAAGGGGACTCTAATCAAGTTTGAAATTACATTCCTGGTTATGGAAGGCAATGCAGATCCTGTTCCTAGAGTGAGTATTTGCACTTGATCTTTAAGATTAGCGTTGCTTGCCTCCAACGATACACGAGGCCCGTTAATGATTTCATCTTTGAGGACATTTGGAAGCGAAAGAGGTGCAACATGCTCATCAAACAAACTAGAAAATGATGAATTATCTATCGAGGAGTCATCATAAGTCACTCCATCGACAGAAATAGAGAACTCTTGCAGCTGTTGTAATTTTTCAAATTTGGGTTCGTCTAAAGGCTCATAAGCTTCAAAATATGGAAGGTTGTAACATTCCTTTTGTAAGGATCTAAGTTTAAGCAAATTAATTGTCGCTGTCTTGAAAACCAACGTGTTATTTGATAAGCTTGAATGACTTATGACATGCCTACAATCAGCAGGAAATTTTTTGATAAATTTGGTATATTCTTCCAGTTTGAAATCAACATCATCTCCAAGTAGGTGGTACACTAATCCTATCTCCTCCGACCCTTTCTCTTCACTTTTATCAAAAAACTTGTCACAATTTATTGTATTTTCAAGATAAGTTATGTTAGGTATGTCAAGAATTAATAATCTGTTGAATGATTTCGGAAGCCCGACAACCATCTCGGGCAATACCACTTCTCCTTTCTCGTTTGTGACAGATTCACCTTGAGTCAATCTTCTATAATCTATTCCCGGTTTTACACCCAAGCTTTTAGCTTTGACAGCGTCAAATTTCCCTCTGATGGGAAGAGGTCTAATTAAGTATGAAACAGATGCCTGCAGTTTTGTTGGTATAAGTTCTTCGGGTTTGACCAACTTTACATGCGTTTGAACCTCGTTCTCACTTGTGTCATATTTGTAAGAATCAGGGTCTGGGTCGTTTGCTTTGGAAGTGTCCATGGGGAACATCAACGACATTAATTTTTTTAACTGCACATATACTTTATTGGACATTGCTTCATCCGTCGTAGGTATGCATGTGTCAGTACTTTTGATTTTGATAGGGCTAATGGCGATATTACTGTCTGCTATGATTTTGTCTTCTTCTGCCTCGATAATATTCAACTTGACACCTTTCCTAAATACGAAGTACCGCCATGTCGCGATGATAAACGATGCTAGTTTTCCTGAACTGGTATAAATATCGATGTTCTTTTTCGTTGAGTCACTGATAGTCAAAAAAAGGCCAGGCAACCCGCCTATTTCAGACCATGTCGTTAATGTTCCTGTCAAGAATATACTCCTCAACTTGCCAAATCGAAACCGACTCTCGTTCAAAATTCTCTGAGATCCCTCAGGTACCTTACCAAAAAAATATTTGAACCCCTCTCTGTTCGTGAGCATCAAAAGTGGATGCTGAGAGTCCGCTGTCTTGTGTGCGACAGTATTTACTGTGAACATTGTAGTAGTATATTTCGAGAAATCGATGTATCTGCTGTAAAATTGTTGGTATCTTTCCCAACTATCAAACTTCTGAAGGCGCAGTGAATGTGCTCCTACGATTACTTGCTCTTTCTTCCCTTTTATGCTCTCTCTTCCAACTTCTCTTTGAAATTCTTTCGTTACCAGCCGAGCCAGAATACCCAGACTTGAGCGGAGCTTCTTTAAAATTGATTTATGGTTTAACACTATGAAAATAAAACTGACTTAAACCCTATTAAGGAACGGCACAATACTCCATGAACACTGAAAATGCAATAGTTATGTACTTGACTACGTATGAATCATTTTGACCTCATCTCTTTTGGAGCAAAAATGTCGCTCCTAAAATGTCGTAAATGTCGCTCTCAAAACGACATTTCTGTCACAAGATTGGCAACCAAAATATAGTTGTTATTGATAGAGGGATAGTAAAGAATGGATCATAATTGGATGGTCAAGTCAAACAGATCAATGAAACTGTTCACAAGTGACCTAAATTTGACTGGCATTCTTTTTGACCAATACTCGGAGCTCTATGATTCTTCCAAAGTCAAGCGGAATAGCTTTTCGCTCAGAAAGCTACCCTATGTGAGGGGCTTCTTCTTTAAAGGGAACGAGAAAATGGAAATGATAAGAAAGCTCCAGGAGAAGCAAAAGCATGCAAGAGGTTACGAGGAGTGGTGTGCCATATCACACAAACTTGATGAGCTTCTCGACAATACCGCCTGGAAGTTAGACCCCAAGTCAGACTTGTATGACTATGACCTAATATACAACAACATGATGGAGATGCGAAATGCGAGACTCTCGAAGGATTACAGACTTTTGTTGTACTTGATACGTACGAAATGGATACGGAACTTGGGAAATATGGGTGAGTTGAATTTATATAGACACTCCCATGTGGGCACGAAGAAGTTGATCGAGGAATATATTCAGGAGTGTGAAGACTCGCTTGAATATTTGATAACTGATAAGTCTGTGAACCTAGATGATAGATATATCTTAGGTATGCTTATACAGACCCGCAAAAACGTCGGTAGAACCGCTCTTGTTTTGTCTGGAGGAAGTACATTCGGTATTTTTCACATCGGGGTCTTGGCAACTTTGATTGAACTTAACTTACTACCCAGAATTGTGAGTGGATCGTCTGCTGGCTCTATTATAGCAAGTATTTTGTGCTGTCACTGGAATGAAGAGGTGATCGAAATATTGAAGGGGATTACTGAGCGAAGTTTCATCATATTTGGTGAGACAGAATCTACGGAAGATCATCCGGTGAACAATTTTCGTAGCAAATTGAATAAACTAGCCCACTTTTTGAAATATGGGACTTTGTTTGATATAAATGGACTCAAACAAACCATGATAGATTTTGTGGGTGATCTTACTTTTAGAGAAGCATACAACAGAACAGGAAAGATCTTGAATATCACAGTTTCTCCCGCATCGGTTCATGAGCAAACCAGATTACTTAACTATATTACTGCACCAAACTGCTTGATTTGGTCAGTAGTTTGTGCTAGTTGTTCATTGCCGGGTGTATTTTCTTCCACCTCAATCTACGAAAAAAATCCCAAGACGAATGAGATTCATGAGTGGAACAATGACTCTTCTGTTAAATATGTTGATGGATCTGTGGATAACGATTTACCGATCACCCGTCTTCTGGAAATGTTCAACGTAGACCACATAATTGCTGTGCAAGTCAATCCTCATGTTGTTCCGATTTTGAAGTTATCCGTTAGTAACATAGGAGGTGAAGTTGAAAATGAATTCAACAGTAAGTTCAAAAATATATTGAACAATGTGTACGATTTTGCAACTTCAGAAGTAATGCATTACCTTCAGATATTGAATGAAATTGATATCTACAAGAATTTATCTGGCAAGCTCATTTCAGTACTATCACAGAGTTATTCGGGTGATATCACAATATTGCCAGATTTTGGGCTAAGTGATATCTCCAAAATTTTCGAGAACCCCACCCCAGAGTTCTTATTTGATTTCATCATTAGGGGTGCAAGAGCTTCATGGCCAAAAGTTACTGTCATCAAAAATCATTGTGGTGTTGAATTCGCTTTAGATAAGGCTATAAGCTTGCTCAGGGGTAGGTTGATCATTTCAAATAAGCCTCTAAATAATAACCATTACCATTTGACATCGCAAAGCAATTTGAGTCCCAAAAAGATGACATCGGACTCGCATAAGACTCCTTCTAATTCTCCTGTGAAGCTCAGTGATGAACTTAGGAGCAAGACTGGGCCACAGAACAAACTTCTTAATATCAAGAGAAACAAATCTATTTCACACTCGACGCCTCCTCACAAAATTTCAAGAAGGGGTAAAAGAAACACTATAGGTGAGCCATCTCCTCTGATGCAAATCAAAACACACAACAGGGGACAATCTGTTACGTCGTTATTCTCCTCAACGAATGACATGTCAGACATTGAATTAGTTCATTCTACGGAGTCTACTTTGGTTAATGAAGATACAGACAATGAACATAATCCAAATGTTTCTATACGAGCTAAGACTTATGATAGCAATAAGAATAGCGATATTAGAATGCAGTTAGATCAAATCACTAAAGGCATCAGAAAGGCTAAGAGCTCAGCAAATTTCAATCAACCAAATTTGAACGATGAATCAAGGGAGCCCAGTAGGTTTAGATCAATGAGACTCAATAACTCACAGACAGATCACATTACTGGATCTCCTCCTCGACCTCCAATTTCGGAGCAAAATAGTTCGACCTCCGTATTCTTGTACGACAAGCCCAATTTCCCAAAAATGTCTTGTCCCAGCTCTCTCAAAAGCTCGATAGTTGGTCTCAATCGATTAAAGGATTCTTACAATCTGCAGGATTTGAGTGAGGTCAACGATTCGTTACGTGATATTAAGCAGCACTTGAATCAGCTAGGTACCCTTGACAAAAAACGTATCAATAGTGTCAATTTCAATCGGGATTTGCAAAGTTCACAATTTGGAGGGTATGGTAATCATGATGAGCTGGATGACAGCGAAAACAATTCAGGTAATACAAATGATGCAAACCGTGGCGAGTCGAGCAATGGTCTGAATGCCAGGACTCTCGAGAAGAACAATGGAGATACTAGTAACCGTTCTATTGGCCTTAAACTTGATTGTGATACAAGCCCTCGTAAAGGCAGGAAGTCATTAGACGGATGTGGTGAAACACATAATCAGCTGGGTAAATCCTCTCCAGCTATAAAATTTAGTAACCCTGATATCGAGCCAGATTATAAGAGACTGAGTATATCTTCCATCAAGAGCATCAAGGGCGAGAAGGAACACCTGCCAGGTAAGAAACTTGTTGACGTTTCTTCCAGACAATTAGGTGACAGTACTTTTACTAAAAGTGGTAAGTCTGAAAACTACGAGAATGGGATGAAAGATACAGACCACGGAGAAAGTGGGGATGATGAATATGATGACGATGATGATGATGATGACGACGATGATGATGAGTCTTTTGAGACAGGTGACGACGAATATTTGGATTATTGAATAATTGTTTCCAATTGAACCATTGTCAGGAAAGTTGAAGCGCTACAAAAATTCCAGACCACAGAATATTCGTGATTTGCTTCCAGCATGCATAACACTGATCCTGGTTTTATTCATTGAAGAATAGTTGCGTGGGTTTAGAAGGTGTTAATTTAATTATAATTGCATATGTTTAGTCATTTATATATTTACAATTTTTAATGAACTTAATCGTGGTTGAAATTTGCTTAGTGTCTACTCACCTAATGGGCTCAACAATATCGGTACCAAAGCACCTATGAACGTTGCTAATAGTTCTCCGATTTGTAGGCTTGAATCTCTTTCTTTCAAGCTATTGAGCCCACTTTCTGAGGATGAAGGAATGGATAATGTCACATCTTTGTGCCTATCAGCCTCGGTAATGACATGAACTATTACGTACTGAAACATTCCCGCACTGTAGAGAAATAGCAAACCAAGGATGTAATTGTTCTCCATCTTGAACAAGGCAATAAATGCATATGTCAAAATCGAAAATACAGGGGATGAGAGAGCAAAAATAAGTACATGATATCGAACCAAAGACTTGCCCAAATTCTCCTCTGTTAGAATGGTCCCCAAGCTGAATGAAGTGGGTAATTTGTGTAAGATGATTGATAAGTAGAAAATGAACTTCAAACTATCGTTTTCCAGAAAAAATGTAGTTCCTAGTGATATTCCGTCCATGGCTGCATGCATTACAAAACCAATTGTCACCGGTGAGGTGAAAATTGAGCATATTATGTCTCTGAATCCAGTTACATGGTCTGCATGCTTCGATTGAACGTTATAGTCCCAATATTCAAAGATTGCATCAACATTGCTAACCAAGAACATCGACAAAAATCCTAGCAACAACGGGAATCCCACAACTACCGAAATATTATGGTTCTTGAGATCTTCTCCAATGATGGTAATTCCCTCGGGAATGATAAATATCATCGACGTTCCTATCATGATTCCCATACTAAAGAACGACATCCAGCTTCTATACTTGAATTCAGCACCAACGAACCCCGGAAAAATACCTGCCAAGTAAGATCCAGCTGCCATGAAGGCACCTAGAACAACCAATATCACAAGCTTCGAGTCCATTTATAATAGTTTCGAAGTAAAAGAAGTCTTGATCTTCTCTGGAGATATTCGCGTGGAGATAAGCAGGGAATATCAAAAAAGTAGTTTTTATATAGGGTCAAACATCTGGTAGATTTACTCCACGAAAGGGAGCTCTAATATACTATATAAGTACTGTCTATCGCCCAGTCATCTCAGAGATCTCCAATGCGGCCTCATTACTTTTTTTTGCGCTCTTTTGAAGACATAGAAAGACAAGTGATGGCAATTTCTCACTAGCTAACGACTAGGTCACCTTTTCTAACCGCTAAAACGGGGCAAATTGTAGCTAAACGGGTTCATGTTATATTGATTAAAGTCTATGGTATCTATATTCTCTTCTTCGAGTGATTTCGTGCTACAAAATCCACATTACAGAAAAATTTAGCGATGATGCTCATCACAACTGTCAGAACGCGTATATAGGAAATCGGCTGGTTTTGATGGTTTTGATTTTGATCTTATCTACTTTAATGTATTTGTTTAGATGTTAGCGGAGGAAGAGGGGGTTATCAAAGACAAGATTGAGTTGTCAGTACTCTACTTTAACTCCAAGGATTTCCGCAAGGCGTTGACGTTGTATGATGGGTTGGTGAGCAGACTTATGCTGCTTCCTCTATCTAGAGTGAAAGCTATAAGAAAAGAAATATATGGTTTAGCGGAGGAAGCAGTGGTAGGACCGACAGTACATCCAAGGCTTGGTAGTGTTCTAGATCAAAGAGCTGCTACGTACGAGAAATTGGGAGATTTCCCGCAAGCATTGAAAGATGCAGAGATGTTGACCAAATATGACCCATTGAGCTGTAAAGGGTACTTGAGACGAGGTAAGATTTTGACGAAATTGCATAAGGAATTAGAGGCATATAGGGTTTATCAGAAGGGCAGGTACATAATAGAGAGAGCAATAGAGACGCACGGAATACAAGTACCTGATAAGCTTTATTCCAACTTGAAAGCTCAACATAGCAACATGAACTCATATTTAAAAGGAAGGGAAAAGAAGAAGTCTAAAGGTAAAGCTGAAACGACAGGCGCAGACCATCAAAATAGTTCCCTTTCCTTATCAAACAAATATGGATTGGACAAACAGATTGAAAGTATGCTTTCTTCGACCTTGTCCTCGCGCCTGAAAGCAACTTCGAGCTCAATATCTCAATCTTCCGCAACGAATAAGAAAAGAAAAAGGCAGCTTGACCCTGTGAAGTCTCTCCCTATTGACATAGTGCATGAAATATTCGCTAATTTACCTATGACTTGCATTTTGAATTGTCACTTAGTGAGTAAGGACTGGTATTCGACTTTAACATCTTTAGCTTCACTATATACTAGGGGAGTATATTGCAGACAAAAGCTCACTCTACCTCAATTTCTTGGGGGTATGAAGCTAGTAAAAAGGTCAGTCCGCCATTCGTATTCTAAGCTGATCAAACACATGAAATTGAGGTCCACAATTAGTACGTCACATCTTTCAAGAATGCTTGATTACATATTGACAGAAATGAATCTACTGATAGAGTGGTTTGAGGTGATCAACAAGGATTTCAGTTTGGAGCTTTTGGTGAAGAGACTTGATAATTGCAAATGGAATACGAGTTTCTTATCTAAGTTAAAGAAATTGAGGATAGGACTCAACTCATCTCTAAAGCTTGATATAGCTCTTCTCAATATTATGGAGAAGTTAAAATCGTTGGAAATTGTGATCTTAGATAACCAAATGAGCTCCTCAAACAACATCCTTTTGCCTAAAAATGACAAAGTGAAAAAAATTCTTGAAACAAGGAAGGAAGAGTACGTTACATTGGAAAGCCTTAACGTAGTAAATCATCCCAAATTATCCAGAGAGTTCTTGCCTACTGTAAGCATGAATAACGATACGTACGACTCACACCCCAAGTTTTTGGAATTAAAGTTTCCCAACTTAGTGCTGCTTACCATTGTCTCTTATGACTTCAGCAAGTCAATAGCCACTTTCCAGAGATTCTTGACAGACAGTCCGAAACTCAAAAATCTCTATCTTGAGAACAACGATAACCTATCTATTCAGCAGTTCTGTGAGCTCCTTGAGTTGAGCCACCTGGATTGCAAACTCAAAAAACTCACCTTGAGAGAGAAACGTTTACAGAGAGAGGTCAACATGAACCAGTTCAGTATCTATCATATGCCACAGTTGAATTCCTTGCGCCACTTGGATATCTACGCCTCTTCTTTGTCAGTGAGGGGACTCTTAAAAATGTTAGAAATTTGCAACATGGAGAATAATTTAAATTATCTAGGCATGGGCAATTCGAACTACGTTTTCTTCAAGAATGACAAAATAAACACAAGAATTCAGAGGATAGGACTAAACGAAATCTTCGATCTCGCTCCCAATCTCAAGGTGTTGTGTTTGAATGAAATCGAGCTTGATAACTCTTCCATGAAATTTTTCCACAAGGATATAATGCATAAAATCAACTCCAGAAAATTCAGTTTGAAGGTTCTTGACTTGAGTTTTTGCAATCATGTTGACGGTATAGGCTTGATGAACTTGTTTGATGCTTACGACAAGTTCTCCGATGGGAAGTCTGCTTTCAGGCTCGACGAACTCGTATTACATGGTCTTGAAATCAACAAAAGCACACTTGATCTTCTTCAAAGACGTGAATACGTCAAAGTTATTCGAAATGACCCTTTCAAGGTGAAATGGAGACAATATGGGACAAATACTTTGGTTCCTGATGTTTGACTATTATGTGCACTTACCGTATATAGAAATCTGAAAAATATAGAGATGAGATATAAATCGAAGAGCATATTTGAACTATAGAACTTATGGCAGTAACTAGAGGGCAGCTGAGTGCTACTGCTCAACCTAAGAAGAAAATTTTCACCGACGCCGGTGCCGACATTAGCATAAATGACTATCACACAGCAGACGAGGATGAGGACGATATTTCTAGCGCAAACTCAAAAGAATCAGAAGATGAGAGTGAGGAAGAATCGGACTCTGATGAAGCCCCAGAGGAAGTCAGTGTATCTAGCAGTAAGGCAGCTGTACTTTCAAAACAAAAGCAGGCCGAAAAGTTGAAACTTGAGGAAAATAGACTTCTGAGAGAGAGAAGAAGGGAACTCGATTTGAGATACAAGAAGCAACAAGAGGAGAAGAAAAAGGCAGAAGATGCCCACTCGCATAAAGAATCATTGCCTGAGTTCTTGCCTGAAAGCTTGTTTGACGAGTTGGAAAAAGAAGAAGAGGTGGTGGTGAAACCAAAACACTTGAAGGTTGAGGAGTTGGAGGAGCTCACCAAACAACAGCTCGAAAAGGCACTCAAGGACGAGAAACTCAAGCAAGTAAGAAAAAGAAAACTACAAACATTGAAGAAAGGCCCTGTCAACGTGCGAGTGCAGTCATTCAACCTGACGAAGCAAGCACCAGCAGCTGAAGCGAAAATCATGAATTCAAAGTACAAATGGTTGAAGAGAAAGTCTTTGAACAGACGATAAGCGCATGTGTCACCCACTACATACCGAATAACATTTCTTAGTATATCTTGTATATTAATTATAGCATAAATATTGTAATTCAAGTACCTTAGCAATTCCCGCTTGCGTATTGTAGTTCATTGTGTTTATTTTATAACAGACTATGCTTCAGTTGGAAAGATCTCTGTTCACACCGATCCGATCATCGCGGTCTCTGCTGTGTCCTACCGCAGATGGTACAATTGGCGTGTTCGAGCCTTGTTTCAATGTGTTTAGTAAGTTACTGTTATTGCCGTCAACTTGCTCTTGAAGAATTTGATCTTGACTGAGCAAGTTCGTATTTTGTTCTTGTTGTTCTTGGACCAAGCTGTCATCATACTCTAGAATATCCTCTGGAGTAAGTTTGATAGCCGTAGGCGCTCTTCTCAACATATCGAGTGCGCAATTCTATATGAACAAGTAGTTTCTATCTCTTTATGTCAAAAAGTAATGATGAGAATCTATTTTTTTAAGCTCTTTAGTAGGAAGAGTAGCCTGATGATCTTTTGAAAATTGCACAAGCGGCGAGTATCTGGAGCTTCTACAGAAGCTCCAGATGTCTAGCACGATGTATGTCTACGTAGGCTCTTTGTTTCTTTTGTTCATATCTATAAACGCATAACTATACATATACATAGACGGTGTTCCGCCTGTCATCTCATAAATATACAACACCATGTTTAAATCCAAACCTTAAGGCAACCTCTCCTTCAACATTACATTGTAATGCTGCATCTATAACAAACCTCTTCTTCTTATCGTAAAACCCTTCTCATTAATAAAAGCTCCTTAGGAACCCTGTAATTTCAAATCTTTAAATCGTAACTTGGGACAGTATGGACACATCATGTGGTTGCACCTTTGACAAGTGTATCTAGAGGGTGTATCCAAAAGTATCCCTGGTGTGGTTGGTGTGCTCTGCGATGATCCCAGCTCACTGAACACTGCCCGATGATTGAATGAACTCGGACTAATGCTGTCGGGTACTCCCTGAGGAGAGCTTTCTTGGTCCTGCTCTAGACCCTCTTCCAAAACTTGAGCGATCTTATTGCCATTAACCCCCGGCAAGCTCTTGGAGCGTCTCAAATCGATATTGTCGGGTTCATAGTACTCGTCTAGCACCGCATCTCTGCCCCTGTTGGGTTCCACCGCAGCATACGACCCTCGTGTGCCACCTCGCTCTGGTGCCCCGTATACTATCAGACTGTAATGTTTGAGGCTGTTCGCCAAAAAGTCTTGGTCTTCTCTCATGTCAAAGTATCCATCGGTGTACATGATGCTCCCATAGCTTTTCCCGCAGTAGCAGCAACACCACTGGCAAATCTTGTTGTCGTCAGGTGGGCTGTTCGCACCCATTTCTCCCCCACCTACATTGGTATTTATTTCTAACAATGTCGGACCCATGTGCGGTTGTGTATGCTCCATATAACTGTTCTACTTCCTCCCGCACCTACTATAGCTTTTGTTTGGCCTTGCTAGAGCTTCAAAAAGATTATATTTCGTTCCGTCTGATCCAACTTTTTAGTTTCCAGGAGTTGCTCAAATTATAAACGGTTTTCATATCACCTTCAAATCGCTATATACGGATGCGTCACAACTACAGCTGCATTTCTACCCCGTAGCCTCTACCTCAATCTTGTCCATCTTTGCTAGCCCAGCTTCGATCTAGATTTCGAAGTCGTATTCTAGACCTTTCCTAAAATTTGCAGTCCTACTTCTGTATTGATAATCAACGGTTACCTTTTTCAGCAATTGTTGCACTCTTCGCTTCTGTTAGAAAACCTACACGAGTGAAACCAATACGTGTGTTGGGTTAGAAGAGTACAGAGTGTCACCAAGTGGTTCAAGTAAGTGGATAGACCCTTCTACTTGTTCCACCAGAAACCTGGGGAGTTCAGAGTCTCTAGTCCGCGAGTATGGGTATGATGCTTGTCGCACTGTGTGATTGCTTTAGGAAATTTTCATTTCACCCGATTATTGGAATGGCTTCTGAAGATGGAACAGAGGCGGAATCACTGCATGGAAACGTTCAAGGCGCTCCAAAATAAATGATTTAGCCAGGCAGAAGGTGACGGAGGCGGAATGGCAGCGGTGGGGCGACGTAGTGAAGAGGTGCAAAAGGTATCACCATATGAGTGCAAGACGAGCGCAAGACGAGCGCAATAGGAGCGCAAGAACAAAGGGAAAAGCGAGACGAAAAGCCAGAGGCAGGATTATGCTCGTAGAATGAAGGGTGGTGTAGTGAAGAGTACGGATGCCATTGACAAGGCAGAGTAATTGCAGCCTCCATCCCTGTGAGCAACACAATCGGACCCGCAGCAACATTCTCTTCCAGGTCACAACACCTCATTTCTGCGGCGATGCTCGCACCCCATCGAAACCATGAGTACCGTGCCTTTGCAAGCAAAGTCACAGCCAAAGCTAGAGAGGTAAGCCGAGAAGAAGGGACCGTGCACAACGGTGCAGGCGCAGTGGACGTAACAGAGTAGAGGATAATGTATCAAGGCATGACGAAACGATAGGCACTGCTTGCTCTAGAAGCCATCAGTGAGGAGATTACACAATACCCAGGGAACCACAAAGAGGAAGGTAGCTACTGGATACCATTTGTGGTATCGAAAAAGGCTGGGCCGAGCATGGGGAACATGAGAGATGCAATACGAGGCTTGATAATGCTGCTGTCTATTCCCATAAGAGAGGTGTGACTATGTTTACGAAGAAATATTGAAAAATCAAAACCGGCACCTAGTACGGAGACAAAAAAATATAGTGATTGTAGTACTAGAAAAGGTTAGAAAGGGTGAGAAACATGTTTTCACGAAGGACATTTTTATAGAATACAGACCCTATGTATATGACCATATTTGTAGGCCCTTAATGTCCCTTGCCAGCTTGGAAAGCTCGGTCGGCTCAAGTTGCAAGCATGCCAGAGCCAATTTTGTAGTTTTGATCTATTACAATACTATATAGAATATAATGTGTAGTTTATACTCTATGTTACGGGATGTGTGTATGCCGAAGACCTACACAAACGCTGACGTTGAAATTGGTGCATTAGTGTGCTTATCGACGATCTGGGCAAACATAGTATGGCTAATTATGCCCATCTCATTCCCGGGTGTCAAAATGACTCCGTTCTCGCTACGATAGAACTGGATATTGTTTTCTAGACACTTTTCCACATCGAGATAGATCAAAACGTTGCTGTTTTTGCGTATGCCTGAAAGGGAAGATAAGCTAGACGTGAGGTGGATATGGTTTCGGTTCATTCGGCTTAAACCTCCTGATTCAAATATGGCGGCGAGCTTTGACTTGTAGGTGCCATGGAACACTTCTTGGGGCATGGTGTCTTTGTCCAACATGACCAAGTTTTCGTCGCTTACGGTTTTGATGGAATGGCCCTGGTTGGCACAAATGTAGTCTCCATCCTCTCTATGCTCGATGCTGAATCTTCTTTTATCGTTGTTGTCAACAATCCGTCTGATATCGTCAATGGTAGCCTTGCGAGAGCGTATACGGTTGTGATTCAAAATATCAGAGAGCTTGACAAAACCTCGCTCATCTATGTTTAGTTTCTCTTTCACTGCTCCATGTCGCAACAAATACGAGAGGGCCTTTGAGATTATCACGTCATCGTCTAGAGGTGTCCGTTTTCGAGAAGACATTTGTCATTTGAACCTCTATATTTCAAATCAAAAAAAAAAGTCCTAAATCGTGAGATCATATTTTCATGATTTAGGGACAATATCCTGTCCTACACCAGATAGATTCACCTTCCGTATAATACAAACTCATGAAAGCTAGTCTTGTTGACTCGCACAGCCTCTCTAAGTGCTTCAATCTCAAGGGTATCCTACAATAATGCTACATATTTTCGTCTTATCTATGCTTGATGTTGAATTTCCTATTTACAACTGCATCCCGTCACATACCTGGCACGAAGGTCGTGGGACCCTGGCCCGTTCGATCTTCTCCTCGACTTACCGTCGTTATCTATTTCTTGACATCACTGCACTTTCTTACCTTCGCTCCAGCCAAAGAACCTAAATCTGCTTTCTTTCCCTGCTTGATGGTTTCGTTGTCACCCAACTCAGTCTTGTCATGGAAGTTAAGAAAGTACTTCCCATCATCCTGTTTCTCACCCTGTACAACATTTCTGACTAGAAACGTGCTCACCTCCTCAAGTTTCTTAATTTCACTCTCTATTTCTTCTGGGTTGGTTAATGCTTTTTTCTCCTCGAACCCTTCTCTTACTTTCGCTCTTGCTGCACTTAAAACAGCCAAATCTGATCGGAAAGCTATTTTAGTCGCCCTCAAGGCCGACTTGTATGCATTTAAAGCCCCTGACATGCTAATTATTAAAAAATTTGTTGTTCTATCAGCTCTGAGTTCTTTTTTTCTTCTAGAAACCTCATAGATGGCATTCTTATTATGGTAAATGCCCTATATACCTAGAATTTAACAAATTCGCCTAGTGAGGATACGATGGCCGAGTGGTTAAGGCGAAGGATGCAGGTTCCTTTGGGCATTGCCCGCGCAGGTTCGAACCCTGCTCGTGTCGAGATTTTTTTTTTTGTTTCGAAAAGCTTTGTGCGTATTTGGGGAGGATGCTTGGTGCTCAGTGTAAATCTAAGACATAAATAGCTATGTTTTTTCCAACCGATGATAGAATGAAAGGATATCTGAATAGAAGGTCTACTTTGTAGCTCCTATTTGTAGTAGTGGTCCATTCTGGTAGCTAATCCTGATTTCTGTTTTTGTGAGCAATAAATTAGTTAGACATCTGGAACCTAAAGCAGTACTTCAGTAGTATAATGAATTTTTTCACCCAAATTACCTTTACATATCTCACATAGTACAAAGAGTGCCTTTTAATAAACTGCTATGAATGCCAGCATTGAAGAAGCTGTGAAGGTGCCAATAGTCTAGAAAATTCAGAGATTCCAGTTTGGGATACATTTGATGATCAACCGGACATCTAGTGCTGCAGGAAGCACATTGCATATCGCTTTTTTCATACACAGTCAGTTGTCACTTGGAAAAATACATCATTGTGACTACTTACTCGACAGTCCTTGAGAAGCATTTTTGCTCACAGGATGGTGTTTATTTACAGACGAATAGTTTCTTGGCGAAGGCGATTGAATGATCTTCGAAGAGTTTCTGCAGCAGAATCGGCTTCATATCGAAACTTGTAAATTTTGAGATGCAGCAAAAGAGCGAGCACAGTATTTGCATCCACCCATGTTGAACAACCATGCTATTCCCTAATCCCATGGATGTAAAACTAGTGCTCGAGGAGCTAGAATCTCCCCACACCCATGTACGCAAACTGTTCGTTCAGTGGTTGCAACTTCGCTCTTCTCTATGTTATATACGATGAACTAACAATTTGTGTCTCTATCTCACAGATCGCTATATTCTCTCCATAAGCCACGCTGTTTGTATATAGCGCCAAGTATATACCCACGCATACACTTAGGTGTTTCACTCTAAAGTTGAAATGGGTGCAAAAAAATCTTATCTCAAATCGGATCTCAAATCTTGCTCATTGAGAAAATACTCGTTTTCGCATGAACCCTTAAATCACCAAAACCCTTCACACAGCCCTATCGTAATATATAATGTACATTAGCAACTCCAAGCCTTCGCATATCATCGAATTCATTACCAGGTCTCTTTTCGGTTTCTATACAAAGTATGGCTCTAGGACTGATGATGTTCCACACTTCAGGATACCACATGTGCAGCATGACTCAGCGGAAATCACATAAGTCCGCTCTTATGCACACCCCATATATAAGCAAGCAAGGGATGCCCATTTTTCAACCTTTCCTTACTATATTATCGCAAGACCTTAGGCTTTATTTGGTAAGATATAATTCGTATCTGGATGGACTATTCTAACTCAAAAAGCAAAACCAGATCAGAAGATGATTTGTCTTCTGTCAATGAGCAGGTGAACTACAGATCAGACTCTTTTTCCATACATAGTAATGAATGGGAAGCAGTAGAACAGGCAGACATTTTGACAAGAACAAACTTGAGGATACGAAGACTCTACAATGATCTAATACTACCTCATTCTGGGTACTCACTATTGGTGTTTTCCCAGTTATTGAACTCAATCATGGTTCTTTCATGCAAATTGCTTGTGAATAGTGAAGTCAAAGGCCACAAATTTCAACCTCTCGAAATACTATTTGTCAGGCAGACAATAACGTGGTTATGTTGTGTGGTATACTTGGCAATCAGGAGAGAGTGGAACGGATTCTTCGGCCCCAAAAAGTTGAGAAAGATTTTGTTATTGCGAGGTGTGGTAGGGTTTGCGGGTGTGTTCTCCCTTTACTACACTTTGCAGTACTTGAGTATATCAGACGCCATAGCAATTCTGTTTGTAACCCCTATGATGACAGCACTTTTGGCGTGGGTAATTTTGAAAGAAAGCTATTCTGTGCTAGAGGCTGTTTGCACTGTGGTATCCCTAGGCGGTGTTCTCTTGATTGCTAAACCCGACTTTCTCTTCGGATCCCTAGCCGATAAAGAAGTTTCCAAAGATGATGCTATTGAAAGCTCCTCGACGACAAAAAGAGTCCTTGCTGTCATCGTTGGTATGATGGGAGTGGGGTTCTCCTCTGCAGTTTATATAATATTAAGAAAAATCGGTAAGCAGGCTGAACCGATAACGATTGTGAATGTCTTGTCTTTGTGCTGCTCTGTCATTTCTGCAATTGCAATAGCTGTGTTGCCTAAGATGACTTTGATCATGCCAGAAAATTTCTACCAATGGTTTCTATATTCATTGATAGGATTTTCTGGGTTCTTCATGCAACTCACCTTGACAGCTGGGGTGCAAAGGGTATCTGCTGCAAGATCTTCGTTAACAAGTTACTTGAGCATAGTGTTTGCAATATTCTGGGACTTATTAATCTGGCATCATTTGCCCAATATTTTAAGTCTACTAGGTATATCTATTATCATATTTAATGCTGTTTTGATCGTCAAACTCAGACCGAAGGGTTCCTCTGAGGATGAAGAAAACACTATTGATACTGCTGCACAAAAGTATGAACCGATAATTTCCGATCCGATAGCTCTAGAAGATTTAGACGATTCCAGATAAAACCGAAGCAAAAAGAGAGTGTGTTAGTTTTAGTAGTTTGATTTTATAGAGATCCATATCCACCCAAGTGATTGAAGCCTTCGATTACAAATGCATGTATTTAACCTTCGTAGCTGTCGCATCCCTTGTATTGACATCTGCCCAGTACTGTCTTCTTTTTAAGTGACCTTCCCAGAAAGACTCGACCCATTTCTTGTCGAAAGCAGGGAGCTTCCTTCCAGGACCGTCACTACCTGCCAACTTTCTGAGCTCTTCAAAATATTCTTCAAACTCGGGAAATATCGTGACAAACTTGACACCCTCTCCCCTCTCATCCAATCTTGATGTCACCCAGTCTAGGCGATCTTTCTCATCTGGCAAAATGGCCCTTCCTGAGAAATGTCTGGCCACCAACACAGCTTGCCATTCAAACACCTTGAAGGTTAAACCAGCCAAATTAGCACCAACAAAACTCAAGGAGGTATCAGTCGGATTGAAAATGTTCTGGTAGAGGTAAGGAACACCCCTGCCAAGGCCCTCCACGCCTTGAATAAACGGATAACTGTATTGAAACCCTGTTCCAAAAACAATCGAATCGATGTCGTCGACAGATGTGCTATCATCGAAATAAACAGTCCTTGATTGTGGGTCTATTTTAGTAATTCTAGTTCTTCTATCAATCGAATGATGTTCAAATGCTTCAGTTCCAAAGTACAAGTGGGGACCACTATCTTTTGTCCTGGATGAGATAATTGGCAGTTTTGTCACTCCTACCAAGTCTCGGATTAGGTCCATGGCAGAAACAGATCCTCCAACTACAATCGTCTTCTTATCCTGGAATGTTGATGGTGTTCTGAAAGCCTTGGAGTGAATAACCAGAGTGTCGTCCCTCTCCTTAAACTCCTGCAACCCAGGGATATTAGGTACGTATGGGACTGAGTAGTGACCTGTGGCAACTACAACGGCATCAAATGACTCACTCCATACATAGTCTTCATTTTCTCTAAACTCCCTCAACACTAACTTCCAAGTATTAGTTGAAGAGCTTTTTTCAAGACGTTCCACTGAAGTATTCAATTTGATGTGGTCATCATATCCCTTGTTCTTGTAAAGCAGCTGGATCCATCTCTGCACAACCTTGTACGGCCTGAATGGGGAGGTGACACCATACCTGTCAATAGTTCTCTGGGAGATCTCCGATGGGAATGGTTCCTCTGAGAATTGCATCACCGATGCAACAACATTGGTCTCCAAGTATGAATAAATGGCATTGTCCATATGTCTCTGTGCTTTACCCTTCTCAACATGAGCGGGTAGTGAACCAGGTATCTCGTCAACTTCGTTTACACTTTTACTATTCAACTTCAGAATGGACGGGAGGTCTTCAGGTTCATCTCCAGTGAAAACCCAACTTCCACCAACCTCATTCCTTCTGTCAAACACTTTAATAACATCAAATGACTTTTCCCTCACCAATGCATCTAAAGCAATAATACCAGAGGGTCCAGCACCAATCACAGCGACACTCTTTATTGCCATTGGTGAAGAAAAAGGATTTGATTGAAGTTTGTGAAACAATCGTTCTGAGAGTACTCTTAAAAAGCTGAGCTGATCCGATGTGATATGATATCTTCGACGCCACAGTGACCAATTGCACGGCATGAGCCCCGAAAACTCCTATAAGTCAAGCTTTTGTATACTACATGACCTCGGTATCATACTAGGCAACAACATAGGCGCTGGCATTTTCATACTTTTGGTTAAACGCTATGTAATGATATTTAGTTAAATGAAAACTCTTCTCTACCAAAATCATGTGGAAAGAAGCTCGTTCAAACAATAGTGATACGACTGTTCGAAGTAGTTTCTAGATACACAAGACATGCCTGAGACGAGAAGGGAGTTCTTGTGTCCTTTCCACCTTATTTGCGTCGGATTTAGGTGCAATTAGTTCGCACCCCCAATTCCAGCAATGTATGCGAGAGACCATGTTCTCGACATACCATTGTCGATCATGGCATCGTTCCAGTCGCCTCTGGAGAACCATTTCCAGGCAGACTTTGGGTCTATGAGGGCCAAATTGAGCATCAAAACACCTTTCCAGCCATCAGGAATTCTGTCAATGATGTGTTTGATCTTTTGGTCCCATTCCTCTCTGACGAAATCTTCCTTTCTCATGTAAGAAGAAATAGGCGTGATGGGCAACATATGAATACCATGAATCCATTCATCACCGATTGTTCCTCTGCCAAAATATGTTGCGTAATCAATCTTATTTTCAAAGAGGATACCCGAGACCTTATTTGCAATCACTCTTTTCGGTTGGACCTTGTTGTCATCTGCAAAAAGCATATACATATTGATCGCTCTGCGGGTGATAGCCAACATCAAATTTGCTCTCAGCTCCATGTTGTGGTCTCCAACCACTATTGCGTACAACTTCATCCCATAAGCGAAGTGATAATCCTCTGATGACGATTCCTCATCTTTACCATCTCCAGAAGCAAAGATACCATGAGCGAAAGAATGACCATGGAACCAATCAAAAGATCTAAACTGAGGAAAGTTCTGATCCTTTTTGGGGTTGGCAACATCTTTGAGAAGAGTGTTGGCATAATTCAACACAAGATTGTCATTTTCGTTAAGCCATTTTGGATCGGCCTTAGCCACAAGAGCAATAGCATGAATATGGTACCCATAGTGGAAATGATGATCATTGTAATTTGCATTTCCGAAATCAGCTGCAGGTTCTGCTGAAGACCTGAGCCCCTTCCATGTAGTGTCATAGACAAGAGGGAACTTTTGCTGATTGTTTGCAAAAATTTCTATAGCCTTTTTCACTTTGGGAAGTATCTCAGAAGTGAGTTTATCGTCCTTGAGTATGAATTTGCAAACATACAAGATGTATGCGAACTTGTCAAGGATTTTTCCCGACGTGTACATGGAATCAATGTCTGCCATTGTAACAGGGTCCTGTTGAATGTCTTTTTCTGCGGCTTGTTTAATGATTTTGAGGGCATTCCCTGGGTAAGAGGCCTTTTCACACTTGATACTCCAAGGTTCCCATTTAATGTTCGTCGGAAGTTCCTCCTCCATGACTATTTCGCTGGTCAAGTATGCTTTCATTTCACCTTTGATTGTAGAGTCCAACCTAAGATTTGTTTCTTCTTTCTTAGTCTTTGAATTGAGTGCTTCTTGGTGGTGTGGTAAACACCAAAAAAGCGACTTCCCTGACTTGGAATTACCCTCTAACTTGTACTTGAATATCAATTGACCCTTATTTCCTTTGTCATATCCTTCGAGTTCTGCTGAAGAAGCGTAAGAACCAGCTGCTGAATCATAAACAGATGAATCTCCACGACAAAATTGAAATGTGCATGCGCTGTCTTTGTCACCCACTATATGGTTTGGGTCTTTGAGACTCAATTTAACATCTCCATCAACATACAAGGACCAGATTACCTGGTTGAACAATTTCACCCTATACTTGGCAATATTGCCAACATTTTTTTGTTGTTCGAATTCTTGCACCCCAACCTGTGAAGCAAAAATGGGCTTGATTCTGTTGTATTTCGCAGTAATAAAACCCATACCTTGAACTAGGGGTATTGTTACATTTCTGTCATTGCCTAGTTCCAATTTTGCGGTTGCGGACATTTTTCTATGGTCGCTCACGGTGAGCTTGACGTCGTTAAAACCTTCTCCAGAAATCACAAACGACTTGATTTTAGGAGGATTAAAGTAGAATTGGCTTACTTTGCTGTCAGTATCAGGTCCAAAAACCCTCTGTGCAGCCTCTGTGTGGTTAAATGCAAACCCAAAGTCCTGGCCGTGGTCTTTTGTAAGCCACATAGAATATGGTTGCGTCCAAACTGGAAACGTCTGGTCCTCAAGCATCAAATTGTTCGAGAAATTGTTGGTTTGAATTGGTTCATCAGACTTCTCACATTTGCTTCCGTTGGGAGGTTGGTTGTGACTTGCTCTCTTGAACACAGAGGGTACTTCGTTGTCGTCAATTGAACCGTCAAATATATTACCTTCCGCAGTTACTGGAACTTCTTCCACATTACTCTTCTTATTTTCGTCCTTATCTTTACTCAACTCAATTTTCAGATCATTATGCTTCTCATTTTGCTTGTCCTTGCTCTCTTTGTTGGTCTTTTTGATCTTCTGATCGATGCTTTTGATTGCATTCTTAAGGTCTGAGAGTCCCATTTTATATTTCTGTTTCGACGATTTACTTTAAGATTCCCGTAATATCATGCAATTCACACTCCGGATATATGCTATTGAATTCTCGTAATACTATTCAACTACTGTAGTTATCAATTGCCCCAAAATATGTCCGGTAAACGTTAATAACGGTGTTGATGAAGATTATTCGCTATTGCGGTCAAGATTTTGCTTAGCGGAATAATCAATTCGGGAAATTATTCCATTGCCCCAGATTCATATCCAGCGATGGGCTTTGCTATATTATGGACTAATGTCCTGAGAAATGGTTTTTGTCTATGCTGATTTGAACACTAACGGGATGAAAGTAGCTGCTGTTTATGTATTATTTGCTATTGGAAGCGTATGCGGGAAGAGCTTCGAATCTAACCCGTTAAATGCAAAAGAAATAATATACGAGGGTGATGAGGCTCCTAGCTTGGAAGATGTTTGGGGAGGATACTGGCCATTTCAAGGCATCAATACGTTCGCACACTTGGAGCATGAAAACTGTTTGATCAAGGATGACGAAAAATACGATATCGGTATCATTGGTGTGCCTTTTGATACGGCGACTTCATACAGACCGGGTGCAAGATTTGGACCCCGAGCAATCAGGTCCGCATCCCAACGACAAACGTCATTGAGAGGCTACAATCAGAGGGCTGGGTTCAATCCTTACACCTCGTGGGCTCGGATTCTTGATTGTGGTGATATTCCGGTGACACCCATGGATAACTCACTTGCATTCAAGCAGATGGATAAGGCTTTTGAAGAGTTAATATCTCGCAGAGATGGAAATTCTACTACAGCACCTCCCAGATACGTTGCATTGGGTGGAGACCATTCTGTTTTATTGCCTCATTTGAGAGCATTGCATAGTATCTATGGACCAATCAATGTAGTTCACTTTGATGCACACTTGGACACCTGGGGCCCAAGTGGATATCCATCTTTTTGGCATTCTGACCAAAATGAGCTCAACCACGGATCCATGCTCTGGAAGGCTCATAAGGAGGGGCTCACTTCGAAGCACAATATCCACGCAGGGTTGAGGACCAAGTTGTCTGGAATTCAGGACTACGAAGATGATGATGACCAACACTTTACAAGAATATATGCGGATGATATATGGGTGCAAGGTGCAAACTACGTTATTGACAAAATATTAGAGGTTATACCTAATGACACTCCTACTTACATCTCTGTGGATATTGACGTGCTAGACCCGGGATTTGGAAGTGGTACTGGGACCCAAGAGCCGGGTGGATGGTTGCCTCGTGAATTGATCTATGTATTGAGAAAATTGGAGAAACTCACGGTGGTTGGTGCAGATGTTGTCGAAGTTTCTCCGGCGTTTGACTCTGCAGAGATAACGGCTACGAACGGTGCTCAAGTGGCATACGAATTGATTACTAGTATGGTCAAGGCTGGCAAGGTAGACCACTTAGCCATGAAAGAAGAGCCTGAGAATTTGGTAGAGATTATCTCCAAGAACGACAAAGAAAACAGAATTCCTGAAGATGGTGACGAAGAGTCCATCAAGGCTAAACTAGAGGAAATAGAAAAGCTCAAATCCGAATTGCAGAGTCAAGTAAAACAACTCAAGAATATGCAATCCGTATTCCAACTTCGTGATTCAGTGTCTACGTAATTAGTGAACTTTTATATCTTATTAGAAAAATACAGTATTATTGATGAAATAGGATAGGGTATGTTAAATAGAATAAAAAATGTGCCTTTGGGTACATGCTGAATGTTGAACAAGCCCGCTCTCAGACAACATATCTATAAAGATGAAGATTTTGTTAAACAATTGCGTCGAAGACCATGATTAAAGCAATCCAACAACTGCAGCAAATCCGAAACCTGCAGCTCCAATAGCACCAAGCGAATCCTTGCCAAGGTTTCCAATCGAACCAGCAGCACCTGTGGAACTTGAGGAAGACTTGTCTTTAGCTCCCTTGAAAACGGTGGTTGTGGTTGCTGGCTTGGTCTTGTCAAACTTACCCCATTTATGGGTACCGGAAGACGAGGATGAAGACAGCTTCTTGGTCTTGTTGAATTTACCCCATTTATGGGTCCCGGAAGATGTAGGTGTAGACGACTTCTTGGTCTTGTTGAATTTCCCCCATTTATGGGTCCCGGAAGATGTGGGAGTAGACAGTTTCTTCGTCTTGTTGAACTTACCCCATTTGTGAGTACCCGACGACGTTGGAGTGCTCAGTTTCTTGGTTTTGTTGAATTTCCCCCATTTGTGTGTTCCGGACGACGTCGACGTCGTCGACTCTTTGGTCTTGTCGAACCTGCCCCACTTGTGTGTGTCCGTGGTTCCGGAGGCATACACTGTCTTTACTTGTTGATCATCTTCCTTGGCTGCCACTAATGCTGCTGCCGAGATGGCTCCCACAACAACGGTAGAAAACTTCATCTTCTATAATAACTTCTTTGAAAGTGCCAATGGATAATAGCTAGACTTTAATAAACCCGAAAATCCTTGAAGACCTTTTAGAGTTGAACAACTTAAGAGTACAGACTAAAGAGTACGGACTAAAGATTAAAGACTAAGAACCTAAAGAACTTAAAGATAATATTCACTAAGAAAAGAAATCTATGTATTTTGTTTTAGCCAGGGAATTTCGGCAGAGTGAAAAATGGCTCAAAAACAACATCAAGCCTAAAAGAGAAAGATGTAATAACCAATGCGAAACGGTATTATATGTTTACGCTATCTGGGACCGAAAATGTTAATAGTGTTGACATATTGGGAACCGGAGGATGGCAGAATGTTCTGCATGTAGAGGTCGGTAGGAGAGGCCGACGCCGGCAGAGGATGGGTTAGCCGTGAGATGGTGGTAGAAGGACGGAGGAGTCGGAAGAGGTTGTCGACGACGGACTGTGGGCTTTAGTGTGTAGGAGGGTTTGGCATGCTCTGCAGTCGGCAACCGGGTGCCGACTGGCCGAGCGACGGCTGAGGTTCTAGCAGGGAACAGAGTGTATACGGTGGGTATAGATGGTACGGATGATATGCGGCGTGTGGGAAAACATTGGGAGTATGCTGGAGCACTGGGGATATGGTGGAGCTTTCTCGGAACTGTATATGGAAGCATTAAAAATGTATTGCTAGCTATATGGATATATAGGCATATAGGTATTTAGACAGATAGATATGTAGATGGATATGTAGATACTTGTGTAGATGGACGTATTTGCGGACATGTGTAGCCGTATCCGAAGTTGGGGGAGTAGAGTACGGGGTCTATCCAGCTTTTTGCCTGTAGTTGTGCTGTTGTTTGCGATATGCCTACAAACGGATTTGACTGCTGCAGTAGTGTGCCAAAATAATGTCTAGAGAGATATGTATATTAGAGATGCAGAGTAATTAACAAATTAAAGAGATGAGCTATAGGGCAGAGATGAGATGCAAAGATGGATAATGGGCCATCTTTGGACAATAAACACAGATAAATGACTTTAAAAGTTGAAGTTTTGCTGTTGGTTTGGGTCGACACCGAAACCAAAGGCATCGCTGTAAGCGGTGGGAACGACGCCCTCATCGTCGAACTGATCGTCCTCATCGGAGAAGTACTTTTCGATCAAGTGGTAGGACTTTTCGTAAACCTTTTCGTTTTCATTACCTTGGCACTCAAAAATCTTTTCCATACCACCAGCTTCTTCGATGAACAAAGCGTATTCGTTGACAGAGGCATTGCGTGCCTCCTTGTCCATTTCACCGGTCTTCAAGATGTTCTCCAACGAGTCCAATGTGACCTCGATGATCTTGGCATCTGCTACCGTCAACAAGTCACACAATGGTTTGATACAGCCCTGGCTAACTAAGTATCTGATTTGTTCTGGTTTCAACAAACCACCAGACGAAGCATTGGAAATGGCCCAACAAGCCTCCTTCTTGGTCTTGTAGTCTCCAGTAGCCAACAATCTGATGATTTGAGGGATCAAGTTGGCATCGATAACAGCTTGGATTTGGTCAGAGTTTCCTGCGGTAATGTTGGAAATCGTCCAGCAAGCCTCCTTACGGATAGTTTCCTTTGGAGAGTTCAACAATGGAGCGATTGAAGGGAGGACGCCAGCATTTATGACCACCTGTGTTTGGAAGTCATTGCCTGTTACTATGTTACCTATAGCTCTCAAAGCAGGTGTTTGCACGAGAGTAGACTCGTGGCCAAGCAACTCAACCAAACGGTGAGGGATTCTTGAGTCCACTACTGCCTGTATTGCCTCCGTAGTACCATCCGATAAATACGATACAGCCCAGCATGCGTCGACCAAGGTTTCTGCATCAACGGAGTAGATAAGCTTGGCCAAAGTGGGAATCGCCTGTTGCACAATGGACCAATCTGGCTGAGGATTCTTTCCTCTACACAAGTTTGACAATGTCCATGTAGCAGTACGGATCAAAGACATCTTGGTGTTGTTGAACAATGACAAAACAGGGCCCATCGCTTGACATTCCAACACATAGTCTCTGTATTCGGAGGAGTCACCAGCAACGTTACCCAAAGCCCAAATAGCCTGCTCTTTCACCTCCAACGATTGCGAATATAACAATTGGACGAATAAAGGAACCGCACCGGCCTCTACAACCACTCGAGTCTGTTCAGAGTTACCAGAAGCAATATTGGTCAATGCCCATGCCGCCTCTAATTGCAACATGTCGGGGTGGTTTTCGTTCATAAACGACACCAATGTAGGAATCGCTCCCGACTGGATAACCAAATCAATTGGAGGGTTGTGCTCGCGCGAAAGAATCTGACGGAACTTCACCGTCGCCGTCATTTGGTTCTCAAAGTCTTGTGATTGAATCATTTCCACCATCTTGGGCAAGTCCTGTTGTAACTTCGAGTAGAACTGCGTCTCGTCGCTGTTGGTTTGAAGACTGTAGGTGTCCTCGTCCTCGGAGTCGTTTCCATCGTTTTGATAGTTTCTTCTTTTGGCCAAGACTTCTTCTCTCTTTTGCTTTCTCAAATCAACTTGATGGTTCTCTCTTCTTCTTCTTAATTCATCACTTTGAAACCGGCCTTTATTCTTAAAATTAGTTCGACGATATTCAGGCACGAACCTATTAGTTGTATCGGAATCCATATTGATTCGGTCTTATATTATATTGAGATGATACAATATGATACTCTCTATATAAATTTTTATGAAGGCGTTGGAAGTTTTCTTTTTCCCTATGATCAAATTTATTTTGTGTCACTAAATTTTTCGTAATAGAGAAGTGATATAAGTGCTTTTGGCAGGGATTTAAAAACTTATAAGGGAGGAAATTGGCAGTAAGGTAGTGAAGAAACTAGTTATCATGATATCCAGGGGAATTCGTCGAGAAAGAGCGATTTTCAGCGTGGAAAAATGGAGATATCAGGCATTCAAGTTTAGTTTGTGCGCAAGGCTTCCCAAGTCTCATCACACGGATAACTACAAGAACCTGGATTCAACGGTGGAGACGGACGATTTGTTGTCTGAGAACAATCCGTGGTCTCCTACTTTGTACAACGACATAGTGCGGGTGCACAAGGGTGGCAGTTTTCGGGCCACCGAGCTTCCTTCGAGATACAGGCTCTCATACAAGCCATTGTACGAGGCCCCTTCGGCCAAGTATGTGGCTACGTTGAAACGACTTACGTTGAGTTTTGCTGTGTTGGGGGCTTATGGGGCCAAATTGTTTTGGGAAAGTGCTCAATTTGATGATATCTATGCGTTGGTGACGTTCGCAAGCTGTTCTGCCCCGGCAGCGTTCATCCAGTACAAAACACGCCACTATGTGAGTAGAATTTTCCGTTTGTACGATAAGGAAACTCCGCAGACGCTCGAGAACTTGATCAAGGATGAGAAGCTTGTGGTTGAGAAGATTAACAACACCGGAGGCAAGACCTACAACACGTTGCTCTCACTTTCCAATAACCCTTCGCTCAAGCTTGCGAAGCCTGGTCTCGTGCCTGCGCTTGCTCCCTATGTTTCTTGGGAGGAGATAGATCCCGAATCAGGCAAGAAGAGATACTTCTACGTAGTGGACGATATAGGAGGCTTGAAGATGGACAGAGTGTGGGGCATAGTAGAGCATAATAGTAATGTTGATAACGGCAGATACATAGAACTCCCCCAAACCGCCCAATGATCGCTGAAAATGCATAGCTGTATATAGAAAATACCGAATAGATGATCCTAGCATCCACTGTGAGTTGTAGTCTTGGTCCTGGTCGCTCTTCCGCCTCGTCGTCGTTAATGTTGACGTTGATGTTGATGGAATTGAGATCGCACGACTCATCTATGCGATTCCAATAGGAAGTTCGATGAGATCTTACTTTGGTCACTTGCGCTGCAAACAGAATCAATTTTGGCTGTTCATAAGACATTGGTACTTGATTCGAAGTCGCTGTTTGTAGCTTAACAATATGATTAGTCTTTTCGGACATTCGAAGGAAATTCAACGGAAAAAAGCGCCGAATACTGAAGACAAAAACACAAATGGTGCTCCAGTAGAGGCAACACTGAAGGGTTCAGCTACCCTTGAACAAGGAGATGCGGTGGAAGATTCAATGGATGATGATGAGAATGATAAACGATACAGAGAGAAAGAATTAAAGCGAGCATCGGCATCAATAAAGCCTAAAGTTGATGTACAAGCTGAAAGCAAATACGTTGAGGAAGACGAAACCAAGGTGAACACTCGGTTGAACGCACTTCTCTACCACACAAGTGAAGAGACAATAGATTTGTATAAATCTGAGAACAATTCATCTGACTTGTTGGGGAGGTTGTACTACGATGATTACGATTCAGGATCGTTAACCCCACAAGCCGTTTCTGGGATAGGATCGCGAGTGTCGCCAGCACACACGCCTCTCAACATCTCAACTCCTCGAGGTACAGGTCCTGGGACACTATTGCCCTCCAATAGCTACATAACTTCAAAGTTGGGTTATGCCTCGGCATGTGGCTCAACCACGACTTCTGCTGGTAGTGCGATCCAGGCTCCATCCACCAACCAGAAGCCACCCTTGCTGAGACTCCATTCATTCGAAAGAGGAATATCTTTTGATACTTCCACTGATGACCACCACAGATCGTTGACGCTCAAAGTGAAACACCCTGATTTCAAGTTTCGTAGAAACAACAAGACCTTTCTTGCGGGCTTTAATAATGAGAGAGAGTCCTACAAAGCTATTGAATGGCTATTTGAACAGATGATAATTCATGGTGATACTATCATAATTCTCCAGGTTCTAGATGAGAAGCGTCATACTGAAATAGATAAATCATTGACAAACGAGACTTTGGCCAAAATCGAGCTATTAAATACTCATGTCAAAAAGGTCTCCCTAGTCTACGAGGTCGCTATTGGAAAGCCACAGAAACTACTCAAGTCTGCTATCGACGAATACAAGCCAGCCATGATGATAATAGGCACGCACCATGCAGAAGATAGATATCGCTCAGGATCATCACATTACAAATTGTTCCAAAAAGCATCCTTCTCGAAACACTTTTTGGAGTGTGCTCTTGTTCCAGTCATTGTCGTCAAACCGACGCACCAATATATTCAACACTTGGAGCAGTCAATTGATAACGAAAATTTTTTTAAAAACTGGATAGAAAGTATAGACATCAGCAATACTTACACTAAGGAAAAGAGCAGGAGGAAAAACAAGCTAACGAGTCCGTTATCCTCCAGATCAAACTCATACTTGAGTTTGCCGGGCTCTGTATCCGATAGAGCTATTAATAATTCATCGAACGAAGGCTCTGGTGTTCTGCCCGAACGAGCTCCTAGACAGGAAGATAGAGGACGAAGATCGGAAGTAGCAGACGATACGAAAATAACCTTTACGTTGGGAATGTCAGGTTCCAGATCACGGTCAAGGTCCCAATCCCGATCACAGTCCAGACCTAAATCTACCCGATTGTCCAGTTTTTTCACTCACCACTAGCATGTGGTTTTTATGGACCCCGTTTTATAGCATATTTAATTCCGAAATCATATCTTAAGTTTTTAGTTCACATTCTTTTTTTTCTTGTACAACTTTAGTATATATTTGTGCTTCTTAGAAATGAGTCAGAGACAACCAGGTAATACAATTAGACTGTCCTTGGACTTAATATCACTCGCAATTGGATACTATGGTATTGAGTCCACGATCTTGAAGATTCAGTTGCCCCCACAATTAGCAAAAGCAGGACCTTGGCAATTCCTAACCAACATATCATTGGTGCTTTCGATGATTGTATTTGCAGTGGGGTTCGTTTCCCACTTGACCAAGTCATCCAAGTTGTTCAATGTCAAAAACTATTTGAACGCTATTGCTTTGATTCTAGAAATTGTCGTTGCCGGGGTATACTGGCCTTTGAGATTTTTCTTTCTCCATCTCCTAGTGAAGGATCCGAAACAGTTCAAACTTACGTTAAGTGGGGACATGTCTGTTCATCTAATGCCCGTTGTCTCTTTGCTCATAGATTACTTGTTCTTCATGCCACCTTGGAAGATGAAGCCGATTACTGCGCTTTTGACTGTCCTTACGTTGTCTGCTGGTTACTGGTTCCACTTGGACCGCTTGATTGACTTCAAGAGTGGTGGAATATACCCATACATGTTCTTAAATGTGGATGGTAATGCTAAAAGAGCTGCTATATTTGTTGTAATTAGTCTATTTGCATATTCACAGTTCTTCGTGATGAGAAAACTCTACGCGGTGGTCAACTCAGAAAAGAAGGTGTCCACCAAGAAGAAGTCTTGATGTCTAGGATGGTAAGGAGCAGCGTAGCATCAACCCAGAACAAATGGTTTACAATTTTTAACTGCCTTTTCTGATCTGACATTGACTTGTGCAACAGACATTCCCAATCACAATTGCTTACCTCGCCGCAAGCTATCAGTAGCCACGGCAGATATATGTCTGAATCTAGCAGGACCCAAGGGTGTACCTCCGTACCACCTTGTCACAATCAAAAGAATGTTGCACAAGTTATTTCGAACGAGAAGCCTTTCAAGAAGCAACGAACCGGCTCCCTTCTCTCCGTTATCATTACAGCCCTGCAGTATGTTTTTATACTCAGACTTGCTCCCATCTTTGGAGTTGGACTGCTTCTGCAATTCACCTGTTCTCCAGGCGATCATGTGTGGATGTGATGCCTTTTTGATTTTCTTCTCCTCCAAAATAAGGGTTTCAAGTAAAGCCGGGATATCTTTCTCGCTTGTTATGTTGACATATCTTGCTTGGAACTTGGACCTCTTGTCGACAATGGTTTCCGATTCGTGCCAGTCTATCTTACCCATTTTAAATGCTTTCGTAGAGTTGTGTCTAATTCTAGGTAAAGTGTTTGTACGAAATATAAAATAATTCATTATACTCAAGCCTCTGTTCGCTTGACTTACCATATACAAATTCTCTTCTTCACTCTTCAAGACTAGCTTATTTTCAGAAAGTGAGTACTACGTTGGATGCGACTCAGAGGTTCACTAAAAGCTCGCTAAAGGCTCACTAAAGGCACCTTAAAACAAATTGACAACAGTATTATGGAACACTTTGTGTATGAATATCCATTACGTAGCGATATAGCCTCTTATATGAACTATCTAACAAACTGTTAATGGTTTCTGATAATTTAATATTCTCTAATATAGTATGAAGGGAATTCTTTGTGTAAGTATGGAGAGTATTCAACAGAATTTTTTCAATTTTTCACATCAAGAGATTGTAGAGCTTACAAAGGGAATTAATTGTTAAAGAATGATCTACTTGAAGTCGTTGCTTAACGTCATAGATAACTCTGGTGCCCAAATTGCTGAATGCATCAAGGTTTTGCGTCATGGGCCAAGAAACTTTGCAAAGGTAGGAGATGAGATAACAGTAGTCATAAAGCAGTCTAAACCTCTTCAAAGTGAGATCGCCGGACAAAACTCAAATAGGGTCAAGAGAAGAGACATATGTCGTGCTGTTGTTGTGAGGACTAAGGCACCTTTCAGAAGACCAGATGGTTCTGTGATCAGATTTGACGACAACGCATGTGTTTTGATCAACAAAAACGGAGAGCCTTTGGGAACCAGAATCTCGTCCGTGGTGGCCAAGGAGTTGAGAGATATGAAATACAATAAGATCGTGTCGCTTGCACCTAAAACGTTCTAGTTTAAAACTCTTGTATATATGACTCATGAACTAAATTTAAACTGAATATACATCGATACATTTTTGCACCAGAGACAAAAACCCGGTGACTGACCTTTCGTTAGCTTCGTTATGTGGAATAACTTCGTAGAGTTCGAGTGTCGCGTCTGAGAGTTGCTTGAAGCTCTCGTCGAACGCAATGTCCATGTTCTGTGTCGAGGAAGACGCTATGCCGTCTACGCAAAATGCCTCCGGCGCATTCAACGTCCGCAGATTACTCAGAGGCAGGCCGGGCACTATTCTCTGCGGCTCATCTTCTACCAGGTATGGTGATTCACTCACCATACCTGGTGGTCGAATGCTCTGATGACTGTTTTGCGAGCCGCTCAACATTCTCTGGGGTATGCTATCCTTTCCTACCCTGCTGTTGCGCCTGGGCCCCGAGTCTACCACAATAGCATTTAGGATGCTCTTGATCTCTTGTATCTCTGCTATTGTAGCATCCTGTTGTCTCCTCATATCCTCGAGTCTGTAAGTGATCCCACTCAAGTTCCGCACCTTGTCTTCCATCATCCTTTGATTTCTCGTTAGCATCTCTTTGAACTCCTCTATCTGCGATCCCTGCCTGTTTTTCACCACCCAATCTCCCCCAAATGGATCTAATTGATCTCTGAAGTGTCTCATATCATCCACTGTCTATATCATCTGCAGCTTTACTCAGATTCAAGAGAAAACAGGGTCTCTTATATTAGCGTAAATTTTAGCACTGAAATTTTTCACAATCTGGACAAATAGTCCATAAAAAATTCTATTAAACACTATATCAACACAATTATTCGTGAATTAAGACACGATGTCGTTAGCTGAGAACATCGAGAAGAAGGTTGAAGGATTGGTTGTTGGAGACAAAGCATCCAAGGTCGATAATAAGGAGAAAAAGTCCAAGAAAGAAAAGAAAGAAGGAACAGAAAATAAGAGACCTCTCTTCTTAGAGCCTCAACCTGAATTTTTAGACTCCAGAATCAAGCTTTTTGACGAGTTAAAGGCCAAGTACGATGCAGAGATCGCCGCCAAGGAAAGAAAGGAGATTAAGATCACGTTGAAGGACGGGAACGTGAAAATCGGTACTTCGTATGAGACAACTCCATTGCTGATAGCGATAGATATCGGCAAGTCATTCGCAGACAGACAGGTTATCTCCAAGATCGATGGCGAAGAGTTGTGGGATCTTGACAGACCATTAGAAAGTGACGTGAACTTGGAGTTTTTGGATTTTGAGCACCCGGAAGGTAAGGCTGTTTTCTGGCACTCTTCCGCCCATGTTTTGGGTGAGGCGTGTGAATGTCACTACGGATGTCATTTGTCGTACGGACCTCCTACAGAGGATGGTTTTTTCTACGATATGTCCATCGATAATGGTGAAGTTGCTGTATCACAAACTGATTTCTCCACTTTAGAGCTGCTCTCTACTAAAGTTATCAAGGAGAAGCAAAAGTTTGTTAGATTAGAAATGACCAAGGAAGACTTGTTGAAGATGTTTGCATACAACAAATACAAGGTCAAGTTTATTTCAGACAAAGTGCCCGATGGAACTTCCACTACAGTTTATAGATGTGGCCCATTGATCGATTTATGTGTTGGTCCTCATATTCCTCACACTGGAAAAATCAAAGCTATGAAGATTTTGAAAAACTCCTCATCTTATTTCTTGGGTGATTCCAATAATGACTCCTTGCAGAGAGTCTATGGTATCTCTTTCCCTGATAAAAAATTAATGACTGAACATTTAAAGTTCTTGAAGGAAGCTTCAGAAAGAGACCACAGAAAGATAGGACGTGAACAGGAACTATTTTACTTTAACGAATTGTCACCTGGTTCTGCTTTCTGGTTACCTCATGGTACTAGAATTTACAATACCCTTGTGGATTTATTAAGATCTGAGTACAGACAAAGAGATTACCATGAGGTCATCACTCCAAACATGTACAATTCAAAGCTCTGGGAGACGTCTGGTCACTGGGGAAATTACAAGGAGAATATGTTTACCTTTGATGTTGAAAAGGATAAATTTGCCTTGAAACCAATGAACTGTCCTGGTCATTGTTTGATCTTCAAGTCCCGTGAAAGGTCTTACAGAGAATTGCCATTGAGATTGGCTGACTTCGGTGTGATTCACAGAAATGAGTTCTCCGGTGCTTTGTCTGGTTTGACCAGAGTGCGTCGTTTCCAGCAAGATGATGCGCACATTTTCTGTGCTCAGGACCAAATTGAATCTGAGATCTCTGGTGTTTTTGACTTTTTGGAGAAGATTTATGGTATTTTTGGGTTTGAATTCAAGATGGAGTTGTCTACTCGTCCAGAAAATTATATAGGAGATCTTGAGACCTGGAACAGTGCTGAGTCTAAGCTTGAAAGTGCATTAAATGCATTCTTAGGAAAGGGCAACTGGGAAGTGAACCCAGGAGACGGTGCTTTTTATGGCCCAAAAATCGACATTATGATCAGCGATGCATTGAAGAGATGGTTCCAGTGTGCAACTATCCAATTGGACTTCCAGTTACCTTCTAGGTTTGAGCTCGACTTCAAACAGGATACTAACGACAAGGAGAATGCTACTGCTAGACCTGTCATGATTCACAGAGCCATCTTGGGTTCTATCGAGAGAATGACTGCTATTGTCACAGAGCATTTCAAGGGTAAGTGGCCCTTCTGGTTATCGCCAAGACAGATTTTGGTCGTCCCTGTTGGTGTCAAGTACAACGATTATGCTATCGAGTTGAAGAGCATCTTAGAGAAGAAGTACAACTTCTACGCCGATGTGGATGTTTCTGGTAACACTTTACCAAAGAAGGTGAGAAGCGGACAATTGTTGAAGTACAATTTCATTTTCATTGTCGGTGAACAAGAGCAAACTGAGAGAAGTGTAAATATCAGAAACAGAGATATCACCGAAGAGCAAGGTAAGAATGAAACTGTCAAGTTTGATGACGTCGTTGAACAATTGATCAAATTGAGAGATGACAAAAGACAAGATAATAAGCTTGTGTAAGTAATCTACTATAGTGTATCTAGTGAGTATATAAGTATAAATTTTCAACCATATAATTTGAAGATGCGAATTATATATTTATTTCGTATTGAAAGTAAGCACCATGAGTGAAAATGATCAAACAGATACCTCTACTGGACAAATAAGCTCTGGAAGCTCGGATAAATTGAGTCCTGTGTTGCAGAGGCTAACTCCAAGGCAATTCGAAGCAAGTGTCAAGTTTTATGAAGCTGATAGAGAACTCCAGAAAGAAGATAGAGAGTCGATTGCTTCGGATCTTCAATCAATGATAATAAAAACATCTTTCGTAGGGTATGGATCGGCTGTAGCTAGTTTCATGATTCCTACTTTGTATCAAAGATTCCAAAAAGGAGGTGCACAAGCTAGAGGAGTCATATATAAGCCCTTTCTTTCATTTATGATTGGGTTGGGAAGTTTGCTTATCGTGAACCAGGGAACCTCCAAGTATTTATTCGACCGAAAGACGACACAATTGGAGAATGAGGGTATTCATAGACAGGCCAGTGTCTGGAAAGCGATGGACTACCATCAAGCAAGCTTGTTTTTTGTCTACTACAAGAGAACGGCAGATAATCCAAGTTTTATAATAAGCGACCCACGAACTTTCACAGAGAAAAAACAGCATGAGGTACACTACATACCTCCAGGAAACCATACACGAAATGGTCCCTTTGATTCCATACGTCCCAAGCCCGAACTTGACGCATCAATGCCTCACTGGGAGAAGATACGGTCTTCAAACGGATTTGGCTCTTCTGCACCTTCTGCTGCCACTAATGACCAGGACAACGAAGATGCATTTTTTGACACTAACGAAGTCAAAGATGATTCTGCTGCGTCCCCTCCTTCGGCTCCTGCTGTTCCCACAAGCGCATGGGATCGTATCAGAAAAGGTGGTTCTCCTTTTTAACCAACGATCTTTCCCAGAGGCCCATAAATAGGCAGAAAAAGCTGCAAAGATATTCATAGGTTCAGCATCAGCCTATAAATCCTTATGCACTGTATATACACTTCTACATCGTCTTAAACGTCGCTGTCAATCGACTTAAGATCACTTCACTCTAAAGTTGAATTGTAGTACAAAACCATTCAACTATATCTTTTTAACACGTCGATTTGTCAAAACAAAGATACGATAGACTATACATTTAATAAGAGATAAAATGGACTCTTTTGCTGACTCCGGTGAGTTGTATACCATAAGGAATCAGTTCTATACACATCAACATAAAAAGGTTAAAGCGTATGCGTTGGATCAATTTTCGCCAGAGGTGCAATTGAAGGTGCTTGAGTTTCAAGTAAGATCAACAATTGCATTGGGAGAAGATGCTTCTGAGCTCATCTCGCAAGGTAGAACGGCATATCCAGATAATGAGGAGCTCTTTCAATTATTGAGTGCTTATGATGATTTGAAATCATTCGGAACGGAGGATTCTACGTACTTCGATGATATAAAAAGTGCCAGCTTTGAGTTGCAGGCTGTCTTGACAGGGATCTACTTGGTGAAATACAAGAATGAAGTCGATCAGGCCATCGCATTACTTACCAGCTATGTTGACTCTAAAGGATTTGTTAATGAATTGGAGCCTTTGTTGATTTTGGTTCAACTTCATTTGTCTAAGGGCAATTTTTCAGCGGCCAACAAGATCTTCAACAGTTTGGAAAATTTCCCAGACTCTGTAAAAGATAATATTATTTACCAAGTGATTGAATCATGGATATCCTCTGTCAAGGGTGAATCTGATAATATTAACAACGCCTACTACTTCTACGATGAAATATTGTCCCAAGACTTGGAAGACGATGTGGCAGGAAAGTTCAAGATCTTGAATATCCTCTTCGCATTGACCTTACAGTTGAAGCACTTCCCTGAAGCTTCGGAAATATTGACACAGATTCAAGCTTTGGATGTGAAGCCAAATGCTGATTTTATTGCCAACCAGATTACCTACGATTTACTTGTAAACAATGGATCCAATGTGGATGACTTTTTGGCAGAATTGAAACGTATAGATCCTGAATACCCTGTATTATTGGACCGTAAGGAGAAGAACGACAAATTTGACGAAATTGTCGAAAAATACAAAGTCTCTGCATGATTGTATATTCTACTTCTTTGAATGAACAATTGCTCAATCTTTATATATAAAGAAATACAAGTTAAATCAATATCTAACTATCGATTTTCACGACCTCCCCCTTATCATCTAAAGTCAAGCCTTCGGCCAATAAACGTTTTTCGATCTCTTTAAGTTCGTTTTCTCTCTCCAACAACTCTTTCCGTTTGTTGATCAAGTCTTGATGAACCCTTTCTTCAAACTTCCTCAATCTCTCCTCTTCGAGTTTGATCTGTTCCTCCTTTGCCAAATAGTCTGACTCTTCACCTCCTTGCTGATCGATCTCTGGGGACTTTACACTGTCCTCACCATCCTGGCTGATGTACTGGAACTGTTTGCCGGATAATGCTTCTGTTCTATAGTTCTCGTAGATAGTGTCATGGGTTATCTCCTTGAATTCATTCAAGTGAGTGATCAAAAGAACATTTTTCAAGATAGTGAAATCATTAACTTCGGGGTTCTCGACATTGATGGGTTTGGTATTTATCGGGTTCAAAACTCTCAATTTAAGGGTATCTTCATCTTCTTTTGGATTTTCTTGATACACATTAGCACCAATAATTGCGAAGGGAGCTAATGAATTTAAATACTTGTTGTATTCAATTATTTCGTCATCAATGTAGTCTTGTTCATGTTCGTATTCGTTGAACTTGTAGTAACTTATTCCGTAATTAGTCAAATCCTCTAAAATGAACTGCTTGTTCAACTTGAGTTCGCTAGGAGTTAACGAATCGGCTTTGGCTATTACCGGAATGATATTGACCAAGTTGTTGATATGTAACATAAATTTCACATCGACCTCAGACAACCCATGACCAGTAGGATTGACCATATATATTAACGCATGGATACGTCCATCCTTGAATCTCGGGTTACGTTTCACACGAGACTCCTCCAACAATACCTCGTCGTATTGATGTCTTATGAAGTCCACGATCACCTTGAAATCCTCGTCACAGTTGATCAGATTGGCAAAGTTCGGCGTATCGATTATATTTAACGATATCTTGTGTCCCTCATTGTCCTCTAACTCTACATTCTCATGTCTCAAGGTGAGCTTCTTTGTAAACGGATCCTGGCTCAACGTCAGTGACGTTGGCACTATTGAATTTCCGCCACAAAGCGTATTGATCAAGGTGGACCGGCCCATACCACTTTCCCCAACAATCAAAATCGAAAAATTGATCGTTTTTTTCAACGTCTTACGCTTACGCAATGCTGAAGAAGACTTATTGGGCTCTTGCTGGTAGCTGTAATTTGACATTGTACTTGTGAATACCCAGTTAGATGCTAATAAACACTGTTTATATTGACTTAACGAAAGAAAAAAACACGTCTAAACCAAAACATGTAAACAGCAAAATCAATTTTTACAGGTTATCTATTTTACAGATTATCAGTTTTACTGGTTAGCATTCAAAACTATCGAAGTAGCTATATATGTCAGAGCTGAACTTCAAATGAGAAACCTTGAAGTGCCTTAAGTAATGGCCAAGGGTGTTCTCGTTGGACCTCCTGTGTAAAACTTGAACCACCTGGTAACAACATGGGCATATAACACCGTAGCGAACTAGTTCTTTGGCAACGGTCTTTCTCTCTGGACTAACATTTTTCTTGATCTTGTAGAGGCCGTAGGAGAAAGGGTTTGGGACGACGTAGTTATTGGTAAGAATTCCGTGCTGGAGGGCAAGATGCTGAGCGTATGCTGAGGTACGTAGTTCGTAGAACTTCAAGGAGGGACAGTAGGGGCAAAGGCCAGCTCTCGTCTCGTTAAAGGGAAGGCTCAGTTCCGGATCTATGAAAGAACGGATGTATTGAGGTTCGTAGGGGCTTTTGGAACAAAAAGCATCATTTTTGTCGTATTTAACATCTGGATGCAAGTCCTTTAATGGCTCCATGCTTATACGAACGTATCTGGTCCTCTTGATATCGCAGACTTCATGTTCTTCGTCATAGAGTGGTTCCACAAGCTTAGATTGATAGTAATTTTCGAAAAATTCAGGCTCGGGATTCCTGGCCTTGTTCACCAAAAATTCTGCATCCTCTGTCACATATGGCACATCGACACCGTTATAGTTGAGCTCCCTACGTATAGGGGTATTTCTTGAGCTTTTTGGTCTCTGCCTGGATGACCTCACGAACGGAAAGTGTGTGAAAGATGGTTTTGTCTTCACAACCTTAGTCTGGGGACCCGAATCACTTTCGGAGGCTGTATCCGCTGTGTCCGTAGATTGCAAGTCATCCATCTTCATATACAGATTAATTGCCTCATCAGAAAACAAAGAATCCATCAATGGTCCACCGTGGCTTTTTGACCTCTTCCTCAGACTGCTCTTGCTAATTCTGTTTGAATTCTGGGGAGCACTTTTGGGTGGAATTTTGGCAGAACTTACGCCCTTGGTCAGAGGTTTCCCGAATTTTGACCCACTATTAGTGTAAGTAAACTCCAATAACTCTCCCAAGTCAATAGGAACATTGCTGATATATAGGGGATTGTCATTCCTGAATTCATCGAATATGCTATCTGTGATCACATCCGTGTAGTTGACATAAGAATCATATCCCTCCAGGTGTGTGCCGTAGTCATATGTTAGTCCGTTGAGATCAGTATTATATTTTTCAAGCGAATTAGGGGAACTCAAGAGAGAGAAACTCATTGCAAAGCGGATTACCCTAGCTATTCCACGAGTATGTGCAATTTCGGTGTCTTTATCTTTGGAACATTTCAAATTTTGCAGCCTTTGTGAATCTTCGGATTTGTGAAATTTGAACTTTACAAAATCACCAACCAACATATCAGTTAAAAACATCCATGTTTTTATAGGCTCTGCGAAAGAGTGTCGAATCGGATGTTTCAAAGTAATATGTTCTTCTATTTCATTCGTGATTACACTGTTCGACTCTCGAGTCATAGTAGACGTTCAAAATCCTCTTTTGAGGTAACATATCGAAGGCTGCTCAATCTGTGCATATAATATCTCCTCTTTCTGAAGAAATTCTTCGCTCTTCCTTTCTTATTCTCTCTGTATAGCTTGTATTGGAACAACCTCTGTGCATTGGTTACTCTTTCGTTGGTAAAGTCGATGGAGTTGCGATAGTCCGAGTCTTGGATTTTTTTCAACAAAAGGTTTATACTAGGAGGGTCTATGAAAACATCTTCTTTATATTGAGGTGTGGATTCAAAGTAAACTTCTTCCACCATTTGCCGATATAACGCTTCTTCGCTGTACTGAATTAGATAGTCTTCATCACCTCGTTGCCAAAAATCTTCGTAACGAGAAAAGATTTGTTCAAAAAAAGGATGCAGAGGCAAGGCATTCATCATAAATGAGACGGATAAACGTACAAGGGACGTCTCTGCTCTAGATATTTTGGTCTTATTGATAACATATATACTATTTAAATGAAGAATTATATTATATGCTCTAAGCTTTGAATATGTTATGCAATTAGATAGGATAGTTGAAAAATGAAGTGCGCAGTATCACGACCCTTTCACTCAGTCTTTTTAGTATCGGGCGTTTCCGCCTCAGAGAAAACACCAAAAACACAGCACAAGGAAACGGCTATCCATGATGGGAGCCAGCCTATAATCACGACGAACCAGGTCCAACATTGAAGTTCCTCCCAAGATGTCAATAATCCTCTCATCAATTGGACACCATCTATACCAGATGAGTTACTAACACCATATATGTAGACTGCGAAAAACGGATTTGAGATCAACAAACAGATAGATATCTTCAAAAGAGACCTTTTGCTTATCTTGTTGAGGCTTCCTCTTCTTGTCTCCAATTCTTTTGAAATTATAGGTTGCACAAATGTTAAGGGCAATGAAAGAATTCCAATCAACAAAGCTAATGAGAAATGGACAATAAGTAATGTCGTGATCAACATAGATATTATGAACAAGTATAATGATATGGTGGTGTAAGTCAAAGTCTTGCTCAATTTGATTCCACCATTGATTTTGGATATATTCATAATCGCCAAAAGAGCATCAGATGCTAAAAACCCATATAATAAAACCTTTGCAGTTTTCTCTTCAGATGAGGAGTTTAAAATGATATATGGGAGACCAACTGATAATATAAAACAAAAAGATTCTATAGTTGTGAATATTGCTATAAGCTTTCCCGCATCTTTAGTCAAACTTTCCACGGATACTTTACCATTCAAAAAACAGCCTAAAGAGCTCAAGGCAAAAGATGCAACCACTAAAATAGCTGCGGGGAGATACGTTCCAATAGATACAAAATTTCTTGGTGAGAGTAGCAAGTAGAAGAAAAATGACTGGTGAAACTTCTCCAAAAGATTGTTAACTGACCTGAAGGTCTGGTCAACCAATCTACCAAATTGGGTTACATCATTGCCACCGGAGTTTCCCTTTGCTTTGATCGTGAAGGACTGTATCTGCCAACCTGAAAAAGCTTCACATCCAGGGGTATTCTTCCGAAGCCCTGCTAAAGACAAATTTAAGATTCCATTGAACAATGTTTGAAGTCGAGTGCTGTATGTGTTTTTTTCTACTCCTCCACGTGGAGTCGATGATAGAGAACACTTAAGTCCCTCATGATATGCTACTAGGTTTGCTGTATTCAATAGATCCAAATTGGGAAGCTGGCCATTTAGTCCTTCGTAACTCATTTCGTAAGAATCAAAATGATCGCCATTTTTGCCGTACTCGACGACTATTGCAGCCTCGATTGATCCCGCAGTCTTTTCAAGCGAAGTGTGGTACGCTTCAACCCAAGATCTCAAGGGAAAATGGCCGTTTTCTGGAAACACAATAATGATGTTTTTGGACCAGATCGAGAGTCTATTGAAATACCTTGCGAGTGCTAGTGCCAACGCAATTCCTCCCTCATTGTATTCATCGTCAGACGTGAACCACGGCACAGCCATAACCATGGCCTCTGTATCGTCACCTCTCGGGGCATGCATGATGGCGTACAACGTGTCATTGGTCTTATGATTCTTATGGTACGCTGTTAACATTCCAATTCTTCGGAGCAAATCTTCCACTTTTTTGCTTTTCGACTCAATGGACTCGTCTTCCATTCCCTTAACCTCTGTTCTGTACCCCCGCACTATATTCCACTCACTCTCTCTAAAGTACGACGTTGCCTGCGATGGCATCAATGCATTTTCAGAGATGTATGTGTTCCTATAATTGCCATCAAGAGGTAAATAAAACAACCAAGCCAAGCTCAAAAACGTAAGGAGCAACGATATTCTTGGTATCAGCTTGGTAGCCTTTGGAATTAGCCCTACCTTGTGTATCTTCCTCAATATAGTCTCTGCTAATGCCATATTATTTGTGTTGAAGAGATACAAATAGTGGAAAAATTAAATCGCTTACTATGAAAATTTAAATCTTATATGATTCAATGTCTAGCGCAATACCGTACTATAAACTCATATTGAAAAGACATAAACGACTACCGTTGGACCAATTCAGTCTCAATGAGCTAAATAGAAAACTCAAGAGTCTTTTTAAGGACTCAAAAACTCCAATAATAGATAAAAAGAAGGTTAACAAGCACATAAAACTACTCGATGACCTACTTGTGAATGAAAACTACTCCAGACTAGAAGAGTTGTTGAACAAGATACACATGAATAAGGGACTCCTTCCGGCAAGTTTTGAAATATTCAAAACTACAAGCCATCGGAAGATGAAAAACATATGGCCTCAGGTACATTTGATATATGAGCTCACTGAAAATTCGGAACATATACAGAAATATGAGCAATATCTAAAGGAAGAGATGAGCGATGAGATAAGCCTAGTGAGTTACTTTGATATTGATGTCAAAAAATTAGATTCAAATCCACTTTTCGAAACTTTAAAACCTATAAAGATGCAAAAAGATATGGAAGATGATTCGAATCAAGTGATGTCTGACGTTCGAAAGTATCACAAGTTTTTGACGGCTCATCAAAGTTTCCTTACACACCTCAAAATACAACCTTTTGAAGTCGTATATCCAACCAGCAGGTTTGCATTGCCTATACATATCACTAAACGTGATAAAATTTTGAAGGAAAAGGTCACCTACATTAAATCACTAATGGACACCTATCAACCCGTTTGCAAGCATGCACTTGAAAAGCTCATTGATTTCTCAATAGAAAATCCGACCATAATCGATAACAGGAGCTCTCGAGTCAATCCATATTTTTTCACCTATATGGTTCGTAAGCGTCAAAGGGAGGAGAACGAACTCAATCCATATCTCAGAAACAGATTGAGAAGTAAGAAACTCATACCCAGTCATAATAATATTCGCAAGATATTCAAGCGATACGTAATGAAGCAATTCTACATCGAAGATAACAAATACAAAATGAGTTGGATGCAAAACTTCTATGAACAGAAAAGTATATGAATCACACTTTAAAAACTATGTAATTTTGACGATTTGAGTCTAATATGCAACCTAGAGATTGATTCACCGATAAATACTTCGGTTCCTTCAATTCTTCTATCGTGGTAGTTTTAATTTTAGGTAGTTCATCATAATTCAAATTGCAATCTTCAGTAGGGATACTTCCTAACTCAATAGACTCAAGATAATATACATCCTTATGCAAAAGTACTAAAAGCTCATTATCATTAGTAAACTTCAAGTCTATTATTTCTTCGCCGTTGTTGAATGTAAAGCTCATTTCTATTTTGGATTTCGGATCTGAATAAGGGAATTTTATAAATGAAAGTTTGATCTTCGATAAAATTAGCACAACGCCAAATTCGTCTTTCAATGATCTACATTGAATTTTGGAATACTCTTTCAAGGACACTGGAACCTTTTCACCGAAAGAAACATTTTTGTTGATGAAATTCTTCAACGTATCTATGAAATTATTCTTGCATTCGCTTTCCAAATTATCAAACGTAGCCTTTAAGTCGCTTTCACAACTTGTCTGTTCAAACAATTCACAAGAAGAGAGATCAACTTTAAAATACTTAAGCATCTTAGACTGGAGCATATACTCATTTAAATAGTTGAGAATATCCGAATTCTTGAATAACAACTTATTCAGGTTTTGATAGCTCTCTATATCATTCTCCTTCGTTATCCTATCTACAAGTTCAGCCTTGGCCCACGTTAAAAATTTATTGAATAGCTTCTGCTCTTCATTGACATCCCATATAAGTTTGTATGAATTTTGTAAAAGTGACTTTGCAACCTCTATCAGGGCCAGTATCGAACTTTTATCTAGTGATGCACTGAACTTGTTCTCCGAGTCTTGGAACCATTGTGATAGGCCTTTCAATTCATTCAACAAAACTAGCAACCTTTCTAGAGAAGCTATTATATTGGTGAATGTTACTTTTCTAGTCAGATCGTATACGAAATTTCCAGTCTTATTCAAACGTTTGATGCCACGCTCGCCCAATTGATTCAAGAAATAGTCTTTTAGGTCCGCCAGGATAAGGCCTGTTAATAACAAATCATAAAGACAACAAAGTATGCTTTCTTTTTTGTCATCTGAACCATCTTTCCAAGTAATTGATGAATGCAAATTGGTGAGATATCTATCTTGTAACTGTAAAAATGGAGCCATTTCTTCTTGAACGTGGCTCAATTGATCTTTTATGTAATCAATAATGGAAATGATCTTGCAAGCATGTGTGAGGATCCCTATAATATTTTGCCTATTAATCGTGCTTTCGTTTTCAGCTAGCTTTATCTCTAACAATTCCAACTTTCCTTCCTCTTCTGTCAAAAACCATTGTTGGAATAAGTTATTATTATCAAAACTATCTCTGAAGTGGAGTTTGTCACTCGGGTAAGTAATGTGCGGTATTGTTATCAAGTTGTTGAAGTTCCAAAATATGCCAATTTCATCAACTATGGTCAAGTAGTTAAGACTTTGGAGATTTAGATCATTGTTACTGTTTGTAGTGAAAGATGCCTGATCCCCACTTGAAATCAAAAGCTTTGGGAGATTGCTCAATATATCCACTTTGAATAGCCCTTCACTGCCTTCACCTGACTTATGACAGCTACACTTTACCATTTTGATGGAATTGAAGCTCTTGTCTAGAACCTTGATCAAACTGCCGCTATTGGAATCATATATCTTGATCAAATTGTCTATACCGCTAAGGCAGAAGTATTTTCCATTATCAATGAAGCTGATAGACAATATTGGGGACTTGTTATTGACCGAATATATTCTCTCTCCGTTGAGTCTGTAGACCCATATTGACATTTTATTCATAGATACTGTCAAAAGATTTAAAGTTGGACACCAATTGACAATATTTCCATCGGCAAGTCCAATGAATTTGGTTGATGCCAATATTTGGAACTTGGAATCCATGATGTCTGACCACTTTTCGATATAAAAATGTCTAGCGCTTTAACCAAGTTACTGTCTATAAGATATTTTGATGGAAAGTAAATATAAATAATGAGATTTGATCAAAAAAAAAATATTTGAAATCGAAGACTAGATTTTTTGCAACTTGTGGTCAGTGTCCAGATGAAATGCTTATGATATATTGCTAAGTAACGATATATAGTATATTTACAAGATATTGTTTAACTTTTAAAGTTTATCAAAATGGAAGGACCAATCGTGGAACTCAAAAATGCCTTTCCAATCAAATTAGGTTTCTTAGTTCCAGGAGGTTGGGCACCATAGACAGCCTTGGAAGCAGCCTTGAGGTTTTCTATGATTTCTTTGTCACTGAAATCACATCTTCCAATGGGGAAGGACAAGTGTTGGTCTTTTTGTTTGAAATTTATAGATCCGAGATTGTTCTGGATCAAACCTGTGATATCTTCCGCGACCGTGCCTCTCTTGGGTGTTGGCATTAAGCCTTTTTGGCCTAGATTTCTTGCAATAACCTTCAACCCTTTGAAAATGTCTGGAGTTGCAAAGCAATGCGTGAAGTTGTCCAACTTGACGTTGCCTTCTTTCACTTCTTCTATCAATTCCTGACCTCCAGCAAGACTAGCACCCATTTTTCTAGCGGCTTCCAACGTCTCCTCATCTTGACTAAACACCAATACTTTGGAATCCTTCACTGGCTTGGGTAAAAAGATCGTTCCGCTTAATGGTTGAGAACCTTTCTCCGGTAATACAGTCAAAAGCACACTGATTGTCGTCTTTTTGGCAGGTTGTCCCACTTCTGCTGCTCTCAAATATCTCAACGCTTGAGGTATTTCCATATATAACGGGTGAAGCTCTGGAGGTTGCTTATTTTTCATTCTTTTGAGTTGGTCTCTCTTTAATTTGAGCTTTGCATCTCGCTGGATTTGTTTGCCTCTCGACTCACTGGCAACATTCAAGACAAACCTTGATGTCGAGAACCATCTGAACAGGGTCATAGACCGGGCAAGTCCATATCTACTATTCATCAACCCTATCATTATTGAAATATGGTCTTTCTTAGTTACTATGTGAAAATCTTAAGGTCGAAAATTTTACTAGAGTCGGTTTTTACACGAAGTTCATTACTACTCAAATACACCAATATATAACACTTAACCCATCACCTTGATATCATAAACCTCATTACTTCGCTATGAACACGAGTTCTCTTTTCTTACTTCGAATAAGTAAGACACTGTAAGAATGGTTTGAAAAAAAAATAAGAAAACCACTTAATTTTTACATCATTAATATTTTTTTGATTTGAGTTTTATGGAAAAACTTCTTCTCACCAAAGGCTCGTTCTTTTTCTCTATCATCGAATTCCTTTTGTTGACCAAAATATTGTCAACGGAATTGTTTAAATTACTGTAGAAGGACTCGTTAGAGTCGTTAGAGGAGTGACGAAAAAACCCAATGAAAGATTTTCTGTTTCGCTTTCCTGACTTCTGCAAATTGCTGAATCCAGCACTCTTGCCAATATCCTCTGGGATCGAATCGATTGCGATACTGTTTCTTGAGCCCATCGTATATCCTGCTAGCGATTTGAATAGCTTTGACGGTGATTCGTGGACCACACTTTCTTTAGATCTTGAAGTTGCATACAGAGGTCTCCTAGACGACAGTTTTGAAGTATTTTCCGTGGGGATAGAAGCAAGCGAATGTCTTTCTGGAGTCCTTTTAGTCATCAAAGCAGCTTCTTTTGCACTGTCTCTCTCACTTGCTATCTTTGTTATACTCTCCCTGGACCTCATTAGACTTTCTCTCGATCTGGATATGTCTGTAGACGCCAACCTCCTCAGAGACAGACTGTGAACGTCCATGAAGCTGCTGAAACGACGAAAGGCTCCTGGTTTAGTAGAGTCGAGATCCTTGAGGGACAAGTCCTCTATAGGGCTCTCTAGCGACGTCATGGAACCATTATCTGACTCGAGGGCCAAATAAAACTCATGCACCAATAGCACACAGTTCACAATCAAGAATTCTAATGCTTCTTGAAGTACTTTGAGGTCCTCTAAGTTGAGAGTACTGAAGATATATGGTTGGAACACTATCGACATGTTCTGGCTTGTCATCTTTGTGACATCCTTGTAGGTTAGGAGCTTATTTATGGTTTCAAGTAAGTATATGAAAACACCATTCTTAGCCATGGTGTTCCGTGTCAAAAGCAAAGTGGAGAACTTCTGCAAGAACCACACTAGATGGCTATTAGAGAGGTTGCTGTTAGCAGTCTTGAACGACGCAAGCGACATCTCATCAGAACTGCTCCCATTGCTACTTCTTCGCCTATCCCAACTCTCTCTGCGCTCAGCACCTGATGCTTCGTAACATTTGTACTGCAAATAAAGTTTCTTGATCTCTTCAACACTTGAAGTAGAGAACATGTCATTGTATTTTTGGCTTAAAATCTTTTTGACCAACCCGCAGATGTCAAAGACATTTGCCGAGCTAAGCCAAGTTTTGTAGTTATCAAGGTCATTGTAATATTGGTTAATACGCTTCACTGACCCATTTATTCTGAAGATTCCCTGTTGTTGTTTGATCTCAATAAATTCGAAAAGGTCGCACAACACCTCTGGAATGTCCACGGAGACGCTGTGCACCATGATTTTCTTGCATCGCCCAGTGCCTAAAGCACTGTGCATATCATCACTAGAAGACGTCCTCAAACCTAAGTGCATGTTCTCCTGGCCGCAAAAAACACTTATTACTTGGATGTAGCAGTAATGTGTTGATCTTAATCTTGTATCTCGTTCAGGTTTTGCCCACGATACTGAATCGCCACTGATCTAGATTCTACAAATCTGTCTTCACGTCCAAGTCTCCAATAAACTTCAGCTGCAAATACCACGATCCTTCGCTCAGTAGCCAAAGATACCGTTACGTTGTCTGGTTGCCCAAAGTCCCTAGCGCCTGCAAATTTCAAAAGCGATCTGATCCACTGCAAATTTTCCAGAAACCCGTTGAATCGCTTTCTGCGACGGTGCGACTAGCCTGTAGCTCTCTCGCTTTCTTTCTTTCCTATCTTTCACCCCAGCTAGCTTCCTCTGCTGGGCCTCCGAATAACCGAATCCAATATATCGTCTCTAATATCCAGTTTGATCTCAAGACCTTAGATACACTGTCTCGATTTTCTCTTCTCGATTTCAAACTCCCACTATGAGTATATACTTATATAGCAGAAACAATATAGAAATAAATTCTCAATATTTCTTACTATGAGAATAGATAGTGGATGATAAAAGTGGAAATGTAATTAATATAAATTTAACACCAATTAAGGAATAATCATTAAATGGAGGAACTGCTATGAGGTTATATGAAGATAGTGTTTTGATCCATACTGGGGGCTTAAGTAAGACAAAAAAAATTTTCTAAGCGACGCGTTGATTTGTGGAGGATACTGTATAAGAGGCGGATCAAACAGTCTAGACAAAGCTGTTTTCAAGGCCGGACACCAGGTTGTACGAAGCTGCGTATCCATGCGAGAGGAGCGGCCAGAATAAGCAGGAGTGTAAGTTAGATGAGACACGTAAAGGGCGTAAAGAACGTAAAGGACGATAATCGCAACTTTGGAAGAGCCGCGAGCTTGCGTTGTGTTGCGAGTGTAGTGCAAGTGTAGAGAGATTGTTGAGTGCGAGTGTCAAGTGCGAGTGTCAAGTGCGATTTCTCCAAAAAGATACTACAAACCAATATGATTGGGGACGGGGTTCGGGTTGTGGGGATATCAAAGATAACGCGCGGGAATGAAGAGGAGCTTGTGACAGACAGGGCGTGTGTATCTGCGTGTCGGTTGTGTCACTATGTCGTGACAATCAATAGTACGAATTGACTGTGAGGGTATGCAGATTCTAGAGACGTAAAAGCAGCCATGTAAGATATAGAGATTGCGGATGCAGAGCTTTGCACGACATATAATAGAAGCCTAAGGGGGTGCTCGTATGGAGGATAATGATTAAGCATTCAGCATTCAGCATTAAGTATTAAGCATTAAGCATTAAGCTTCAATTATTCAGGGGCGGTTTCGCAAGCAAAAGACATAAGCAGAGTGCGAAATCGTGTGGGAGCAGCTTTAGACGCCGGAACTGTATCTCCGCAAGCAAGTTCATGGCGCACAGAGCACACTAAAGCTAGCAACACAAAGACCGTTGGAACCGAACTGGAATTGCTACTGAAACAGGGAGACACCTTACGGTGGCTTGCTGTGGAAGACAGGGGCGCACTGCTCAGCAGTCGCGCCCACTGCAGGGGATTCACTAAAGTTACTTTTAGTCCCACAACACAGAGGTGGCGGGTGCAACCTACTGCAAGATCTTGGTAGCCGGCAACGTCAGTGGCAGCAAAAGTGCTGTCACCTGTCATGTTAGAGCAACACCAGCTCCTTATCGGACTATCTCGCCCCACAGGTCTGTCTTGAACCCCAGCTGTCACTGTGCAAACTTCAATCACTCCTGGTGATCGTGCCTATGCCCCTGACTCGCCCCCACTTCTAGCAGCGATAAACCCACTGCCAAGTCTTTTTTACCTGGCTTATCTTCATTTCCTTTGCCACCGAATCAGCTCACCTGACACCAAGAATGACATGACCCCCACGGTTTATTCTACGTGTTTCTACGTGTACTTCTACAAAATCCCTATCCTCCATGGTATCCCCCAACTCGGCTTTGTTTCATAAACCCCTAGCCGCTTATTTGCTGCCACTCTCCATTCTTATGCGTTCCCCCTATTATTCGCTCTTATTATCTACTGGTGTTCGCTACATCTCCTACCCTCTCTTTGATCCAACATCCCTCTTCCACGCCGCCGCTCCGATTGTCAAACGCCTACAGCCCCTAGACGCTGTTGGCACTTCACTCGCTTATGTGTGTGTCTTGTAACCAGTGTTCTATTGCTTACGTAAGCACCTTCTAGCGCTCGTCTTGGTTAAGCGCTCATTTTTAGTGTTCGTCTCCTGCTCGTCTATTCTTATGTAATCGATCTTCCAGATGTTCTCTGCGTCCTTAACGTTTAACTGCCAAGGGGCCCAGGACCACGGGAAAGCCCAATTGTTCCGAAGGCAGGTTAGGCGTGAGCTACGCTCGCCTACCTGCCCAAACTTCCTCCAGGTGAACCCGTAGCATCTCATGGAGTTTCCGACCACGGATAGCGAAGCCACTATCCGTTTTCAAGTCATGACGTCTCGTTATCTGCCGACGGCTGAGATCAATAAATATAGAAAAAGCAATTTTGTGTGCAGGTTGGGGATTTCATCCATCTTCCGTGACTTCTAAATCTATAATACAAAGTATTAGAATAGTAACTCAAAGTTCTCTAGATTGTATTATTGGAAGCAGCAAATACAGCGGTAGAGCCACGGAAATTGGTGAGACAGCAAGAGACAGGGTAGTTCAACAAGATGAAAGGTTACAAGGTAAGCTATCCTATGTTTGTGCCGAATAATCCATCGCCGTTGTCGTCACCGGTAGGACCACAGCACAAGGAGGAGAGCAAGCGAGGACGGGAGGCGGCTGTGTTCGAAGAGAGAGAGGAATATTGGAGAGGTGGAGTGGACCAGGAAGAGCCAGAGGAAGCTGGAGCGACGGTCAGAGGGCAGTCGGCGATGTCGACTGCACTCCGCTACTCTGAGGAGCTGGAAGGGGAGTCGAGCAGCAGGACGAATCTGGATGATGAAGGAGATATGCTGATGAAGGGTGTGGATTATCGCCATGTTCCTGCGGAATTTTTCAACCGTCTCAGGACATTTCTGTTATTTAAGCATGCTCCGCCGTCGTTCCACACGAAGGTTGTGTCAAAGCTCAAACTCATGCAATACCACCCACAGGAGTACATCATCAAGATGGGAGATCCTTCGAAGTCTATGTACTGGATTCTCAAGGGCACGGTGAGTGTGAGTTCCATGGATGGAGAGTCTGTGTATGCCGAGTTGGCGAGCGGAAGTTTCTTTGGAGAAATAGGAATACTTTTCAATCGACCTCGAACGGCCACGGTAGTGGCTAGGACGAAGGTCCTCGTTGGCGTATTAACGAGTGATGCTTTGAATGTGGTACTCAAATACTATCCTCTTATCGAGAGACGTATTCGGGATGAGGCTCAAGAACGGTTGGCCATGCAAGAAAAGAAAAACAAATTCGATATACCGTCCAACATCGTGAAAAAGGGCCACTACAAGCCCAGTGCAAATGACATAAATGCCAGTAATATTGCAACAGCATCAACACTCATGCCAGGTCCATCTATACCCCCTGTGACTCCATCGCCTGTGACATCGAGCACCGATAATGTGGATTCGACCATATCAATACAGGATTTTATCAAAAACCTTCCCCTTTTTGAAAATTTACCGGACAACATCATACATCAGCTAGCATTAGGCGTAGAGCCAATGCATTCGAAGCCTTTTGAGAATGTATTTCACAAGGATGATGTGAGTAGTGATATTTATTTCGTGGTTAATGGGGAAGTCGAGGTAATAGACTACTTAAAACCCGATAGTAAATTTGAAAGCATCTTAGCGAGGTTAGGCTCTGGTAGCTATTTTGGTGAGATGTCTTTTCTTCTGTTCTTGAATGATGGAGAGCTGTACAAAAGGAGTGCTACGGTGAGGTCCGTATCGTCTGTGGAGTTGATAGTGGTGAGGAGTGATAAACTACAAGAATTGTGTAAGAAATATCCCTTCGTGATAGATCATATGAAGAGAACAGCCAAAGAAAGGAGTGAACTTAATTATTCTAAATGCTCAAATTCTAGGCTTTCCATAAATTATTTGATAAACGAAGACTCTGTGTTGAACCAAAAGGAAGCGAGACTAGCGGCTTTGTCCACTCTTTCTCCTCAAAACACCGGTTCACAAGCATCCTACGATTCGCCCTCAGTAACCGCATCGGACATGTCTTCAATTTTCTCCCCCCATTGGAATTTTAATGCACCAACAGAATCCGAAAGTGGGAGCCTATCAATATCAGCTACTCCGAATTCATTCAATGAGGAAAAGGCAGCAAAGGGTAATAATAACGGAGAATCCAGCTCTACAAAGAAGAGGAAAACTGATGAGCACATTATAACAGTTCCGAACTTGAATCCTGTCGTGCCATCCATAAATAATTTTCAGCAATTGCATCAACAGAAACCGTCATTCCAGTACATTCCGCATAACAAGAGAATAAGGCTATCATACTCTGGACGTTGGAGATCGTCGGTTTTAAGTCATAATGGTCCCTTGTCTGACACCATTTTGTTGAAATTGTTTGAGTACTTATCATTGCCAGACTTAATGAAGTTGAGACTGGTGTGCAGAAGATGGAGACAGCTCTTGTACAGCGCTCTGAATCTATGCAAGTCTCTTGATTTAACCTCCTGGAACACAAGTATTGATGATAAAGCCTTGATTTCTATTATTGACTTTGTCGGCTCTCGCCCTGAAATAATAGATATTTCGAATTGCTTCCACATAACTGATGAAGGATTCAGTTATATGGTTAATGAAATTGGAATTTCTGGGCAAATAAAGATCTTGAAAATGAAATCAAATTGGGAGGTAAGCGCTATGGCAATTATGGATCTCACGGTCCCGAGTGTTGGCAAAGACTTGGAAGAGATTGATCTTTCAAACTGCCGAAAGGTGAGAGATAGCGTGGTTGAAAGACTATTAGGTTGGGACAAAGATTTTGAGGGTAGTTTGCCAATTGGTGAGGATCAAGATGTAGAACAGGTGGGTTGCAAGGAACTCAAAATATTAAACGTTGGATATTGTAAACACTTGACTGACAATGTTATGTTTCATATTGCCAACCATGCGAATAAGAGGTTGGAAAGTTTGGACTTAACAAGATGTACTACAATAACCGATAGAGGGTTTCAATACTGGACTTACAGGGCATTTCCCAATCTCAAGAAGCTTTCTTTAAAAGATTGTACATTCTTGAGTGATAAATCGATTATTTCGATAGCAAATTCAGCAAACAACTTGGAGATATTAGATTTGAATTTTTGTTGTGCTTTATCTGATATATCTATTGAAGTCCTATGCTTGGGTTGTCCTAAGTTGCGTGAATTAGATCTCTCCTTCTGTGGATCTGCTGTCAGTGACTCCTCATTGGTTGCAATTTCTCTCCATATGCGAAGCTTGGAGAGATTAATTTTGAAAGGCTGTATTCGTGTTACCAGAGCTGGTATAGATGCGCTTTTGAGTGGATGCTGCCCTTTGACTTACATCAATGTCAGTCAATGTAGGAATGCACATATATATCCAGGTAGTATTCCTGCTCAAAAGTTAAACGTCAATCCACAAACTAAGTCAGCATTTGTTACTGCCGGCCCCTACCAAAATATAATCGAAATAGTGATATGACAAGGGTAATATTACTGTTGGTCACGTTTGCTTTGATTTGGTTCAGTTCCTTTTTGTTTCAATTCGTTGCTGTTCCTATTTTACTGAGTCATTAGTTGCAAAAGCAATTATGATTCATGATGATGTATTTTATTGTAAACTTATAGACATAGTGCGACGTGTAAATATATATTTATATATGTATACATAAATTGGACTTTAAGATTTTTTCTTCTTCTTTTTGACTTTGTCTTGAAAATCAATGTAAGATATAGGTACTCCTTTTTCCTTTAAAATGTTCGTAATAAGTTTTCCATGAGGTCCCTGAACTGTAACTTCAGTTAATTTGGGATTATGTATACATTGGCCTATAGTTGATGATCCCGAACATTTTACTTTGAGCTCTTCAGACAACTTATGAGGCTTTATGTAAAATGGTTCGAAATTGGTCAACGTTGTTACAATTTTGCGACCAATTTTCATCTCTGTGACAATTGATATTTTTGGTGGGACCCCTTTTCGTATTTCTGATGAAGACAACTCTTCGTTTGGTTTCACGATACAATAATGAGGAGAAAAATTTTCAAGGAATGATTTAAAAAGCTGATCTCTGGGAACAGAACTGGGTTTAATGTTGGTGATTGATCTCAACAAAGCATCTAAAACAATCATCTTTGGGTTTGATTTATCCACTAGCTCTTTCAATTTGATATAGGATTCCAAAAGAGATCTCAATTCTTGAGCTGAATAGTATACATCACGTCTTGCCTTCAAAAACCTAAAAAATTCGTCTGATTTCTTCGTTGGTTTGTACAAATTCACGACTGACAAAACATTCGACGTTTTCGACGACAGATCGGAGTTACCAGAAGATTTATGAGCTGATCCTATAGTCTTGTGAGTGACAAAATTCTCCAATATCGGACTTTTCTTATCCATGAAACTTGTAATAGAAAGATCTTCATCTTTTCCCTTCACTGTCAAGTATTTTTGTTTGTACATTGCCTTCAAAAACTTCGAAGTCTTCTTCCATGATGTCTTTTTTATATTGCAATAGCTCGAATCTATCCGTGGTAGGTTTTTGTAGATGAATTGGGACATGAAATTGGATGCCAGAATAGGAGTTTCGATTGTCTCTGTCTTCAATGTCTGCAACAATGATTTGACGAATAAGTTGTCTACGTCTTCAACTGAGAGTTGGCTCATTTCTTCAGCAATATTTTCATGGTCTACTTCATATCCATCCTTGGCCTCACCCACATCAATAGGTGGAGCAGAACTCTTTGCGTTTTCTGTGTGATGCTCTGGCTCTTCTACTTTTTTGTCAGCTCCCTCTTCCTCTTCCTCTTTTTCTTCTTCTTGTTCGATGTCGAGAGGCACCAGTGTTTCCAATACTTCTGGAATGGCTATATCTGCATAAATGTTCAAATTGTACAACTCATCGCCAACAACATGTAGGACTTCCGCAGCAATTCCAGTTCTGCCAATCACTCTATCAAATTGTGTCAAGTCCAATCCACATATCCCAATGGCCTTAATCACCGTAGGGTGCTCGCTATCTGCAATCCCAACAACAGTGCCTTTGGTGCATCTTTTATCAAAAGGAGGGATTGTTCCAGGAAGCATCAAATCGGCCCCATTTTTCAAAACCTCGATGACATGAGGGTGGGTCAAAACAATAGGAACAACATAAGCACATTTCCAGGCAGTAAATACAGTGGGATATAGTATAGAATCTCTTGTTTTGAACCAAATAGGTGTTTGGTTTTCGTCATAGTATATTTGACCACTGTAGCCTTGGATGCTCTTGAAGGTAGCCACTTTAGTGGTAGCAGGCATTAGATCCAATGCACATTGTTTCGTTATCCTTTCACGAGGTATACCATAGACATCACACACATCCTGAAGTATCTTCCTTCTCTCAGAGGATTTGATATTCGAAGATGGTTTTGGTTGTGGATCCTTCTTGAACATGGTTCAACTTTGTAAAAGAATATCAATTTTTTGTTGAAAACACAAATATAAGAAATTTCAACGTATGGACTTTAGACTTCTTCACTATAATGACTAAAAGCACTTCAAATAAGGAGAGTAAGGAGAGCCCTAGGGTGAATAGTATAAGACATTTGATCACCCTAGTGATTTTATCCATTGTTGTTGTGTTGGGGGTTCCTTTATTCAAAATGACAACTTCAATATATCGAGCAGATCTACCTGTAGATGAGATCGAAAACTTAACCAACAACATCATAGAAAAAGTTCAGTTCAAGATACCAGTATATTTAGATATACCGAACTCATTGGAGCATTTCATTCCCAGCTGCCAGCAGTTGATTGACAAAATAATTGAGGATATGGACGAATCGTTGTCAAAACACTGGGGTATTGAAATACGAAGACTGGTGGATGGAGTGGATACCAGTCAAGACTACTTGGTCAAATTCAAATACTTGCCTAGTGACTATGAAGGGGTGAACAGGAATACGGAATCATTTTACTTGTCTCCTTTCAACAAGGAAATCGAGTTGACTATCACCGACAACGTAGTTTTCACGAATCGAGTTGACGATTTCGTGTCGAAAGTCTTGATTGAAAATGTGTTTCAAGATGAGATAGCGGAAATGATTTCTGTCTTTAGTGAGGATGCCGGAAGCAACAGAACTGACTTAATCATGCCCTACTCTTCACGGTACAATGCTGTGTTTTCTCTATTCGTGGAAAGTGGAAGATCCGTGCAGTGGGATATCGATCAAGCATTAAAGTCTTTAACACCAATATTGAACAAAATCAGTCATTTTACCAATTTCTCAATCTCGACTCAAATCCAATACTATTCCAAGTTGCAAAAAGAACCTGAATTCGATGAAGAGACAAATAGTTATGTACTCTCTCAAAGTGATTTACCTACCTTTGTCAACCATGGTGACTGGAACTTATTCTCACATGATACCAACCCAACAATAAACTTTCTTGTTTACTTCCCTGAGGCTAACTATGAGGGCAGACCATTGAAGGTAGAAAACTCAAAAACCAATTCGTTTTTGATTTCGAGATGGGGAGGTGTCTACATATTCAACAAAGATCTCCCTCCCTTGATTGGATCAGATATCGTGATTACTGAATCAGAATTGTGGCCTGTAATAGAGGTTTTCACTTCTCAGCTTTTCCTGTTGTTAGGTGTTCCTAAAAACCCAAAGAACCCAGATGTGAGAATCGATGCACTCACCCGAGTTGCAATTGTCAAAAACGTCAGACAAACCTTGGACAACTTTAATTCATTGATCAAGTTAACTAAGTCTTTGAACGAAATCTCCATTCCAAAGCTGACAAAAGAGTATTTGCTTGCTAGTATCGAAAAGATACACGATACCGTAAATAAATTGCAAGCGCAGCTGTTCCATGAGTCAATGAAATTGACTGCTGATGCATTGAAATTGTCGGACAAAGCCTTTTTCGAAAAGGAGATGGTCCAGCAAGTGTACTTTCCCAGCGAGCACAAATTAGCCGTTTTTTTGCCTTTATTGGGACCCATTTTCTCGATCATTATAATGGGCTCGATTAAAACCATCAAGGAAATCAAAGCTGATAAACTTAAAGCAAGAAAAGTTGATTAAACTAACATGCAATAATAGCATTACTAGACGGCTCGAGAAGCCGGCGCACTCGCAATTTAAAATACATTTCATATATAATGAACATTCTGACAATCACTCGTACAACCCTCCATGTATTTTGCAGCCAGTTAATAAAGAAAATTGCCTTCCATGTATCAACCTGAGATACTGGTAAGTGCTTCTTTTCATCGCATCTTAGTCTCCGTTTGTCACCTAAGCGATTGGTGTTTGTTATAATCTTTCATGCCCCCTCTTCAATACTCATTTCTTAAATTTTGCAATAATTTAAATAAACTCAATTACATCGGTTGAGTATTTACAACAACAGGAGAAAAAAGGAAGAGGGTATTATACAACTAAATCGCTGATAGGGCTGTATCAGAAGGTACCAATGGAAGAAGAAGAAGAAGAAGAAGGGAGCCCAAAGAATATTGGAACATATCGCATCTCACCAATAGAAAGTGGTCCAAGTCATCGAGTCTTCGCGTAAAATCAAAAAAAAAATAAGACATCAAAACTTCGATCTAACTACTACTTATCGGAAAATACGAACATGAGTAAGCAAATTGCCCAGGTCCTAGGCATTGGTACCTTAGGAATCTCATCTTTCTTTTGGGGAAGATCCAGTGCGCCACCGGCAACCACAGAGGCCACTCCTGCTAAGATAATCCCATCTGGAGATTCCAACAGATCCGTAAGTAACTTCGATCCCTCGAGCATCAGACCCCAGGACTTCTACAAATACGGATTTCCTGGGCCAGTGCACGATTTGGAAAACAGATCGGAGTTTGTAAGCTGCTATGATCGAAGAACGAAGAATCCGTACTGGGTGGTAGAGCACATCACCAAAGACTCCATCAAATCAGTAGAGGGCATTGACAGAAGAAAGTCTATATTCCGTGAAGACGAGGCCATACCGTTGAAGTTCAGAAACAGATTGAGAGACTTTTTCAGAAGTGGCTACGACAGAGGACATAATGCTCCAGCTGCAGATGCAAAATTCACCCAGGAGGCCATGAACGAGACGTTCTATCTCACGAACATGTCCCCACAAGTGGGTGAAGGTTTCAACAGAGACTACTGGGCACATCTCGAGGACTTCGCTAGAAGGCTCACTTACAAATATGACAGTGTAAGAATCATGACCGGTCCTTTATTTCTCCCCAAAAAGTGCGAGGATTCCAAATACCGAGTATCGTACGAGGTGATTGGATCTCCTCCAAACGTCGCAGTTCCCACCCATTTCTTCAAACTCATCGTGGGTGAGAATAACGACAGTGACAAGATCAGCGTTGGAGCGTTCGTCTTGCCTAACGACCGCATATCAAACGGCACTCCCTTGACTGACTTCCAGGTCCCAGTAGATGCATTGGAGCGCAGCAGCGGACTTGAATTGTTACATCGCGTGCCCCACGACAACAAGAAGGATCTTTGTCGTGAGACAAGGTGCGACATCATCGTCAGAGAGTTTCCGAAGCAGGTCAGCGGTTACATTGGCAAGTAGAGCGGTGTCACTTTCGCGCAACTGAGCGGTGACACCTTAACGCAACTTGGCGATATTATCCTACAATCCACTGTCAGCTGCCTCGTTTGCATCTACAACAAGAGCACCATTATTAGACATGCTCGTATTTCGCTATATATCGCTACCACACTCCCGTCAGCATTGTTTTTATAGGTCTGTATATTGGTTATGGTCCAATACAAATTCACCCATATAAAATCTCCTGAGTGATAAAATTTGCAGTAACTGTTGCAATCACTTTTTGCATTCGTACGGTCTGTGCAGTGTGAGTGATGGTTTCTTTGGGTTATGGCAAAGCTCACCCTTACGGTTTCTCACTGTGGTCGTCATGTGGCAAATGTAGCACCTCTGTGTCTGAAACGCATCCGTTCTCAACACTCATCCAACACTTACATTAAACCTCATGCCATATATGCTACCCGAACATGACCTGCTGGCCATTCATAAGCACAATTTTGCATCCCAACGCGAAGGCACGCAGTGAGGCTGGGCTAAGTTCGCCCATCATCACCATGAACCCACCAAATTGTATGCCCAATCCTCTTTCGCACCCAACGCACTTCCCATCACTGCGTCCACCATACGCACAATCCTACAAATATCCGAAACCCTTCTTGCAAGTTGATACCCGTCCGTCGCCTTCCCATCATCCGCACCCTTCTCGTCTCTCCCTGGAACCAGCAGTCCTCACACCACTTTGTGCCAAGAGCTTGCCTTAGGCGATGCTTTCTCTTTGCCCAACTCGCTTACATAATCAACCAACATAATTTTTTTTGGGCCTCTCGTACGAATTTTTGCAACATTTTCTACAGCCCATCAATCAACTAATGTACCCAATAAACGTCGTTCACTAATTCAAATATAATAAGTTACAACTTCCCTAGTGGCGATCAGAAATATCAATTGTAAATATCAATTGTAAATATTGAAGTCTTGAATTTATTGGATATATTACACTGTATAGACTGTACAGTTCACAAGTGGAAAAAACATCAAGGTATATAATCCAAAGAAAAAACTTTGAGACTAGAGTCCGAATTTAAGACATTCGACAAAGATAAATACTAGACAGTGGTTGTACCAGTTGTTAATTAAGCACAACTAGCAGGAAAACGGAATAGACGACAAAGTACATCAGCGCTTTTCGGCAATTACGGTGACGAGGTTAAAGAGACTAGAAAACACATTATAGACGCTATCGTAAATAGGACATACTACAGAAAGATGAACACAGGGACCGCACACCGTCCATTTTCTTTGACACACGGGACGCTTGAGCACACGCTTTTAGTGCCCACCAGCGTGTTTTTCTATTTTTCCCAGTTGAAAGAGCAGTTTGAAAAGACGTTACCTACGCCAACCGAGGGATTTGGTGGCGACGACGAACCCAGTTCGCCAGCAGAGTTATTTCTGAAATTTCTTGGATACTCTGCATCAATAGTAACACCACAAGATGAGAGTATCAGCCCATTCAAGGAAGTTTTGAATTTGAGCTTGCAAGAGTTCGAATCGCGCTTCTTATCGAAGTCCGACATCCATACATTTGCTGCCAGCCTTTTGAAAGATGAGACTTATCCAACAACGCATGAGAAGACCAAAGAAGTAATTAAGAACTACTTCACTGCGATCTGCAACTCCAACACAGAGATTCCCAAAATTGATAGTGGTTTGTTGAAACAAACCACCAAGGGTAGTTATGATAAGGAGGCTCAAATCTACGCGATTTTCGGTGGACAAGGTAATACCGATGACTACTTCGAGGAGTTAAGGGAGATTTACGACACGTACAAGGTTTTAATTGAAGATTTAATTGAAAAGATAGCATCAAAATTGAACAGTTTGCTCAAGAACACTGGAAACGTTGACAAAATTTACACACAGGGTTTCGATATTCTCACCTGGTTGAGAAATCCAGATCAAACTCCAGACCAAGACTATCTATTGTCTGTTCCTGTGAGTTGTCCATTAATTTGTGTTATACAGTTGTGTCACTACGCTGTCACCTGTAAAGTATTGGGACAAACTCCAGGAGAATTCAGGGGACATTTAAGAGGATCCACAGGTCACTCGCAAGGTTTGGTGACTGCCGTTGCAATTGCATCATCTGATTCGTGGGATTCGTTTGTTGAAAACTCATTGAAGGCTGTATCTTTGTTGTTCTTCATTGGTTCCAGATGTTTATTCACTTATCCCAGAACCAGTTTGCCTCCAACAATGTTGCAAGACTCTTTAAATAACAATGAGGGAAGACCTTCCCCAATGTTATCCATCAGAGATTTATCATTCGAGCAAGTGGAGTCTTACATTAACCAAACAAATAAGCATTTACCACCAAGTAAGCATATTGCGATCTCTTTGATTAATGGTGCTCGTAATTTGGTTGTTTCTGGTCCACCAGAATCATTATATGGTTTGAACCTTACTTTGAGGAATCAAAAGGCACCATCTGGTTTAGATCAAGCAAGAGTTCCCCACAGTGAGAGGAAGTTGAGATTTTCAAACAGATTTTTGCCTATATTCTCGCCATTCCACTCACACTTGTTGGAGCCAGCAACAGACTTAATTCTTAATGACGTGCTAAGTGAAAATATCGATTTTGATGCAAAAGATCTCAAGATCCCTGTTTATGATACCTTTGATGGAACTAACTTCCAAAATTACAAATCAAGTCATTCTTTGACTTCCAGAATTACTCAGCTCATTACTCAATTTCCAGTTCACTGGGAAAAAGCTACGAATTTCGTCTCCTCTCATATTTTGGACTTTGGTCCTGGTGGAGTTTCTGGTTTGGGTCTTTTGACTCACAGAAACAAAGAAGGTACTGGTTCAAGAATAATAATTGCAGGAACATTCGATTTCACTAATGACGATGAGTATGGATTTAAACAAGAAATCTTTGACAAGTCAATCGAATCAGTCAAATGGGCTCCGGATTGGTTACAAGAATTTAGGCCTAAGCTTACCAAAACTAAAGCTGGAAAAGTATTTGTTGATACTAAATTCTCAAGATTATTGGGCAGAGCACCTTTGATGGTTCCAGGGATGACTCCAACAACAGTGAATCCTGAGATAGTTGCAGCTACCATCAACGCAGGTTACCATGTTGAGATAGCTGGAGGAGGTTATTTCAATCCTGGAATGATGAAAGGTGCTTTGGATGAAGTTGCCAAAAATATCAAACCTGGTTCTGGAATTGGTGTCAACTTAATCTACGTGAGTCCAAAAATGTTGCAATGGGGTATTCCTTTGATCAAAGAATTAAGGGAAAAAGGGTTTCCTTTACAATCATTGACAATTGGAGCAGGTGTTCCTTCCATTGAAGTGGCAACTGAATACATTGAAGAGCTTGGTTTAACTCATTTGGGATTGAAGCCAGGTTCCATCGAGGCTATTAGCCAGGTTATTACCATAGCAAAGGCACACCCACACTTCCCTATAGTTCTCCAGTGGACTGGTGGAAGAGGTGGTGGTCATCATTCATATGAGGATTTCCATCAACCAATTTTACAAATGTACTCCAAAATCAGACGTTGCTCAAATATAATCTTGGTTGCAGGATCAGGATTTGGATCGGATGCAGATACATATCCCTATTTAACGGGTTCATGGTCTTCTAGATTCAACTATCCACCAATGCCATTTGATGGTTTCTTGTTCGGATCTAGAGTTATGACTGCAAAAGAGGCACACACTTCTTTAGACGCCAAGAAAGCAATTGTTGAGTGTCCAGGTGTCCCAGAAAAGCAATGGGAGCAGACATACAAAAAGCCTACCGGTGGTATTGTAACGGTTAAATCTGAAATGGGTGAACCCATCCATAAAATTGCAACTAGGGGTGTCTTGTTTTGGAAGGAATTGGATGAAACCATTTTTTCCTTGCCTAAGAACAAATTGATTGAAAACTTGAACAAAAAGAAAGACTATTTAATCTCAAGATTGAATAAGGATTTCCAAAAGCCATGGTTCGGTAAAAACTCTGATGGAGTTTGTGACTTACAGGACATGAAATATCAAGAGGTTGTAAATCGTATGATCGAATTAATGTATGTCAAGAAATCTGAGAGATGGATCGATCTTTCTTACAGAAATTTTTTTGGCGATTTCTTGAGGAGAGTGGAAGAAAGATTCACATCGAAGGCTGGTACTATCTCATTGATTCAAAATTATGCTCAGTTAGATAAGAACCCCCAAAATTTCAGTGATGAATTTTTCAGCCATTTTAAGGCGGCAACAACTCAGTTAATTTCTGAGGAAGACTGCAACTTCTTCTTGATGTGCTGTTTAAGACCATCTCAAAAACCCGCTCCATTCATTCCAGTGTTAGATGGAAATTTTGAATTCTTTTTCAAGAAAGATTCTTTATGGCAATCTGAGGATTTGGAGGCCGTCGTAGATGAAGACGTTCAGAGAACATGTATCTTGCATGGCCCAGTTGCTGCTCAGTTTACTAATGCAGTCGATGAGCCTATTAAGGAAATTTTGGACAATATTCATGATGGTCATATCTCAAGATTAATCAAGGACGAATACAGTGGTGATCAGTCGAAGATTCCAACTGTAGAGTACTTCGGTCCTAAACGTGCTGTCGAGGTGGACTCCATTCAAAATGCAACGGTTGACAAAAACTCTACCAATATTACATACAAAATTGGAACTAAATTGCCAGAGAAAGAGCAATGGTTGAATTTGTTAGCAGGCAGTAAGTTGAATTGGCTACATGCCTTCATCACAACGGACAGAATTGTGCAAGGAATGAACCATGTCGAGAATCCTTTGCACAGTATCCTTGCCCCAACTTCCAACACCATCATTGTGAAAGGAGAGAAATTGCAGCTTTATGAGTTGGTTAATGGTGACATGAAACTCAATGTGGAAATATCTCTCATTGACAAGGAAACAATTAAATTGGATTTGATAGAAAGTAGAACCGCCGACGGAAAACCCGTCGGTTTACCTTTCCTTTACAAGTTCGATCCATCTGATGGATTTGCTCCAATAAGAGAAGTAATGCAAGGAAGAAACGACAGAATCAAGGAATTCTATTGGAAACTATGGTTCGGATCGAACACGGCAGTCAACTTTGATATTGATGTACAGAAGATCATAGAAGGAGACGAAATCACTATCTCTGGACAAGACATTTCTGAGTTTACACATGCTATTGGTAATAAATGTGAGGCTTTTGTACAGCGTCCTGGAAAGACCTCTTTGGCACCAATGGATTTTGCAATTGTTGTTGGATGGAAAGCGATTATGAAAGCTATTTTCCCCAGAACTGTCGATGGTGATCTTTTGAAACTTGTTCACTTATCTAATGGTTACAGAATGATTCCAGGGGCAGAACACTTGAAGAGAGGTGATGTGGTCACAACTAAGGCTGAAATTCAAGCTGTGTTGAATCAATCCTCTGGAAAAATGGTAGAAGTTGTCGGAACTATTTTTAGAGATAACAAGCCAGTAATGGAAGTCACCTCCCAATTCTTGTATAGAGGGGAGTACTCAGACTTTGAAAATACGTTCCAGAAAGTTGCTGAGACACCAGTCGAGATACCTATCAAAGATTCAAAGGACTTGGCAGTTTTGAAGTCTAAGGAGTGGTTCCATTTGGAAAAAGACATAGAGCTTTTGAATCAAACTCTCACATTTAGATGCAAATCTACTTACAAATTTAAGTCTGCGAATGTGTATTCCTCAATCAAAACGACTGGTGAAGTTTACCTTGAATTGCCTACTAAGGAAATAATTCAAGTTGGATCCGTGGATTATGAGGCCGGTAAATCTTATGGGAATCCGGTCACTGACTACCTTAATAGAAATGGGCATACCATCGAGCAAGCTGTCTCTTTTGAAAATTCAATTCCGATTTCATTTGGAGAAGAATTGACTTCTAAGGCACCTTCAACAAACGAACCATATGCTAAGGTTTCTGGTGATTATAATCCAATTCACGTTTCAAGAGTTTTTGCAGCATATGCTAAACTCCCTGGAACCATTACTCACGGAATGTATTCTTCAGCTTCAATTAGGTCTTTGGTCGAGGAATGGGCTGCAAACAACTTTGCATCGAGAGTCAGAGCTTTTAAAGCTAGCTTTGTTGGAATGGTCCTTCCTAACGACACATTGAAAACCATTTTGCACCATGTTGGTATGATTAACGGTCGTAAGATCATCAAGGTAGAGACCAAGAATGTTGAGACAGAATCGACGGTGCTTTTAGGTGAGGCAGAGATTGAGCAGCCTATCACTACATACGTGTTCACTGGTCAAGGATCTCAAGAGCAAGGTATGGGTATGGACTTATACAAGACATCTGAAGTTGCAAGGCAAGTTTGGGACAGGGCCGACAAACACTTTGTTGATAATTACGGTTTCTCTATCTTGGATGTAGTTCAAAACAATCCAAATGAGCTCACCATCTACTTCGGTGGTGCAAAAGGAAGAAAGATCAGAGACAACTACATTGGTATGATGTTCGAAACCATTGGAGAGGAAGGTGAGATTCGTTCCGAAAAGATTTTCAAGGACATTGATCATACTACCACATCTTATACTTTTGTTTCTCCTACTGGGTTGTTGTCAGCTACTCAATTTACCCAACCTGCTTTGACATTGATGGAGAAGGCTGCATACGAAGACATAAAGTCTAAGGGTTTAGTTCCTTCTGATGTCATGTTTGCCGGTCATTCCTTGGGTGAGTACTCAGCTCTTTCTTCCTTGGCAAACGTCATGCCTATCGAGTCATTGGTTGATGTCGTCTTCTATAGAGGTATGACTATGCAAGTTGCTGTCCCAAGAGATGAGTTTGGAAGGTCTAACTATGGTATGTGTGCTGTCAATCCTACCAGAGTAAACCCGACTTTCAACGATGCAGCAATGAGATTCGTTGTTGATGAGGTTGCATCTAACACTAAGTGGTTATTGGAGATCGTCAACTACAACGTCGAAAACACTCAATATGTCACAGCTGGTGATTTGAGAGCATTAGATACTTTGACTAATGTTTTAAATTTCATTAAGTTGAACAAGGTTGACATTGTCAAATTACAGGAAACAATGTCTCTTGACAAGGTCAGAGAACATTTGAAGGAGATAATTATGGAGGTTGCTGCACAGTCATCTGCAAAACCTCAACCAATTGATCTTCAAAGAGGTTTTGCAGTTATTCCCTTGAAAGGAATTTCTGTTCCATTCCATTCGTCTTATTTGATGTCTGGAGTTAAGCCATTCCAAAGATTCTTGTGTAAGAAGATTCCAAAGTCATCAGTAAAACCAAATGATTTGATTGGAAGATATATTCCAAACTTGACTGCAAAACCATTCGAAATTACCAAGGAATATTTCCAAGGAGTCTACGATTTGACGAAATCAGATAAGATTAAGTCTATCTTGGATAATTGGGAATCTTATGAGAAAGCGTAAGACAACGTGGAAACGTTGAAAATAAATAATTCTAATTCATACATTATAATATAAGTTAATTTGATTCATTATGATAATAAATAACGTAAGCCTGTAAAGGATAATCATATGCCTGACGCCAAAGGACTTGAAATGTTGACCGGGGTGAATTTCTTTGGCAATGACACTCTTGAAAATCTGGACTTCAACTTCTGAGTCACTAAGTCCATGTCTAAATGCCTAGTTAAACTAATACGTGGAATACAGCCAATATAGTGATCATCGTCGAGTTGCACATCAAGTGGATCCTGGGTATGACAACCCGGAGATAAGGAAAGTCTGATAGAGTGTTTCTTTTCAGAAGGGTTATTTGGATCTCCAGATTCATATAATTCGAATACAATCTGAGACAAGTAATCAAGTTCTGGTAAGGCATTTCTTGCTATCTTCATTGGAATTTGGGACTCATATATGACATTCAACAAAGTATAAATGTGAGATTCCTTTGTAAAGTATGTGACAACCGCAGGTGTATCATGTTTCTTCATGTCTTGTAAATCTGACAATATCAGCTTAGCCAAAGGCAAAGAAGTTAACAAGCCAATGTCCAACTTTTCTTCATCTTTGATTCCATATTCTTGAGGACAAATAAAGTCGAACAAAACCTTGGATAGACGATAAAGCTCTCTTAATCTAGCAAATGTTGGATGGTCAAATGGGTTGTTATGTGCATTTTTGCTTTTTATTGCTTCATTATCACCATTGGTTACAGAATTAGAGAACGAAGATGACGCACCTTTTAAGACCCACCCAAGAGACCCAGCAGACGCAGGAGTAGATGTGATGTTCTGTAAATTAGAGTTCGAACCAGAACTCGAGTTGATTTCATTTGGAATACGGAAATTGTTCATTGCTAATATGTTTATAGGGTACTCGCTAACAAGACCCGAAGAATTGATCGTATCACCACATGTTGTACCTAGCTTCTCCAATAACTCCTCATCGTTGGGGTCGAATGAGAACACTCTTTCCAAAAATTGTCTATTGTGTAAGGCATCGTATTTCATGGTATCGTATAACTCAGATATTTTCGAAGGATGTGTCTTTTCCACAGTAGTAAACTCCTGGAAAAGCTTATCCCATCTCTCTTTGAATAAGAGAGGATCTTCACCACAGCACCAGCTATTTTGAAATTCGCTCACATCCTTCTTCGAAAAGTTATAATGCATTATTTGTTTATGAAAATTCATTAATTGACAAACGCGCTTGATGACAAGAAACGGCTCGGGCATTTTTGGGGGCCAAGTAAATTGCGGTGGAGCTTCTGCACCCTGTCTCAACAAGGGTTTCAACTTTTTTTTCACTTTGTCCATCAAATCCTTTGCGGCATTCGAATCATCCAAAAGATCCTTTCTAATGATTAAGAAGTCATCAGGCAAAGTATCTTCATTCAATAAAGCCATTGTTGACAAATGGGCGCTGGCTATGACTCTTCTTTCTGACGAAGTAAAGACTTTTACATCATTCAAAGCTTCACGGTTCAAAAGCTTAATGTTCTGCCTCAACTGCTCACCAACATCCGTGGCTTGAAACTTTGCTGAATGAGTTGGTTCTCCACCCCATTTCAAAATCAATTGAACCTTCTCCACAACATCGGGGTTTTCTTTATTCAATGCTGGTTTAAGCTGGATTTTAGTACCCGGAAAGTTCATTTTCTTTTCCAAAGCACCACGTAATTGCTGAAGTTTCTTTGGATCTTCCAAATTCTTTTCAGCAGCTATTTTTACTGTCTCAAGAACAACTTTCAAATCTGGTAATGCCCTAATAATGACCTCCTCTTTATGGCCTTTCAACAACGAAATAAACAAAGGTGATCTAAAAGAGTATTTGAACTTTTGTTTAGGTGTTCTATCTGCATGTCTGATAACGGATACCATACCCTTGAAGACCCATTTCTGTTCCTTTTCCTCAAACTGACTACTATGTTGTGACAGTTGAGGTATTCTGGTCTTTAACAAATCTCTGGATTTTTTCGCTTCTATGAAAAGATTCCTCAAAATAGCAGCACATGAATCATAGTATTCATTATTATCTTTCACAAATGAGAATCCATTCACGTCAATTACATAAGATTTGTTATTGACTCTTAGTAAATCAAATCCACAGATCGTCTGTTGGAATGTAGCACTCACGTTTCTCGCCATGAGGGTCTCTTCTTCACTTAACTGAGTAACAAATCGGATTTCTTTTCCATGTGTGTTTCTCCTGACTATTCCATCCACCACAGGGGATTTTCTTGTTTCAGCGTGGCAAAATTCTGGCCCAACGGTGTAAGCTTTCACATCCTCGAAATTGTCTGTATCCATAAACTTCTCATAGATGAACGATCCTTCAGTTCGCGGGGAAGACAATTCTGGATCAAACTCAGATGACTTATTTCCAATCTTACGGAATAGTCTTCGGCCACCTCCACCTGTTGCCGTCGGATAATATATATAAACATTATGATCCTCTCCATCAACAGGCTTTTCAACAAATGGCTTTTTCATGATCTTATCTCCAACTTTGAGCGTGTCAGCATCTAACATCTCGTATTCGGGCTCTACTTGGTTAGTTAACTGCTCAAGTTTCTCGTCAGACATTCCAATTTCTTTCAACTTTCGTTTCAATAAATCATCAATGTGAGGACCTCCATCACGACTTATCTCTAAACGTGCAGGAGTTGGAACGTTTGCATGATTCAAAATGGATAGAACAAGTCTTCTATCCCACAAAGTCTTCTGCAAAATCAAGTCATTGATGATATATGGCTTTCTGTAATTGACATATGCTATTGCTTTATCCAAAGGAAACCCATTTGAAAAAAAACTGATCAAGAAATCACATGTTGGCCAGTTTTCGATGGCCTCATCAAGGATGACCTTGTCTCCGAAAATAACCGTTTCAAACTCTCCATTTTCTATCAACCTATTTAATATTCGACGGCACGGTTTCGACATCACCTTGGTATCCATAGCACAAACACCTATTTTGCCAATTTTGGGCAACTTGGGGCCCTCAGGCTCCTTGGATATAGAAAATGACCGCCTTGAAGTAGAAGAGGAGTTGGATATGGTCTTGATCAACTTTTCGTTGTCAACGCTGGAATTTGTTTTGGTGGACCCTTCTGTGGAAACCTCCGCCAAATCGGGCCCATGAGGTGACTTGTTAATTTTGCTAGTTATATCCTGCGATTCCTGTGCCGAAGTCTTTGGCGTGAAGCCTTTGAGCATCGGAGCAATGGACGCGATCGCCTTTTCTGTGGCCAAAGATGGGCTCGATTGCTTTGCGGTTTGAATATCAGTTAAAGATAATGAGAGCGGCGACATTGGTTGATTCAACTTCTGTTGCACCGATTGCGCCAAATTCGCCCCGTTATCATTTGGGATATCTATTGGATGAGTTTGTCTTTCCCCGTCCATAGTGACACTGTTATTCTAGAGCGATTATGAAGAGAAGATATATATGGGGAAGACAAGTGAAATTTTGAATCATCGACTACACGTGCCGAAAGGCTGATAAATTTTACACCCATCCAAAAGTTAGATCTACTTATGGTTGGTTTAAGAGCTACAAGAAGTAGATGTTTTCACTCATTGAAGCATGGACTCAAGAATAAGCACACAAAATAATGTAAGAGTGAAAAAGAAGTTAATATTCCAACGCTCCGTTAAGGCGAAATCTCTTCTGTTAGATAACTGAGACAGGCCCTGCATCCCAAGTGGATGCATCGTTGGTTTTCTCTACTACAGAGAAAACAGCAAAAACGACAACATGTACTATAGTTATAAATAGATGAAACATAAATGTGTAGTTTATTCGATTGCTGAGAGAGAATCGAACAAAACAGAGATCGATTCCCCGAAATGGTCTCTTCTGATGCACTCTGCGAAGATGGGCGAAACATCGATGCAAGTGAGTTTTTTGTTGTTCTTTATTCTTTCTTCGCCTATAGGGTAGGTATTGGTGACAACTATCTTGTCTATGCAATTACAATCGTTGAGGGTTTCCAAACATCTGTCGACGAACACCCCGTGGGTTCCCACGACATAGACAGCTTTGGCACCACAGTTTAATCTTAAATGCTCTGCAGCAGCGATGAAGGAGTTGGGCTTGTCTATCATGTCATCCAAGATGATGGCAACTTTATTGTTGACATCTCCAACCAAGGTGATCAACTTCTCTTGAGACAAGGGTACGTCCTCGTCATCACTGTTCCCAGCATCATAGGAGCCACCAAGTGCTTCGCTGTAGATATTTGAAGTTTGGTTGGACGCCTCGGCACTACTTGAGGAGTCATTATCCACAGATGCCACTGGATAGTCGTCGTCTACAACATGACCCTGAACAACCCTTGCTGTTTGCATTTCAGAGACGATATTGTCTTCGTATTCACCATCTACCTTTTTAGAAGTCTTGAGTGCCTTTTTTTTATTTCTAGAATTGTAGGCATCTTGGGAACGACGCCTGTCGGTGTGAATCATTGCAAAATTGATTTTCAACGAATCTGCCAATGCAGTAACCCTTTTGGTCCCCCCTGGGTTCTTAGAGACCACAACAGCATCCTCCCAATCAGCTATATTGTGGCGTATCCATCTTGCAAGAGTGGGAGCTCCAAACAAGTTATCGACAGGCTTCGTGAAGAATCCTTGCATTTGGGAAGCGTGCAAATCCATTGAAACTACATGGTCAGCACCTGCCATAATCAACAAGTTTGCTAACATTCTAGCAGTGATAGCTCCTCTGTGCTTCTTCATCTTGGATTGTTTCGAATATGGAAACTGAGGAATCACTGCTGTTATCTTGGAAGCCGAACCACCACGACAGGCAGAAATTAAGATCAAAAGCTCCATTATATGGTCATTGATCTCAGGAGAGCCAGATTGGATGATATATACATCCTCGTCTCTAATAGACACCCCGATTTGCACAGAAGTCTCTCCGTTGGAGAATTTCTTGAGTGTACAAGGAGCAGGTTCAACACCTAGTCTCTCACACACCAACTTTCCCAACTCAGGATGTGATGAACCAACGAATACCTTACACTTTCGCATTTTACACTTAGATATGTCCGACTTAGTGGTCAGGTTTTCGATCCCAGTTATTCGAAACAGCCCTGAATCTTTGACTTGACTCAAAATGACTGTCGGTTTGTCGAAGAATCTTCCCTCAGGCTAAGTTCTCGTAACTAACTAATAGAAAAGAACAAAAACTTCAACTATTTGACTTAAAGCTATGGTCAAATTTGGCTAAAAATTTTGTACTACATGGTTACACAAAACGTTCCGCGGACCAGAAATTCACTCCATAAGACTTTGATGGGTAAACCCAGGACATATGCGAAACACTACTTAGAAGTGGCCCGTTGTCTTGGTAGAGTCAATGGTTTGTGTCGATGTTACTTACAGTTACCTTTAATCTTATCTGGATAGCACTCAAAGCAACCCCAGAGCATCTATGGGCATCGACCTGCATATTACCGAGATTGAAAAACTTGATGGGATGGAACACTGATAGGAGACTGGGTTAGATTCGAGAGCGTGGCTAGATGTCAGAGTTCGAAGGTAGCTCCGTTACAAGGAGAATGGAGAGTGATCCTAGTTTTGTAAACATTGGTCAAAAAATGGAGCGATTCAAGAGTAAAATTGTGGAGTCAGAGCTTCTCGATGAGGTCTGCAAGAGTGTCGCAGATGTTGTGGATGGGAAGAGCTTACGGAAAATACGATGTTTAGCACTTGGATCACCCACGGAGAGTAATTCTGCATTGTACCAGCTAGTGATGATTATAGAGCTTTCTCAGAGATTGGGCTTGAGTGCAAAGAGCATCTCCTTCTACGATCCAGTATTCAATTCGCAAGATCGCGAGTTGCTTGAGACCAAGCTTGGGCACACTGTTGAGGAAACGTTCGCGAGGGATCTGGATGGCACGCTATACTTTCTTCCCCATGCAACGTTGGATCTCACAGAGACACTCTTGGTGAAAGAAGAACCCCGATTTCTTTTGGGCAACGATATGATAGCACATACAGACGGTTTGACAAGGAGAGAGTTGCACAGTAAGTTTCCTTCTTTGGCTGCTTTGGTGAATCTACTCAACAGAAAAGGTTTGAAGCAGGACTCAAACGACGACTTTGTCAAGGTTCTGAAGAAAAAAAGAAACAAAAAGAACAAGCTCATTTACCAAGAACCCGAAATAGACTACAACTATTCAAACAGCTACTATACGAACATTGACGTTAATTGCATAAAAAAATCAGCAGGAGATTGGGGAAATGCATTCACCGATCTTTGCTTTCATCATTTAACAGGTAAACTCAATGAAGATACATAAGAATATATATTTCCAATAATAATATACATATAGATCAGTCGAAGAAATTTTGCTATTTACTGCAATCTCAGCTTTTTCAAAACCGGATCACCATTATCATTTACAGTAGGAGTCAACGGTGTTTGTTCAGGTGGTATAACCAAACTCGGTTGGTTCGGCCTTTGTAAGTTTTGATATTTTGATTTAGTATCAGCAGTCCAAAGGTATTTACTCAATATGGAGTATAAGTCGTCTTTGGTAAATGGTTTAGCCAAAATGTCTGACATTCCATTTTGGAGATAGGTTACCAAATCATTATTCTCAATGTTACCAGTCATTGCAATTATAGGCGTCTTGGTATCAAAAGATCGTATCACACTAGTAGCAGTTGCACCATCTAGATTTGGCATTACTATATCCATCAAAACCAAATCGTATCTCGTATTTTCCACTGTGGAAATGGCGTTGAGTCCATCAGTCACCACCGTAACCTGACAGCCATATTTCATCAAAAACTTGCGACATAATTGTATGCAAACGTTATCATCCTCTACTAGTAAAATATGAAATTTAGGGTTTTCCAAGTTGGTGGTGCTGATACCATCAGTCGGAGCAGTCGGGATCAGAGAATCCTGTTGTTCATTACTGACTGTATTCATGGATGGAGAACGAGAATTCGAACTGAATTGAGTGGGTGATTGAGCTTTTGGTGCTATGGGATCTGCAGCAGGTGTTGTTCCAGCATGGGGTATAGGTTGCAATTGCAGTTGAATCTGCTGTTGCTGTATATACGAAGCACTGTACCTAGGCTGGGCCAAACCACTTTGTAAGGGAGTCTGGTTAGTACTGTTGTTAGGGCTAACAATCAGCGGCATATTCGATATAGAACCCGAGTGGGAATGTGAATGTGAATGAGAATGGGAATGCGAATGATGTGGTTGATGCAGATGTTGCTGTCCTTGCTGTGTTTGTGCAATTTGTGGTTGTTGGAGGTTCATAATTGCTGGATTAGGGAAATCCAAAGGGGGTAGCTTGATTCCTGCCTGAGTCAAGCAGTTAATCAACAAGCTCATCGATCTATAATATCTTTCATCAAAGTTTCTTATCGAAACAATGCTGTCAATTAATGCCTTGTACTTGGTGTGGAGAACCGATATTTCTTGTTGCAACGATTGATTTTCCTCCTTCAACAAATCTACTTCATCTTTCACTCCTTGATATTGGGCGAAATTAACTGAACCCATACCCGTACTTCCCTGGATAGTGCTCTTCTTACTACTGGGTCCTTTTCTCTTTATGTTTTCAAGCGATTCTCGGTCATTGACTCTGAAATCAGGATGCTTGAATTCCCATGCATCCTCACCGTACTGATAATTCTGTTTCTCTTCATTCGGGATCTTCACTTTGTGAAAATCGTACTTATTGAGTTGCCTCACAAAACTGGCAAAGTTGCTGTGTTTGAAGTGTCTAGGTAGTATTTCTTTGGTGAACTCATTCGTATCTAATACAACGAAACTATCTCCATTCGTGGTCCACTGCACCACATCCTTGTAGTTATCATCCTGAAGCATTTGAAAAAGCTTCTTGACAAAATCATTGGATCCACTCTGGTTCGAACTCGATGTCGATGATGTCACCATGTCTTCACCTCTTTGCTGGTGCTGGATAGACATTTTCTACTGATAAAATCCGAAACGTATGCAGTTGCACTACAAATTTGCTTCACTATTTTCCACTTTTTTCAGACCTTTTAATATTTGAATTATATCAATCACTAGTCTAACTTACGTTGATCGATAACCTACCTATTTCTAACCGTAGCTCAAGCTTCCAAGCTTATTCTGATTTGACAGCAAATAACATACGATGATTATAAAAATAGATACGAAAAATATATAATTTCACTCAAACCTGACACAAAAACTACTAGAGCCTCCAACAAAACAGGCTAAGATGAAGACATGGTAGGTTTCGACGAGCTGAAGAACGATACGTTGTTACCAGTGAAGAACCATGTATACCCCAAGTTCTACTGTGTGTATTTGCTTCAGTCAGAAACGAAGTCTGGATCATTTTATATAGGCTCAACACCGGACCCTGTGCGAAGGCTCAGACAACATAACGGTGAATTGATCAAAGGTGCTTTTCGAACAAGAAGGACAGGATGTCGGCCATGGAAGATGGTACTAGTGGTTAGCAATTTCCCATCAAAGATTGCGGCGTTGCAATTCGAACATCTGTTCCAACATCCGTACAAGACGAGGCACATTCAGGCTGAGGAAAGAGTGAGCAAAAACGCACAGTCAGCAAGAAGCCTACATCAGAAACTCGCCAATGTAAGGTTGTTGGTGTCGAGCAGCTTCTTTCGACGAATGTGCTTAGAGGTCAGGATCTTTGACGAGAACGTTCACCAATCCTGGGAGTCGAATAAATATGGCATCGCAATTCCATACTACACGGAGGCTATCAAATTAGATTTTAACAAATTTTTTGGCACCCAGGAATTGGAACCAGGTGAGGGCGCAGCAAATCTACGGCAAATCAATAAACAAGAACACGATTACTTCGAGGTATGTAAAGAAAAACTTTTGGTGGATACTCACAGTTGCTTTATTTGCAATCAATTGGTCGAGTTTCTATTATCACCGGATCATGAAATTTTTCAGGGAAATCGGAAAGTCGCAAAATGTTTTCCACAGGAAATTTTAGCAGCTATATGCTATCATTGTTACACGGTCTACCATTTGCCATGTTTAGCCAAGATGTTTCTCGGGGAACAAGAATTGATTCCTTTAGAAGGACAATGTATTAAGTGTACCAAAGATTTGAACTGGTCCAGGATATGCAAATGTTCTACACTCCTCAGAGAATACGCGCTAAAGGATTAGCACGAGATTTTAAAGTTCATCATGTACAATGGGGGTTTTATGCTCGAAATTGACGGACCAGTTGTACCTTAAATCAACTTTTGGATTGGTGATAATTAAAACGCCATCCTTCAAAGCAAACGGTAAATTCTTTTTGTCGTTATCTGACAAAATTGAAACTTTCAAAACAGAATCGATACCAACAATTTCAATCTTCTCGACTGATATCTTACCAAGAGAATTCAAAAATTCGGGATCTTTGCTGAATGATTGAGAAGAGAATTTGTCGACTGAAGCTTCGAAATCAAATTCGACATATCTACCAGATAAATAATCAAAAGACTCACCATCGTCCAAATATAATTTTCCTGTTGCATGCCCAGTCTTATCGAGCGCCACAACTATAGTATATGGATCATTCTTCATTAGTCTTGATGATCTTCTGTATCTTTCTTTTCTGGCAAAGATGGATCCTCCCTTAATGAACATAGGTATATCTGATAATTCTGCTTTTCTAGATATGGTCTTTGGATGAGGTAAAATATATTTGTCACCATTCAATTGACCATTCATGAAATCATAGTATATTTCATCGTCTGGAATATAAACACTAGCACTCACAGCACCTTCTGTTGTTACTGGTTTTACCATAATTCCTGAATTTCCCAAGAAAAACTGGTCATCAATAGAGTAGGTTTGCTGGTTATCGCTATTGAAGTAGAATAATGGTTTAATCACAGGTGTTCCAGATACACTAGACTCATGAAAACTGGTGTAGAATACCGGAAGAAGTGAATATCTGATCATAATCGCGTTTCTGATGTAAGATGTGTAAGGGTCTCCTGGAACCCATGGCTCTCTACGACGGGAGTCAATATGTGCATGTGCTCTGAAAAACGGGTACCAAATACCAGTTTGGTACCATCTGACGAGCAATTCTACGGAGGGGTTTCCAAAAAATCCTCCAACATCAGCACCTGCAAATGGCATAGTAACTATATTCGAAGTTAATACCATAGGGACAGAAATTCTCAAATACTCCCATTTTGACATATTGTCTCCTGTCCACATTGCTGACGTTCTCTGAGATCCTGCAGTATAAGATCTGGTTAAAATGAAAGGTCTTTGTCTCGGTGTGTCCTTCAACCGTTCTAAGAGTGACTCGTAAGTGGCTTCAACTAGAGTCAAGCCATAGGTATTATGTATGGACCTATGCTCCCAATCCCCATAATGCAATGTGTCTTTCTGCACCGACGTTTCTGGTCCATTGAAGGCTGAAGGTTCATTCATATCATTCCATAGATGAATGTTGGTGGAGTATCTTCCGAAAAAAGTGTTGTCTTTATCCATTATGTGCTTTTCTCTCCAATATTCAATGGCTTGTGGGTTGAATGTATCTATCCAAACCGATTCACCCGGCCAACAATGCCCATGATATGTTTCATTAAATGAATTTTTTATACCAATCTCTCTTTTTATTATTTCATCACTTATTTCATACCCAACTTTTATGTGAGGATCGATAATGATCACCAAATTTCTTCCTGTGTGGTCCAACTTCTTCAACATTCTTTCAGGATCAGGGAATTTGTCGTGCTGCCAAGTGAAATATTGCTTAGAATCAGCGTATTCAATATCTAACCATATCGTATCGTATGGTATTTGATGTTTATCCATCAAATCGTTAATTTCCAAAACGTCTTTTTCATCGTTGTAATTCCAACGGCACTGATGGTACCCAAGAGAAAATAACTGAGGCAATTGAGGATAACCTGTCACTAAACCGTATCCCTTGTTAATATCATCGGGCTCCTTGCCAATGAAAATCATTATATCGAGAATTCCATTTTCCGATATCCAATGTGTACTAGAATCAACATCTGATGTTGTTAAGTCAACGTCGATATACGTATCAGCACTATTCAACCAAAATAATCCAATCGAAACACCTGGCTTTTGCGCTGTCAAAAGGGGTATAGATCCATACATAGGGAAGCGAGAATCTGTCTCATACTCAAATATATCAACATTGTAAAGTCTGTATGGATATTTAGACTGCGTTGTATCCTTCAATCTCATGCTATCAGCATGCTCTGGTATACCGTACAAAAATTTGAAATCCTTGAAGGTAAAATCCAACCCAATTGATTCTGGTCCTAAAGGCATGGTGTCATCTTTAGAATCGGGAAAATCGTCGCTGAACATGTTAAATGTCGATTCCTCCGTCAACAATTGTTGTTCATTGTCCTCTTTAGTTCTGAAATGTTCATAGTTGAAAAAATTTTTATCATTAGCAACAAGTTGCAATTCTCCCTTGTAATATATTTGTAATTTGAAAGGGTCGAACATTAACTCAGCCATGTACGCTGAATTGTCACCATATTCAACAGTTACTTTGTCTTTGTCAATCTTGTACTTGACTTTCTTCAAATCCATAAATGGCAAGTTTTCTGGTGCTTGGAGAATCCATTGAGCCGTTTCGTTATATCTTCTGGTATTTAACCTATTTGACTTCACGGTTCTTAATTCATCTACCTTAAATCTCAAATTGTTTCCTTGTAATAACGACAATTCAAATGGGAACAAAACCGACAGCCCTGATTGAGGTATTTCTTTTACAATGTTACCATTAATGTGCAATTTGTTGTCAAAGCTACCGTCTTTAACCGACAGCCCTTCCACCTTATAGTACGATTTCAATTCTCCACTATTCCTTATGTTACTAGCATACTCTCTATTTCTCTTACAAAAACCCGATTGGTCGCAATCTTTGAACATATAGTCTTTAACAGAGAGTACCTCTGATAGGAAGAAGAATATGATTCCATAAGATAGAAGTCTCATCTTACAGTGTACTTGGTATTTCTTCCTTGAAGATATTTGAAATCGCGATTTTTCATATACGATCATCATCAATTTATCATGTTCTTTATTTTTGATGAACTCGACAGATCGATATCCAACAGTTCAGTATGGTTGGTGACGATCTGGTTGGAAAGTAGGATTACAGTCCTTGAATTTATGAAGTTTTCAAGGCATCTCTAGAAGAACTATAGCTTATGCAATGAATGTATCAATCAGATCATTATTACACGGTCAAGATAAGCAATTTGGTTTGAAAAAAAAAAGATAGATACTTATTCCCAGAAACCAAGAAACCAAGAGTGTAAGATGTAAGATCTCTTCCTCCTCTGGAAGCTATGAGGCATGTCTAGTGCCATGGTCAACTGTTTTACTATCGTAGCCCAGTCGTGTGAAATGGCACAAAATGGCTGGTTGAAATTTTTTATCTTCCCGTTGAATTCATCAAACTACTACAATCACCAACAGGTTCAAGGGTTTAATTCATCCAAGACAAGTTGCACGGAATAGTATATTTGATTCAATAGTTCAGTCGAAGCTTTCCGTTCAGAATTTTTTTTTTAATTAATGAGCCAGGAGTTCGACAAAAAAAGAGCGAACGACACTGAGTCGCACAGTGTTAATAAGAAACAGAAACCGCTTAACGAGCTCAGTGAAGATGGGCCCTTAACACAGGATGATGTAGTATACTTCAAGAAAGAAGCAATATGGAGACAGATGGTGGTGTACAAAGAGAAGTCTTCCATGCTCAACAGGGATTTGATTGCATTGAAAAACAAATACGAATCTAACTTGACGAAATTGAGTCTAATAGATAGATGGTACGAGGAGATACTAGATCTTGTGAAAGATGCAGACAAGGACGAAGAAGTTAATGGCAAAATATTGGTAGGATTCCCTGATGGCAAGTCTCTAGATGATACTCTTGAGTTTAGGAGAAATGAGTTGTTGAAGGTTTTAACACCAATAGACAAGACGATAACTAAGTCAGTTACCGACAAAGAGTTAATCAAAGAGAGAAATGAATTAAAGGGAGAAGTTTCAGAGTTGAAAGTTCAAAATGAAACCTTAAGCAAACAAAAGGAGGATTTGGATTTTAAAGTTGAAGAGTTGCAAAATGAAGTCTTGAATACTGCTAGACATTTGCAAAGACAACAATCCAAAACAATACAGAGAGCTAGTGAAACCCCTAATGGTAAAGAAGTCGTGAAACAGGAGAAAGAGGAACCGGTTGAACAAAATGTAAATAATGATGAATATGAAAGTTTGGTGATACAGGCAAATGAGTTGAAAGCTGAAAATGAGTCTCTAAAGAAGAACTTGCACGAATTAGGTGAGAGCTTGAAGCAATCACAAACGGATTTTTTAACTGTATCTAACAAACTAGGAGAGTTAACAGAAGAAGAATTGCTAAGCTATCCGTTATACCAAGACTTGAAGAATCACAGTGAACATTTAGAGAAGGAATTGTCCAAGATTCAACAATTAAACGATTCAATAATCAAGAAGCTTAACGAATTAGAGAACGGTCAAAATGATCTCAAGAAACAGATTGAGAAGGATATATTAAACGAAAATGAGTCATTGAAAGCACAATTACAAAAAAGCGAGGAAGACTTGATTCGAATAAGAACTGCCAGAGACGAATTATTGTCCAAGCAGACGATTTTGAAAGCAGATTTGGAAAATAAACAAACAAATGAGGAATTGCACAAATTAAACCAGGCTCTCAGTGAGAGATTAAAATCATTGGAAGATAGTCAGTCTAAAGAATATGATACCATAGCAGTTGACGGGTTATCAGAAGAGGAGATGAAAAAAAAGCTTTCAATGCTTCTTGCCGAAATTAAAGAAATCGAAAGTGCCTTTCAGGAGGCCAGACAGACTTCTTTGAAGAAGTTGGCTACTGCAGTGGAGCATGAGAATTTAATCAAAAAGTTAACGATAGAAAAAACAAAGGCAGATCAAAAATACTTCGCTGCTATGAGATCAAAAGATGCCATTACTTCTGAGAACAAACTTCTCAAAGCACAGGTCAATAAATCCCAGGAATTGATCAGCAAGTTCCATGATTTAGAAAAAACATACAACACAAAAATCGAAAATTTAGGGAAAACCTTGGATGACTACAAGTTGATCAAGCAAACCTCGATCGAGGAAAATTCAAAACTCAAGGAACAAGGTGTCTCTCTTTCCAAGAAGCTCGCGTCAGCAGAAACAGAGTTGAAGAAGATAAGGATTAAGTACGAGGAGGCTAAAAATAATCTTGCCAAAGTCACTGGTGATATTTCCAATAAAGATATTTCCTTATCCAAATTGGAAGCTAAGCTCAAGTCCACCGAGTCGTTGTTGAAGAAATACAAATCCAACAACACCTCTTCGATCTTACAGGAAGATGAGAAACAGCTAGAAGCTTTAAGGTCTATAGCAAAGTGTTCCGTTTGCTCTAAAAACTGGAAAAACACTGCTATCACGGTCTGCGGCCATGTCTTCTGCAGCGATTGTACTCAAGAACGATTGGCCGCTCGTCTTAGAAGATGTCCTAGCTGCAACAAGGGGTTTTCCGCTAACGACTTGTTGTCGATCCATTTGTAATATATACGTTCTACAGTGAATATGGCACAATATAATGTAATAGAGTCTGCTTGCGACTTCCGTCTATATCTCGATTGCAGCATTTAGGGGTAGCTAAATATATCGTAGCGCAAAAGAGTGGGACTACACATAAAGCAATCGATTTTCATGTGATATCTAATCAATCAATCGAGCTACACGAGAACCAAGAGTGAGTCGTAGCCGAGACGACTCATCTGCCACACTCTTGCGTAGTAATTGACAATCATATGTCTCAGAATCGCTACATATAGGACCCTCCAGCGTTCGATTAACACACTACAACATATTAGACGAGTATACGAAGGGACTAACAGAAGTCGTTAGGCCAACCTGCATAGGAAATGAAAAATTTTGGAACACGCAATTGCGGATACTTGGTCACGCACAGAGTAATCTTCGTCATGACGCGGGTCGTCATGATTACCCGGACAGGTGGTTACTGCAGCCAGCAAATTTTTTTTACAACCAGGCTGTCATCATGATAACGAAGCCAGGAGAGACGAGGTTTATGTCCAAAAGGGCTTGCTAATCAGGGAGACTACCAGCAATGGGCAGGTAGTTGGCTTTCAAGACGTTTCGTAAGCTTACAATTGATAGCGCCGGCGCCACTCCGGCGCTACCACACTTTTAGTTTCTGTTACCTCACGTAGCATTTGAAATATTTTGTAGAATTTGGCGAGGCAGAATTGAGCGTCAGGGTGCCACCCAGTGCTTTCAAATCAAAGGGCAGACGTCGCAGAGTGGTACAACTTGTAATGCCCATTCTCTGATGTGTGCCTGGGTCTGTTTCCCCATCATTTGCAGCTGGTAGAGCTGTTTGCTTGCTGGGTGGCAAAAGAGGATATGAAAAAGGTCGTGTAACCGGCAAATTGCTTGATATTAACTGTAAACTATAAATAATGATACTTTTCCTTGTTCCTTTGCAAAAAGAATTTCAGAGTGAGGTCATAATTTTCGGCATAAATCGCACGACTTTTAATTTATTTTAATTTCGTGCGACTCTCAAGTTTTAATTGTGGTTACCCGGTCTGTTATAAGCATCTTATCTCAGACACACGTAGCTCAAGAGCTGTTGGTAGACATAGAGAAAGCCACTTGATCAACGAAAGGAGATCAAGAGACAGTAGTACAAACCATAGCTCTATTAAGGAGTTTGGGTATTGATTGTCTAGAGATGGCTGGATTAACCGAATTGCCTGTGGTACCAGACACCAACACACCAGTACAGACGCCCTCTTCGGACAATTACTTTCACCAGAGTGGAGCGGAGAAGATGGGGGCTGTTATGCAAAAAGACATCGAGCCAGAAAAGCCGTTGTCGCCTCCAAATCCATCGCCCAGTCCGGAGAAACATAAACTCGATGAGGACAATGATGTGGAGGATGCTAACAAGAGAGCTAAGTTGGAGACTTCTGACGATGGTTCAGCGTCCGTCCAGCGAGGTGATACAGAGATTGTCGACAAGTCACATAAGGAAACGTCATCCGATAATGAGCATCCAAACGGCAACGTAGAGAATGAGTCTAAACTGGGACAACCCGTTGCTCCGGCATCTATGACGCCCGCACCTAAACCAGATCCTGAGCCTGATATGAATAACCTCACGCAAAATCCAATGCCTAAGCACCAAAATAAGTTTGCGATGAACACCATCAAGGCTATTAAAAGACTTCGGGATGCTGGTCCGTTTGTTCACCCGGTAGACATTGTCAAATTGAACATTCCATTTTACTACAATTACATTAAGCGCCCCATGGACTTATCTACCATTGAGAAAAAGTTAAATGTGAACGCTTATGAGGACCCAAGTCAAGTAGTCGATGACTTTAACTTGATGGTCAACAACTGTTGTAAATTTAATGGGGAGAACTCTGGAATTTCGAAAATGGCCAAGAACATAGAAGCACATTTCGAGAAGCATATGCTCAACATGCCACCTAAAGTATTGCCTGTTGATGGGGCTGCTAATGGAGCTGCTGCTGCGTCATTTTCTGCAAATCCAAGAAGACGTGCTGTTGTTCTTGATAGTGAGGCTAAAAAGGAGTCCATTGCTGCACAAAGACCGAAAAGAACTATCCACCCACCAAAATCCAAGGAATTGCCGTACGATATCAGACCTAAAAACAAGAAGCATGCTGCTGAATTAAGGTTTTGCAGTCAGACTGTGAAGGAATTGGTATCGAAAAAGCACTACAGTTATAACTTTCCATTTCTTGCTCCTGTTGACACCGTTGCTTTAAACATTCCTAATTATAACGAGGTTGTCAAAGAGCCGATGGATCTTGGCACTATCCAATCTAAATTGGCCAACAGTGAATATGAAAACGGTGATGAATTCGAAAGAGATGTAAGATTGGTCTTCAAGAATTGTTATTTATTCAACCCAGAAGGTACTGAGGTCAACATGATGGGTCATAGATTGGAGACTGTTTTTGACAAGAAATGGCAAAACCGTCCTTTACCTGCACCCACTCCACCGCAATCGGAAGATGAATATAGCGATGATGATGATGAAGGTGAAATAGATGAGTCGGTCCTTTCTAGTGTCCCTGCAATTCAATTTTTGGAAAATCAGTTAACAAGAATGAAGCAAGAGTTGGATCAGTTAAAGAAACAGCACTTGTTAAAATTAAAGGAGCAGAGGGATGCAAAGAAAAAGAAAAAGCGTTCCAAGCGTTCCAGAAATGGTGGCTCAAGGAAGAACTCTAGTTACGATGTAAATAGCCAGCCTGCTGTTACTTACGAGATGAAGAAACAGGTTAGTGAGTCAGTGCCCAACTTGTCTGATAAAAAGCTTCAATCCTTAATCAAGATTATCAAAGATGATGTTGAAATAAGCAATGAAGATGAAGTGGAGTTGGATATGGATCAGTTGGAGGACAGAACTGTTTTAAAGTTATACAACTTTTTGTTCGGCAAGAAACAGTCCTCTAGTTCTGCTATGAAGAAGAAAAAGAAGTTGAATAGTTCAAGTAACGTTGATGAACTTCAGCAATTAAGAAGCCAATTGGCATTGTTTGAGGATGCAGATAAAGGTAGCTCCGGAAGGGGCCAACAAATGAATATTTACCAAGAGTCTTCTGAAGATGAGGATGACGACGCAAGCTCTGAAAGCTCGGAGGAGGAATAATCCATCCGAGTTGCCAACCTAATGTATTATAGTTATCTCTGTATATTAAGTATTCGTTGATTCGAATTTCAGTCGTAAATAAGGAAGACAAAAAAAATAATACTTCTGAAAACCAATATCTTAGTACTTAAGGTTCGCTCGCTTCTAAAAATCAAGATTTCGAAGACTTTTACGCAAAAGCATAATTGGGATAAATAGTTTATGATACTTTACAGGTAATTATATCTTATCAAATCATGTCAACAGGGAGTTTGTACGTCCACAAGTAAGTAGTCATCGCTGATTCAGTGTCTCGATAAGAAATGTAGGTAGATAACTTGTGTCAAGAAGATCAAGATCATCGCGGACATACTTTCCTAATTGGGTATCTTTTATCGATTATTTTTCACTGAGCTTTGATATATAAAGCTGATCAACGGCATCTCATAGATTATTCAGCTTTTAAAAATACTGTAGAGAGGTTGAGCTCTGGTACAGTAAGTTAACATGACAAAATTTGCCTGCTTGGAAGAAAAAGTACAAAAACTCTCGGTGAAAGATGAGCAACTTTCCGTTGAGCAGAGGAACCCAAGACACAAGCCTGTGCACATTTTGAAGACGATCAAGAAAACAGAGAACAGACCCGCTTTTATAGCAGGACCTATGGTACGATACTCGAAGCTTCCGTTCAGAGAGCTCGTAAGACAGTACAGTACAGATATAGTTTACACGCCGATGATTTTAGCTCGAGAATTTGTTCGTAATGAGGTGGCTAGGTTATCTGATTTCACAACAAACGAGAAAGACAGGCCAGTCATAGTCCAGGTTGGATGCAATAATGTTGAAGATCTTTTGAAATTCGTGGAAATTATCCACCCTTATGTTGACGGTATAGGACTAAACTGTGGTTGCCCTATAAGAGAACAAGTAAGAGAGGGAATTGGTGCTGCACTTATGTCTGAGCCAGAATTAGTTTCCGCAATGGTGAAAGCAGTCAAAGATAAATATGGCGACTCTGTTTGCTTGGAAACAAAAATCAGAATTCATCCTGATATTAATGATACATTAAAATTTGTCAAAATGGTCGAGGAGAGTGGTGTTGATTTTATTACTGTTCATGGTAGAACAAAAAATACACGCTCATCACAACCTGCTAATTTAGATGCTATTAAGTTGGTTAAAGAAAGCGTCAGTGTCCCTGTTGTGGCAAATGGCGATTGCTTCAGCTTAGAAGATGCTCATAAAATTGCAGATCTCACCGGGGTAGATGGAGTTATGTCTGCAAGAGGAATTTTAGCCAACCCTGCTTTATTTGCAGGTTATAAAAGAACTCCATGGTCTGCTGTGGAGCTTTTCTGGGACTTTGCTACAAGTTATGGATTACCTTTTCGTATCACGCAACATCATCTTTCACAAATGTTAGATGAAGTCATTCCTAAGAAATTTGTACAAGAAATTAACCGGATGTCATGTCTAGCTGACTTGATTGATTGGTTCGATATGCATTTCTTTTTGAAGAGAAGGGGCGACAAGGATTTTGCGTCTTCGGTGCAACCTCCATGGAGAATGGATAGGAGTAAAGCTGCGCATATCTGATTATATTATAATTAGTCTTCATTCAATTTCATTAGTTAGATGCATGTACATATATACATAACGAAAATCATGATCAATTAGAAGATAAAACATATGTATCTTTCAATCATGGGCTTGGAAGAGCTGGTAGATGAATTGTAGAATAGTTAATTCATTTAAATTATACTGAGTTGAAGCATCTTTCTTCAAAACTAGATGTTACTTATCATTTCCAAGAAAATCTTTGTTTTGCAATGAAACTGATCTAGTCATATTATTTACTTTGTATATTCCAACAAGCTGCTTTGCCAACTCGAACATATTGTTTCTCAAAGAAATAACCACAAATTGTGCATTCTTCGTTCTTTCTTTTATGTAATTTGCAACAATTGACACATTTCTAAAATCCAATGCGGCATCAATCTCATCCATGACGTAAAGTGGTGTTGGCTTGTATTTGTGCAAAGCAAATACCAATGCCAAAGAACTCAAAGTCTTTTCTCCTCCAGATAGGTTGGATATATTCCTCCAAGATTTTTTAGGCGGCATGACACTGAATAAAATTCCTTCGGCAAATGGATCTAAACTATCAACCAATTCGAGTTCAGCATTGCCACCCATTGTGATCATTTGATACATCTCTTTCAATGACATAGAGATTGTATTGAAGCCTTCCATGAATTCATCCAATCTCTTCCTTTTGAGTTCCTCGCAATAATTCTTCAACTCATCTCTTTCTTGAACGGCTGAATTCAAGTCCTTCCTTCGAGATTCAAATTCAAGTTTTTTGACACCGTAGTCTTTCAAAACCTCGATATCAACTTTAACTGTCGACATGTAATTCTCTAATTCTTCTATTTCCTTATTTATGGAATCCATGTTGAATCCATTCAAGCTCTCTTCAGATAGATCATCTATTTCTGAACTATTGTATTTCACCTGGTCTTCTTCACTCATCCAATCAATGTACGTATTCGTATCTCTGACAATTAAAGAGTTGAGTGATTCTTCATTTTCTTTGACTTTCAACTTACAGTTCTTAAGAATTGCTGTGGCTTTTTCGACCTTGTTTTCAAGTTCGATTTGATCAGATTTGAGTTTGTTAATCTGGTTTCTCTTTTCATCTAAAGCTAGATTTCTCTCTTTCAAATTATCTTCTTTATCTCGAATCTCATCCTTGATAATTTCTATTTCAGATTCTATGGCTTTCAAATTGGAATCGATTTCAACCTCTTCCTTTTTTATAGAATCAATAGACTCCTTCAAGGTTTCTATTTCCAAATCAGATTCTCTGGCAACCTTCGCGTTTCTTTCTATATCATTCTCTAGCTTTTTATTTGCCATTTTTTCGTTTGATGATTTCTCATTAACTATCTCTATCTTCTGCTTTAAAGAATCGACTTTGGCATTTTGTATTCTTAACTCTACACCACCCGCTTCCATGATCATTTCTTCGAGTTCTTTGATTCTAGACTCAAGATCAACCATTTGGGTTTTGAGGTTGTTCATTTCTTGAACTAATGAATTTTTCTCTGTCTGCTTTTCTGAGATTTCTTTATCAATATTCTCAGTTCCTCTATTCTCGTTTTCTGCAGATAATTTCTTATATGTGGACTTTACTTGTTGCTTCTCTGATAATAATGCTTCAATATCAAGTTTGAGCTTTGAAATGGTAAACTCTGTTTCGGGGCGCAAATCTTTTAACTTTTTCAAATGCGACTCTTTCTCATTATATTCTCTAGAAGCTAGTTCGAAATTAGATTCAGCAGAGGCAAGTTCTTTTTGGAGCTTATCCACATCCATTTCACTTACATCTGGTGAGATGTGTGAGCTGGAGTTCTTGAGCTTCATCGCTCCTTTTGCCATGTAGTTTCCACCACCAGACATCGTACCTGAAGTGTCCACAAGTTTACCATCGAGTGTTACAACCTTCCAACGCTTGGCTCCATAAGCAACAGATTTGGCTTCTTGTAAGTTTGAAACCACAAGCGTGTTATATATTTTGCTGTAAAATGCAGGTGCAAATTTTGGATCTTGTGGAGTAATCAAATCAAATAGTCTTTTAACCGTCTTGGGATTTCCCGGTGTCTGAATTGGAGACAAATTGAATTGTCTTAATTTGTTCAAACAAATGAAATTAGCATATCCTAGTTTATTCTTTCTCAAATACTCAATGCAGCTTTGCGCGGTCTCGACCGTTTCAACCACCATAGAATCTAATCCTGGACAAGCAGTTGATATTGCTACATCGTAAATGTCATCAATCACACCAAGATCGCCTAAACGACCATGAAATCCTTGGATTCTACCAGATTTCGAAAGTCTCATGAGGCTCGCAAGCACTTGGTTTTTATTTTGAAAGTCCGAAAGAGTATGGATCGACTCTTGAGTTTTCTGTCTTAAATTGAACAATTGCTGTCTATTTTTGTCCAATTGATGTTTGTCAATCTTACATTGTTCGCTTCCAAGAGCAATTTGCTCGTCGATTCTTTCTAATTTCTCCTCAGCTTCTTCCAATTCTATTTCTTTACTCTTACCTTCGGCTTTGATCTCAGCCAACCTTTTTTCCGCATCTTCCAAGGCTTTGAACGAACTTTTTCTTTGATTATCGAGAATCTCTATAGCTGAGTTAATGAGCTGAATAGCTCCTTCTTTTTCTTTTAATTTATCATTCCAAGGTTCTAATTTTTGCTGTAAAGTTTCTATTTCCTTGGTAAATCCAGAAGTTTTGTTCGTTAGCTTGAGCCGTATGTCCTTCAAGGTAGCTTTTTCTTTCTCGAGCTCTTGAGACAAGTTTTCTAATTCTTGTTTATACTCTTCTATTGTGGTCCTACTGATTTCCAACTTGCTTTTAGACATTGAGATAAACGATTTCAGCAGTTCTTTGTTTTTATCTGCCTTCTTGAGTTTATTGTTCATGTTTTTCAACTTCTCATCCAACGATACATTAGTTTTGTTTATATGTTTCTGTTTTTCAATCATTTTTTTCAATTTTGGATGCATACTTTTTATTGTCTGTGAAAGCTTATCATTTTCTTCCTCAATAGCCTCAATCTCTTTATTCAATTCCTTGTTCTTCAGCTTCTCCTGTGCTAAATCAGATGTCAACGTTTTTAATTCATTTTCATTTTCTTCGTATGCTTTCTCGTATTTCAATTTACTTGCTTGAAAATTTACTGACTTTTTTGATATTAGTCTTTTTTCTAACTCTAGAAATTTGAGAGCCTCATCTTTCTTGGACTCGAGCAGCTCTTTGTCTTTCTCGACAAGCTCAAACCTGCTTTCCTTTTCTAAACAGATATCGTTGAGGTCATCCATTTTACTCAAATTTTCTTCAATTAAGTTCTTGTACTTGGTAGTTCCAATTATATCTTCAAGATACTCTAGCAACCCATCATCATTCTCACGTTCAGCTTTAGACTTCATTTGAGCTATGGATTCAACCTCTCCTTGTAATATTAGAAATCTTTTATGATCTAAATCAACACCCCTATCCTTTAACAACTGAGTAACCTCTGTGTAGCTACTACTTTTTCCGTTAATGAAGTATTGCGAAGAGTTGTTTTTGTAAGCCTTTCTTGAAACTATCAACTCTGAGTCAGATATAACCTCATATTTTCCTATGGTCTCAGGATTGTCTAAAACATTATTGAAATGAACGTCAACCTGACAAAAATCGAGCCTCTCGCCACCAGATGAATTGTGTATCAACTCAGATAACTTTCCCTGACGCATTTTCAGAGCCCTGAATCCAAACACAAACAACATAGAATCAATAACATTCGACTTTCCACTTCCATTAGGACCTACCACCGCAGAGAATGATGCATTAAAGGGTCCTATCACTTGTCGACCGGCATACGACTTGAAATTAGTAAGTACCAATTGACTTATCACAAGACGCGGTTCTGGCGTCTTCTTCGATACGAACGTGGCTTCTTTCCTCTTATTCGGTGACAGAAGTATAAGGTTACTTTGTTGTTGAGAAAAACTTAACGGTGGTTGTTGGTCTTGTTCAAGCTTTGCTCCATCACCTTGTGATCCAGCAGCCCTGAAACTCGTTTCAGCTTTGCTGGAAGCTCCATTCAAACCCTCGACTTCCTTCTTCTTTTCTTCATTACCGTTCATGTCTACCGATGATTCATGATCTGAAATAAAAGAATGCGCTGATTCATAATCATGAGTGATATTATTCGAATGTTCATGTGTCATATCTTCGCCGTCTCCATCTTCACTTCCTTCACGGTCTTCCTCGTCGCTGCTATCGCGCTCTTGTGATACTAAACTGCCATTCGTGGCTGTTGGCGGCAATACACCGTGTGAACTAGAAACATTAGAAGCCTCCTCTTCGCCCAAAATGTCGCTATTGTTGATGAAAGTACCATTATCTTCACTCTGGGGAGAGTCTTCAATCTTTCCTACATTTCTTTTCCTCTTCACGCCCATTCTTTGAAACTACTTAGTACAAATTAAAGACATTGATACATAAATAAACATGGCTAGATCAAATTCAAAATAAATTATCGCGTTATATGCAAACCTGTTTTATTGGGACCGTAGTTGCGAATAGTGAAGGAGATGAGAAGGTGTCTAAGACAACAATATGCTACTAGATAAATGCAGAGGAGTAAATTGGTAGTGAGACTACTGGTCCTCCTTATGTTTTCTATGTTTCTTTTCCTTCTTTTCTTTCTTTTCTTTCCTTTCCTTTTCCTCTTTCTTATTCTCTTTACTTATGGATTTCTCTTTCTTGCTCTTCTTTTCCTTTCCCTTCTTGGAAGATTTCTCACCCAATTGTTTCATATCAGAGGTGGTTGATGAGCCGTTGTTGTCTTCTTCGGACTCCTCTTTTATATCATCAACAGATGTGTTTTCTACTCTGGTCTCATTGTCTTGTTGTTCAATAGGTTTTGCCGCCTCCGAAAAATCGTCATCACTGAATTTTATTTTCTTATTCTTAGGCTCCTCTGAAGCATCGTAGTCCTCGAATTTTGTCTTCTTGGGCTGGTCTGGATTAGTATTGAGTTCTGCGGCCAAAGGTGGTAAACCTCTGAGGTTTCTCTGTACTCTCTTCAATTGACTCAAAGCTGCGGAAATTGCACCACTATCATCAAGTCCCATACTCGACATTCCCTCCTTTTTAGTGCCATCTGTAGACGCATCACTACCGGCTGATGCTTCGCTTGCATCGATGAACCTAGTCAAAAGTGATTCAACATCAGCCGATGCTATGGATACATCTTTCTTGACATGAACAACAGTTGGTGTGTTTATAGCTGACGACGCAATCCTCCTCGGGCGGTTAAGCAGTGACATGTTTACGTAGGGTTGGTTGAAAGACTCTATCACCTTAAGCTCATCAAGTCGCAAAAATTTTGATTTGGATATTAGTGATGAAATTTACTCTTGGATTAGCCCCCAAGAGCATCCTCAGTGTACATTTGAGACTAAATATTGAATGATTTTTTCAGATTTCCTACCCAATATCGTGAAGCATCAAGATATTCAAACCCGTGAACCCTTTTAGTCGTTTGAATTTCTGGATTCGTTACTAGGGTAAAAGAAATATGTCGCTTTTTGGGGGTGCCTATTTGAGAGGCTTGAAGCCCAATGTTGTTGGGACTTTAAACAGAAGTTTTCAAGATAAAATGATGAGCATACATCAAGGATTTGGAATTCATAGCATACTACCAATGGTGGGACTATTGGGCCAAGTAAGGTTTAAATCTAGGGGTAATACATATCAGCCATCGACATTGAAAAGAAAGAGGACGTTCGGATTTCTTGCACGTTTAAGATCTAAAAATGGTAGGAAGATATTGGCTAGAAGAAGAGCTAAAGGGAGATGGTACCTAACCCACTAGTGTTGAGAAAAACCTACTGATAGATGTCACCACTTGTAAATAAGCATTATATTATGTAATTAAGATATTTGAAATGAGAATCTTTATTAAAGTATATTGGTGATGAATTAAGCTCTTCCCAAAATCCGGGAATACTGTACTTCTATTTCATGATTTAATTTTTGTAGTGATACGATTCCCAACAGATGTGTGAGGTGTGGAAATTTTTCCCTATGAAGACCGAACCATTCTAATGGTGGCGTTGCATTTCCAAGTTCCTTCAACTGTGGTGCTTCTATTACAGGGGGAGACAACGGTTGATAAATAAACTTAGACGCATTTGACATTTTATCCAAAGTTTCATTGATTGTTTGGTCTAATTCATTTGTGGTTTTCAAGTAAGCTTTAAACTCAGTAGAACTATTCGAACCGTTTGTTGTGTGTTTTTCATCCGAAATTATGGCATCAATCGCATATTCTGATTTTTGCATGTATTCTATTCTCGATGTTAACGCTCTATTATGCACTGAGTACATTTCACGAATAAAATTGATGGATCCTAAATTCCACCTCACATCCACAGTACCGCCAAAAGACGAATGATATAGGTATTCAATGATTTTGGTCTTGTATTTTTGAAATGATTTCATGTAGATTTTGAACGATGGAAATACAAATATGGTTCCACCATATGCCTTGTGCGCATTGCTTGTAAACTCATCGATATTGCATTCTTGCACAAAATCCTCAACTACAGATGATGTGGCAGATAACGAAACCTTCAAATTGTTGAATTGCATCTCCACCTCGTTCGATATTCCATCGGCATATTCATTTTGTTGGAAGCTTGTTTTCGATTCACTAAGTTTCAAAATCACAACTTTCGTGTCATCGAAAGAAGCAGGGTATATTTGAATGAAAAGATTACCCATATACATATCAATATGAGTCTCCAATTTTTTGACGGTCTCTAAAATCTTTATTGTATTGTCCACCGATTCATCAGTTTTAGCTTCCTCTTTATTCTTCCCATTATTTGACTCAAATAGTGTTTCTTTGTAAGATCTTCTATTCTCCTGTATCATTCTTGAGATGGATATGTAAATATCCATAAATGTTGATACGGATAAGGATGTCAAGTAAACTTCTGTACTGTTGAGTTTCAATGTTGCAATAAGACGATCTTTCAACGATGATGTCTCACTTTTTCGATTGAAAATATCAACACTGTACCCTTCAAGGTTTGCTATCGCAAAAACATGGTAGTCAAATAGTAATTTTATTTGCATTGTTTCGAATCGAAAGGACAAGATAATTAAGGGGACATCGTAAGTCTTGTTATCCATTTTCCAGCTAATTCCAAAATGAACATGAATATTCTTCATTGAAACCAAGCCTCCCAATCTTCCCTCAGATGTTAAGCTGATATCAGTCACACCAAGTTTAAGATCCTGAGACCAATCAGGCGATTTCTTAGAAATAGCCCACATTTTAGATACACTCAAAAGAAAGTTTCCCAAAGATTGTCCAAAATCCATTCGCATTTTCACATTATAGAACATCAAGGTAAATATCCACGGAATAGCATAAGTCGAAGAAACTTCTTTGAATCTCAAGGAAATGCTCTTACTTGTGTCAAAGCTTTTTCTACTTTTCACATTCGCGCCATAAGGTCTTTTATCGTTCAATTTTTCCGAAGGGAACCATATATCCTTGAATAAATCAATATCCTGGTACTGCTTTATGTTGATGTAGCTGTCGATATCCATTATTTGCGCTGCTGAAACTACCCTTGTCAATTCGGAAAGCTCTATGAAACTTGAAAACGTAATACTTTTCAATGAAAATGATCCACTAATTTCTCTGGAGTAAATATGCTGCAAAATTGCTGAAACACCCTCGAAGAAAACAGATGCCATTATCGGTCTCGAATCGATATCATCAGTATTTATTTGAATGTCAATACCTTTAATACCCACTATTGCTTCGACTTTAGCCTTTGGGTCACAACTTAAACAGATTTTCTGTTCATCAATTCTTATCCCAACATGAATGTCAATGTTCTTTAACAAGTTACCTAAATTCGTCTCTCTAGAATATTGAGCAGATGGGCTTTTATTTGATACCCTGTTTCCAGATTTTCGAATTAACAGCTTAGTTTCTCGTAATAAATCCATTATAACAGGCACACAAGTTGATTTTAGGGTGTTGTTTGAAGAAGAAGTCATAATTTCCGTCTTTAGTGAGTGTTTTCTAGCACCAGCTTTATTATGTTGATAAACTGTAGCCATTTTCACAGCTGGAGACTGTAGGTATAAAGATGAGGGCTCCTCGTTTCCTCCATCCAATTGATACAACAATACATTCGATCCAGCAAAAGTAGCCATCAATTCAATGGACGAAAAAAAAGAGCTAATCCTTTCAATGTACTCGGATTGATCAGAACGCGTTTTAAATTCTTGAGTAGTCCTAAGTTTTGTCCTTTCAGTAAAGTAATTTTGAACATCATTGCTCGACTTGACCAAAGATTCAATTACAGAAGAAGACGTGGATGAGAATTTGACATCGAGCTCGTCTCCGTTCATCACGATTTTCATTTTCTTAGCATCACCGTCGTTCTCAACTGTGTAAAGCAATTGTAATTTAGGAAGTAATGCCCTATTGAGATTTTTTCTTTGGGCAAAATTACTGAACGTAGAAGATGAGATATTTGACGCCACAGACAAGTAAGCATCAGCAAGTGTCAATTTTCCTATCTCCTTCTCGATTGTAGCAAAGAATCTTTCTGATCCTATCATTATTCCTGAAAATCCAGATTTCTTATTTCCAAAAAGCCAACCCAAGCTGAAATTGTACGATAATACATGAATGGACATAGACCTCGCCAAATTACTTAACTTATTTTGTGTTTTGGGCGAAGAGCCTATGCTCTTTTTATTCAACTTAACTCTATCCATGATCTCATCAAATATATTGATTAATTTTATCAATACTGCAGGACTGCAACAAAAATTGAAATACTGCGATTCAATCTGAAGAGAATGCGATGATTCGCTTAACTCATTGGCTAGCTTTATCAGAACATTGAAAGACAAAATATTAGACAATTCAAGAGGCACAAATCTGTCAGACATCGAAATATTAGTTGAGTTGATATCAAACATTCCATACATGGGAACTTTGAGCAATTTCCTGTTTTCACCCTCATCACCTTTCATAATATTCGAACACTGAATGTGAACATCTTCAACAGCATAAGAAAGTTTTGTCTTATCATACGATGCTGATAATCCTAGATAGTTATAATCAATCTCCATATCTAACATGCATTCCTTGACCGCTTTGTTTCGTGGCTCACAGTGCTTGTTCATCTCCTCATAGATAGATTTCAAGTCATCTATCTTACTTAAACACCCTGGTGATACTCTATAGTATTCTTCAAGTGTTAGTTTTATGTTTGGTATCCAGAATTTGGTATATTCGTCTGAAGTGTTCAATCTGACAGCAATTTTTGATCCTGTTTCAACAAACATCATATTCAACAGAAAGTTTGAGTTCAGCATTTCTAAGCAAGTTTGGTTACGTATTCTCACCAACATGTTAGATTTATCAAAAATTGTACTTAGTTTTACCACTCCTTCGTTCACTGTAAATGAAATACTAGAATGAAAAAAAATCATGATCAATTCTGTAGGATTCAAAATTCCAACTGAAGTGTGTGATTCGTGGACAATGAAATTCACCCTCAAGTCATCCACCAACTCCAACATTCTGTCTTTCAGAATCTTTGGTTGTGTTCCATTTCGAGGTGAATTCTTCGAAGTTAAATTCCTTATCTGTAGAAAATCTTGTACTATTTTAGCATATTCAGACTTTTCCAATTCAGAAGCAGGAAATACAGCTAATACACTTTTACCCACTTCAATGTCTAAAACTTTGGGCTTCCATTCAATATCAGATATTGCAAGTACCATACTTGTATCACTAATATCAAAGTCTAATAGGATAGTTTTGTGATAGGAGATTCTTAAATTCTGGTGAACAACTCTATTAGAAAAAGATAGAACGTTGGTATTGAGCATAGGGCATAGTACAGTAACCAATGAGTTGGTCACTTTGGTTGCCAGATAATTTATCAGCGTTTCATCTAAGCATGTTGCTATCCCAAGATATTCAAAATTGAATATAAATGAAATTTCAGTACTTTTCTTTTCACTTTCGAAATTTTGGTTGTTTCTATCTATATCCGTGTCTCTTGTTGTCCTCGTGGCATTTATCTGTACCAATTTCTTGATCAACCTATAAGGAGAATTCCACTTCAATGAAGAGCAATTAAATGTGATATCAAAATAATCTTTCAACAGATAGACTTCATCCTGCAATAGATCATTGTCTGGTCGATTGAGTTGAAATCTTATTGCTGATTCGACATTTGAAGCATTAATCCAATCATAATTTCCTGAGTCTTCAATGATATGCACATTAACGTTGATGAACTTTGCTTGGAAATTATTTATCTCAGCCAGGACATTTTTCTCCAGGTGATCAAAATCGAAAATTGATTTGAAAAACTCTAATCTATCATCGGTATTCGACTCCCAATTTCTCCAATTTGAAAATAATTCAATCACTGAATCCATAGGATTTTCTACAATGTCAAATTCTTTTCTTTCAAAGACTAACTCATTTTGAAAATGCCATGATTGTGGTAAATTATCAAGTATGTGTCGTAATCTAGTGATTACTTTCCATTTATCCCAAAATCTGACTTGATCTTTATTAGCTCGAAGAACGTAGTCAGGTCTTGTTATAACAGCAGGATCATAATCAATACTATATTCAATGCCTCCTTTGGAAATCAAATGAATCAATGTTGCCAGAGCCAAGTCACGGCTTCTTTTAGTCTGATTCAAATCATCTATGAACTTCGAAAAATCATTTTTGAGAATTTCCAAATGTGAGCATATCCACAAAATCTTGGACTCCTCTAGCTCTAAACTAATATCCTCAATATTCACAGAACCCACTCTTTCCTTCAACTCATTCGTCCTCAGCCATAATTCAAATTCAGAAAAATTTAATTTCAATGGGGTACCTGAGTCTCTCAGCGAAGAGACAGTACAACTCAAATTCAGAAGTTGAAAGGCCATGGTAAAATCTAGAATTTCATTTTTGCGGGCATCTAAGACTTTAGAAGTAACAAGGGAAAGACCTTCAAGTACACAGATCACCGCGTCCCCTTCGAAGAATTCATCTTGAAAATCGATGACATTGTCCCCGTTAGCACTTGTGATGTACCTTAGTGTAACTTGATTTGCAAAAAACCTGATATTATTTATTTTTGGGAAAGTTAGGATTCTATTTCTGATATCTTTGACTACTTCCACCTGTATCTGATCCATCGTAGAGTCCATTGTAAAAATATTCATGGAATCATAGAATTCTGACAATATTGATAAACATGATGGTGCAAAAGTCACTTCGGTGTCATTAACGTCAAAGATGAAACTATCAACTTTGAACAGTGGGTTGTATTTCAATGAAGGTTTTATCGTTACTCTTTCATTTGTATTGACTGTATCAGCTGTCAAACTCGTGTATTTTGATCTTTCTCTTCGCCTAAAAGTCTCATCAAATTCCAGTGATCTCGGGAAAGGCTCATTCAATGGTATGGAAGCAATTGGCAAGCTAAGAGAAGTTAGTATACAACCGTAAGAGTCGTAATATTCTTGATCCTTTCCTTTCTTCGATATCAAAAAAGGTATTCTATGGAATGGAGCATCATTCGCTCTAAGATGTGCTTGCTGTAATACCCTATACTCAGCCAGGTTAGGTTTATCACCTAGGGCTGAGAAAAACAAAGAGGTGCGTATCTTTCCAACTAGTTTCCTTATTCCTGCATCCATCTCGAAGAGTTTCAATTCTATCGTTGGTAATGAAAAATCGAACTTAATCGAGTACATGTCATTAGATAAATCATTGAAGTTAATTAGAATGTTTTTCATATCGAGTTGTGCAACAGAATTCTTTAACCTCGTTATTAATGAGACACTGGGGCATCTTAAAGAGAAATTTCCCGCATCATAGAGCATTGGTAACTTATAAGATAAGGCATTTTCCACGTCTCTAAATCCAAACCCAAAAATCGATCCAACCTGGCTCCAGGCTTTGAGTATTGAGCCATCGCCATCTGTCCTGATATCCCCGAACATAAAATCCCATTTGCAATAGTAAGTAATCTCCTGAGGGGGTATACCAAACATTCTGTGAGCATGAACAGTGAAACCATCAATCAGAATTTCCGGTTCATAACTGAGATAACTTTCAATATACTTAGGAATATCATAAATAAGACTCGAACTTTTCTCTGGTTGATTTCTCACGAACACTCCCCTTATTTCACTGAAATCTGCCTCTAGGTTCAGATAATAATTGGTAAATCTAGAATCCAATTCAAACGAATCGAAAACTAAACCTATATGAGATGTACAATCATATAAATTGTACGGAAGGATGAGCAAAGCTTGATTGACTTGGAATGTGAGTGTGATATCTACGTCATTGATAGTCTTAGCTATCTTTCGCAATCTAAAGTTGGAGTCAATAGTATTATTGTCAAGTTCAGAGTCATCCGAATAAGTATAATCATCGCTTTTTGCTTCATCCTTTTCTATGCCTTCTTTGTATTCTTCATACGTCTTGAAGTGTTTGTTGTCACCAATGTAATTCTCCCGAATAATGAAAATGTACTTTACCAAAAAGCCATAAAATTTTAATGTGAAGAAGTCACACGAGCAGCTTAGTATTGTGTGATCCGATGTGTTGATCTCTATATTTCTGAAAATATTGTACTTCCCGTCAGTTCTAAAGTTACTTGCTTTACCCATGCTTCTAGATTTCGTCATGAATGCATTAGTTGTATGCCAAGGTGGTGTGTCCAATATAAGCTCAAACTCAGGAGTGAAAACAGTATATTCGATTGTTGAAGTTTTTGACAAATGACCATTGATGGATGTGAAAATATTGAGATCGAGGTGATCTCCTTGAAATGATAAAAACTTATTTGCATTGAAGTCCAAGGGATTGTTAATAATATTCGAGTCATTGACATTCAAAAATATTTTATAACCCTCCATTTCCCAAAAAAAAGAATAATCGAACTTTCTTATGTTTTCGTACGGAACTGGCTTTCCAGAAGCTAAGTCACTGAACAAATCAGAAATTAATAAGTTATGCTCTCTCAAGAAGAAAAATTCAGCCTCTTGACTTTTGACATTGAAGACCCAACGACAAGAGTCATCCCATTTCAATGGGTAACCAATATCACAATCCATGGAGTGATTTTTGGCCAAGTAAAGTATATCGTGATTGACTGAAGTTCGTAATTCGGGATTAAGAAATTCCGTTCTTAGAGTGTTTTTCCAGCCACTTTTCAGATCAGGAACGAATGAAAAAAAAGACGAGATACTAGAACTATCAGTCATCTTCAACTCTAGCCATCCAAATGGTCTCCTTGTTCTTTTGGATGCATTCCCCGAATTAACCTGCGATTTTATATCCTCTTTATCTTTGCTTGTCTCACGAGTGGGAACTCGGAAAATCAACTCATCGCGGACATATATTGTGATCAAAAAACCAGCGTATCTTCGTATGAAAGATGTCTGATATTGCGTTACATCTGTATCTCTCAGAATAGAAGGGAAAAATGCATTTTGAATTAATACTCTTTGCTTATCAGCCCAAGGACCATAATGAATTGTTGCATTTGATAGTTCCATGTGTATTCCATATTCGGGGTCTGAATTCACTGTTTCAGAATTCCTGTCGCTGACTTCTTTGCCAGGTACATCGTAATAATAAATAATTTTCGTAGACGTTGTGTCCAAAATTAAGCTGTATTTTGCATACTCTTCGTCTATGGATATCGCGTCCATCACTCTTTGATCCTTGTCTGTCTCACCAACGTATCTCTTTAAACCTTTCCATTCATCAATTGAATCACTTATCTTCTTTGTAGGTGCTTTCTTGTTTGCAACTTTGAATAAGGTACTAAATGGATTTGTAAGCCGATAAAACCTTCTAAAATATCTGTAATTCCTTATTCTAGTCTTATTCAAGGAGTCATTGAGTTTCACACTCGCGACTCCTAGATATTTTTCACCATCGTATGCTAAATTTTGTTTCATAGATATTTGAAATGCTTCGTAATCCATATTGAATAATTGTCTGTATGCATCTGATTCGTTTGGTGCCTTATTGATGTCTACAATTGTCACCCCTGTTTTGTAGGAGGCAACTAAAATGGTTGGGGTGGTAACATTCCCTAAAATTATGGCACCTTTCTTCACTCTCACTCCAATTGGAAAAAATGATAGAAGAATTCTAGAGGGATGTTCAGTTTGCGATTCGTTTATGTTTTCTGACTTAGCCTCCGCCTCACCGCTCAGGCCAGTATAAGAAGAATTTTCGCTCGTCCAAGACTTCTTGTTTGAATTCCTCTTTCTGAGTCCTTCCGATTTGCAAGATTTTTTCTCGTCGTGTTCCCCGGGTCGTTCTTTCTTCTCGTTGTTTAGTATGTTCTCTATATTTTCATACGCCATTGTTCTATTATACATAAATACCTCGAGTCCCTCTATCAACAAGTCGAATCGGGTCGGAAGCTTTTCATTATCTCTCTTAGATATTTTCACCAGCTCTCCGTTGGTAGCATCTATCTTAAATTCAGAGACCCTGGACGGGCTAAGCATCCAGTATCTCCAGGTGAGCGTTACCATCATCATCGAAATTGTCTGATTTTCCGTTATTATCGTCACATGCTTAGCAAATATTCGTCCTCCTAGAGGCGAGAATCTTAATGAGTCTATATTCACGAATACCTTGTATCTTTTCCATATTAGTAGCCTGAGTAGAAGGGAGATTTTGAAACCTAGTAGCCTACCCAGATAAAAAACAAAGGAAAGAAGCAAGACGAGTGCCAACACCCAATACATAAGATAAACCCAACCGGAATTCTCATTATCTCCGATGAACTTAACGGATGAGAATGGCGACTCCGATAACATAGTCTATATCTCTCCTACCTAAGTATTCTAAGCTTCAATACGACTGGTATATCTACTAAATTTTGTATACACGACTTACAACACAAATAAAAAAAAACCGATTCACTTACAAAACAAACAAATAATAACAAATATTATAATCCATTCCCAGATCCAACACCACAGACATCTCCAAGGTAGAAAGTATCGACACATTTTCGTAAGATATGTCGTCCAATATATTCCACAACTCCAATAAGGAGAATGCGGTGAGATCGAAGGCATTAGCAAGAAGCAAACAAGAAGGGCTTGCAAATCGAAATACGATCAACGCAAGAATGCCTGAGAACGCGAATAAGGCAAGGAATAGCAAGGACAGATTGGAAAAGCTGTCTTCGGGTATTCAGAGAGTTCCACTTGGAGGTAAGGACCAAAATCAGTTGGTGCCTTCTTTGAGTAGGTCGAAAAGTAGCTTGAACACTCTTTCAGACAACAAGCAAAGGAAAAAGATATTGTTGCCGGTCAAACCTTCTCTTTCCAAATCCAAATCCTCGTTAGGGTTCATTCATAATGATGTTATAAGCCATAGAAGCTCGGATGCTCAGAAAGATGCTGTCAATACGGTTGCTAGAAAACCGCAAGCTTTCGAGGCTAGAGATGATCTCAGTCCAATCAAGGCTGCCAGGGGCATTGATGTCATGGATAACTTCACAGATGCATTGGAAAAGCCATTGTCATCTCAAATACAACATGGTAGTGGTCAAAGAGGGTCGATTTCGCTAGCAGAGACATTATCTCCCAAAACTGAACAGTTACATGTTTCCAACATTGAAGACAATAGCATAAATGATCATAACGTTGACCCAATAAAACAAAGTCCCAAACGGCCGCATACTGGAGTTCAGCTGTTCGAATCGAACAAATCTTTGAAGTCACGTCCCCATATGCAACCATTACATATTCCTGAGGAGTTAATTGAAGATCCCGATAGTATCGAATACGTTCCCCATAAAGAAACACCTACTCCTTATGTTCCTGTCGACATTGTTCCATTCACTGATGAGGATTTGGAATTCTTTTCAGGTGATCGTAAACATTCACATAATAAAACAGACATTACTGAGACTGCATTCATTGATGAGGGTATATCGTCAGATAATTTTGATATAGATTTAGAATTCACCAAAGATTCTATCAATGAGGGAGCGTGGATACTTGAAGAGAATGAATCGAAAGAAGCAAATCATCAGGGCCTTACTATTGATGAGCTCAATGACTTGATAGATTTCTAAACATGTTTTCCAAGTAGAAATATGCTGTATGTACATTAAATTTTAACTATCTATATCATCTTAATATAGCTATTGCTGTGAACATTCCTGTCTGGCATTATTATTGTTGTCGTCGTAGGTATTGTACTTTTCCGAGTTTTCATGATTATATGATGGTATTTCGTGTTCACTCACCACGACGAAATCAGAAACTGTTTCAACATTTGCTTCTGGCAATGAATCTTGATCAATTTTTTGCTTCTCTATATCTTGCTTTTTCCTCAAATTGTTTGGCAAAAGATTTTTCATTTTCACTATATCATTCTTTTCCAAATACCAATTATCGGAGGGAAATTCAATATCGATCTTGATGTATAAATCTCCACGTTTTGGGGAAGAATTGCTGAACCAATGTGCACCATCTTTTTTGAAATACATTCCTTCGCCCTTAATCTTCAAGTGATCACCTGGGCGAATTACTTTACCCTGAGGTGTCGTTATCTTTATTCCTCTTCCATCTAGATGCTTGAGAACAACACGAGAAAAACCACATAAAGAGTCAATAAGCGGTATTTTGTAGCTTGCATACAAGTCATTTCCTTTTCTTTGGAAAACTGAATGTTCTTTACAATGAAAAGTCAAAATCACATCACCCGTTTCTTTGCCAGGATACTCATCTGACTCCTTTTGTAAGACTATTGAATCGCCACTCTGAGAGCCTCTAGCGATCTCAAACTCTAGAATTTTTGTCTCCTCAACCACTTTGTCACCGTCGCACCTTTTACATTTGTCTTTGCTTCTATATAAATTTCCTTGTCCGTGGCATGTTTCACATTCGACGTAATCTTGGGTTACCAAGCCAGGCCCTAATCTCCGTATTTTTCTTACCACACCTTGACCTTCACAGATCTTGCACTTCTTGGTCACGGCATGCTTTTTAGCACCTGTTCCTTTGCAATGCGTACATATAATATTTCGGGTCGATGTGGTCTTGATCGTTTTGCCTTTGAACAAATCTTCTAAACTGACATCGACATCAATTCTCGCATCTTCGGTTCTATTATAATTTCCAGGCTTCCCTGTACCACCCGGAGGACCCCTTCCTCCCATGTTGTTGAAGAAGTTGTAAAAGTCATCCGCATCGAACTCTTTTTCATTGCCTCTACCGTAAAAGTTTTCGAACGGATTACCTGAATACTCGTAATCATAATTAAACCCTCTATCTTCAGTTGAGCCAAACATATCATAATGTTCCCTTTTGCTCTCGTCTATCAATATTTCGTATGCGTGCGAGATCTCCTTGAACTTCACCTCTGCGATCTCTCGATCTTCTTCCGTTGCCTTATCCGGATGATATTTTAATGCCAACTTCCTATAAGCTTTCTTTATTTCAGTACTTGGTGCAGACGAACTGACGCCAAGCACCTCGTACAAATCTCCACCCATGCTAAGCTGTTTTTTGTTTCTTCCTGTTGAATATGAATCTGATCAGGTTATTCTGAGTTTATTGACGATGAGAAACTCTTTCTATCCTGTATACTTCTGATCTGTTTTTATCGATGGCAAAATCTTCGATCATCACGACGTTATGCCAGCCAACGAGGTCAACTTCAACTAAAGCAATATCATCTTTATTTAACAGAAAGTAGATTCTTTCATTTCTATTCTTGAACAGGTGAAATCGGTGCAATTTCTTACAATAGTTGGGAATATCATTTGCTCCAATATAATGAAAAGTAAATTTCCGGAAAAAAATACAGAAGTTGAAAATCTCCGGATGTTCCAGTAAACGTAGGATGCAAATGAAGAAGACTTTTCAACGGATGCTGTGCGTAATCTATCTAAACACTTCTATATTTAACTAAGACAATTTGTTCCGTCCTCCTCATTGACCGCGAAATTCAATACTGAAGTGATGTTATGACATCCGTAAGATTCTACAAAGACCCCTTGAAGGGGTATGCTTTCGAGTCAATGCATAATGCTGCTTATGACAAGCGAGCTGTGTAATGTTTGAGCACAGAGGAAATGATCACGGCGAATTCTAATTGCTTCGAAACGAAAATTTCCACTGCTCACTCTCCACGGGCTCTTATGTCAAATTCAGATTACATTACTGTGTTGGTGTCAATATAAAACAAAGATTTCACCGAGGAACTAAAATATCCGTCTTTACGCAGGTTGCTTTCAACTCAATAAGAAATGACTGCAAAGTTTCTATTTTTAATTCGCATATATTCAATGCGCGTAACTGTATTTGCTGAAACTAAAGTACGATTTGAATGATCAGTGCATCTTGACGTTACTCCAAATAAGTAGGTGTCATGAAAGCCAATAACTACGTCATCATACGTAGTCGCCCATGTGTCAAAGGGAAGAACAATAAAGATATAATTAGAAAAAACATTTTTAGTATCAGAGATGGGGTTGCTAGTTTACAAGAAATCTTTTATCAGCCTGTAGAGGTATATAAAGAGAGTCATATCTTTACTCTGTCAACTTCATATCATCATCAATCCTCAAACATCAAACGATAAACTAAATAATCCTACCAACTCGAAATGAAATTCTCAACTACTTCAATTTTGGCATCTGCTTTGTTCGCCTCCAACGCTATGGCTTCCAAGGTCAGTTTGTATGCTGAATCAAGCGACTCTGAAATCAAAAAATCTGGTCTCAATGCATTGCACGAGGGTGCTGGTTTCAACTATGTGTTTGTCAACGATGGCAGCAGTACTCAAGAGTTGAATTATGACAAAAAGTCCAAAACTTTGAGTTTAGACTCAGGCAAGCAAAAGCAAAACTTTTACATTGCCGATGGAGTTGCTCAAATCGGATTTATCGAGAAAAGTACTGAAGTCACTTTTGATAAGGACGGTTACTTGCAAATCGATGGTTCTTCTGAAGGTTTCTATGGCTGCAAAAATATCAAAGACCCATACAACTACTCCGAAAAATCTTACGCGCTTGTGTACCAACCAAAGGCTACCGAAGGCTGTATTGAATTAAAGGTCAAATCAGAGTAGTTATAATAATGAATGTATTTACGTAATAAAATAAAAAGTTTATTCACATCTGAGCCGTAGAATTCTCTTCTAGTTGACTTCAAATAATTTGGATTAGGAAACAAAGACACAACCTTTTGGAAGACAAAAAGTTGAAATTCTTCAGCTTACAGAACTTAAATAGTAATGTATCACTCAAAATCAATATTGAACTAATGAAGAGAGCGGGTACTATTTACTGGCCCAACACTTTTTCTTTACTATCTTGTATTTGCAAAAGGTAGGTTGAATTTAGTTTCATCTAACAAAATTTAAATGACTTTTGAAATAAAGCTTTGCAAAATCATACAAGTTGCTAAGTTTTATTAACGTACATAATTTAGTTGTATGTATCCTTATCATAATTACACATGTTCTACAGACAATATGTCTGTTTTGAAATCATCAGAGAGTATTTTATCACCCTCTCCCATAAGCTCTGCCTCCCTTCTTAGTTTATCAAATATGATTTTATGAGCGCTGGGAGCAGGACAGTCAAACAAATCCTCCATACTCTCCAACGGTATTCCTTTGGTCTCTGGCAACAAAAAATAAACCCACGGTATTGCAACTAGCGCCATGGAAGCGAAGAAGAAAAAAATACCATACTGCATACCGTCGATCATTTGTGTTGTGAATCTAGTCATGAAGAAAACACTTAGCCATAAGAACATTGAGTTGATTGCCTGAAATGAAGCTCTCAAAGAATTATCAAACACTTCTGCACCAACAATATATGGTGTTCCAGACCATCCCACTATAAATGTGAAGCACCAAATATACATCATTCCAAGAGCTGCACGCCCAGATGCTGCATTACCTTGTAATTTAATATACGCTCCATCATAGAAGAAACAAATAGCACAAATCGGCGAAGTGACGAGCAATGTTCGTCTTCTTCCAAATTGTTCGATAACGAAAAGTAACCAAAAAATAGTAGCTACGTATTTTACAACACCGAAAAAACCGGTCGAGAATAAAGTCGCATTAGTACCTTTGACACCTAAACTTTCAAAAATGATAGGCGAATAGTAGTTTATTGATTGAACACCCAATAAATTTTGCAAAACATACAAGGATGCTGTTACGACTAGTCTCTTTTGTAATTTAGGTGTTTTTGCCAAGATAATCAATGGGTCAAAAAATGAATCGCCTACTTTGTTCTTAGCTTCATGAATCTGCTCTTTGATGCTGTTAAGCTCCCATTGAAAGTATTCATGGGTTTCATCAATCTGTCGATAAAATTTGAGGTTTCTTATTGCCTCTTCCTCTCTACCTACGCTGAATAACCATCTTGGTGATTCTCTTACAAACCAAACCAGTGCAAGATAAAATGCAGCAGGAATTAATTGAATGCCGAAGGGAAGTATCCATTGAGAATACCCTGGAGACATGTTTTCATCAACTGCGTAGCTTAGCCAGAAACCAATCAAATCTCCTGTTCTCCAACCTATCTCATACATGGCACTGACCCTGCCTCTAACTGGAGCGGGTGATATCTCAGCGAGAAATGTAGGGACGATTGAAGTAGATTGTCCAACACCAATACCAGCAATCACTCTTCCAGCATAAAGTGGGCCTAATCCCCGATCCTTATTTGCTATCATCATGATAGCAGCTCCAATAGCCATCGATATAGCTGAAGATATCAAAACTAATTTACGTCCGTAAAAGAATGTGATAGGGTAGGAGAAAATAGATCCAAAGAAACAACCCGCGTGAAACAATGAAACTATATTGGAAGAAATGAAGTTCTTATGACTAGGGGTGGCCGTATCTAATCCAAATTCCAGTGAGAAGGAATCCAAAGCCAATGTGCCTCCAATGAATCCAGAATCATATCCTATTTCTAAAGCAGCAAAGGATGCGATCAAGCCTACCAAATATATTCTCCAATTATAAACTTGCAGAGGTGTCGGCCTATCCTCCACCTTCTTTACGATGTTGTTGATCTTAATCTTCATAGAGTTTTTCACCTATTTGAAAACTCAAACTCTTTCGAGGCCCATCAATCACTCTTTTTATACTTCCTTTAGTTGTGTGGTAAATGCCCGATCTCTCAACAACTTTTTTAGCCATATGGGGATATAAACTTCCCATCGAGTCGTAAACCAGTCGTAAACCATCATCATATACAAGAATATCTCTTCGTGCCCCGCTGATTGATCACTAATAGTGAAAATTCTTGTTGATCTTCACCTAGAATATGTATGGGGATCTATCTTTTCGCCGATAGAATGTGGGGGAGAACCACGACGAAATTATATTGTGGAAATTCAAATTTCATTACACCGAACCTCCGTGATAGAAGTAGATGGGAAGATATTGTAATCAGGATTTTTGCATGGCCTCTCTTACTAGACTCTCAGTATCTGGTACTTATCTGGACAAGCCAACTAAGGACTACTTGAATAGACGTCTTTCTCTTGTAATGATTACATAAAAAGGCGGGGTACAGAATCATCATCTGGAAGGTCGTGGTAAAGATCGTCCTAAAGATCACAGAAACAGGATAATGTTGAATCGGATTGAAAAACTCCGACACCGATCACCCGTTTTCTGGATTGATCTTAAATTGTGATCTATAATGGTGGGATCTGGTTCGCAAAACCAACTGAGGAGGGGGGATTTAAGCAAGTAAAATACACATCATCTGTTTTGTTAATTTTAGTGTGTTAAGTAAAACCAATAATTGTATAAGTCCCGTGTCTTTTCCAGAAAGCTTCAAGTCAATCTTGAAAATGTCATCCCAATTTGACCAGAGTTGGAGAATACCATGCCGAAATATTTTAACCAGTCCAACTAATTCATAGACACCACTTCTCTATATCCAAGTACTTCAAGAATATAAGCTCGGTATGCATTTGAAATCACCTCCGTCATTCGAAGAAGCTATCTTGAATTCTCACCAACAGTAGTAACACTTGAGTAAAAGAAAAGAATCATCTCAGTTTTGAATGCGCTTATTTCCTGAACATACCACAAAGCCACATGACTTTACCGGGTTAAAAATAAATATAAGATTCGACATGACCCAGAGTGGCTTTCAATACAATTACGATTGAATTTACCCACTCGTGTTTTGAAAGAATGGTTTAAGTAAGACTGGTTTGAGGCTCGGAAATTTAAGACCCTCTTCTTCTTCTAAAACTATGTGGAGGTTTTAGTTCATCGGGAGGCTTAGATGGATGCTTAGCTTTCTTTGCTTAATCTTATTCGGAAACTGTAACTTCTACGGCGAAAAAATACAAAAAGGTACGAAAAAATTCAGCATATGATGTCATATCGTAAAAGTCGCATTTCACCTATGCTCGGTTACACCAACTTCGTGGCTTGCATAAATGCAATTCTCGAGGTAGAATGACGTTTATTGGTCAGCTTTTAGTAACCTGTTTCAATTTGCTGGAGCAACTGAATGCAACCATTGTTCTGCAACCTCCATAATTGGGTGACATTTCCCTTCAAAAGTAGTGTGTCAAATCTGGTCAGCATAACGAGTTTATTTTTCTAAAATTAGATGAACATGCTGGGTATACTCATGGTAGCCAATAATAGAATCTCATTGGGGAAACACTCCAAGAAAAAAAAACAATACCGATGGATAGTTTGCGAGCTATAAATGGGGAGTAATTATCCCAATTTTGTAATGATTTTCTCATCAAGTCTGTGTTCTCACATATAATCAAGAAAATGAAATTTTTAACTACTTCGGCTTTATTGACTTTGGCATCTGTAATTGCCGCCGATCAAAGCTTCCAATTGACAGCTAAAGGAGGTGACCTCAATACACCTGTAACACTTTCAGACAACAAACTCAAGTTGAAAGAGGGAGATGCTGTTACTATCAACTTGAACGAACCATCTGGATACGCCACCGTTGGAGGTAAGTACTTGGAGATAACTCCAAAAGATGGTATCGTTTTAACTTCGAGAGATAGCGCTTCCAAGGACTTTGGAGTGGACGGAGGAAAATTCAGAACTGGTCCTTCAGAAGACAAGTCTATCTTCTATGCATGTAAAGACGGCGATGCCTACTATTTGCAAACATATGAATGTTCTAAGGATGGTACCCAAGTTGCATTGTACGTTGGATCTTCAAGCGGGTCAGGATCTTCATCAGCCGCACAATCTTCATCAGCCGCACCATCTGCATCGGTAGCTAAATCTTCATCAGCAGCACCAGCTTCGTCGGCAGCTAAGTCTTCATCGGCAGCACCAGCTTCGTCGGCAGCTAAGTCTTCATCCGTGGCACCATCTTCGTCGGCAGCTAAGTCTTCATCCGCAGCTAAATCTTCATCTATTGAGTCCAAGTCATCAACATTGAAAACGGAGTCCCAATCTTCATCTGCAGTCTCTAAAGCACCAACTGCAAGTGTCTCAAATGTTGGATCAGGCTCTCAAGAACTTCCTGCTCGTGGAATTATGGCTGGTGCTGCTTTTGCTGCTGCTGTATTGTTGTAATGATTTGATTTTATATAGAACTAAAAAGTTAATATATCAGCCGTTTTTCTTTGATCAAAAGTAAGTGGATAAAGTAGCAGTCCAATGCGAACATAGCTTATTGACATGTTTGAGAAAGATTTACTTTCGATCTGTATGTCAGTAAAAAATGTATAAACCTTGAACCTCGGTTATAGGGAAAGGTTCATTGTATTGAGCTACTCGAACAACATCTTTTTCATAGTGAAACTAAGACAATGTTCGGTACAAGATTTAGTTACATCCGATGTGAGAGTCTGCCAATAAAGTCATAAAATACGAAGTTTAAAAATGTCTGCATTTTAGGTGAAATTTATTTGAATATATTTCATTTTGAGTCACAAACCTAGATAGAGAACCCAAGCCATTCATCAATGATACGCTATGCATTTTGTATATTCGTAAGAAAGCACCGTCTTTACCCACATATTCTCTTGAGTATATCGAATCGTAAAGCGTTCATTACAGAATTTGCAATACAGTCTCGTATAGATTTATCGTCTTCAGTTTATTAACCTTATTAATTTGACAACCATATGTAATCCTGGAAGCGATTAAATTTACGAGATGTATTTTACTAAGGGCATATTACTAAGGGAATATTACTAAGTGAGTTTTATTAAGCTCATTCACTGAGTAAAAACTCAGAAAATTTAAAATCTCGAAATAGGAAATCTCGAGATTAGCAGAATCTCGGAAGGCCCTTTGTCCTACTCTACCTACTATTACTTAGTATCTTTTCGACTACATGGACTTCAAATTTACTAATTCTAAACATGATTATTAATTGTGTCAAACACTTGATTTGATTACAAGCAACAGGTGTGGTCGTATATAAACTATGAGTTTACAATAAATTAGAAAAGTCTTTATATATGCATTGTAATATTGACCGAATAAATTGATATATCAATTCTAAAGATTCAGCAATATGAGTTTAGCAAATTCGAATTTATTCAAGCCCCTCAAAGTAGGAAACACTCTCGTACAACACCGTGTGGTATTGTCACCGTGTGGAAGAGGTCGAGCATTAAAATCACATGTTCCCGACAGTGAGTTGATGGGTGAGTACTATGAACAAAGGTCTTTGATTCCAGGAACCATGTTAATCGGTGAAGCAACAATAATCTCAGAGGAGAATGAGTTCCCATTAACACCTGGTATTTATACTGATGAAATGGTGGAAGAATGGAAAAAAATTATATCCAGGGTTCACAAACACAAATCTTACTTTTGGGTGCAACTTCTTGCGCTTGGAAGACAAGCTTCACCTGCCTTTTTGAAACTGAACGGCTACAAACTCATGGGTCCTTCTGCTGAAAGATATGTGGATGAAAATAGTAAGAAGGCTGCATTGGATGCTGGTATGCAATTACTTGAAATGACTAAAGAGGACTTAGAAAATGTTAAGCAACAATTTGTTTTTGCTGCGAAGAATGCTATAAGAGCTGGAGCTGACGGAGTCGAAATTCATGGTGCTAGTGCCTGGCTAGTTAATCAATTTCTTGAACCAGATTCTAACCAGAGAAAAGACGAATATGGAGGAAGTATCGAAAATCGGAGTAGATATCCTTTGGAGATTGTAAAAGCTTTAATTGACGCTATAGGTGCGGAGAAAGTTGGCATAAAATTTTCTCCATGGTTGGTTGTCGGTGGAATGAAAGGTGAATTATCTAATTTAGCCCAATACAGCCATTTTATTGATGAGCTTGAGAAATTGGGAAAGGCTGGCAAGAGATTGGCGTATGTACATATTACGGAGCCTCGTCTAGAAGTCGCGCAAAGAGGTATTTCGGAAGATTCGCTCAAACCTAGTCAAATAGAATTTCACAGGAATGATTTCGTTTACCATGTTTGGGAGGGAACGGTTATTAGAGTAGGTAACTACAGTAAGAATCTCGACCATGCTGAAATAATTGCAAATAGCCATGACAAGACTTTGATTGCTTTTGGTCGTCATTTCATTTCGAATCCTGATTTACCTGAAAGGTTGAAGAAGGATTTACCCTTAGCTCCATATAGAAGGGATCTTTTTTACACTCAGGGAGTAGAGGGATATACTGATTATCCGAGGTATACTTCTTAAGTTTATCATGTTGGTTTTGTGAGCTCATATCGAAAGAGGATTACGTCGAAAATCCTGTCAATGAAGGTGAAATATTTGTTGCAAAGACGCTTCTAATAGTTTATTCAAGAGTTTTGCAGTCATTTTTTTGGCGACTAAGAAAGCCAGAAATGAACAATTAGGAAAATACCTGCTTGTGTATGTATAGAACTTGAGTCTAGAAAATTTTCTAGACACGATCAGTTTCATCTAAGTCTTCAAGTGTCAAGTTTCAAAGTGAAGCTGTTGTATCTATTTAGATAACAAGAATACAATATTTCTTCTAGAATTTATTAATGTTATGGTTGATTTTCGAGGTGAAAAATCCCTGCCATTTTTGAACCCTTTATGGCAAAGGTGAAGTCAAATCTGTTTTGAATGTACAAAGAATACTAGATAATTGGATCTCAAAAGACAACAGTGTCCTTCAAAATATTATGAAGACAATGAATTTAGTAAAAGACCTTCTTCGGTTTTACAATGCTAGCGAACTTAACTTGAATATGCTTTAACTTGTGTAGCTCGATTCACTTTCCTTTCAATATGGGGCCCAGCGATTAACGTGTTGGTCTTGCGAAGTGTACAACTATTGTACTTGATTTATACTATCTTGAAGGACGCCTCAATAGTTTCTTGACAGATTTTGGCTATTGATCTTAGAATCACACTCGAAAGAAGTATCAGAAATCACAAAATCAATGTTGTTCTGAGATGTAGCTTTCAAACTATGATAGCACATTCGTTTCGAATGAAACATGAGCTGGCTCGTTAGTTGAGCATCTCAAAATTATGTGGCTGACTAGGGCTATTATTTTGATCCATGTGCAAAAAGCATATAACTTACTGATTACTACATGTCACAGATTGATAGAGTTACTTCTATAATCTACGTATCAGCAAGAGGTGAGTTTATTCGCTTGTAATCCGTGAATCTTGGGTATACTAGCTAATCTTACTTTAGGTTGAATTTGGGTCCATTGATATATAAATGCTAATTCGTCTATAACATGTCTTTGAATTTCATAGATTGATAAGCTTTTCCTATTTCATTTCGATTTCCCCAAAACTCGACATTACTTTCATATTGAAATAAGAGGTCAAATTAGTCGATATTTGTACCAGAAAAAAAATTGAAAAAAATTGAAAACAACATTTTATCACTTGAAATAATCAAGTGGACCTGTCATCAACATACTTGACGATGTCGAAAAAACTTTTTTTGTAAAAACGATCTTGCGTAGTTCTGTTAACGACTTGCAAACCGAACTGCTGATTATAATCGCCGAATTCCCAATTATCTGCAAATGACCACGCAAGTGCGCCTAACACGTCAACCCCGTCTAAGTGGATAGCCTTCAATATAGCATCCAAAAAGGATCTATAATAGATAGATCTATCGATATCATATAACTGATCCCCAAGTTCTTTCTCTCCTTCTCTCCATTCCGGGAAACCAAATTCTGTCACAAATACTGGAGTTTCAAACGTCTTATAAAGATAGTTGAGAAATTCACGAAGATGGTTAGGGGTGATATACACATATGATTGAGACCTATAGCCCAATTTCCATCCACTCTCCGTTGTCTGTGATTGATTTACACAGAGGGGCCATAAGGGATGTGAAGTATTAGCTTGACAGGCCTCTATTCCACCTTCTGGTTCGGTAACAACAGTGTAAGTGTATGGGTCAATTCCAAAAAAGTCACTTCCTTTTGATACTTCGTTCAATTCATCTTCCGAAAATAGAATTGATGAATCGTTAGAGAACGTTTCTTTCCATGAATCAGGGTAATCTTCGCCCAAGAAAAGGGGTCTGCCAATGCTTTCTAATTGAAACGCTTGGAATCTCTCCGCAGCTTTTACGTCGCTCTCATTTGAAGGATCTCTTGGAACACCGAAATTATCAGCAAGTTTGATACCAAACTTTCCATCAGCACCCAATTCTTCGTGATAAAACCTATGTAACCTTGACGTTGCTGTGATGACATTTTTCACACCAATGGGATATCCTGTGAAAAAATAAGGCTCGTTGAATCCTACCCAGAGAGGAACCCTATCTGCATAATGAGCCAAGACGATCTTTCCGTAGTTAACGAAAGCATCCACAAACGTATCATTAGCATAGCCTGCATAATTGCCCAATGGGTGGGGTCCAGATGCATTTTGCCCGCCGATAAACATCAAGGGCGAGTCGAAATGAGTAAGGGTTGCCATAGGTGTGATTCCATATTCTAAGCAAGTGTTAATCAAATCGTCATAGTGATCTATGGCTTGTTTGTTAACAGGACTTCCCGGAAGTACAAATGGTAAGATCCTTGACCATGGAATTGTAAATGAGTATACCTTGACTCCAATTGCAGCCAAACGCGCAATATCTTGTTTATAAAGATAGTAATTTTCATTCGTAACGAAATTGTCTGGTTTGTAAGAAGGGACATATTTTTCCATTATTGTTGGTGTTCTACCTTCGTCGCAGATTGCACCTTCAATCTGGGCTGCTGATCCCGCAACACCGAATACGAAGGACTCCGGAAAAGTCAAGTTGTCGTCGAAGAAAAATGGATCTTCTGGTGGCAATATTAAAGATTCCGTTGGTATTGCAGTTGGTTCCACTGTAGTGCTGTACAACTGAGTGACAGTAAAATTTTCAATGGAAGCTTCTTCCCACAATTTTGACCAAGCATATTGACCGTATTTATCATCGTAGTCAGTTGGAGTTGCTGTTGCAGAAGGATCCCAACTGCCCCAAGTTGTGGTGGAGACATTTCCAATCAAATGAGATACTTCCTCATAACTTGGTGCATATGTTGTTGTGGCAGTAGGTTTAGGATTCGGAGTAGCATATGAAGGACTTTCATTAGGATAATACGTGAATACCTCTTCTGTAGGTTCCGAAGCTACACTAGTCACAGGTTGTGCAGCAGCAGAAACAGCGCATATAATTGCTTGAATATAACTGTACTTTCTCATATCAGATAGACCGTTTTTCTCTTGAGTTCAAGCTATTGATGCAAACTGGAGAATTGAATACAAGGTTGAATTTATATACCCCATGAAGGCAGATCAAAGTACCGACGTCAATGTAATTACCCCATCAGATATTGCAGCATGAAAATTCCAAATGTCATTGTGAATACTCGCATAAGAAAATAAATTCGACGGAACTTGATGGCCTATTATGAGTGAAGGTCATTCGTTTTATGCCTATAACCTGTCGGGTGTAATCCCGTCGTTTCATGATACATACTGGCTCTAGATGATATTGTGTTTTTTCTGCAACTTAGTCATAAACGGCATTGGAATGCATATTTGTGGAGTCGTACGTTTTATTTGGAGTAGTGTCGACTATAGTTACATGTGGAGTGACGTCACGTGGGAATTTTTTATTCTTTTTCGCAGAATTGCACCACCTTATAAGCGGAAAATTGCACTTTGAATATGAAAGGCCATTGTTCCATGGAAAATACAGGCTCGATGGAGATTAGTGATTGATATTGCTTGAATCTTATGAGGAGATAGTGAGCCGCTGGATTGCGGTATTCATTCTACTATATCAAGAATAAAATGACTAAATGCTGAAAGCTTATAAACTTTGCGGTCTAGAATCCGTGATCAGTAGTAGCACTTGGTGCACTGTGTTCGTGGACTGGAAAAATCGGGAAGCATCAAATAATTGTTCTTCGTACTTTGAGTCCGAAAAACGGCATTTCTGTATGACATTTATGTCAGAAAATTTTTATTCCGTTCGCAGATCCAAGTTTGAACACTTGAGCCTGTACAACATCTCATCATATATATGATTTATCATGTAGCGATTCAGCAGACCAAAGCTTGCTAGTGAGTTATGTGTACTATGCCATCATATTGGTGATTTTACTATAGTAGTTGAACGATTTCCGTGCTCTTTCTTGCTCTGTTTAGTTGTTCCCCGCTCTTTTTTTTTTTTTTTTTTTTTGGCGTGCGATATATGCTGTATGACTGTAATGCTAGATCATCATGGATGAACTGATCGATGTAACACGAGATCAAATAATCTATCGGTGTGATCAATGAAAATGAAAAACAGCAAGAACTTTTTATGTAATAACGCATTTCGAAGCTCATTGGCCAATGGCATGCCACTGTGATTCTTTAGGCTGGAGGTGCTACATGTAGTTGTGGGAAAAGATCAATTTGATGTTTTTCAGATACCTTTCCCTTTGCACTATTTCTGCAAAAACGAACATCACCATAAACTAGCGACTCATGTATATCTTTGAAATCTTATTGTGACTATTCTCCATGTGATTGAATGCATTATAATGGCTATTTGAGTATGTAAGAGGTCATATACAAGGATTTAGGAATCTTATGTAGATTGGTATATCATTTTACCGATGACTTGAAAAAAGCATATTTTTAAAATTGTGTTAAAATAGTCCAATGGAATAAATAATTCAAGTCCAAATAATTGCCATTTCAGATATAAAAACCTTGTCAGGCTGAAGTAAAAAAAAACTTGATAATTAGTATCTATGCGTAATTGTAACTAATTATGATTCATATTGTATGGTAATGCTTTTAGCAACAAGATAATTCAACATATAAATACTGGCTTCAAATGAACTAAACGACTATGTGTGTTCCTTTCTGTAAGGACTATGATGATTAGATTGAGCTTCAGGAAGAGAAAACGACATCGTTTGATTGGCAGTATTGTATGAAAAGGAAGTGTTGAATCTGAGTCCTTCACTCCTTCACTCCACATCCTGTATCTAGCATTGAAAAATCGATACACGACTTATGATTTATTATTAGGATGAGTTGAGATTACTCATAATTCCTGTTTAGGAACTACTGGCTATTAGCATCGAAGATAAATAGGCTTGTTTTTTCTCCATACTTTCGAGTCTTTATATTTGTAATTAGAAGGAGAACTACCTTATTGGAAGATTCTTTATATTTCGACTTAATCCAAATTAGGCGTCGGTTTTCAAACTAACAACCGACGTATTAGACTTTAAATTAGCGAAACACCATGGGATCAGTTATATGTGTTGCTGTTGCCTCCAGAGGAAACACTTCCATTGGATGGCTTTGTGCACGGCACAACTTATAATTTTTCTGATAAATTGTTCGACATTTCTGTTCCGAGCGAATGCAACCAGGGAAGCCAAACTAATCATTTAAATCTGGATGTCCATAAAACCTATTATGATCTGTCTGAGATTTCGGACTCAGATTTCTTCAGAGATCCAGGAATACAGCACGGATCTAACAGACCAACAGAACCTCATATTATCAACTCGAATGCAATGTCGTCAAGCTGTGAACAATACTCTAAAGACGTAGTATGGGTGGATCATTCAAATGATTTTATGCCAAATAGCATATCAGGTGAGCTGACGAGCTCTAGTGAGCCTACAATGGATGTTCGAAAAAGACTCCAGAAGAGAAAAAGACGCGATGCACCGAGTATTAGTTTAGATGACAAACCAAGTTCAAAACGAGCGAAGAATACGTTGGCAGCTAGAAGGTATAGAGAGAGACAGAGAAGAGATCTAGAAATCCTCGATGAGCGGATTAGATCTTTAGAGTCGGCGGTTGTGAGTGCTAATCTTGAAGCAAAGTGGTGGAAAATGGAGGCACAGCGTTGGAAAGGAATAGCCGAAAATGAAGGAAGTTAAAAAAATCAGAACCTTAATGAATAGAATTTATATATTGTGAATATCAAGATTCTTGTGGTTATAGAGATGTAGTTCAGACAAGTAGATATAATGTAGTTTTTCTTTTTTATCTCCGAATTTTTGTCTAGGATGGAGAATTTGATCTAATCTAACGCAATCAAATTTGGATTAGTACTAGTAATATAGATAATTTGTAAGATGTAGGTAATCTAGCCTAGATGTCGGATATAAAAAAACTCGTTCAGTGATTGCGCAGAAATTGCAAACACTCAAAAATATGGCTTTAAAGCATTCATATCGGATAGATTAGACAATTCACTTGAGGAAAGAAAAAGAACTCGTAAATTAGGTTTAATTTCATTTAAACTTCATAGACAGTACTTAATACTAGAATTAATGATTAACTCTATTTGATTACCAGTAATGCCACCTACTGGTCTTATATTCATGGGCAGTTTCAGCGGCCTCGAGAAAAATAAAACCTGAGGTGATGTTCTTTGCAGCAAACCCACTATTTAATTTTGCCAGACGCGAGTTAATTCTGAATATGTATTTCAGAGTGAGAATTAGTTCGTCCTATTTCGCGTTAGATTAGGGCATAAGCATTGGAGCCAGAAGCGATAGATGTCCCAAATTATGCATCTTTGATTAATATTCAATTACTCAAAGGTTTGGTTGGTATCGGTGTCGGGGATTAACTATTTTACCCGACTGGGTTTTATTCGGTCTCAATTTGGAAACCTTTCCTTGGTTTCTTCGGTTTCCTTGATTTCCGGGATCCGACTTTATATTTCTCGGATCTCTCTGATCTCTCGGATTTCTCGGATCCTTTCGAGTCGGTTTGTTCGAAGATTGGGAGGGAGTACCGTTTCCCTCGTTTCTTCTTTTATGCGACCTTCAATGTCGTTTTTGTTGTTAACTTCCAGTTCTCGTTTAATTTCTTTTTTAATGTGGTCCACAACTCTACGCTGCATCTTACTTGTTTTAGCCATATATTTGATTTTTTGGCCGTGGTAGTTTGCTAAAACAGTATTTTTGAGTGTTCTCATGAGACCTTCAATCTTCTCTTGAGCTGATCGTTCCTCGCGCCCGGTTCTTGCTGTCTCTAGATATAACTGGTGCTCTGCTGATACCTCTGCATAGCTGAACAATGACTGATTTCTCTCTTCTCATACTTTCTTTCGGTGTGTTTCTAAATTGTTGTTCAAGACAATCTTGATATCGCTTCTTTGACTTTGAAGGCGCTGAATACTTTCTCTCAGACTCTGCAAGTCCTCTTGTCGATATTCATCTTCTGTTCTACCACTATTGATTCGTGGTCCCCCTGTATCTCTTTGGACATTGGTTGTGGTCATGCCATAGCGCGAGCGAGTCAATGTGTAGTTGACTAGTGCATATGTCGATGAATTCTTGTTGGAACTTGACTTGAGTTTCTTTGCGGAGCTTCTACCGTGCATCCTTTTTGTTTTCCATAAATTCATTGTTGACTTCTGTGATGTAGTTGGCAGCTTTGCTGTCGTTGTATCCTGTCTGTATCTTTGAGTGTAAGTACTTACTATCTTGTTCTATGTTTCCGAATGGATGAGGAAGTCTAAGGTGTATTACTTTGAATATCCTGGGATGGTATCTAGTGTCCAGTGTCTAGGTTTAGTGATTCCTTTCCTGAACTGTTTGAGGACGGGTGAGCTGTGCCGTACTATTCTCTCTTCGTAACCTCACGGCGTAAAAATTGAGAAAGAGAAAGATTATTATCGCTTTCTTTCGATGTATTCGAGATAAAGAAAAAAAGGGTGGAATTTAGTGAAATTTGATAGATACGAGTGATCATGTAAGGAAACTGGGTACGAAGATGATGACGGTTGACGTTTAATCAAGTGCATATGCAGTTTCGTCTAAGTGTGGATCACGGAGTGGCTGCAAAATGGAATGGAATCAGATGTATATATGCAGGCGTCATTAGGTGTAGTATTTAGAAGAAAGGAGGGAGTGTACTCGACAATAAATGAGATATAATTTTTTTCAGATTTTTGAAAATATGGTAAAAAGAGTGAAAGGTATGTGGTGAGTGTAGAGTGTTAGGCAGTGTAGCTTCATATATATTTACAAAGATGTGCCGGAATACCATTATAATATTCCGATAATGGATTTGCGGATCATGTTCTCCCCAGAGCTATATACGTAGTTGCCACTTCTTAATGTATCTCAGTTTACCACCTCAAACTACCTTAGGAATTACTCTTCGTACTTTTCCCCGATATTTCTCGAATAGATCTACTTCCTGGGAATACGTCCCTGGGTAAGCTATTCCGACTGATAAAATGCTTACAGTGTCAGTATATTGAATCCCTAATGCACTAAACAGCATCCCCGGGAACAGAGTTGGTTCAAATATATATCGGATAATCTTTATATTGCTATTCGGAATTACCTAAAAAGGTAATATATAACTTCTCTATTGGCTCCCATTCTAAATTTTTGGTGTCTTCTGAGTCTTATATAAGTATAGTTAAGAAGTTTTGGTAATGTACGCATTTAAATTCAAATTTGCTTTCACATAAAATGACTTCAGCAGTATTCGTTTCTGGCGCAAATGGATTTGTTGCTTTGCACATCATTAAACAATTACTCGAAAAAAATTACAAAGTTGTTGGATCAGTTAGATCTCAATCAAAGGGAGAATATTTGGAAACACTTATAAATTCTCCTAATTTCAGTTACGAAGTAGTACCCGACATTGTTGAAGAGGGTGCTTTCGATGAAGCTGTTAAGAATCATCCTGAAGTTGAGTATTTTCTTCACACTGCTAGTCCTCTAATTACCCAGGCTGAAGACATCGAGGAGGAAATCCTCATTCCAGCTATTGGAGGTACCCAAAATGTTTTGAAAGCTATAAAAAAGTACGGTCCTCAAATCAAACGAGTAGTATTTACATCATCGTATTGTGCCGTTTCTGCCCCTACGCAATCGTTCAGTCCTGATATAACTCAAACAGAAGAAGACTGGAGCAATCTCGAATATGAGGATGCGAAAAAAGACGGAATTCATGGATATTATGGTAGTAAGAAGTATGCAGAGAAAGCAGTTTGGGATTTTGTGAAAAATGAGAGCCCAGATTTCAAAATCACTGTTATCAACCCAACAGTTGTATTAGGACCTAAGGCATACATCGAGGAAGTAGAGAGAGACAAGACGAGCTTCTCGGCCAAGCTTTTTTGGGATGTTTACAATCTCAAACAAGGTGAAGAGCCAAATGTTGTTAAAGGTTATTTTATTGACGTTCGTGATGTTGTCAAGGCCCACATACTCGCATTTGAAGAAGACCATTTGGTATCAAAGAGATTGCTTTTGGCAAAGGATAAATACCTCGGTAAAACTATCAGCAATATTATTGGAGAGCATGATCCGGAATACAAAAGTCAACATCCTGGTTTCGATGTATCTGAATCGGAATTTACTCAAACCAATATCGACAGTACCAAAACCAAGAAATTATTGAATTTTGAATACAAAGATTTAAATACTACTGTGGGTGATTTGGTCAAACAAGCACTTCAGGTTTCGAAATAGGCAATATGTATTATTTATATGGATTACAAAACTTGATTTAAATAGTTTTAGCGAAAAAATATAAGCCTATGTTGAGTTATATCCTTTCATGGATTTCTTGAAGAGCCTCTCTTAGTAGTAATATATTTGACTCCTCCGATTGGCTGCTACTTTGCGATCGTGGGCCCTTGAAATTATTCGATACTGCTTAACGGTCTCTTTATATCAGCAACCACTCATAAACAAATTTTTGAAGTACAATTGACTTCGATGTAAGTCCTCCACATTCTGAGATCTTTTTTTTTTAGATTTTTTCTTAACGGAAACTATTGGAACCCGATAACCACGAGAGCTATGGCAAAACTACTTGAAACGATCTTCACCGCTCCAAAGACTAGAAAAACGTATATTTTCCAAAAGCGGACTAGTTAGAACTTTATGTATGGCACTCGAAACGAAAAACGTCGTAGTAGTACTTAGAGATCGTCGAGGCAACACCTGCACGCATATTATGTAACAATCGTAGGTTTAGAGATCGCTCCGCGATTTATATACTAGAAAAATATCCAATTAAAGGAATGAAATATACAATCTGAGAACATCCAAAATACGCCTAACCACTTCAAATTCAGTAAGGCAACTCAGTACCATCATAACTCAAAAATTTACCATTGGTCTCATCGCCAAGCTTTGAAAGAACTTCGAATATCTCACTTGCACTTTCGTCTGGTGTAAGAACATCAATTTTTTGACCCGAAAAAGAGAGCTGTCTTTTCCCGTTAGATTCCTCTATTAATCCAGCTTGCGTAAATTTTTCAATGGATGGAGTAGCCATTTCTGTATCTACTAAACCCGGGTGGACCGACAAACTGAAGAATCCCTCACCTGCTAGTTCCATACTGATTTCCTTTTGAACGTAGTTAAGTGCCGCCTTAGAAGTTCCATATGAACTGCTTTCCATTGGTAATCCTGCACCAATCGACCCAGCCAAACTTGAAATAAAGATAAGTTTTTTAATACTCAGGTTCTTGAAGTACTTGTAAATGTTCTGGAAGACAGAAATTGGGCCCACAACATTAACATTGAAGTGTTCTTGATACAGGTCTACACTTGTCTTAAGTAAAGAATTCCCGTCTTTGGCAATACCAGCATTGTGAATAAGAATATCTATTTTCTCAATCCCCTTCAAGCTTTCATCGATGGTCTTGACGGATTCAAGCAGCGAGACATCTAGTTCGATGATTTTGACTCTCTTGGTGTCGTTGGCCAATTTCTGCAAATCTGTTGACTTCTCTATGTTACGGGTAGTAGCAATTACAAAGCTGTCTTTCTCTAAAAGAGCTTGTTTGGTCAAACCAAGACCAATCCCTCTGTTTGCACCAGTGATAAAGTATGTTTTAGACATTTTATGTGAATTTTTGAAATCTGAATTTACGGTAACCTGAAGCCTAGTTCTGTATCCGATATATTTATCTACACATGTTGATGGTACAAGAAGGCATTTATATACACCAAGCAATATGGTAGGTTGACTTTTGGTAGAAATTTGGATTACTAATATCCTGCTTTTCAACCTCGATGTCCCGAATGATATTCCTCTTCTTGGTATTTTGCTACTTAACATTAGAAATAAAATAAGTAAGCAGAAGAGGGTAAGAGTGGTGTCTTTGTCAGAATCTTTTGCCTCTCGGCGTTAACCGGAAAAGGTACCGCCGAACGAAGGCATAAGAAAAAAGCGATAAGTCAATTTGTGGGTATATCAAGTACAGCTGCATCAGGTAGAGAAGAGCAGTACACGGAAAGCGGTCGATGGGTAGTAGTAAATGGGTAGTCATAGACAGATAGGAATTGCAGCGATGTTTAATAGATACGAGTGATCATGTACAGAAGCGTGGATACGAAGATGATGACGGTAGACGTTTAATCAAGTGCATATGCAGTTTCGTGGAAGAGTGGATTGGAGAGATGCTGCGAAATGGAACGAGATCAGATATTTGTATGCAGTGCAAGTATCATCATGCGAGTGGTGTGTATAGAAGTAGGAATGGTAGTATTCCGAGCAAGAAAGGAGAGTAGTAATTTTTTTTAGAATTTTGAAAAATATAGTA